>CM054825.1:189667-1389667 GCA_028984105.1 Lavandula angustifolia | reverse complement strand
CTTCTGGAATTTCCTTTTCTTCTACTGAGTCGGGCGAGAGTCCTGAGTGAACGGGGCTGGATGCTTGTCATGAATACCGCGCCTGATTGATATCTCAGCAACTGTCGCGTTTAGGAACTTAATGTTCTTTTTATCAAAAGAATACGCGTCAGCGAAGGCTACCCTTCCTTGGCATAAATCCTCGATTAGGATTGATACCTTGCTTCCATAAAGGAGCTTTCCTTTCGGAATCACCTCTATTGAGGTCTTGTCTTCTCCATACACGAATTTCTGGAACTAAGCCTTGAATTATATCAAGAAGAACTCAGTCCAGTTGACCTAGACACCATCCATTATGGCCATCATAATCTGAATTCTGACCCAGGATAGTTGATCGTATGATCCGACTGAGCTAGTCAGAACGTGGCTGACTATGTAAGCCAAACCCCTGTATTCTTGGGGAATGCGGCTTTGAACACTATGTCCTTTTGCCCGCTGAATTAGCAGAGGTACCGGTTGATCGATGTCTCCTTATATCCGACAGGAAAAATCCCCTCGTTGGGCAGATCGAAGCTCCGGCGAAGGCATTCGACAACATCTATGTTGGCGATCTTTGCTTCCCAAACATTGTTACTCGTTTCTTGCTGGTAGGAGATGCAAGAGATGTCCTGAAGGTCTTCGTTCTGACGAGATTCGTATAAAACTCTGTGACCTGTCTGGGGAGGCAAAGATGTGGAGCCCTAGATAACAGGGACTGAAGGCGGGTGGACTGAAGGGCGTGAAATATCGGTGCCATGCAGTCGACATCGCATGAACGAAAGCGAGTACTGGCTCGAACCAGACTCTCTTGTGGTGAATGATCTCCTCTATATCAGACGGGATCAAGACCTCGTTACTCGGGGAACTCACCATTTAGATGTATTGAATCTGCAAAGTAAGTGTTAGCACTTGAAAATAGAGTAAGTTAGTTACTGGCAGATACATTTTAAGAGATTCACCGAAGATATAGTGCTATGAAGGTAGTAGATTTGAATGCGGTTAAGTTCCCGAGCACTAAAAAGGTTCGATAATGGCAGAAAATATAACTTCAGACTATGGATACGTGCATATAAATCTCATATGAATAGGAACGGTTTATTCATCATGCGGTTGAGATTAAACTGAATTTGAAACATGGATGACTCAGATTAAATGTTATAAGAAGTTATATTACTTTGTCGTCTATAACCTCGACGTATGTATCTATCATCTAAAAGGTAAGTTGAGATACCATGCATTTAATGCGCTGCAATCAGTATATGGAAAGTCATGCTTTTCATGAAAACTTTTTTAGTTAATGACATTTTAGGGAAATAAAGGCGGGAAATAAATGTGATGACATGCTGGATGAGATGTGCTGAATAAATACTCATAACCTGTCAGCTGAACATAGGAGTCAGCTGATACACTACAAGAAAACAGACTTATTGCGACATGCGCACATGCGACATTAAATGCATGTGTCGTATAATTACTACATTTATGCTTCTAGTGTCGTTTATTTACTTCGCTTGTGTGTCATCTAAATATTGTGTTGTTTTATAGTGACATGGATGCGACGTTTATTTCTGTGTCCCAGAATTAGGATAGTTTATTTGCGACCCCTCCATAAAATGTCGCAATTATACCACATATTTAAATAATGTTGCAGTCGTGTCGTATGTTTACGTCAGTTATACATCACCTACATTATTGTGTCATAATTTTGTGACACAAATACGACCCTTATTTTTATGTATCAAATTTTCGATTATTTATTTACGATACTTCAATAAAATGTTATAATTTTACAATATTTTATTATTTTGTAATAAATTAACATAATTTCTTAATATTCATAATATAGATTTTTCTCTATTTTCTTACTATCGCTGCTATTTCTTTTATTTTATTTTCTTTTTTCATTTTATATTAATAATTAAATTAATATAACCTTATAATTTTCCTATTTTTAAATAATCAGATTAACACAATCTCATAAATTATCCACATTTTTCGGTAATATAGTAACTAGTATACTTTTTCATAAGTAATCTTATTTTCGAATATTCATATGTATGGTAATAAATATTATGACATAAATTTTCGAAAATTTATATACCATGGTAAAACAAATCTCAGTCATACCAAATTTTTTCGAATATTCATATATATGGTAATAAATACTATGACATAAATTTTCGAAAATTTAATTATATACCATGGTAAAACAAATCTCAGTCATATAAAAATTAAAACAATTATTTACTCATCTACTTTACAATTTTATTAGGAAATATTTTTTCTGATAATGCGGTAGCAGAAGATTTTTAAGAAACTAAAATCTTGTTTATTTTTTTATAGATAAAGTCATCATTGATTACCCTGGTTCATAAAAAGTATTATTATTTTTTATAATAACTTAGGCACTTGGAAATTACGTAGTTAAAGAAAAAGAAATATAAATATTATTTGAAAAAGAAATATAAAAATATCCAAAAAAATTGGATATTCGAAATCGAATATAAATTTTGATCCGATTGCATTTGATTAGTATTCAAATTCAAATACAAAATATGATTATATAAGTATATATATATAATATTTTAAAAAATGTTATGTGTGTCTTCATATTTCAAATGAATTATAAATTTAATTTATAACTATATATAAATTTGTATCGAATAGTATTGAATAGGAGTCAAATATTCGAATATTATTATTTATTATTAAAAAAAATAAGAATTTCGAATAGAATCAAATTCTAATACTATAGTTTATAAATATGAAAAAAATGAATCGAATCCAATGATTCAAAAGTAATATTGAATCGAGTAAGAATTAAATTTATTGTTGCAATACGAATATTTGAATACCCATTCAAACATAAATTTTTCAAATCGTATTCGTATTTTGTTGCAATACGAATATTTGAATCGAATCCAATATTTTGTATTTGAAGTTGAATGCTTCTCAAATCGTATATAATACATTTGAATTCAAATATCATGTTATCGAATACGAAGATCAAAGTTGGAGTTCGAATACAAAATTGAACCAAAATGATTTAATTTTTTAATCATGCTAGTTATATATAGAATTACTAAGAGATATACAAACATTATTACGAGAAAATATTTTATACTACTTAATCTAATAATTTGAGTTTTAAAACTAATAATCTAATATTTCATATAGTATTCGAAAAAGAAAAGACCCAAAAATCATTACTACTTAATATATACTATTTTATTAGCTATGTTTGTAAACAAATATAATCAATCCTATTCATATTTGATTCGATATTCAAAAGACCTTAATTTATTATTGAAGTATTAAATTTGATGCATATTCGTTTACAAACCTAGCTAATAAAATTATTCGTATTTTACAAACAATATTATTGGGTTTCAACTTGATTGTATATTTTCAAGTTCTAAATTTATAATAAAATCAAAAATATATTATATATTCAAGAATTAAGAAAAGAATCAATTATACAAAATGATGAATTAAGATAAAGAATAATATTAAATGAAACTGAAAATAGAAATAAAAATAAAAATTAAATTATAAAAAGGAATACACGTATACTTAAAAATATTAGAAGGAATTAATTAAATCTTATTAGTCCACAAAATTACCGTTAGTTTTTTTTTTAAATTAAAAAATAATCTAGTATTTGATGATGTCGTCCATATAGATCAGCACCAGTAAGATGTCGTTCTCTGACTTGATACTGAATAGGGTGGGATCTACGGTTCCTTTCTGAAAACCTTTCTAAAGTAGAAAGTCTGAAAGGGTATCATACCAAGCCTTGGGTACTTGTATTAACCCGTATAGAGCTTTTTTAAGTCTGTATACTTGATGTCTCTGCTGAAAGTCGGGCGGTTGTTCTACATAGACTTCTTTCTTTAGTACGCCGTTCAGGAAAGCTGACTTAACATCCATCTGATAAACAGTGAACTGTTGATGAGTTGCATAAGCAAGGAACAGACGAATGGCTTCCAATTTTGCAACTGGAGCAAACGTTTCATCAAAGTCTATTCCCTCAGATTGATAATGTTGTTTTCATCTCACTTGTTCTTGAAGACTCACTTAGTTCCTACCACATGTTGGTGCCTGGGTCTGTCTAAATGCTCCCAAACGTCGTTTTTGGTGAATTGGTTGAGCTCTTCTTGCATAGCAGTGATCCAGTCAGCATTATTAAGTGTATCCTCAATCGACTGAAGTTCTTCAGTAGACAAGAAGCATGAATATAAAGCACTTTCTCCTTGACATAATCTGGATCTTGTCTTAACGCTTGCTGATGGATCTCCGATAATAAGATCTGAAGTATGAGCATCTAACCAAGAACGACGTCGTCTTGTTACTTCTTCTGAAATTGATTCTGCAAAAATAGTCGGATTATGAGGAATTTCAGTAGTACTATTTTGTGATTGAAGCAGTTCAGTAATAAGATCAGGATCTACTGAGTCACCAGGTTCAGGGGCATTCAGCTCAAGATCATTTGTAGTTCCCCCTGAGTTGTTATTTTCAGTAGATGTCTCAGTTACCACAGGGGTTTCTTCATCGACCTGACATACCTGTGATTGATTCTGTTCAGAAGAATCAATCATTTCAGCTACATCGCTTGTTGGTTGGTTCTGAATTTCATCATCTGAATCATCATCCCAACAATACTGGATCTTTTCTATATTCTCGTTTAAGCTTAGATTATGTAGCTTGCTGCTGACCTCTTCAGCATCTTGCTGAGAGTTTTTGTTTCCTATTCTCATAAGTAAATTCGTTAAATACAACATGAGGGTTTTCCTCCATGCAAAGTGTCCTGTAATTAAAGACCCTAAAAGCTTTGCTGACCCTGGAGTATCCTAAGAATACCCCTTGGTCTGAGTTGCTATTGAAGACCTTTAAATGATCCTTTATGTTGGTCCAGAGACGACCATCAGGTGTGTGTGGGGGGGAGGGGGGGGTTGAATACACCTGAGTCCAAGTTTTTGCTCAAACACGAAGGTCAGTATATTACTGAGTCTGCTACTGAACGAGTTCAGTTGCCAGTTAATCCTTCTGATCGCGGAGCATAATGATTCAACGACTGAATCCTTTCTACTGATTGATGTCAGTACTGAGATGGACAACAAATAATTCATTGCGGAGATTCTTTTATGCATAATAATAGCTTGCAACAAACAAAATACAAAATAATCTTATAATTCCAACATATCCCACAAAATCTCTTAAAATCAGTTTACTGCGAAAATAAAATCTAAGCCATAATTCCCTTAATTTATGTATGCGTTCTAAGAAAAATAAAATGGGAACAGAGAATTAATAATATTGTCAGATTAAAATATTTCACAAAGATAAGCAAATAATTCGATTTAATGTACAAAACCCATTAATAAAAAAGGGGTACTAATAATTTGGTGGATTATATGGATTTCATAGGGAGTATGGATTCGCTGAGGAATTAGGTCTTGAATTTGGGATCTAGTTCTTAATTAGGACCAGTCAGTAAGTACCATTATCTTGCAATATATTCCAATTTATGAAATATATAGGAAAACACAAAAAAAGATAAATCGTAAGCATTGTATGCAAGAGTAGGCAAACTCAACTATTTAGTAGAAAGTTTATTCAATCAGAAGCAGCTTAATTTATTAATTAGCTCTGATGATCATCTACAAGCAGCAGCCACTAACAGTTTAATTTGCACTGCAGACATGCATATTTCATACATACGCTAATCAGCCCCAATTCTGGTTAGTGAAAGACGGCGGATAAATAACCGCCGGAGCAGGCTGATTAGCAGCAGATGGGAAAGCGGGGTTGGCCGGCGGCAGGTAGATAGGAAGGCGGGCAGCCGACGAGAAAGGAAAGTATTGAGGAGAGACAACAGTGTGGATGTCGTGAATGCTGGGGCGGCGGCGATCGACGGGAGTGGAGCTGCACTGGCGGCGGAAGTACTTCTGAGCATGGCTGGCGACCTGGGTTGGAGTCTTGGTGACGACGTAGTACCTCGAGATGCTTCTCCAGTCTCCTTTTCCGTACTTGTTCAGCCCCATCAAGAACAACCTGTTTTCAGACAACACAAATCAAATCAGTAATTCTATTTAAATAAGATTAAAAAAAAAGTGAAAAAGAATTAATTTACTGGTGTTCTTCTTCAGTCCATGGCACGCCTCGACGGCGATGGTGGGCGTTTTTGGATTTAGCTTGATCAATCTCCTCCTCCTCTTTCTTGTCGGGAACGGCAACAGCGGAGTAGTCTGGGATGGGGAAGTTTCCGGATTCGATCATCTCCACATCATGCAACAGTGCTTCATAATGGAGTTTGATCTCCTCCACCGATTTCCATGGAAGCTTCGAAGCTATATCTTCGAAGAATGTGGGAGAACAAGGGTCTAACTCAGCCAAGGCATTCTCAAACACCTTGTTCTCCTCACTACTCCACTCACAGGGTTTTGGAGGAGAGAGAAGGGCGTATAGAGATTCATCCATGGGAGAGAAAGGAAGATCAGACCACTCCATTATGTGTGTGCATTTTGTGAGTGAAGATGAATCCTATATATAGTGGAGGAACACTTATTACATGGCCAAATTTACAAGGTTTTTCTTCTTTGTGTTTTTAACCTAAAAAAAAGGTAGAAACATAAGTCAATTGGTGAGGTATTACATCTTGCTTTATTAATAAATGTAGTCTAGGATGATTCTTCTTGATATGTAATTACTCATCAGCCTCTAACTACATTATTTGTTCATGTCCTAATTAAGGTCGTTTTCTTAGTAAAGCAAATGTGGATACTTGGGGTTTTTTAGGGTTGACAGAGAAGCAAATTGAACTGAGAAAAAGCACTAAGTGATTTGGTTGGTTGGGCAGCGACAATTAGTATAGTGTGTTGGATTATGATAAATCTCTCTTTCTAGTAATAGAATTCAAAATCTGTGTACTGTGATGGAAACAAGGGTTAACTTGTCTAAAATGGAGAAGAATAAACAACCATGCAAAACAAGGCCATTCACCTCATATTACGAATTAGGGAAAACATTCAAACATGATGTTTCAGTTTCTTATTGTCGCGCTTGTGATCACATGAGTGTACGGCACACAATCAAAAGTATTTACACGTGATGGAAACCGAAGTTGAAATTACTCACACGCGTCGAGCTATAAAGTGTGAGGGAGTCTTCTGCGGGGATGACCCCATGTGAGGTCTCTCAATCCAAATCATTAGTGAATGACAAGGAAAACAAGAAAGGTTGCGCATGGGGTGGACCCCACATAAGTTTTTGCCAAAAGTCTTCTAATTACTCGTTGTGGCGCTTGTAAGAACAGAATCTCAAGAGGTTTTCACACGAGATCGACAATCGGATTTAATTACGAATCAAGAATAATGTCCACACTCGTCTTCTCCACCCGCACGACTTGAGACAAAAGCCTTTTATTACATACACACGCATGGACAATTGAAGGCCATAGCAGTTATATATATATAGCTAAATCATTCAAGTATGGTGCAATAAATACCTACCAAAGGGAGTTCATTGACCTAGGTCAATTGCAAATCACTCGATTTAAAGATATTTGTGAAATTTGAAGAGTAATCAAGCTTCATTATGTACGCTAAACCTATATTTTCTTGAAATAGTGTAATAGTTATCCTGGAGTGAATGTCCCTATCTCACGTAAAAGTGCTTGTTTCTTCATTACTTCAGAGCAAAACGACAACGTTCAACTGAAAGTTGCCTAGAATTCCTGTGTATCCCCAAATTAAATTTGCCCTAATCCCAAATTTGTGTCCACAGACTTATGTGCACCATTGGTCGCTATTTTGTGTTTGTTGCTAAAGTCGGCCGAGTGGAATGGTACCCCATTCGTGCAATTCCTCATTTTCAACATAAAAGAGATTGTGCATTAATTAATATCATACAAACTGGAAAACATATTACTACAATTAAAAAGAGAGGTTATCTTTAGGTAGAGGCTTAGACATAAAATTGTAATGGTATAAAAGCCACCGATAATTATACAATGGCAGCGTTTCGAATATCTTTTATAAGCAGCTTTTAGTTATTATGCTTTACTTAAAGTTATTTTTTAACAAAAGTTGTTACTGCTTGCAATATTAGGAAAAAAAACAATTTAATTTAAAAAAAAACAGTATTTAAAACACTCTTATAAGCTGCTTTTCATTTTTTTATTTCTTTGCTTTTAAAAAGTTTATACTAACCAGTTTATGGACTTCTGCTTATTTTAACTTATTTTAAGCTCAAAAAAAGTATAAACCTACATTCCAAACATTAAAAAAATAATTATGAAATAGAAAATCCTAGAAATAATTTATTTAAGCTGTTACAAACACTACCACTACTTATAATTGTATTTCCTCATATTTTAAACATAATTTATAATATATTTAAGATTCATGATTTTATAAAATAAATATAAATAAATATTGATATATCAAGCAAGAAGTGCACAACGATAATCAAGAGGATCGATGATAGCGTAGAAATTATAAAAAAAATGGCACTAACACAAAAAAAAAAGTCATTGTTGACAACTTCAACTTAGATAGATTTCATCATAACTTCTTAAGTTCAATCTAATATAAATAATTCTAGATAATTCATATAGCAATGTAAAATATATTTGAAATTTACTTTCAATTTTTATTATTATACAAAAGTAAACTTCTTGAACAATAACGAATTCAAAAAGATTTTTCGATACAAATTATACATCCCTACGTATCACACTTCTTATATGAATGACATATGTGTGGCACTTGAGACATGATGTCCCAATTATGGGCTAGAGAACGTTTTCATGATTTTTGTATGGAAATTTTACACCAATCGTAGAAGAAGTAAATGGTCTATAATCAATAGGTTATAAGTTCAAATTTATTAGGTCTAACCACCCAAAAACACATTTAAACATATAGTCGTCGCGATTAGTTCTAAAAATATAAACAAAATAGTATTCATAATAAAGTATACTCCCTCCGTTCCGTTATTTGTGGCTCAATTGATTTCGGCACGAGAATTAAGAGAGTAGATGATAAAGTATGAGAGAGTAGATGATAAAGTATGAGAGATAAGATGAGTAAGATAATGAGAGAGTATGAGAGAAATGATGATAAAGTAGGAGATAGAATGTAACAAAGTATGAGAGAGAAGATGATAGAGTAGGAGTAATTTTTACCAAATTAGGAAAGTGGACACAAATAATGGGACACCCATTTCGGGAAAGTGAGCCACAAATAGCGGGACGGAGGGAGTATTAAGCATTGATAAGGGAGATGACACATAGACATAGCGGAGTTGAACAGGCCCGAAATTATGTGGGAAATGGGCCGGGCTGCCCAATACCTGCTATCTAACCATGGCCGGAAAATCGAGTTGGGTCGGGCCAGATATTTGTAGAATAAAAAAAATCCTAAACTTTGGCCTTGTCTCATTCAATTGTTGAAATAATAAATAAATAAAATAGGATCGACATATACAAATCATATTTGGAATATAGGTTTGGGTCGAAATTTGTTGTCTTTCGCCTCGAAACTGCGGATTTGATTCTCAAGCTAATGAAATTGCATATTTCAACCCAATCTTGAAATCTACCTCTATATATATTGAAATTTTGAGATGTTTCTTTTAAAAAACAGTCAACTAAATACTAAAAGTTTCGAAAAGAAGACCTTTTGAGAAGGATAAATTACATATACATATTAAGTTAGTTGACCCCCTAAGGCAAGAGTCAAGAACACCCGATACAATATTATTTAGAATTTTAATTAATAGGACATTAGCCCGTAAATACATAAAGTTTGATCTAAATTTGATTTTACACACGAATTTTATAACGCTCTTCAAAATGCATTATTTTTCAATTCATTAAAAAGTACAAATTGGAGAAAAATTGATGGGGCGGACGATGTAGCGTTTTACGGCTTAGATGGCTGAGGGATTCATCCACTTACGATATTTTGTTGTGTTTGCCACCTGTATATATACAAAATTTGAGTTTCATCTAATTTTAAACAGGACTTTCAAACTTTAATAAAAATATGTTTAAATTTTTAATAGAGTGTGAATAAAAGATTTGAAGAGGTCTGGATACGTATAAATAATGCTTACATTAAAGATTAGATCTATCTTATGATTATAAGCCTGATCGTCTTAGTTAATCTTTTATTCACACTTTTTATTATTATGCATAAACTAAATTCTAATCATATTTTTGTTAAAGTTCGAAAGTCATGCGCAAAACATGATGACACTTAGACTTTGTCTATTTACAGGTTATAAATACGATATAATTTCCTACATGGGTGAATCTTTCTGCCAACTAAGCCGTAAAGTGTCTTGTCGTCCGCCCCGTTAGATAAGATTTCGCCAGTATGCCATTTTAAACGAATTGAAAAGTCATATATTTTAATAAGCATTTTATAGATCGAGAGCAAAATTAAATTTCAAACAAATTACTTCGTATATTTACAGACTAATATTCCTAATTAATATTCCCACAGCTCTACTTTCTTATTGGTAAACTTAGTTGGACGTAGTATAGATTACAAAAACTTGTGAGAGATATAATTTTAAATGGGAAAAATTTGTAGTATGTTACGAGCGTGCAACTTCATAGTATGTTACGAGTGTGCAACACACATGATTCATGAACTGGAAATGCTCAATTTCTTTTACTTCCACGTTCATGCATGTGATAACCTGGACGACCAAGATTTCCAATCACAACTACTCAATAACTTAATATATTATTATGTTTTTGAAACTCAAATCTTTGATATGACAATGTTCCGATCCTCCTTGACATGGTTGATTCTGATGAAATTACAGTTTGAGAAGGAGCTGAACGAAGAAGACGAAGATGAAGGTGATGGTTATAACTACCTGCCACGTCGGATTTAAGTGGGAGCGTTGGATCTGATATAATAGAAATCAACGGACCAGATGCCAACTTATAAAATCGTGTTTCTAGTTGTCACGTTTTCTTCCTATGTGTTAGTTATAACTACTACTCAGTTTGGATCTTTCTAGACGAGTGTTAGCAATCGAACTCTATAAAAGGGGATCTGATGTATTGTTTCATGAGTAGTTTTCGTTACAATAAAACAGTTTCTTCTTTCATCGCTTGTGTTTGTTCTTCATTCAAATTTCTAGGGTGATCTGAGCTACCAATTTCTAGCTTAAATATCTGATCAAAACATGGTATCAGAGCTTGCTAAGCATGGCGAGGCAACGGAAAGCAACATGGAGTGATATTGTTCGAGAGGAACGCGGAGAATCTGGAGATTCATCGTCTTCTTCACCACCGCGTGAGGAACATACGACATATATGGCCACAAACGGTCGAACTACAACCAATAATGATTCGCAGCGTCGAATCGATGATGTGTACTACCTGAATCCGCATGACCACTCTGGTCTGAAGTTGGTAAGCGCAGAGTTCACTGGATCGAACTTCTACGCATGGAGTAGAGTTGTGAGACGCGCTCTTGCAGGAAGAAATAAGCTACCATTCATAGACGGTACCATTCCTCAACCTTCTAGTAATGATTATAACTACAACGCTTGGATTCAAGCAGACTTCATGGTGTTCTCTTGGATTATGAACTGTATATCCACTGAGATCTCTAAGTTTTTCATACTAAAGGATAACTCACACCAATTATGGACTATTTTAAGGCAAGGTTTTGACTGTTGCAATGGTCCTAAAGTCTATAAGTTGAAAAAGGATTTAGTAGGGTTTGAACAAGGTAATCGATCCGTTATCTTTGTATTATAACAATTTGACCGCAATGTGGGATGAATTGGACTTATTGCTCCCTCCTCCGAGTAGTTGTATATGTCTTTGCGAGAAAGATAGTTGATTCTTATCATGAAAATGAAAAACTTATGCAGTTTTTACTTGGTTTAAATGATGTATATGACACGGTTAGGAGCCAAATACTTTTGCATGATCCATTACCCACTATGAGCTGGGCATATAACATGATTCAACAGGATGAAGATTAGAGGAAAGTCACTTCTGGTAATGGATCATCTATTAATCAATTTGTTATGGTTGTAACTTCTCACAACACCACTGCACCACCACAACAGCATAACACTATGCAGGTGCAGTCTAAAGCATTTGTAAACTCTGGGAAAGAATGTGGGGGAAACTATAAACCAAAATTGACTAAAGAGGAAAGGAGAAAGCTAAAATGTTCATATTGTGAAGCAACAGGATATGAGAGGCATGAATGCTTTAAGCTGCATGGAACACCTGAATGGTTCAAAAAGCTGAAGGAAGAAAGAGGTCAAGGGGGACAGCAAGTACACTGTGTTGCTCAAGGAGCAGAAACCATTGGTCCTCCAGAACCTTCTCAGATCAGTCAAATTGTCCAACAAGAGATTGCAAAGGCCTTAAGCAAGTTGCAGAGTCCTTCAGGTACCTCTGTCAACTCTGTACACATCTCTACTCCACTGGATAATCTAGACAAACATTATGCTTTTGGACTGTTTGGTGAACTGAGGAGTCAATCTGTGTGGATTATGGATTCAGGAGCTAGCAATCATATTTGTTGCAATGTGAGTTTACTACAGAATATTAGAAAATTGAATGTTCCTCAGAGTATATATCTACCTAATGGATCTACTCAGTTGATATTTGAGATAGGGACAGCTTATCCTGCTGCAGATATGGAACTCCAAAACGTTTTATATGTGCCAAATTTTACTCATAACTTGATATCCACTTATCAGCTTACTACTGATCTGAAAGCTAGGTGCACATTCTATTCCTCTCATTGCCTCATACAGAAAGTTGAAAATGATCATGTTATTTGTGTGGGACAAGCTCTAGGGAGACTATATGTGCTGGAGTCTAAACAGCAGATTCATGAAATAAACACTGTCTCGAATGGAAGGCTATTAGATTGGCATATAAGGTTAGGACATGCTTCTTATCAGGCTTTGTCTCATATGCCAGAAGTCAAATTTCTCTGTAATGCCAAGGAACAAAAGGAATTATCTGCGTGTGAAGTTTGGCATAAAGCAAAGCAGTGTAGGAATCCTTTTCCTACACTGAACAAAAGGTCAGAAAGCTTGTTTGAATTGGTTCATGCTGATGTATGGGGACCATATGGAGTGGAGAATGTAGCTAATATTAGCTATGTTTTAACTCTTGTTGAGGATCATTCTAGATGTACATGGACATATCTTCTTCAGTCCAAGAAAGATGTTCCAAAGTATCTGAGTAATTTTGTGAACATGGTGAAGAATCAATTCTAAAGGTCAATATTGAAGATGAAAACAGATAATGGCTCTGAGTCCTTAAATTCTGCAGTTGATAAGTTGTTTCAGGATAATGGAATCATACACCTGAAGAGTTGTGCTTACAGTCCCCAACAAAATGGGACTGTGGAGCGCAAACATAGGTCTCTCTTGGAGATTGCGCGGGCTCTCATGTTCCACAGTCAATCACTAGAGTATTTGTGGCCCTACTCAATTCTGTCTGCTACTTGGATCCTAAATCGACTGCCTAATGTTATTTTGGGATGGAACACACCCTATAGTGTGCTCTTTAATTGCCCTGCAGATTTAAATTTGCTTAACCCTTTTGGATGTTTAGTGTATGCAGCTAATACAACTCCTCACAAAAGGAAGTTTGAGAGCCGTGGATCTAAGTGTGTGTTAATAGGTTTTGCCTCTTCACATAAAGCATATTTTCTATATGTTTTGGAGACAAATGAAGTTATCATATCACAAGATGTTAAGATCTTTCCTCATATATTCCCTTTTGCAGATATCACTGACACAGAACATGATGCTGGATCTTGTGATAATTCAGACTTCCATCCCATACTCTCTGAAGAGGACAACATAATCCCCATAACCGATCCTCAATCTGCCACATCCCAGCCATCTATGCCTGTTCCCAGTGCTTATTCTGATTCTATTTCTGAACCTAACCCCGGTCCATCCAAAGAATGATTCGAGCCCGAAAGCGATCTACCCTTCTTTAAATAATACAAGGCCAAAGAGGGCAGTCAAGCCACCTCGATGGCTCAATGATTTTGTCAGTCACACCATTTCTGGTATCCCTCCTTCTGAGCCCAGTTGTGGTTTCACCCCTCCTACTTTTCCCTACATTACTTCACCTTTGATTTCTGCACCTTATGCTACTTTTCTTACAAATGTTACCACTTTGCAGGAACCTCAATCTTATTCAGAGGCTAGCAAGTATGTGGAGTGGCAGCAAGCCATGGAAACCGAGCTCACTGCACTGGAACAGAACAATACTTGGATGCTAACATCTCTCCCACCAGGTAAGAAAGCTATTGGATCAAAATGGGTGTATAAGGTAAAACTAAGACCTGATGGGGCAGTAGAAAAATTCAAGGCAAGACTTGTAGCTAAGGGCTACAAGCAGGAATATGGTATAGATTACAATGAGGTTTTTTCCCTTGTTGCTAAACCAGTTACCATTCGACTCCTTATTGCTTTAGCTGCATACTATGGTTGGTTTCTGCACCATATTGATGTTAATAATGCTTTTCTACATGGACATTTATCAGATGAGATTTACATGTCTCCTCCTCAAGGGTATCATAAGGTTGCAGCTGGACAAGTTTGTAAGTTGGTGAAAAGCCTTTATGGCCTGAAACAGGCCTCCAGAGAATGGAATAATGAATTCTGTAAGGCCCTTCAGCTTCTTGATTTCGGTTTTGTTCAGTCTGGGAATGACCACTGTCTTTTTACCATGGGAAGTGGAGATAGTTTTGTAGCTCTGTTAGTATATGTTGATGATATACTTTTGGCAGGGCCTAATTTGGGGTTGATAGATGAGTTAAAATGATTCATCCATTCCAAATTTACAATCAAGGACTTGGGAGCTGCCCGGTATTTCCTTGGGATGGAACTAGCTCGAGGCTCTCAAGGTATTTATCTCACACAAAGGAAGTATATTTTGGATGTGTTAGAGGGCGTAGATCTTCTTGGTTGTAAGGCTACATCCACTCCTTTACCTCTTGGTGTGGTTTTGCATAAAACAGATTCACCAGAGCTTGCTAATCCAGATAGATTTCGAAGGGTGGTAGGACAGTTGCTATATTTGAATCTTACACGCCCTGACATTACTCATGCAGCACAACAACTAAGCCAACGTCTTGCTAAGCCGCAAGAGGTGCACTTGGCATTGCTTTCGGCATGTCTTCGAGGTATTTGAAAGGCTATCCCTCTTAGGGACTTTTCTTTGCTACTTCTCAAGATCGGTTTCAATTGGAAGGGTTTTCTGACGCAGACTGGGGCACTTGTCCAACAACTAGGAGGTCTTTAACTGGTTTTTGCATCTTTCTTGGCAGCTCTCTGATTTCTTGGCGCTGCAAGAAACAGACAACTGTGTCTGCCTCGACTGCGGAAGTAGAGTATCGTGCTATGGGGAGCACCGTGAAGGAGTTGCTATGGCTGTCCTATCTCCTCAAAGATCTTCATCTTCAAGTGGAGCTGAACGAAGAAGACGAAGATGAAGGTGATGGTTATAACTACCTGCCACGTCGGATTTAAGTGGGAGCGTTGGATCTGATATAATAGAAATCAACGGACCAGATGCCAACTTATAAAATCGTGTTTCTAGTTGTTACGTTTTCTTCCTATGTTAGTTATAACTACTACTCAGCTTGGATCTTTCTAGACGAGTGTTAGCAATCGAACTCTATAAAAGGGGATTTGATGTATTGTTTCATGAGTAGTTTTCGTTACAATAAAACAGTTTCTTCTTTCATCGCTTGTGTTTGTTCTTCATTCAAATTTCTAGGGTTTCTCAGTTGATCTGAGCTACCAATTTCTAGCTTAAATATCTGATCAAAACAGACAATATTTTTCTTCAAAGTTCAGAAATTATTGGTTTTTTTTTTCCTCATTCGTAAGAGAAATTATTGGGTTGGTCCGACATATTTTAACAGTATAATTAACTTGTAAGTATATTTTCTGAATATAAGATAGGTTAGGTATTCAGGGACGGAGGTAGGGGTGGGGCAGGGGTGGCAGTGGGCTCCCTGGATTAAAGATATTTAGTATATAGATATTTAATGAAATGTATTTTGGTATAGTGGTAAAACTTCTTCTTATGAATTTTGTTGGCTTGGGTTCAATTCCTTACAACTTCTTCTCTTTTTCTTCTTTATTTTTCTAATTAAAATGGAAAATAACTCAGAAATTTACTACTATAAATGACATCTATAAAGGTATAATTAGTTGGACCCCCTAACCGAAATTTCTGGCTCCGTCCCTGTAGTTATTAATGTATTTTATAATTCGAAAGAGATTATATATGATATTGTGAATGCCGAATGTATCGATCCATTCCTTTGGTATATCTATGATAATGTATGAAATAACCTTTTGTCTCTATTTAATTTCCAAAACATCCATTTGAGTATTACAAAAACTTGTGTGCAACTGATTATTGCATCAAGTACCGAATTCGGCTCGTTTTCCGTATGCGATCTGGATCCGTGTGTGGTGACATCAGCATGATGTCATTATGTTGTCATTTCTCTTTTGAGTATTTTAGAGCCGACCGCATGCATAGTAAAACCAGCTCTTTGAGTATTTAGAGTCTCAGCCGAAAAAAATATTTTGGGGCATCCATATAACTTGTAATCCTGATTAATATACAGTATAAATTATATCGAGGATAAGATAGTTAATTATGAGCTTCTACTATGTTTTTTCTATCATTAAAAAAAAAACCATGTTCATTTTGAGTAATTTTTAACTATACTAACAGTCCAGAGTAGTTCATATAACGAATCGGGCGAATAAATTCATAATATTTTATTATTTTCTCACCCATAATCGTATCATATCCAACCCGATCGACCAATATTAAACCCAGTTTTTTTTATTAGTGCATTTCAGGAGATCACGTCTTATATTTGACATTAAGTGATGTTGGATGTTCAATTAATTTATTTACTCTTGAAAATTTCACGAGTTTAATTGACTATATAACTAGAGATTCTTGCCTCAATAAACGGTCGTCGTGAATTAGGTATTTATACACAATCTCAGGTTGAATTACAAAATCTTTCATAAAGCTAAGTTAGCTATATATGATTATCAAAATGATGTGATATTTTAATAATTGATCCAAATCAAAATAAATTAATTTTCAATTTATGTTACCACTTCTGTTGTACATTAGGAAAAGATAAGGTGTACTTCAAATGTTATAATTTATTTGTATTTTCTTTATAATGACCCAGTTTTATTTTTTTGTTTTAAATAATTAAATTGTTTTTAGTGTAATGGGATTGTGACATTGAGCTTATCTTCCACGAGTGATAGAGGTAGGAATGAGATCAACTCATAACGTTTTAGCAACATACTATTTGGCTGCGACAAATGAGCACGACGCCAATCATTATATTTAAGTACAATGTAATAATCACGAAAATTGCAAAATTTGATTTTGTGCTAAATTTACAAAAATAAAAATAAGTAAAAACGCAAGTTTGGTGCCTATAGATGTTTTGAGTTTTGAAATATATAATTAAAGAAATTCAATTTTAGTTCCCGAACTTAATAAACGTTTTCAATTTTGATGCCTACGTCAATTCATCATTAAAACACCGTTAACTATGAAAAGAGGGGATGCAACTATAAAATTATGATGAATATTTTTCTAAAATAATTTTATGTTATATTATTATTATTATGTCTGAAACCTCTATTATATTCCGGCAAAATAATTATTTGATGTACGAGGTACAAAGTGTGAAATTAAAAAAATATAGTCAATAAAGACATTCAACTACCAAATCAAAATTGACCAACCGCAGAGCGGCCCATATAAGCCCTTATCTCCCAAGGGATTTACAGTACTTCACTAATATGAAGAAAGTGAGTTTCATAAAGCAACATGTCAAAGGCATTTATTTCTCAAGACCGTTGTGAAGTTAGGAATCAATGAGAAGTTGATTTGTCCAACAAATCGCTTCCTACTCGCCCATAAATACAAAAGGCTTCTCATTCGAGGGAGGTTACGAGAATTCAAACACACACACACTCTCAAACAAGAACAAGCTCTGTTTTCATATTATCTAGTTCTTACTTATAAGATATTCCCTTTTGTCCCTATTCCAAGTGATTCACATTTTTATCTAGAGCTTAAATCAAAAGTTTTTCATATTCTTGTTTATTGGACAAAACCTCGAAACCTATAATCTTTGATAGATAGTTCGAAGGTTGTTAGATTTTTTGATAGTTTGTAAGATTTGGATCATGTCAGTCAACAAGGAAGTTAGTGAACATCTGTAGAGGCTAGACTAGAAGATGAATTATCCGAACCACTATAAATTTGTATGTTCTTTTATTCTGCATCTTATTATATCTCTATCACTCTGCATCAAATCTATTTTCAAAAAAGTATAAGCGTTTATCGGTCTAAAACAATCAGACTAAAGATTAAACTACAACATTCAAATAATCACAGTTTCATTAAAAATGTTTTATTGCTAAGTAAATAGCGCACTATCCCGCACGCACTGACTCATTAAGACTCAGTCAGACTCGCCCTGTAAAATTGAATAATTTAGCAGTTTTCTAAGGCTCAGGTCCATTATATGTCTAGTGATTGACTCTGTTATCTCAGTTTGAGAAAAATCGTACCAGGAGTTTCATCTCGGGACCAACAATAGTAAATTAATTAAGTTTGTCAACCAAATCAATTTTTTTAGTATAAACACCAAAAACTTAAAACATAAAGTATACACCGAATTTGCTTTTATTCACTTAAAATAGAAAACATTGTAATATTTTTTAACTAAAAATTATTATATAAAACTTAGCCTTTTGTGTGACAATTGCTACTTTGGCAAAAAATTATTATATAAAACTTGAGCTTTTTTTTTTGTATATCTTCAAATTAAACTATATAAAAAAAATTAATTATGCTAAATTAAAACTCAACTTACAAAATATCTATTCGAATTTATAATATTTGTCAAAAAATAATATATTTGAGTTGATATATTCAATTTCATAATAATATATATAATAATTCTTCGTCGATATCGATAGTGTAATAAACTGTCAAATTACTTGTTTTAAGGAACAATTCTATGTTACTTTTTATGTGACAAAACCATGAAAATTGTCTTATTTGATCATTCTTATATTAAATATGCTAAACTAGAATATTATGCATATGTACGTACATTTTTATCAAATAGTTACAAAACTATTTTAAGATTTATGACTTGTATATTCATCAATATCAAATCTTATAATCCCTCCGTCCCATAATTCTTGTAACATTTTCCTTTTTGGGATGTCCCACCATTCTTGTAACATTTCCTAAAATAGACAATTATTACACACACTTTATTTGAGAGTCCCACATCTCTACTCACAACCAACAACTCTCCTAAAATACCGTGCCGAAAATTTTTGTTACAAGAATGATGGGACGGAGGGAGTACTTCTTTTCTGTCCAATTAATTGATACAAAACACAGTATATTCATAATAGACCAAATTTTTTAGGCAAAAATGTAAAAGAAATCAATTTTCACATAAATTGTTTAAAATTATTCTGTGTTCATTTTTTTTCATGAATATACGCGTTATTTTTAAACAATGTTGTACGAAATCCCCAATGTTTGAATTTTGTTATACAAAAAAGGCAAAATGTAACTTTTGCACATGATCTTTCGTGCAATGTTACTTAAGAAGACATAGTATTTTGTGAAAAAGAAAATGATGAACACATAGTAATTTTGGTGCAATTTCACCTGAATACATATTGTTGTTGTTGTTATTGTTCTTCTTCTTATTATTATTATTATTATTATTATTATTATTATTATTATTATTAGTATTATTATTATTATTAATTTTTCCCATTTATTTTACTAAGATAAAAACAGAATCCAATATTCTTATTTGCTTTTCTAGTTAGTTTATATTTCATCTAAAGGGTAAATTGAAGGGAAAGACCCATCTTCTAAAATAGTACTAGGAGACAAGGAGTACTAATATTTGAGCTTAATGGAGCCGAACTCAGAGACCTTAAAAAATGAAGAAAAGACTGAAATTTGACCGCATCACTGAATCTGGAGATACTTTTCCTGTAGATGGTAGACGTGTTGGGAGTTTAAAAGTGTTTGATTGTATAAATTTCATATTATAATGATAATTATAATACAAGTCGGACTGCGGAAGAATCTTTGGTAATAAAATAGAGCCCATGTAACACAAAGACAACGCGCACAGATCAGCGCGGCACGTTCTTGGATCGCCACCCATCTCCTATTTGAACTGGTTTTTAGATCCCAAAATCACTGCGCCCTCTCTCTCTCTTCATCAACATTGCCTCCCTCGTTACCAATTAGCTGCGTCAATTCAATTAAAGCGTTCTTCTGTCTTTTCCCCCCTTCTGAACTTCCCACCCTTATATATATATATATATATATATATATATATATATATATATACATATCTTTTGTGGCAATGCATGCTGTGGAGGGCAGTATCGTTTAGAGTTCATGGTTGATTTCGAGGTATATGCTCTGCCGCGTGTATCATCTGAATAGGCATTGTGCGAAAAGTTGGAATCTTTTTTCAATTAATTGTTGATGTACATTAATTTCTTACTGTAAAAATATATGAATGAACATGGGAATCTATTGATGCTCATCCTCATGCCATTCTGTTTTGTATCTGTAGTTCAATCAACAATTATTATAAATCTGGGACTTGGTCAATTCGGATTCAGCAAGGATGAGGGGAGCTGTGTTTGTTGCGATTGCGGCTGCGATTGGCAACTTTTTGCAAGGATGGGATAATGCAACCATAGCAGGTAGATATAATTGTAGTGTTTTTGTGCACTCTTGTATCAAAGAATTCTGTAGACCAGAGGTTGAAATTCTTGATCTTCAACTTTTTATTGAATTAGTTTGTTCTGTTAGGATCTGTGCTTTACATAAAAAAGGAATTTCATTTGGAGACCCAGCCTACAATAGAAGGGCTTATTGTTGCAACCTCCCTGATTGGAGCAACAGTTATCACTACATTCTCCGGACCAGTAGCAGATTGGCTCGGACGACGTCCCATGCTCATAATATCATCTGTTCTATACTTCCTTAGTGGACTGGTGATGCTATGGGCTCCAAATGTGTATGTGCTC
This sequence comes from Lavandula angustifolia, assembly GCA_028984105.1. Lineage (NCBI taxonomy): Eukaryota > Viridiplantae > Streptophyta > Magnoliopsida > Lamiales > Lamiaceae > Lavandula > Lavandula angustifolia. The sequence continues at coordinate 1,368,472 of CM054825.1, read as the reverse complement.
CTTTTGGCAAGGTTGTTGGATGGTTTTGGGATTGGTCTCGCGGTCACTCTTGTTCCCGTCTATATATCCGAGACAGCTCCACCAGAAATAAGAGGATTACTCAATACTCTTCCTCAGTTTACTGGTTCGGCTGGAATGTTTTTGTCATACTGCATGGTCTTCGGAATGTCGTTGTTGGATGCACCTAGTTGGAGACTTATGCTTGGGGTTCTTTCTATCCCTTCAATCCTCTATTTCGGGTTGGCAGCTTTTTACTTGCCTGAATCCCCAAGATGGCTAGTAAGTAAAGGAAGGATGAAAGAGGCCAAGAAAGTTTTACAAAAACTACGTGGACGGGAAGATGTTTCAGGTACATTGCTATTTCAGTTCAACTGCTCCAGAAAGTTAAAGTTCTATGATGAAAAACTATATTTGTGCACGTTTTAGCCAATCTCCAAATGCATGAGCTGTTGCTGCTATTCAATTTTGTGATAACTAGTTTATTATTGAGTTTGTTTAATCAAGATTCCTATTAGTGAAGTGAAGTCAGATCTGTAATGAGTTCTGATGATGCTAAAGTGGAAGTAAAATGACCCTGGGCCTTGATACAAACAGTTTCAAATCCAATCCAATGAAGTAGGTTTGAGCTAATCTGCAATAGAGATCATTAGGCTTGCTAGGATGGACCTTACCTATAACTTCCTGATGCTTTAAGTTAGATGGAATACGACGGAAATATGATCAAATCTGGAAAGTATAGATCAAAATGGATGCTAGGAGTTGAATCTCTAAACTTACTATTCTACAGTAAAAGTGATATAGCTCTTTGGTTAGATAATACTCTTGTGGTTAATTGCTTGACAGAGTTTTCTCAACATTAGTACCTGTTCGATTGAAAATACACGATTCTTTTGGTCGAACTGGGTTGTCTTGTATAGTTGATAGGTAACCACCAAGTTCATTGGGTCAAAGTATGGAAATGTTCCAGCAGTATAAATCTTTGCATTGGAGTGCTGTAATTATTAACATGCTCTCTCAAGCTGCTGATAAAGAGTTTGTTATGTATTTTTTGGACATAATTCATCTACAACTATTGTAGATGAATTTCAAGAGTTTTCCTGATGAATTATGAGAAATTATATGGTCAAATTTCATTTTACTCATGACACATCATTTCTATACTGTTTTCTTAAGTAAGTAGTACGTAACTTCTCTTGCTTGCTCTCTTTGTCACCAGGTGAAATGGCTTTATTACTTGAGGGTCTGGATGTTGGAGGTGAAGCATCCATAGAGGAATATGTTATTAGTGCCAATAATGATCTTGCGAGTAACCAAGAGCATGCAGATGTGAAAGACCACATCAAATTATATGGTGCGGAGGAGGGCCAGTCCTGGATAGCCAAACCAGTTGCTGGACAGAGTACTCTCGGGATGGCCTCCCGCCGTGGAAGCATGGCTAACCGAAGTATGCTTATGGATCCAACTGTCGCCCTCTTTGGAAGCGTACACGAGAAGCTCCCGGATATGGGAATGGGAAGCATGAGAAGCATGCTCTTCTCGAACTTTGGCAGCATGTTTAATGCAGATAATCAAGTTAAAAATGAACAGTGGGATGTAGAAAGCCAGGATAAGGATGACGATCGTGCATCTGATGGTTCCGGGAATGAATCCGACGACAACTTGAGGAGTCCGTTGCTGGAAGGGGGGCAGGATATAAATGCTGAAAGAGAAAACCCCGAAGAGCAACTGGGAAGTGTTGGAATTGGTGGTGGTTGGCAACTAGCGTACAGGAAAGACGAAAACAATTCTGGAGGTGTTAAGAGGATCTACTTGCACCAAGAGGGTGGTGGCGCTATTTCAAGGCGTGGTTCAGTTCTCTCCATGTCTGGTGCAGATGGAGCAGGTGAAAGGGAACCAATTCATGCTGCTGCCCTAGTGAGCCACTCTGTTCTTCGTGCAGACAATATTACTAGTCATCAATCCATTGGTCTGGCAACTGAGAAGCAGCATAAAGCTGCTCCTTCCGGCCCAAGCTGGAGGGATCTTTCCGAACCAGGAGTCAAACATGCACTGGTTGTTGGTGTAGGACTCCAAATTCTTCAGCAGGTACGAATAGGCCTTTAAAATACGTTAATTTTATATATTGACATCACTATTACCTCCCTGGAAAACCACCTTAAAACTGCCGTACTATTTCTCTTACTACATTTTAATGCATTGTCAAGTCCATTGTTTTCTGCTGCATTTAAGTTCTTTCTTCAACAACCTTAAAGAATCCTTGAAACTTAATTGTATGAACTTTGCTATCAATATATGTTTGTTTAATCCTACTACTACTGCAACACAGTTTTCTGGGATTAATGGAGTTCTTTACTACACCCCACAAATTCTGGAACAAGCTGGTGTGGGAGTTCTCCTCTCAAATTTGGGCCTCAGTTCCGAGTCTGCCTCTCTTCTCATCAGTGGTCTTACGACATTGTTGATGCTTCCTAGCATTGGTCTTGCAATGAGACTCATGGATGTCGCTGGTAGAAGGTAACTCTCGTGCTTCTTTTCATATTCTTCTAGTCTTGATGTTCATGAATCTATCATTTTCGATTGTTTTGGCACCAATGCGTTAGGTTGTGGAGACAGACCTCACTTGCATAAGTGTTGATAGAACAGTTACTGACTAGAAAGACTTCACAAGTTGATATTCTTGCAGTCTCTTGTCGGACAGTCTGACACGAGGTTTTATATTCGGACACAAACGTGAAACGTAGTGACGAAGGTTTTTGTCCGTGCAGGTGTCTCCTTCTCAGCACTTTACCTGTTCTATTGCTGACTCTGACCATGTTGGTTCTTGGGAATGTGATCGATTTGGGTTCAGTGCCTCATGCTATCATCTCAACCGTTAGTGTGATTATCTACTTCTGTTGCTTCGTCATGGGGTTCGGACCAATCCCGAACATCCTCTGCTCCGAGATATTCCCCACACGAGTCCGTGGCCTCTGCATTGCAATCTGCGCCCTCACGTTCTGGATAGGCGACATCATCGTCACCTACAGTCTCCCAGTGATGCTCAACTCAGTCGGCCTTGCTGGCGTGTTCTCCATATACGCTGTTGTCTGCACCATCGCATGGTTCTTCGTCTTCTTCAAGGTCCCCGAAACCAAAGGAATGCCTCTTGAAGTCATCACGGAATTCTTTGCAGTGGGTGCAAAACAAACAGCAGGGAATGAAAGGAACTGAATTGGTGCCATCCCCAGATGTTCAAATCATCATCATACTATCTCTTCTGGTTTATCATCTCAAGGATCAAGTAAACAACTTTGATGACAGGAGAGAGAGAGAGAGAGAGAGAGAGAAGAAGATTGCTGTAACATATCAGTAATCCCTTGTGTTTTTATTACCTATTCAATTTCTGCAATTGTTACAGTCTTTAGATTCATTTACACAGGTTTTGATATAAGTTTGCATCCAATGCTTCATTTCAAATATTCAGATGAAATCTTTCTCCTTTCTGTTTTTTATGAGGAAATTATGTGGTAGTGTTACCTAGATTGCTCCGACATAGGATCCGGTAGTTTTTAAAAAAAATTAGGACAGCTTTTGCATTAATTCTTATTTCGTCATATATTAGTTGGTTATCATGGATAAAACATACTACCTCTGTCCTTCTAAAAGCGGTTCAAAATTTTTCGCCATAAAAATTAAGAAAGTTGTGTTTTATGGTGTATATTATTTGATTTAGGCAGTTAAATGTTAGTCTTAATAAACCTTTTTTTGAATGAACTATTTTTAATAGGACAAGTTAAAAAGAAAAATGAACACTTTTAATGGTATGGAAGTAGTATATATTATTAAATGTAAAATAAAAATATTTTTTAAAGATGTAAAAGTCAAAATCATATCAATGGTGGGAGTATTATGTTTCGTTGGGCGAGAATAAAAAAAATTGAGGTATTACCATAATGACAACAATTTGAGTACTAAGACAACATAGATTTAGCTTGGGGTTTTAAGCAATTATGCGTCAGAGTAGACGGTCACCATACGGCGGTTAACGCTCATCGGAAAATGGTTTGTCACTTGTGACGGAGGAAGAGAAATGAAGTTTAAGAGATGTTAGAGTAAGGATTTTGAATTATGATAAAATCAGAAATAAATTGAGATTTCAGAAATTTTTATTAAAATTAGATATCCACGTGTGTGTTTGGAATTTTTTTTCAGCAAATTCGGTGGAATTGTACTCCAAAATTTGAGATCTCGGTTTCAAATTTCGCATCGAACCGAATTCACTTTATATAAATATTCTCTCCGTCCTATATAGATGTTTAATTTTACCTTTTGGACTGTATTTATATTTTATTTTATTTTCTAAAATAACAAAATCATGTGGTTAAGATTTACACATTATTTGAAAGATACACAACTTTACATTCAACTGATAAATTTTCTTAATAATCGCGCCGAAAAAAATAATGAAGCAACATCTATGGGTTGGTGAGAGTATAATATGCACACGAAAAATGCCTTAAAAAGCATTGGAAACTTTTAACATGAGAAACGAAGTTGATTTAAGGTAAATTGACGTAAATAGTCCACAATCTCTGCATCTTTGATAAAATTGATCCCTAATATTTTTCTTAAAGTTTTTGGTCCCCAAACTATTAAAATTTGGCGGAATTGGTCCTTCCGTTAAAAATTCTGTCGATTAATCATTAGTCAATAATATTTTGAATTAATTAATAAAATATCCGAAGAGCATTTTCGGTATTGAAATTTTCGAGGACTAATTCCGCGAAAGAATTGCAAAGAGATGGAGATTTACTCTGCTTTTACTGTTCTGTTCGAAGTGGTCTTTTTTTTTATTTTGGCATTTTGTTAATTGTTATCTACTGATATTACGTTGTGTAGCAGCTGATTCCCAATTAAGGGGGTGTTTGGAAAAGCTTTTTTTAAGCTGCTTCAGCTTTAATCTTGTGTCGTAGTGTTTGGAAGTCCTGGCTTAAAGCTGAGATTCTCTAAAATGGGGTCGATTTTAGAGAATCTGTCGAAGCTGCTTCACCCCAGCTTCGAGCTTTTAGCTTATAGCTTACGTATTTTTCGGACGAAATTACCTTTACTTTTTTTATTTAATTCCAAAAATTAACCTTCCTAACCCTACTTTGTGAGAATATATTTTACTAATTTAGTATTTTGTAGTATTAGATTGAAATTGTAAGCAAAAAATAAATATTAAATAATAATTATTTGTGAATTTTATTATTTATTATAAATATTAATTAGTAACACTGAGGACAAAACAGACATTTTTATTAAAAAGTAACAATAAGCTACTTCTATCAGCAATATTTTCAAACACTATTTTCCCCACTTTCAGCAGCTTTCAGCATTTATTTCCAAACACTAACTGATTTTCAAATAAATTTCGCTTTCAACTTTTTCAAGACTTATCAATAAGCGCCCATTCTTCCAAACACCCACTAAGAGTTCAATCAATTTGTTAGATGTATATTACTCAAAATAATAATAATAATAATAATAATAATAATTTTTTCCGAATAATAAATACTTGCTACTAGTATTCAACAAATTTCTTCGTAGAAAGCTACAGAAGCGAGAGAATTAGGTAATGTTACGACGTGGAATCAAGGAATTATCTAGCTGCAAAGATTTACTTCTCGATGCGAACAAGTGTTTAACCGAGTTGCTAAAATCCGCTCGAATCGAGGATGCACGAAAAGTGTTCGACAAAATGCCTCACAGAGACTAGGTTACATGGAATACAATAATAGCCGGGTATGGCAATTCAGGAAGACTCCTGCAATCACATGGTCATCCCCTGTTTCCGGTTACTGCAAGATGGGTTGCGAGATCGAGTGTTTAAAACTGATTTATGAAATGCAGCTCGATGGATATAGGCCACGTCATTTCATGTTGGGAAGTGTTCTAAGAATGTGTTCTGTAAAGAATTTGCTCAGAGAGCAGATTCATGGCTACGCTGTGAAGACTCGTTTCGATATCGCCGCGGGGGCAAAACCACATTACTTGGACCGCGATAATTAGTATTATAAGGTTTGGCAGAACTGGTCCTCAAAATTTTCAATACCGAAAATGCCTTTCGAATATTTTATTAATTAATAATTCAAAATATTATTGACTAATGGTTGACGACGGAATATTTAGCAGAAGGATCAATACCACCAAATTTTAATAGCTTGAGGACAAAAAACTTAAAAAGAAATTAGGGATCAATTTTACCAAAGATGCAAACATTGGAAACTATTTATGATAATTTGCCTTGATTTAAATGTACAAAAATAGCTATATATAATCACATCTTCGTCCTAACAAGATAATTTCTTCACGATAAATACAGAAGCAAGTAGAGCAAATCATGCTGAGAGGACTTCAACAAAAAAATGGTGGCAGACTTTGAGAAAAAACCGGTACCGGCAGCGTGTTTCCACCCTCAGTTCTAATTGACCGGAGCCGGACGTACAAACGAGAACTCGTCTACATTCCTTTCATGTACACCGGGGGCTAATTCCACCTCATGTTCATGCTCATCATGATCGTGATCATGAATCATAGGATTGGATCGTATGATCAAACTGGCTGTAGGTGGATGCGCCGAAGGATCTTCAAGATCGGATGCATCATGTTCTTCGTAAAGTGATCGACCCGAGTGACCCGTAGTTTTGAAACGTTGAAGCGTTGCGCCTGTAGGGTGGAAGGGAGAGCCCATTGACGACGTGGGACTCGCGTTACCGCCCAAGGTTCGCGTCGGGGACTTACCTCCCCGCCCTTGCTTCTTCTTCACTGCCATATGCCACTTCTTGAGGGCCTTCGATGTTTGTTCATCGAATATACTCTTCTTCATGTGTGACCCCATCTGCACATTTTCAATCAAGAAATGTATGATAAGTAGTTATAGCTTATGATCTGCATTTATATGTTACTACATTAACATCAAATATGAAAATTACCTGAGCAATGAGAGCATAGAGTGGCAGAGTAATGTAGCTGCACAAAATTAGGACTGCCACCCTGCAAGCGTTTGTTCAGTCAATCGGAGTCGTTAGATAGAGAACAGAAGATAAACGGTGCCGAATGTTACTTACCCTAGACTGATCTTAGCAATCACAAGTCCAAAATTTTCATGGATGCAAGAATTTAACCCAAACTCATACTGCACATGAGATAAAGTTTCTTCGGTTACTGCTAATGTGAAAGGAAAGTTTATGTCCGTAGTTTGTAAGGTGTAGAAGAATCATTACCCAAATCCACAAGAAGTAGGTGATTTGGAAGGCATTCTGCGTACAAGAACAATTTGAATCAGATATATAATCATCAATACTGCAACATAATCAACAAATTCTCTTTCCATAGTTCCATCATATTCGATACCTGAAACAGTGCAAAGTGTATAAGATGCAGCACCAATTGAGGCCGACCAAACCAGAAATACTTGTCGGAGCCTTGAACAAGAGGTATGCCTTGGACTACCGCGTGTCTCTCTGAAATCTCAAGGGCCATTTTTGTCAAAATAGCTTGTAGCTTTGTGCCAACAGCTAAAATAATCTGAAGAAATATTATGTCAGTAGGTTTTAATTCCTACATATTCAGTAAGTTGTAATAGTGGTAAGAATCTTACAAACACAGGAATTAAGGATGCCCAGAACAGTGCTTGCCACCCTGAAATGGTTCAACGAATAAAACAATCTGTCATGAGACCCAAAGGGTGGCTGGGGGATGTATAGAATCAACAACATACCGTTAACGTTTAGAAGCAAGAAAACCACGAAAGATCCCCACAACACTGGACTGTAAATATATAAACAAAGTGGAATGAAATCAGCCATATATTTGTGGATGAGAGAGGAAACTGAACTGATTAAACAAGTCATCAGAAACCATGCAATCAATCAATAAAACTTACCTTACTCCCACAACAGTCTTAAAGTCATCTTCAAGAGATCTTTTTATGTATTTTTGGAAGTTGAACTTGCTTCCAGGGGCCAAATGAACCTAAATAACAGGTAAGATTTAATAATAATAATAAAAGTACAAGGAGCAGAAAAAGAAAACTCACAGAAATGAAGCCATTGCGCAGTGTCAAGTAATCAGATCTGCTAACAGACCTAAAGAATTGTCGGAAAAAGCATCCCTGCACGAAACATATACTCAACTGGTGAATAAGCAAGCTGCAAAAGGTAGCAACCATAACAAAAGAGAGAGAAAGTTAAATCTCACAATATAAAAGAACAATGGTATCTTGGTCCAGAAACTAGTGTGTGCCCTCACAAAAGATGTCTCGTGAGTAAGCCTGAATCTTGAAGGATCTGTATGGTTCAGGTAGATTTATAACCAGTTTGCTTGCCTCCTTACGTGAGGATATAAATTAAGATACCAAAATTTATGACAAACGAAGAAAACAGAGTATATGCAATGATATACCATTAGAAAACTCATAGTCGTGGCTTGAAGTCTCCTGCTCCCATTGTTTCCAACCACGAATCTACACAACATACAAATATAACATCTGAATATATGGATAAACGGAATTTAGAATTTGAAGAAAGAGAAGTATCTAGTTTGTCTCATCAAAATATAGCATGCTCTTAGAGTTGCAAAATCATTTTTGTTAGAAGCTTATACATGGAGTTTTGTTAAATGGAGTTAAATTTTAATAACAAGCCTTGACTTTTTGGTTGGCCTAAACATAATGATGAATGACCACCCTTTCGAATGCGTTAAAGGGCAACATCATTTAAAATAGTTTTAATCAACCTCATTCAATTTTGACAGAATCATGCACATTATAATAGTTGAATGGGGTTTTAATTGATCCAAAGAAAGTGATTTGATCCAAGAGGGTCACTCACTGCTTGATCCATTTGACCTCTAGACCTAAATGTAAGCCTCACAAAGCAAGTTCCATGAAGGTAGCATACTATTCTTATTACCATGTTGAAGAAGCATTTGATAGAAAACCACTTCAATAGAGAAGCACATCAACAAATTAAATGTTCGAATTGTACCTTAAGTCTTCCAAGAGCCATAGTGATAGCGCTGTAAGTCACGTGCAAGACCGCTAAAAAGAATATAAGAATATGTATCTGATGGAGTCCATCCACAGTTATAAGTGGTACACGCCCCTTCTGAAAATTTAAAAAATGGCCCACACCAAAATATATTAGTAGTACACTGTCAAGTAGAACTAAATACGCAGCTGAGCCCAGCTTCAACAAGAAAACTGTGATTACCTTCGTGCAGCTAGACTCTTTGCTAGCTAAAATACGACGCTCAAATGACAAAAGTCTGCGACGACTCTCTTCCTTATCTTTCTCATACTCTTTATTTTTACAAGGCAACATGGTGTCTGCAACACTGGTAGGTATGCAGATTTCAGCAATGTAATATTGGCTGAACACTAGGGTTAGTGAGATGAAGCCAAGGATCATCAATTCTGCAGCAACAAACCAATCAAAGTTATAAAGGGATGAGATTCTGTGTCGAAAGGAAACGAGGGTAGCTATAGTTCAATCAATGTGTTTACCAGCTTTGACCTTGTCCAGCGCCTCATAAAGAGCTCTCTTATGCCTATCTGTTAACCACTGTGAATCAAACCAAGTGAAAAACACAACATGACTACTTTGATCTGCAAAGCCGTTTTGCGTTGTATTTAAAACTCAAACAACAAAGTTATAGCAAGAATCCTAACACACAAAAAGGATCAGCCGCCTAGAAACCAATAAGAATTTAAAAAAGAACATAGGAACAAGAAAACAATTACATTTCCATCCTTTTTTTTACAATCTTTCTCTACTCCCGAAAGGGACTCATAAAAGCTATGGTTCCACAACACAAATTTGTCAATTAGGCCAAACCTCAAAAACCAAAATTACAAGGCAAATCCGTGTGGGTCAAGGGTTTTACCGTTCCAACTTTGTGGAGAATCTTTTCGAGGAGAAGAGAAATGAGGATAATCACAGCACATACACCAGCAACTGCCCATGTTGCTGTCTGCTGGAGATCTCTCTCTTTAAGCCCCTTATCAGCCTCACCAGCCATACAATACCTCAAGAATTTCAGTTGCGGAAGAAATATGGACTAATTTTTCTTCTCTCTATCCGCGAAAAGAAGAGACAAAACATTCAAAAAAATCAAGTCTTTATGATTCTTATTGCATTATATCTACAATTTATATACTCACAAATACGTGTTTTGTAGATAAATCTGAAAAAGTAAACCAAGTTGGTGGCGACTAGAGACGGCCCATTCAGACAAGGGGTGCTATATAAAACCCTTTACACATACATCCACCAAAACCACCAACATTTCTATAAATGATGAAATTTCACTGCAAAAACTGGCCGTGAATTAGTAAAAAAGTAACAGAGTGAATAAAGAATGAACCATGAGAGTATGTATAGGATTGAAAGGGAAAGAAGATTGAGAAATTAATTGGAGGGTTGAAGAATTAATGGCGCCAATTATGGTAAGTTACGGTTTCAGTCGTGGCAACTTGCCATGCCCACTTTATGGCGGTCAACATCACTGTCAGTAAAAAAGATGGACTGTTCTCACTTCTCACTTGCAATCGGAATCCTCTAGCCCAAAATTCGTATCCCATTCGGTGGCCCACCAATCACGCGGCGCCACGCATGCATTGATGGGCCATGTTAGCAATAAAAAAATATTTTAATTATAAAAGGGTGGCCCACCAATACACGCGTGGTGGAGCGTGATTGGTGGGCCACCGAATGGGCCACCGAATGTTGGGACAGAGGATGCTGAGCGTCTCACTTGCTAGTTTCATATTAGTCGTAATTAAAATAACAGTAATAATCTTGTTTTTTTAATATGAGTTGTTCAACTACGTCAAATTTTAGCGGATACCCTGAGTTTGGATTTCAATTTTATTTATCTCAAAATTCGATTTGTTTTTAGTAGCCATTGTAGGAGGAAAGTAAATTGTAAGGATATATGGTTTTACATAATATGATTATGAGGATAATAATAATAAAACTAAGCTTCATAAGTTATGGTTCTAACAAATTTACGTTTGCAATGAAGCAATTCGCTTTATCATCATCATCATTCCAATAATGAGAGAAAAATGAAACACTAAAAAATGAAATATAGGATCATCATCATCGTCCTCATAAAATAAATCACCTAAAAAGAATTTAATATTAAATGAAATGTAGAGCTAGATTTTAACAAATTGAAATTGAATAATTCTTACGAACCAAATGGTACAAAGAGCTCAAAATGTTTTGTCAATTTTACACGATAAAAAAGAGATGAGTAGAATGTATGTATGTGTGCATAATAATAATAATAATAATAATAATAATAATAATAATAATAATAATAATAATAATAATAATAATAATAATAATAATAATAATAATAATAATAATAATAAAATTTGGAATAGACATCTATGTATGCTAAAGTAGAAAAGGTAAACTCGTTGGTGTGGTTTATGTAGTAGTTAGTTCGTGGCCGTGGGTAGAGATGACAATGGATCTTGGACCCGGTCCAGATCCGTGGATCCAGATCCATTTTTCTGGATTTGGATCTTAAAAAATTAGACCCATTGGATCTGGATCGGATCTGAACTAATTTTAAAAATTACGGATCTGAATCTGGACTTTACGATATGAGATCCGGATCCGGTCCAGATCCGCTAATTTTTATAACTAAAATATTATTTTATTATCATATCTAAAATATTATATTTATATTATTCTACTTAAAATATCACATTACATTATTTGTTGAGCTTGAAATACTTAACTGGTAATCTAATGAATAGAAAAGAGGGAGGAGATTGAGTACCCACTGTCCACGAATTTAGAAGTTTTTTTAGAGAGAAGATCATAGTTTTATAGAGGATTGTAATATTTTTATAATATCATGAGTAGTTTGAATTTTTTTTAATGATAGTAATGTTCTTATAGATTATCTTGTTATCGTAGAATTAATTAACTTAGTTAAATTTTAATTGATTTAGAATTTTTTTAATTTTAGCTAAAAAAACTTATGGATCCGGGTCTAGATCCGAGACCCTGTGGATCCAATGGATTTGGGTCTGGATCTCATTTTTTGAGATCCAATGAATCTGAACCGGATTTGGACCAAAGTAAAAAATTCCGAATCTGGATCTGGACCAAGGAGGATCCGGTCCAAATCCGGTCCATTGTCATCCCTAGCCGTGGGCGTTATTCGTCAGGGCGAATGTGGAGTATGTCATAAATTTAATATATTTATATATGGGCGTTGACTTTACTATTTTTAACTGTTGACGTCAAAATAAACAAAGACCTGATTCTAGAGCTAACATCATATGACCCAACTCAGACAGTGTCCAATTGGTCAAACTTAGGGGTATTACGGTATATCGAAAAATTGATATATTGCATATACCGCATCGAAAAAATATCGAACCTACCGAATTTTCGGTATACCATAATTTTCGGTACGGTATCATACCGTACCGAAGTTTTTTCGGTACGGTAACGGTATGAGATTTTCTATACCGAGGTATCCCGCATACCGAAATTCATACCGAAGTTACAAATATGTTACTCATATCGAGCAATCTTAATATAATATCATAAATTCACTTAAATGACATAACTTTATTTGACATAAAGTCATATTATTTATTCTATTAAATCATGAAATGGATAAAAAATTATATATTTCAACTTTATAAATATTAACCCGTAATATTAATAAATTCATACAAAATAGATAGATTAATTAATTTTATTGGAAAATAATATTAATAATTTTCTTGACTTTTATAAAATATAGATTAAATTTTCGGTATACCGTTAAATATTCGGTAGACCTTGATTTTTCGGTATACCGAAGTGCGGTACGGTATACCGAAAGAGCGGTATGATAACGGTATGGAGATTTGCTATATCGAACTTTCGGTATACCGAACTATGGTATACCGAAATGATCGGTACGGTAACGGTATGCATTTTCCCATACCGACCCTTATCGGTATGGTATGCGGTATGAGAAAAATAGTACGATATATCGTACCGAACACCCCTAGTCAAACCCCATATACTAGATTAAAAAATATATATATATAATTATGTCATGTCGGAATACAAACTTATCGTGTCATATATATATATAGATATTTCCAGAATTCTATTATGTAGTACATCAAATTAAATAATTTGAAAAGTAGTTTGCATGTTTAGATTTAAATTTCTTAATTATCCCGACTATTAAATAGTTATTCAATTACATATTTTTCTATATACGGTCACTCTGTCACATTATTTGTCTATTTTTCGTATTATTGAGAAATGTGTATTTTATTATCACACTTTGAGAGGAAAGAATCCACGTAGGCCGAATACATTGATTGTGATAAAAGTCAAAGACTGAATTTTTTTAATCTTGAATGAAGCTTGAATTTAACGAGAATAATTAAAAAACTTAACTAAATTAATTAGTTGGTTTAGATCGAAGAGTATTATATTACTAGATTCATGTTGATCTATAAGAAATATTATTTTAGACACAGAGAGCGCAAGAAACCTCGACCTCAATTTGTTGGCACACAACTTGATTGAGTTTTGTATTACTTGAAGCACAAATTTCAAAGATCAAAGAGTTTGAAGAAGCATGCATAATCATATTTCCAACTCCTAAACCTTGACCTCGTCAACTATCTACCCTTCCCCCCACCCTTTCTTTACTTTGATGAAAAATTTTCTATTTTTATTTGTAATATATAGTTAAAATAGATTCGTCATACCTATCCAATAATCTAGAATGGAATATGAAGAACTCACTATTCACTTGGTTTTTGATTCATAATCATTATGTAGGAGAGATGGCCAAGCGGTTCAAGGCATAACATTGGAACTGCTATGTAGGCTTTTGTTTACCGAGGGTTCGAATCCCTCTCTTTCCGCACCTTCACTTAATAGATTCATTTTATTAAAAATACCGGATTATGAATGGAGACTTTTATTCCACCAGTTAAACCTTTCATTGATATACCCACCCCCCACCCTCGCACACCCCCTCAAATTATTACAATTCCATTAGCATATTAAATTAGGATCTGGTCAAATCTGATTGTTCTCTTTTTTTTCTTTCACTTCTTGTGCTGAGTCAAATCATTATAGTATAGCCTAGATGTCTTTGCATTTGAATCAATTCACATCACATGCGCTCTTTAAATTTTATGAATATCTTCATATTTGTTACAACACCCCTCACCGTTGAGCATTCTTAGGTTTTAACCACACCCCACCAAATTATTCATATTTAATTTTTATACGTTTATGTGTGACAAGAGTCAAGGTAATTATTTTTTGGGATGCATATTTATAATTTGTTAAGTCTAATAAAATGGACTAGATTAATTATGTAAATTTTTATGCCTTTTTCTTCTATACGTATATATAATTTTATAAAAGCTCAAATCATCATTGTCCTCAATTTCTTATTTTGCGCCTTCCTATATTTAACTATTTTCCATCCGTAAAATAATATATGAATAAAATCATTAAATCCTGTTGGTTCGGACACGAATATCAGGTGTAGAGGGGGAGTGAATACACCTGATTTCAAATTTTTCCTCAAACGAAGATCAGCTGAATGCTAAGACAGGTAGATTATTCAGGTTAATCATACCTGCTAGATTTCTCGGCCTTTGTGTTGCCTGGTTCAAGGTATGTCCTTGTCGGTTGTGGTGGCCTCTGATTCTGGTGTTGGGGAATAAGTTGCCTTCCTCCCCTAGGGGCTTCTCTATTTTGTGGCCTTTCTCCTGCAGTGGCCCTCCTATCCTTTCCGGAACGTGACGGTTTCGGCAATGTGTTCGGCACGTTCGCACTTGTAACAATGATTTGTTCCCAATCTGCAATGTTAGTCATTAGAGAATTGATCTCTTCCTTCTGTCTCAAGACAAGTCCTTCTGACTCAATAGACCTGACTACTCATTGAAAGTCTCTGATTTTCAGCTTTCAGGAATTCTAGCTCCTGTAGTGTCTTGCTGGACTGAGTGCTCATCTATATCTGTTCATCTAGAAGATCTTCATAGGAAAGAACCACGTCTAAGGGTTCTGCTACAATAGAGCATGTGTCGTGTGTGCGGGGTGAAGAAGGGCATATATTAGGATTGGAATTTACCTCAGCCTCTTCTCCAGCCATGAGACACAGTTCAGTCTCTTCTTCTGCTTCAATTACCATGAATGCGGCTTCATCATCTAATGATTCCATGAATAGTTCATCGTCGCTCGTGCAATCAAAAAGTTCTCCGGCTATATAAGCTTGCCTTTTTCCGATAAATTTGTTCCTTCTGGCTTGCCTTTCAGCTCTTTCAGCAGCCGAGAGCTCTGGACATTCATATTGGTAATGTCCGGTCTTTTTGCAGTTGTAACACGTTGAGCTTTTGCCATCTTTTTTGGGTGTATCATTCTTTCCAATGGCAGCAATCTTAGTGTTCCTGCATTCAGGTAGAGAATTAGATTCACCTTTTGGGTAATTATTTCTCTGTTACCTTGGTAGTTCTTCGAGGCTCTTTTCATTTTCATGAGCTTGTCCTTCTCCTTTTGATACTTTACTGGAAGGAGAGCGTACTTCTCAGCTAGGTTATCAGCACTTGGGATCGTCAGTGAGTTTCCAGTTATTTGACTAGTGACTGAGGGAATAGCTCCAGGTGTGTTGACCAATGCTTTATAGGAATGATTTATTGGCATATCAACGTCAACACAGGGAGTATGTGGAAGATTGAACTCAAACTCATCAGCTTTTAATTCTGAAAAGATATAGTCAGGAATAACAGTACTTAAGTCAGTTCTTCACAAACATGTATCAAAGGAGTACCACTTGGGCCGATTACGAGCCCTAAAAGTTTTGATATTTATCTCCTTGTTGCCGAAAGTTTTCCTGAGTCCGTTGATGATGTTGATTTGATTGGTGAATCTGACACTGAAATCATCAATTGTCTCTCTGATAATCATTGCAAAGGCTTCGAGCTTCTGTAGCTCCAACTCCAGCTGGTTCTCCTTAATTTGTGGAGTTCCTTGACTCAGCACGGCTAGAGCATCCTAGAGCTCCTTTGCAGTTTTGCGGTTGTGTACTCTTCCGAAATATAAGTCACTAAGTGTAGTAAGAATTGCATTGCGTGCGACTCGGTCAAAGTTGTGCAACTTTCTTTCTTCGGAGTAAAGAGGCTCTTGTCCTTGGGTACTTTTTCACCGGTTACGTACCTATTCTTCGCCGTCTGCATATTCGAGGTCGTCGACCATGTGAATAATAGGTCCTTTCTCCGGGACATCCGTCATACTCGTCATGCGGCGACATCAAGTATGCCTCCATTCTTACACGTCATACCGCATAGTTTTCTACCGAGAACATGAGTATTGTCCTTATATCTGACATGTCAGCCATAGTGAAGATAAGGTAAGAATATGAAAAGAATGTAAATGCAGTGAAGAATGGTTTTCAGGATCTGTTCGAGTAGACCACTGTATTCAGAAAACGATGATCAGAAGAACACCTATCGGATACCAATTGTTGGTCCAGAGACAAGCCTTCAGGTGTAGGGGGTGAATACACTTGAGTGCAAATTTTAACTCAAACGCGAAAGTCAGTATCTACTGAATTATACTACGGAACAAGTTAGTTGGCCAAATAAGCTTTCTCGGTCGCGTGGCCAGAGGGTATCTGTCTACTGAGTCCAATCTACTGAGTTCAGTTAGTGAACAGTGATTCAGTATTGGATAAAATGCAGAAGTGTAGGCCCAAGTAATTTTCGTCTCAATTTGAAAACACGTTTTATGCTGGGTGTGATTTTTAAAGATCAGTTTGTATACAGTATGAACAGATAATCAATGAAACAGTAAATCAACACAGTCAGTTTTTAAAGTGGTTCGGATCTACTGGATCCTACATCCATTGTCCGGAACTAAGGAGGAGTTCTTATTACTTATACTCGAGCAATTCTCGGCCCGATCCGTACGCTAGACGGATAATCTAGTTATAGTCTTAGTGACTTTACAGTTCAAACACGAGGTTTGATATTCTCAACCTAAGAAGGAGTTCTTACAATAAGAACAATTCAATAAGCTGAACTCCTTCGAATTTTCTAAGCTTGAGATATTACAAGAATTGCTTAGAATAGAGAATGGGAACAATAGATCTTTAGAGTGATGAACTAATTATATCTCTCTGTGTATAAGTTCTTCGTTGTGTAAGCTTTTTGGTCGCTAGAGCGTTTGAATGCTTGAATGCTTTTGGTTCCCGGTGTCTTCTCTGCATGAAGACTATTCTCTATTTATAATCTCGACTCATGAATAGATCTGTTGGAAAATGTCTAGATACTTATCGAGAACGACAAGAAAAATGGTCATCTTGAGCTTTGAATGTCACTATATGGATTCTCTCTTTTTCAGTCGAGGGAGCAGCTTTATGTCAGAGCAAGTATAGTTGCCGTGACTCCTCATTGGTCGAGGTTAGAGAGTTGGTGAGGTTTGTTCAAACTCCAAGTGGATACTGAGTTGACTTCCTCTGATTCCTCGGACGCTTTAACTAAGTTGTCTCCTGCTAACATCCTTCTGAGATAATCAGTTCTTGACACGATTTTTTCTACTGATTCAGTGAGTTCTGAGATGCTCAACTGAGTTCCTTATGCTGAGTTCATCCAACTGACATAAGGTGTTTTACTGAATCCTATCAGCTACTGAACTCTAGCTAGTACACTGAGTTTCTAACATGCTGAACTCAACTAAGCTATTACATTATGAGGTTCATCATTCAACTAAGGGGTTTGGGGATCTTCAAATCTTTTCATACTTATTTTCATACCTAACAAGTCGTAATTCAGGCATCAAATCGGTGCTAGATTGAGAATTAATTTATAAGTTTTTTGTAGCCCAAACAAGGATAGAGTCTAACAATTTAGGTGGTTAGTACGTGTCTTCACTAAGAATCACAATAATTATAAATTTATAATCTTCAAAAAGTCATATAAAAAACTCGGTCAAATGATCAATCTGATTAACCGGTCGGTATTGACTGTTATAATTGAACATGAAACCGACAAGTTCGGTCCAATTTTTTATTATGAATTTGGACAAACCGATTGACCGGTTAATCAGACCGAACCGGCCAATGAACACCTCTTAATTTATGATTGTGCGGAGTCTGATCATAATCATATATCTTGGTGCAATGTTAAGCAAGCCGTCTTAGCTCAGCTGGTAGAGCGCGTGGCTTTTAACCACGTGGTCGTGGGTTCGATTCCCACAGACGGCGTTTTTATTGGACCGTTATTTCAGTTTCTAACGTAAAAACTCTCTTGTAATTTGACTTGATTCATACTGGTTTGGAACGTCGGTTCAAGTTGAAATTTGATGCAAACTAATCTTAAAACTTGTATTATTTTCATGCCTGATCGCATAAAAGAGTAACATAATTGAATCCAGAACAAAGGTTTGTTGTAATTAGTAGGCCCTGGCATTGCGCTTGCGTTTGTTAGACATTGAGAAGAAGCACATCTGGCCCTAACATTTCTTCTGGCTCTTGCTCTGTGGCTTCACGTCCCTCTTGGCAGCAGCATCAGCCATGTATCTAACAACAGCCTCAAACACCAAAAACCCCTCCGATTAAACAAGGTTGGGTTGGGAGAGAGAGAGAGAGAGAGAGAGAGAGAGAGAGAGAGAGAAGTAGGTGAGGTAAGATAAGAAAGATATAACCTGAGGCTCCTTTCTCAATCACATCTCTTGGCGGCACTACCAAAGGATTGCCTTCCACGTTAAGCACGCGCAGCCTAGTCAGCATCCCGAAGGAGTCCGGGAGGACTCTTATCTGATTGTTATTGCTCATCAACTCCTCCAGCATCTCAAGGTTCCCATGGAGCGCGGCAGAGACTGCAGATCAGCAAAGTTGTTGCTCACATCCATCTTCACTAGTGTCGTAGCAAAACACAAGCTCTCCGGGATTGCTTCAAGCTCGTTGAAACTAACATCGAGTTGCCTCAAGCTGGACAGTGAAGCCATGGTGGTAGGCAGCTGCCTAATATTGTTGTAACGCACTGTGAGAATCTCCAAGGACTGTATCCGGCCCACTGCTTCGGGGAGGGGTTTGAGCCGGTTATAGTCCGCGTGCACCTCCTTCAGACACGTGCATTGAGCAATGGCATGAGGGATTTCTTCTATATCATTGGTCTCTATGTTCAGCTTCTGCAGGCTGACTAGAGATCCAATTGTTTCCGGAAGAACACAGATTCCATTAGAGCTCAAGTCTAGCTCTTGAAGATGGACTAGCTTATCAATGGTTGGAGGCAATGTTGTTAGCTGATTGCCTCTTAGATCCAGATGAAGCAAGTGAAGCAAGGCCCCTATTGACTCAGGCAGTACTTGGATATTGTTTCCATGTAAATCGAGAGTTTTAAGAGACGAAAGACCGCCTATAGCACCGGGCAGCATCACAATCCGATTCTCTGATAGATCGAGTTTGATCAAACTCGAGAGCTTCCCGATTGTATCAGGAAGCCATTCAACTCGGTCTGATAATTTACCTTGTAGGATAAGCTCTCGGCTTCCTTTCTTCACACACACCTCAATGCAACTAGCTAGTTTGATTAGATTCATCTTCTGATCATCTTCACCTACAACAAAACAAAATAGTTCCAACATTAGAACAAGAAGTGAGCAAATAGTTCCAAGAAGCAATGAACAAACAAACTCACCAGCTGTTCTAAGAGAGGAGTCTACAGAAATGTGAGCTGCTGAAACGTTCCTAGATCGAATACCGTCTGCATGGAGAGGCGCCTTCGACTTATTCAAATACATGTCGTCCTTGGCCTCCACATGAACACGAGATGGTTGAGCAGTTTTCCTGGTAGTAGAACTCGAATCATTGGTGGCGAAAGAGCCCAACGATGAGGTGCTCATGTTCTTCGGCTTGGAAGATGAATAAGACTTGAGGAATTCAGAAGTTCTCAGAATCAAATCATCAAATAGTGAGTGAACGCCCTCCAGATCCAACAGTTTCTGAGCCTCCTTCTTCTGCTCTTTGCTGTGAAAATCAATCAGATTCCTCTGCATTTCATGCAGAATCCTACACAGTTCCGCTGGCACTTCTTTTCCTTTGGTTGGATTAGCAAATCTCTCCAGTTTCAACTCATCTTCCCTCTCCACATTCAGGATCAAACTTCTGGCTGCTTCCACTTCCTCAATTCCGGGCCGGGCTGGCAACGATTTGTGCATTCTCATCACCTCCTGCACAGCTGTTTCCACAGTCATGCCTGACAGCTCCATCATAACTTCACTTCAATTCTAGTCCTTTTTCTCTTCTGAAATTCATCAGACAACAGACAGAATCAATCAATTCTATTAAAATACAGAAACAAGAAATTGTGTTTAAAAAATCTACTTACAGAAGCTTGAACAGGATGAAGGAAATGCAACGCGGGATGATTCTTGTTCTGATTCGGATCAAACTAGGAGGAGACACTCATAAATATATCAATCCTGCATGGGCCCTTGTGTTTGTTTCTGCAGCTAGAATTTGTTTCAGTTACTTTTATAACTGCAACATGCTCACATTCTTTTGACATGAAATGGAATATTTGATCATAAACAGGCCTAATTAACACTCCTTCAAACTCCATCATCTATTCCAAAAAAAAAAAAAAAAAGAATCTTACCGCAGTTTAATCCAAAAAGAAATCGAGAATTGCATTAATCTCCCTTAAATTCTGTCAAACTAGCAAATGAGTTTCAAAATTTGTGGAAACTAGGAATAATTTTTTAATTAATATACAAGATTAAAACATTGTGGATGATAACAAAGTTCTACTTCGGAAGTCTTTTCTACAGACAAAATCAATCAGGTAGCAATTAAAGAAAAGGTTCCGTAATCAACCAGCATTTCACGTGGAATTGTTGCAAGTTAATATTTATTTTTTTAATTCAGCCCTACATCTACATACACTTGTGGTTGTTTCAAGTGAATATTTGTCGTTCAGTTATAAAAGAGTAGTAAAATTATACAGTAATTCATTTAAGTTTTTTATGTTTTTCCCCTAAAAATAAATAAAATAATAAATTCTTTAAAACTATCTTGGCCCGATAACATAATTTTCGAGGACGCAAGAAGCGTAAAAATTTTGAAGTAAAAAACTAAAAATCGAAGAATAAAATGAAACTGTTATAAACTAAATAGAACGAGAGAATAAAAGAGAGAGCGGGAATGAGATTTGTATTATTATGAGGGTGGATACCTCTATTTATAGAGTACAAGATGGGGTCATGGGCTTTTAGGGTTTACATGGTCATCACAATATATGGTAAGTATATATATATATAATATATTTACAACACTCCCCCTTGATTGACCATCCCTAAAAGAAATTGCTGCCTCGTTAAAACCTTACCAGAAAAACCCATTGGGATAAAAACTGGACGAAGGAAAAAGAGTACAGCTGCTCTTGATCCTTGAGTCGGCGCATATCGATCTTGTGTAACAACTTCTTGAATGTTGACGTTGAGAATGCATTTGTAAAAGAATCCGCTAGATTGTCACTTGAGCGAATTTGCTGGATGTTGATGTCGCCACTCTTTTGGAGACCATGTGTTGCATTGGCTCTTTTATGAATCGATCTCAATGACTCATTTACTCGTGTGTTGCATTGGATGCCTCGTTAAAAACCTTAACTAAGAAATTCCTTTGGGAAAAACTTAGAAAGGAAAAAAGAGTACAACCATTTGACCTTCAGGGTCATTTGACCTTTAGGAGTCAGTCTAATCTTCAGGATTATTTGCAATCTATTACTCCCCCTCAAGATAACAATCTTCAAGGTTATCTTCAAGGTCTACACTAATATGTGCAACACAAGTTTAACTATTTTCATAGAGAATAGCATGTTTGTCTCGAAGAGAACAAAGGATGGTCAATACCATTTCAAATTCTCAAATCGCACATAAGGAACTTCTGGTCCTAAAACATCTTTGTTATCTTCTATAGGTCTAAAGGAATCTCCATCCACTTCAAGTGATTGAAGCAACCATTATATAGCTATATGAATGCGATACAATAACATCTATTTAAAGACCTTTTAGATAGGTCGACTAGCGTAACTCCATCAGAGAGATGCTCGATCTACAGGTCGAGACAATTATTAGTTCAACCCAAGTCTTTTAATTCTAACTCCGTCTTTAGGCATGGGTTGATTTCATCAAGTACTTTTGTATATAATGATTCACATATCCTCTTCAGGAGGAATTTGGAGTAATGTGTTCTAATTTTCTATTCCGCAGACTTCTTATCTTTTAGCACCAATAAATCTCTCACGCTTCTGGCGCATGAGAATCAATTGATTTATATTTTCTATGAGGAACTTCAGTTAGTTCATGGTGCATATACAACAGGTATATGAGATTCTAGTCACTCATTTTGCACTAAATAACTTGATGAACTTCTGGTTCATAGTGTGTGAATGTAAATAATTAATCCAACGAGATATTTGCGGCATTCAATCTTTATATTTCATATCTCCCCCTAATGTCGACGGCGATGTGAGTTGGATTATCAATGAATAAAATAATTCATAATTACTTATTCTATGTAAGTCATTTTGACGGAGTATACATATAAGTTTTATGTTCTTCAGGAGTTTCAATCAAACTCAAGTTATCATTTATGTACCCTTCTGTGAAGGAATTCTCGTCGTTATGATTATATCATATACGGCTGTACTATTTCAGTCCTTACAATGACTTTTGCAGTCTAATTGGCAACATCTTTTTGACTTACATGCTTTGAGCAAGTTAAATTCTTCAGGGATCTTCATATATATGTCACTATCTAGTGAATCATATTGATATATATTTACTACATCCATAAGGCGTATATCAAGCCTTTTGTGATATAAGTGATTAATCAAAACTCTAAAATTTTGCGTCAATTCTGGGAGAGTTTTCATAATTGATTCCCGGTCTTTGAGAGAGACTTGTGTTACGAGTATTGCCCTATATCTCGCAATTTTTATTTCTCTTGCTAACAAAGACACATTCATATCCTTCGGGGATATCTTTCCGGATTTGAACTACAGGTCCAAATGTTTTTCGGTTTTCTTGGGAATATTAATTCACCTTATATGACTTCGTTCCTCTTTGGTCAATTATTTCTATCTTGACAATCTCTTATAGATCGTCGTTGAGGATCCTCTTTTATCATTTCAATAGTCATATTAAAGGTGAATATATCGTCATGCGTCCACAACGATATTTGATCTCTCCAATATATTGAGATCTCATAATTTTCAGACGCTTGTAGTTCTTCAGGAACTTCATTTGATTGATTAATCATTTTCGTCAATGTTTGGTTCATATCTTGCACCCCTTTTCTAAGACACAAAATTGCTTTTAGAACCAATTGGTCGACCATATTTTGACGAACTTTATATGCATTTGCTACCATTTGTACTTGTCCTTTAAGGACATTTATTCTGGCGGGGGTGTTTGCAGCAAATGTATAACATTGTCACTTCTTTTATATTAAAAGCATCAAGAAGGTGGTGTGCAATCTTTTGCAAGTGAGTCTTTCGACTTCTTGTTCACATTGATTACTTCAGAAATCCAAATGTGACTAATTTTTACTTGTGTTTTTTCCTGAATGTAGATTTCACATTGATTACTTCAGGAAGTCAAATGTGACATATGTTCCAACTAATATTGGAAATGTTATTTCATCATAATAACAATCTTAATGTGAGACTTGTTTTACTATGAATAAAAACCATTTTGAGTATGGATATGAGCAACTAGTTATTCGATCTCAATTCCAAAGTCATATAATATAAATACTCTTCAGGAGGAACTTGGAGTTTAATAAACTCGCTAGCTTTATCAAGACAAATCTTCTTGAGGGAATTGAGCTCTTTGTTATTTGAACTTATAGTTCTAACAAGTGCTATATTTCTTCTAGAAATCAAGCAAATTATGTAAATTCTTTTATTAAGAGATTCTTTCGGATCTCTATGTTGCGCCCTACATAAATTTTCAATTATGTTGCGCATCATAGTTGCTTGCAGATGTCCAAACTTATCATGTCAAAACATAAAGCTCTTTTGAACTTCCGGTTCATGACATGTTTTGTCTCACTTGTTTTTATGAATGTGTAATACATTCAAGATAGTAGTGTGCTAATTTTTCTTTTGTTAGCTTCTAGCTAAATACAAAACAATCACTACCTTTGTATATTATTTCAATATGGTATCCATTGCGGTGGATATCCTTAAAACTTAAGTAAGTTCCTTCTAGACTTATTAGAGTAAAGGGCAAACTCGCCAGCTTGATTTCGTATCGTTTGATAGAATGACACGTGCTCTTCCGGAGCCTTCAATAATTTCGATGCACTAGATTTGAAAATCTCGCAATTTAGGATGCATATACTCGTATCGAGCTTTAGGGAGGACAATCAATTATATCTTTAAGCAATCCTCTTGGGATGCTTCATTTCTATTATATTATTATCTCCCTATGCCTCTTATTGGCACATGAGCATCGATATCAAGATTTCATTAATGTCAACAAGACATAAATACCGTTTTCATTCGGGAATAACATATATCATCGAAAGTACGAGTTTCTCGTTAAGAGCATTTAATATTCTTCTAGAATATAAATGATGCTACTTCGAGAGCAAAAGTTAAATAGTATATAAAAATACTATATTTGAGGCATTTCCACAAACATGTGATGGTAATGTTAATATCACATTATGGTCATTCTTCAGGAATGTAATTGTGCTACTTCCAGAGCAACAATTTACTTTTATTCAAGGTAAAGGAAATCAATAAATTATAAATTTTGGAATCTACCAGATCTCACAACTATTATTGAAAAGAAATTAAGCAACAATAGATATTGAAAATGCAGTTGTCAAACATAGAGGAGCTCTTGCTACCACTCCATGTAATTAGGTAATACTTTAAATTACAAAATACCTTCATATATACATTGTTCTTTAGGAACATGCAATATTCATCAAAAATATTAATTGTCTTCTTGCGGGAAGCAACAATTAAAGTATTGATATTGTGATATATGATTTCAAAATGACAAGTTTTAGTTGTTCCAAGAATATGTAGAGTTAATTGTGCTACTTCAAGAGCAACAATTGGAATTATGAACATATAGCATTTGCAAAAATCAAGAGCTTGAATAGTTCTTCAAGAACACGTAGTATTCTTCAGAACTACAAATTGTGCTACTCCAGGAGCAACAATTTTAGTCTATATTAAATTGCTTCAGGCGAAAGATTAATATTTTCGAGAAATCCAATCATATCGTATTATTTGGGGATATCAAATGTGCTACTTCAGGAACAACAATAATAACAATTCAAGAACCAAGATTTGTCCATCAATAAGACATATTGTATGAATTGCTCATCAAAAGTACGTAATATTCTTCAGGAATGTTAACTGTGTGCTACTTCAGGAGCAACAAAATAAGATTGTATGTATATATAGATATAAATATTATTCAATGTGCAAGAAAAAAAACTTAAATATATAGTAAATACATAAATAATATTAATAACTCTTCAAGAGTGTATAATATTCTTCAGGAATATTAAATTGTGCTACTTCTGGAGCAACAATTAAATCATTTCAATAAATAAATTTAATTGCTCTTTAAGAACATGTGATATTCTTCAGGAATATGGATTACTCTTCGTAAGAAAACAATTGTGATATAACATTAAGTAAATAAATAAGCAAATAAATAAATAAATAAAAGCGTATGAGTAAATGCTCTTCAAGAACATGTAATATTTTTCAAGAATATAGATTGTGCTAATAACGTGTTATAAACTAAATAGAACGAGAGAATAAAAGAGAGAGCGGGAATGAGATGTGTATTATTATGAGGGTGGAAACCTCTATTTATAGAGTACAGGATGGGGTCATGGGCTTTTAGGGTTTACATGGTCATCACAATATATGGTAAGTATATATATATAATATATTTACAACAGAAACAAATTTTACAGCTCAAAAAGAGAGAATAAATGCAGAGATAAATAAAAATAAAAAAAATGCAGAGATAAATGAAAGCACGTGTAAATGGAGGAAAGGACACGTGTCTAACTGTAACCCGGTGGCAGTTGTCCCTCATGGCATAATCGTTTTCGGCAGTTGGAATGGGCTGTCTTATTTTCTTTTTCTTTTTTTTTTTAAAAAAACAAAATCATTTGATAAAGAATGGGCTATTTTCTCCTTCACTCGTATCTCCTCTCTAGTGTACAAGCTACACACTTGGCGGAACAACACGAACAACACGTGACCAGCCCAAATTCTCACATAAATAAATCCCTTCCAAAACTCTAATCATGTATGACATGCTCGACCTCTATTAATTAGAATTTTTAATACTATAATGTCGAGATCGGCGTATAGAGCTGAATTGCCTCAATCTGCTATTTCAATTCAAAAGTTCCACAATCTACAAAAGAGAAGTGAACTGAGTATTTATGGAAATGCAACCAAAACACCACAACAATATGCTAATCTTGTTGCAATTAGAAAAGGCATTAGAATGTGGGGTAAAACCAAACCTGGTGAGACACCAACCCCCTTAATTTCCTCAGATTCTGGAAATGTACCTGCCAGGATCTGTCAAACCAAGATTCCGGGATCTTCATCACACCACCACCATCAAAAGCAAACAACATGGATAGCAGATGGATAAAGATTTCAACATGCACTTTAGTTGTTGGTAATAGTTACAACCACTATGAAAGGTTTTGAACAAGGTTCACAGCTATTTGAGGGTGTTGTGCAGAAGCAGATAGTAATGCAGGCAGGATTCACAAATATAAACTCGAATTGATAGACAGAGAAGTGGAAATTTGGGGGCCAGATCAGAATATAATACCTACTTCATCTAATGTTTGAAATAAGGAAAGGAGTTCAGTTTCAGTCAGAAGAGAACTTCAAGTTCTTATGCAACATAATAGGAATCCTGTGTATATCAAGCAGGTCAATGTCTCTGTATACACTTAAGACTTCTAACTAGGTATTGGTAGATCAGATACTTACAGGCCTAAATTCACAACAAGGAGTAAAAACAAGAGACATAACAAATAATGTAACATTTTATTATAATCATAGAAAAATGTAATATGAATTAACAAAGAAGAGCAATAGTAATCTAGTTACGGATGAAAATAATAATAATAATAATAATAATAATAATAATAATAATAATAATAATAATAATAATAATAAATTGTAATTTTTAGTCATTAATAATCTTGAACACAGAAGTGGTAAAACCATTGCTGGTTTTCCCTTCTCTAGTTTGAAATCTCTGTATCATTCATTCAGTCTGCTTCCAATAGACAATAAGCTTTAATGCTCAATCACTCTTACCCTCTTGAGAACCGATCTCTTGAAGGTAATGTTCTGCATCTAAAGCTGCCATACACCCTGCATAAATGTAATAGTAACATTCTCAGTTTATATAGATTCTATAAGAAAATACTACAGATAATAATTATATAAACAAGAATATAAAATTTCTTTGGAACAAACAAGGTGATGAACTATTGTGCATGAATCATTAGTAGTGATCAAGATTCTGCTATCACTTTGAAACAAAGCGATGAATACGATTTCTAAATTAAGTTTTCTGTATGACAGATGCATAGTTTCAAAGTGATAGCAAAATCTTGATACCCTATTAATGATTCATGCAACAATATAACTTTTGACATGAATATATTTTCTATGATACTGAAAAGGTTGGTTCAATTTTAATAAGTTCCTACTTAGCATTTTCTGGGCATTTAAACATTCCTTTTCAGATTTAGCATGGAAATAAATATCTACTATGAGAGAGACAACCACAGGAATCAAAAGGCCAAAACAGAGGGCATAATAACATGTTTTCAATGGAAGTTTGGAAGGCACAAAAAGCTTCTTCACACCCCTCTAGATACTATAAATGAAAGAACGACCCTAAAAGTTCACAACTAAAACTGAGATCCTAAGATGGAATTACAGCTCCATGTATAGGGATCTAATACTGTATGAGTTCTCGGATTCTAGGATCTAGAAAATAAAGCATTTGGAAAAAAGGCATTAAATAGAAATAACGGCATTATGATGGGGCGATCATCTTTTTTGCCATACCATATACCGTACCGAAAAATGTAAATTTTCAGTATTTTTTCGGTATGGTGAGGGTGGTATACCAAACTGCAAATCTTCCACCATGATTCACTGGAAAAAAACAACAAAAAAAACCACTTAAACCAAAGCAGCTTGTTTAACATCACACTATTTTATGCATCTTACAAACTTGCAGCCGATCAACTAGATGTTTCCATTGCTAAAACAACTGACAGTTGAATCAGAAAAATTACTCAAATGCTAGTTACAGGTTGTTATGAACCCAGGATCTTGATCGTGTGACCGGTCCGCTTTGCAGGGAACTGGAGCTCGCTTGAGGAAGAGTGACACCAGATGTCTTCTTGGATCTACCTATGGTGGTGAGAATGCGAAGATATCGACGGACTTGTGGGCAAGGAAAATAATATGGGTTGTAATAGCTATAATAGTGTTGTAGGATAGTTGATAATTAAAACAATTCTTCTGATACCTTTATTCCATAATCACTTGACAATATATTGAAGGAGACTCTAACAATTTCCCTAGTTACTCAACTTACTAACCAAAATATTAGCTAACTTATTTTCGATAAACTTTGAAAGAAGACTCACTAGACTTCCTAAAACTTAGCTAGACCAATGAAAATACTAATTTAATTGAACAACTTGCAATTCATCCGAACGACTCAAGACTCCCACCAACTTCTTCCTCCTTACTCTCCTTGATGGTAAACAAACCCCAACTTCATTGCAATATCTTCCATTATGTTCTCAACTTCCTCTTCTGAATCTTCCTCCAAGTTAACCCCCATCATCTTCTAGTCCCTATGAATGCTCTCCGAACTATCCTCCTGCAGCATAAAGTTATATGTCACAATTTCCTCAACCTTTTTCCTCTTAGGCCTCCGAGCAAAAGTGTGCTGAAATGGTCTACTCGGCCCAACACAATAGGACCCTAACGGGCCCAAACGTTACTCCCCCCTTCGAGAAGACGACCGACCTCCGTCGCGATTGTTGGAAACTTGGCCATCAACACTTCCGCCTGCTCCCAAGATGCTTCAGCAGGTGAAAGACCCTTCCAATGGACTAAAATATGACACTTACCATTGACATGGCGATAGTCAAGAATGGCCCCTGGCTCAGGAACAACCTCGCCCAAATGCATTTCCGGAAGGGGAGGAGGCACCGTCGGCGGCTCGCCGTTATAAGGCTTCAGTTTGCCCACATGGATGATATTGTGGATTTTAGAGGGCTCGGGTAATGCCAGCTCATAAGCAGAGCCAATCCGATCTAAAACCTGATAAGGACCATGATAGTGAGGTGCCAATTTCTTGTTTCGTCGGGCGGCTTTGGAAAGTTGTCGATAGGGTTCAAGCCGAAGAAGCACCCATTCGCCAGCTTGATAAGTAACATCGCTACGGTAAACAAACCCCAACTTCATTGCAATATCTTCCATTATGTTCTCAACTTCCTCTTCCGAACCTTCCTCCAAGTTAACCCCCATCATCTTCAAGTCCCTATGAATGCTCTCCGAACTCTCCTCCTCCGCAAAGATAAGGTTATCCGCCACAATTTCCTCAACCTCTTTCCTCTTGGGCCTCCCGAGCAAAAGTGTGCTTCGAAATGGTCTACTTTGCCTCAAAGACAATAGGACCCTAACGGGCACATCCACAAGCCTTAACTTTAAAAATAGCCAAAATGCGACCATAGATAGAGTGTCGCTGTACGTCAAGAAAGGCCCACCTCAAAGCCATAATGTGATAAGCTTCCATTTCGATTGAAAGCTTATCGAATGAATAACACCAGCATTCTACCAAAAATAGAGTAGAACCTTTACCGAGGAGAACAAACTAACCCTCACTAAGTCAAGAGATGCGGATTTCTCTACGAAATTCATACGAAACTCTCTTCCAATTTTTCTCGGTAACCGCTAATCCCCTAATTTCAATTATTTATAGATGATCACAAATGACACATAAACCCTTGATCTCTCGTCCCTCTATTCTCTCCAGCCTAAAAACGCAAAACCCACCCCAATACCCCGATTCCTAAAGCTAAAAGCGTGAAACAACATTACTACAAACCGTTATTAAAACTATAAACCCCAACATGTGCTTCGCACCGATCCGTCAATGTGTATCTAGTGATTGTCCCGTAGTTAACCATTGCATTCTCTTATCCACTGACAACCACTACAAGCCAAAATTGATTAAGAAGTACAAAATTAAGGGGAAAAGGTTCGGAGCTTAAGAGGGAATCTTGAGAATATGAAATAAGCGCCAAATATTATGTATGGCATGTCTTGGAAATTTAGAAGTGAGAAAAGAAATACACATAAGCTCTAGGATTGTAATCGCAATCGACAAATCCACACCTCGCCTTGTAACTCACACAAAAACCTATATCCCAGCTCCAACTACGTTGTATGCCAAGCTTCTAATCACTTGTATTAATTCTTTCGACACTTGACATTATAGAGTTATTATGGTGTTATTTAAGCTAAATAATACTCCCTCCGTCCCATTCTTTATGTCCCATAGGACGGCATCTGAGATTAAGACGGATTGTGGAAAGGTATAAAGTAGTAGTGGAAAGGTATAAAGTGGTGGTTGAAAGGTTCAAAGGTATAAAGTGGTGGGGTCCACCTATTTAGATGATTGTGGACCACTCATTTATGCTGACTTTTGAAATGGGACATAAATAATTGGACAAGCAAATGTAAGAAATGAGACATAAATAATGGGACGGAGGGAGTATAATATAAGAAAGAAAAAAAAGTTTTTTAATGTAGCACTAAGAGAAATGGTAAACTTGGTTTGCTACTGAAAGATTATAGCTCCAGGATGTTACTAGAGCTACATAGCTCGTTATATCCTACTAGAAATTTCTTAATAATTTAATTCTCTGAGCAAATTTTAATTCTTTTAGGGAAATCGCTTGTTTTGGCACTTAAAAAGATCGAGCTTTTTAGTTTTCCGGAAGCAAGTGCATTCCACCGATTCAACTACGGGAGATACTTCAACCATCTACTTTTAGTTAGTAAAACCCATTTAGTCATGTAAATATGTAAGGAGAGTGAGTCATGATATTTGTAACTCGTGCAAGTAGAATCCAAGTGACTTGTGCTCTTCACCAAATTATGGGGATTGAGTAACCTTATTCTCTCGAAGTCTTGTCATCAATCCTTCTTTAGAAACCTTGATGGATTCGAGAATGATGCCTAATGGGTTTGAGAAGTAAGGGTTTCAACAGTATTCTTTTCTTTTTATTGCTCAACCTAATCTTTGACAACTCATATATTTAGGTGCAGAACCAACACATGCAACTATGCCCCACCCCAGAAATACAACCACCACTAATCAAGTTAACAACCTTCAGGGTAAGTGGCTGTACCAAGGTAATATGTTAAGTAGGGGGACTTGCATTGTTAACTTTATCTTAATTCCTAAGTTATTATCCGTGTTTAGGTAAGTATGTCTATATTTTGCAACCACTCAACACAGTAACCTTTTTATTAATTTTCATAGACCAAAGTACAAGCTGGTGAAACAACGTGGGCGTTGCTTCTTGAGCCAAAATCTTTTCTTGTTTAACGAGTTCCGCAAAAATAGTAATGCAACAACCATAAGGCATCTATTTCTCCTATTTTAAATATCTTTTTCTTCTACAATAGTTATTAATATTCTTTACAATTTGCACAATGTGAACTCAGCAACCACCGGAAAAATAAAAGGATGCAAAAAACGCCAACTTAAAGCAAAAATTAACTGCAGGACTTAACTTTCATGTCTTAAAAAGAAAAGTAATTAAAGTAATTTCAACAGAGTGTATGTAGCTTCGTTAAAGTATACTCACCAGTGCCAGCAGCAGTGATAGCCTGCCGGTATTTCTTATCCTGAACATCACCAGCAGCAAAAACACCCTTAACACTGGTATGTGTGGTGCCGGACTTGGTGACAACATACCCGTCAGAATCCAATTGCAGCTGCCCATCCAGAAACTTGGTTGCAGGTTCATGCCCAATCGCAAAAAACAAACCAGAAACTGCTAAATCCGAAACCTCCCGCTCTGAACATTCTTAACTTTCAATCCCCCCAATGTCCGCTCCCCGAACGCCTCAGCCACCGTGGAATTCCACAACACTTCAATCTTTGGGTTCGATTGCACTCTGTTCTGCATTATCTTCGAAGCACGAAACTCATTCCTCCGATGAATTATGTATACCTTGGAGCCATACTTTGTTAGAAAGTTAGCTTCCTCCATAGCAGAGTCACCACCGCCAATAACAGCAAGCGGTTTGCCGCGGAATATAGGCGCAGCGCCGTCACACACTGCACAGGCCGAAATCCCCCGGTTCCAAAATGTATCAGAACCGAGAAAATTGAGGCGTTTCGCAACAGCACCAGTTGATATAATCACAGAATCAGCTAGAACAGTCTTAGCATCACTAAAAATCTTAAACGGAAAGCCCGAAAAATCGACCTTGGAAACTGTTTCAGTAAAAATCTGGGTCCCAAATCGAACAGACTGCGCGCGGCACTTGTCCATTAGGTCAATCCCCCCCAATTCCGTCGGGGAAACCAGGGAAATTCTCCACCTCAGAGGTGGTAGTGAGCTGACCACCGGGGGAGATATCGTTCGCCATCCAGCCCTCGAAGAGAATGGGCTTGAGCTCCGCCCTCGCGGCATAGATCGCCGCGGTGTGGGCGGCGGGGCCGCTCCCAACGATACAGACGCGGGTTTTGAGGGTCTGAATGTCGCTTTCCATGGCTGAGAACCTAAAGGAAGTTGCGGCAGCGGGTGAAGTGGAGATGGCGGCAACGCCGATGAGGTTGCGGGCCTTTTTGAGAGCGTGGGTGAATGTGGAGAACATATAAAATGGGGATTTGAGATTGGGATTTCAATTGAATTGAGCGGGTCAAAGTTTTAAACTAACCTTAATTTGCTCTTCTTTTCTATTGAGAATACTCTGATAAAATACATTATGTTATAAAATAAAATAGAAGTAGAGAATAATAGAAAGAGTTGGAAATTCGATGCTGTATTATTATGAGGGTGAAGAATACAAGATGATGGTTCTACGCTTTGGGTTTATATACTATCACAATTTATGATAAGTATATATATAAAATATATTTACAACACTCCTTTGATTGACCATCCCTAAAAGAAACTGTTGTCTCGTTAAAACTTTGCCAGAAAAACTCATTGGGATAAAATTGATCGAAAGAAAAAAAGTACAGTTGCTCCACCTCAATAAAATCATTGTTGATCGTTGAATCGGCGCATATCGATCTTGTGTACCAACTTCTTGAATGTTGACGTTAGTAATGCCTTTGTAAAAGAATCCGCTAGATTGTCACTGAGGGGAATTTTGGATGTTGATCTTGCCACTCTTTTGGAGATCATGTGTTGCAGACGGCTCTTTTATGAATCAATCTCAATGACTCTTTACTCGTGTGTCGGACGTGGATGCCTCGTTAAAAACATTAACTAAGAAAACCCTTTGGGGAAAAACTTAGAAAGGAAAAAAAGAGTACAACCATTTGACCTTCTGGTCATTTGACCTTTAGGAGTCCGCCTAATTTTCGGGGATTATTTACAATTTATTACTCTCCCTCAATATAACAATCTTCAATGTTATATTTAAGGTCTACACTAATATGCGCAACACAAGTTTAATTATCATCATAGATAATAGCATGAAATATGTCAATATATCATTATTCTCATAAATAGACCAATATCATATTTGTCTTGAAAATAACAAATGATAATCAATATTATTTCAAATTCTCCAATTGCACATAAGTCAGGAACTTCTGGTCATCATCTTTGTTATCTTCTATAGGTCTAAATGAGTATCCATCCACTTCAAGTGATCAATCAACCATTAGATAAGCGTGTGGATGTGATACAATGAAATCTCTTTAAAGACCTTCGTGTAGGTCGACTCAGTGTAATTCCATCAAGGAGATGCTCGATCACAGGTCGAGACAATTATTAGTTGATCTTAAGTCTTTTAATTCTAAATCTGTCTTTAGGCATAAGTTGATTTCTTCAAGTACTTTTGTACATAATGATTCACATATCATCTTCAAGAAGAATTTGGAGTGATGTGTTCTAAATTTCTATTTCGCGGACTTATTATCTTTAGCACAAATAAATCTCTCACGCTTTTGGAGCTAATGAGAATCAATTGATTTATTTTGTCTATGAGGAACTTCAGTTCTTTCATGGTGCATATACAACGGGTATATGAGATTTTAGTCACTCCTTTTGCACTAAATAACTTGATGAACTTCTGGTTCATAGTGCGTGAATCTAAATAATTAATCAAACGAGATATTTGTGTCATTCATATTTTAATTTCCCTCTAATGCCAACAATAGTTTAGTTGGATTATAGAATCACTTGTCAGTCAATAAAATAGTCCACAAGTAATGACCCTATATTTGTCATGTTGACGGAGTATACACATAATTTTCAAGTATTAAACTCTTAAGGAGTCTTAACCAAAATCAAATAACAATACAAACTGCTTTGCTATTAGTTTTCTTCTTGAAAACATATGAGCAAATATCTTAACTTTTGAGATACACGTTGTTCTTACAACAATTTTGCAGTTTACTTGAAAAAATATTTTTGACTTACGTGATTCAAGCAAGTTAAATCCTTCAGGGATTTTCAAGTATATATAACTATCAAGTTAATCAAATAGATATATATTTACTACATCCATAAGGCACATATCAAGCCTTTGTGACATAAATAGATTAATCACACTCTAAAAATTGTTGGATATGAGTCAGAGATTGATACTCACTGCTCTAGTGGTTAAAAGAAATTGGGGAAATCATTGTAGTACTATGGAATTGAAGATCCCAAAAACCGAGCCGATATCGTGAGATTAGCGTGTCGATAGGATTAGCCGATGTATAGGTTAGACTTGATGTAATGATTATTATTTTGTCTAAGTCCCGTACGGGGTAGTTGTTGAACCGATCTTCACCGAAGATACTTTTCGTAACCCCACGTCATCGTGTAATCGCTTGCATTCTTCGTCAAGCAACCGATATCAAACTCAATCGAAGATCCCGCATCACCGACCGGACCTCGCAGAAGCATTCTCTACAAGCCGATGGTCATCGCAGAAGAACCAAGCAGCAAGAGATACCTTCGCAGCCGACCAACCGACTATCGAAGCTCACTTTATCGCCGACGACTCACCAAGAAGACAAAGCTTTCGAGCACCGTGATCCGACAGAAAGCGACCCAAAGACTTAAAGTCCCTTCAAATGTTCAAACAGAAGACATACGAGGTAGTTTGAACGGTCAACTCGACACTCACCAACTACAAACCTCGACCAATGAGAAGCCGACAACGCTTACCTACTCTGCACACGTAAAGCCGCTCTCATGAACAGCGCATTAACCGCCCCCGCCGCAACAAAGTTGAATAGTGGCCGCTTTTCTTTGACGCTTGCGACACGTGGCATCGTCGTCTCCAACGGACATATGTCACAACTCACAACTATAAATAGAGAAGGATTTGAAGATTTCAAAAAGAGGAATATACGCGAAATCAAGGGAAATCATTCAAACTCACAACGCTCTGTAACCTTCAAGCTTATCCAGAGACGAACTAGTTTTCATAGAACACTTCTTGTAGTTCATCTCTCTAGAGCACTTTGATCCCTATCTTCTCTAGACTAAGCTCATTGCTAGATTCATAGCTTAGATCCGAAGGAGTTCACATTTAGTGAATTGTTCTTGTTGTAAGAACTCCTTCTCGCCTGGAGAATATTCCCTCCCTTCTAAACTTAGGTTTGGATTGTAAAGTCGCTAAGGACTATAACTTAGAGGGAATCCGCCCAAAGCGACAAGCATCCCCCGCCGGGGCTTGCCCGTAATAATCAACAAGTTCTCCCGCCTTGTTCAAGACCGTGGACGTAGGATCTTGCGTATCCGAACCACGTTAAATCGCTCGTGTTCATTTACCGTTTTATCGCATTGCATTCAACCGACTTGAAAATCATAAGTTTGCATAAAACGTATTTTTATAAAGTGCACACCAAAAGATTTAACTTGCAAAAAACGCGTTTTCAAAAGAGACGACTCCGGCCTAACACTTATCCGCACCTGCGCCTCCGACCGAGCTTCGTAATACCGACATCGCCGCAGAAGAGCTCGTAAGCCGACTCACTTGACCCCAAAGCGATCGAAGGCTTACTTGGCAACCGTTCATCGCTGCAAACATCGCCTCACCGACCTTCACCGAGAAAAAGAAACAGAGCTCAAGTGTATTCACCCCCCCCTCTACACCCGACTTTTCGCCTCCTGACCAACAATTGGTATCGAGCTTTCGGTGTTCAACCGATCGCCGGTCTCAAATACCGGTCCTCTCGAACCGATCCCGAAAACCGTTTTCACCGCATAAGCATCTTCTCAAGCATCCTTATACTCTTACTCTTACAATGTCTCGATATGTCGTATTAGGATGGTGCCGATGTTCTCAATAGAGAACTACACCGGTATGGCGCGTACGTATGGAGGCACACCTAACGCCACCCACGACAAAGCATGTTAGATGTCCTAGAGTCGGACCGATCATTCCCATGATCGACGCCGTAGTATTTGCCGCCGGAGGAGGCGTGGGAGCACAAACCGGTGCTAAGGTTCCCAAAGACAAATCTCGCTTCACGCCCGAAGAAAAGAAGTCGCACAACCTCGACCGAGTCGCACGTAATGCCATACCGACTACGCCAGCCGACTCACATCTCTGGAAGGGTACAAGATTGCAAAACGGCGAAAGAGCTATGGGGACGCCTTAGCCGTACCGAGCCATGGAACCCCTCGTATCAAAGAGAACAAGCTCGAGCTAGAGCTTCGTAAGTTCGACGCCTTTGCAATGGAGCCTCATCAAAACCATCGACGAGCCGAAAGTGTCGATTCACCAATCAAGTCAATGTTATCAATGGGTCGGGGAGGTCGTTCACCAATAAGGAGATGAACACCAAGATCTTGAGAGCGCTGCCCCGACGTAGTGGCTTCCATTTGCTACTTATTTACGTCGCTCCGATCTAAATGCTCTAACTCCCCGATGTTATATTTTCGTAATTAAAATCGGAGGAATTCGAGCATAGCCTACCCCAAAAGTGCTTAAGCGCTCCAAACCGACACACACCCGACCACGCCTTCAAGGCAACAAAGAATACCGAAGCCAAGCCTATTTCCTCAAGCAAAGCCGTGGCCACATCGCAGCAAAGTCTTCTCCGAGACTTCAGCCCCGATCGCCTAGCACCGATGGCTCTCAAATATCGAGGGAAAAGGAGAGAGTCGAAAGCCGAGGAAATACAACCGAGATTCTTCCTCGGTAAGAAAGACTATCATAAAAAGGAAGAATCTAATCCTTCTACCGAATACAGGAAATCGGAGTTCCGCCGCGCATCCGTCTAAAGACTCACCGGGTAAGAGCAAAGCAGGAACATCTACCCGCTACAACCGCAAGAAGGAGGGACACTATCGCACGATTGTCCCGAATCCTCACCGCTCAAAGAGCGAACGGCAAAGCCAGAGAAAGAAGTTCGGCCGAGAGACGGCAGGCCTATATAGCCGGAGAGATATCCGACAACTCAACCGAGGAGGATACATTCATGTATTCTTCTCGAAGATGAAGCCGCGTTCGTCGCAGCTTGAGGTCGCAAAGACAGCTCCCCGATGAGTCAGCCGAATACCGTCTCGATGGCCGGAGAAGAGGCCGAGGTAAATTCTAAACGCATTATTACCTCTTCTTCACACAAAGACACAAGATACGTGCTCGGTCAGCGTATGATCATCTAGATGTGGTACAAGCCTACGACGATCCGCTAGAGGAACAGTATTCAAACCGAAAGCAGAGTTCAAGCAGAACCATCCGAGAACTTGAACAAGTAAAGGCCGAGAATCGAGACTTTCTTCCGATTGTCGTGTCTCTACCGAGTCGCGGGATCTAGTTGCGAGACTCAAGGAAGAGATTGAATCTCTTATGACTAAGTCTCGCCTTCAAGAGACTCGATCTCGCCCGACCAAGGACAATTCTCGAGAAAGAGACCGAAATAGCCAAGCTCGCCCGAAGCTCGCGCACGTGCAGAATGACTACGACTCACTCGTAAGGAGTGACGAAGTCCGGAGAGGATTGATGACCGAACAATACCGGGAGCTAAGGAGAAGCTTGAAAGCATGCTTAGAGCTCAACGGTCAACTTCTCGTGGAAAGAAGGCCCCGGGCTATACCCACGAAGCTTCTACCTCCAAAAGCTCAAAGAACCCCGGGCCGATAGGTTCGCCGAGGAAAGGTGCAAGCCGCCGACACCACACCTTAGGCGAAAAACAAACAGTAAAATAATTACACCTCAGCCGAGTAGCAACAAGCAACCGACCAAAGGTTCCAGCCCCGAGACATCGCGATCAAATTCAAGGGGAATCAAGAAGGTCGATGGGCGTAACAAGCACAAGGAGCCACCGGATGAGCACCCGCCCGCACGGCTCGTACTACTATGAGCCCAGTGGTCGGGAGAAGCGCTAAGACTCGGGAAGAAGAAAGCGCATGAACCCAAAATTATCGCCAGAAAGTCAAGATCTCCAAGTCCCGTGGAGAAGAAAGCCGATAAGGTTCGAAGAAGAAGTCTAGAACTTCTAAGGTCCCGAGACGGA
Organism: Lavandula angustifolia; assembly: GCA_028984105.1. Classification (NCBI taxonomy): domain Eukaryota; kingdom Viridiplantae; phylum Streptophyta; class Magnoliopsida; order Lamiales; family Lamiaceae; genus Lavandula; species Lavandula angustifolia. The sequence goes on along the minus strand of CM054825.1, from coordinate 1,329,629 downwards.
TCCGGGTTCCGAAATCACCCACTAACCTCGTAAGGACCCAATCGAACCAAAGGGTACCTAAAATGCCTCTGTTTTTGCAGGTGTGCATAAGGACCCGTGGATAGTGGACAGCGGCCGCCGAGACACACGACCTACCGAAGAGCTCCGCCGACCAACTACGTACAAGAAGATGGTCCCGCAATGAATTCGGTGACAATTCCAAAGGCTACACAAGGGGATACGGAACGCCGAACATCGGGACCGCCACGCCTCCAAGAGTAACATATGTTGATGGACTTCAACATAATCTCCTTTCAGCCACCAATTCCCGTGGATAATCTTAACGGAGTAATCTTTGACGCCGGTTTCGTGATATTGTTGACAAATCTACAGGAAAACAAGGCTGTTATCGAGTTCGCGAGGAAGAACATCTATGTTGCAAACCGGAATACCGTAGTAACCCGAGGCTTGCTTGCTCGCACGCACTAAATCGTGTAACAAGTCAGCCGGGCTATGGCACAAGAGACTCAACCACCCGAACTTCAAGACCATGAACAAGCTCGTCAAGAACTCTAAAGTCGAGGACCGCCCAACGAATCGTTTATCAAAGATGCAAATTGTGAAGCGTGCCCGGAAGGGAAAGCAAACAAAGAGTAGCAATCCACCTATTCCGTCACCTTCCACTAATGGAATCCTTCACCGCTTCACATGGACTTATTCGGGCCGCCTCTCCAAATGACTATAAGAGGCAAGAAGTATGCCCTCGCCGCCATACACGACTTCTCGAGATATACTGGGGTCATCTTCATCGCCAACAAATCCGATGTTCGACCGAGTTACCTAATCCATCAAGAAACTCAGGTGTGGAAAAGAACATCAAGATTAAGAAGATACGCCGTACAGCAGGAACAGAGTTTCTAAACTCGCAGTTAAGGACATACCGCGATAAAGAGGGAATTCAAGACGAGACATCACCGCGCGCACCCCTCAGCCAGAACGGACTTGCCGAACGTAAGAACGTAACCCTCAAAGAAGCAAAGCAAGAACGCTCCTCGCAGCATTCCCGGACTACCCTCAAAGTTTTGGGCCGATGCTACCGACACCGCCCGTTACACTCGGAATCGATCACTACCGACACAAAGAACACATGAAGACGCCATACGAACCGTGGAAAGGGAGAATTCCTTCTATTTCTCATTTTCATGTTTTCTACTGTCCTCGCTTTATCCACAACAATGGGAAAGATCAGTTGAAGGTCTTTGATAGCAAATCCGATCAAGGAGTATTCTTAGGATACTCCCGAAGTCAAGAAAGCCTTCGTAGTTTTTAACTATCGAACCCTTTGCGCGGAGGAAAGCCCTCATGTTGTTTTTGATGAATTTGTTACCGAGAACAGAAAGATACAAAGTCAAGCACCGAGGATGTCCGCAGCAAGCTACGTGGATCTCGAACTAAATGACAAAGTCGAAAAGATCCAAAGATTGTTGGGATGATGAGTCGAAGATGAAGAAATTCGTGACTCACCAACAAGCAACGTAGCTAACCTAGTTGATTCTATCGAACAGTAATCAACAACATGTAACTTCGGCCGATGAGGAAGCCCCCGTGGTAACCGAGACCTCTACCGAGAATATAAACTCGGGGGGAACGATTAATGTTCCCGAGATAAATGCCCCCGAACCCGGAAACTCAAGGAGATCCTAACCTTCTTACCGAATTACTACGGCCACAAAACAAGACTCACCGAAATGCCTCATACACCTACCGACCGTGCGTAAGTGGTATCGAAGAAGAAGCCCGACTCAGCGCTCGTGGCTCGATGCTCATTCTTCGATCTTATCATTGGAGATCCATCAAAGCAACTATAAGGACGAGATCAAGATTAATTCAAGGAGAAAGCTCACTTTACTCTTGTTTTCCCGTCTACGTAAGAACCTCAGCCGATAGAGGACGCACTTAAAGATGCCGACCGGGTCATCATGCTATGCAAGAAGAGCCGAACCAGCTCGCCGAAATGAAGCTTGGGAGCTTGTCGACGTACCTAGACATCAGCACGTGATTGGAAACCAAGTGGGTCTTCAAGAACAAGCGAGATGAAAACAACGTCATTGTCGAAATAAAGCTCGACTAGTTGCTAAAGGATACAATCAAAGCAGGGAATTCGACTTTGATGAAACATTTGCTCCAAGCCGCGATCGAAGCCATTCGCCTTTTCCTAGCTTATGCAACACATCGTAGATTTAAGGTATATCGATGGATGTGAAGTCGCCTTTTCCGAACGGGCGCATCGAAGGAAGAAGTCTACGTGGAACAACCGCCCGGCTTTCAAAGCAGGGACATCGTGTGTACGCACTTAGGAAAGCTCAGATGTGGGTTAAAACAAGCACCTGTGGCTTGGTATGATACCCCATCGACTTTCTACTTCGTAAAGGTTTTCAAAAGGGGGACAAGAGATCGCACCCTATTCAAAGCATAAAGTCGAAGATGACATTCTACCGGTGCAAATCTATGTGGACGACATCATTTTCGGCCGCAGTAAAACGAAGTTATATGTCGCCAGCTCGAGAAGATGATGAAAGAGAAATTCGAGATGTCCATGATGGGAGAGATGAATTATTTCCTTGGATTTCAAGTAAAACAATCACCAAGGAATCTTCATCAATCAAGCCAAATACACTCGAGATCTTCTCAAAAGATTCGGGCCGTGATTCCAAAGAAACCACCAAGATCCCCATGAACACGAACTTTAAAATCGATCTGAGACAAAGAGGGAGCTTCGTTAACTCTACCGATTATAGAGCTATTATTGGTTCTTTACTTTATTTAACAAACCTAGCCGAATCCGACATAACTTATGCCGTAGGTATTTGCGCAAGATTTCAAAGCGAATCCCAAGCGAAGTCATCTGGACTCAACGAAGAAGATTCTCGCGATACCTAAGAGGAACACCCGAGGTCGGGTTATGGTATCCCGCCGATGATAATCTAATACCGACAAAGTTATTCTCGATGCCGATTATGCAGATGCGTGATAGATCGAAAATCAACTTCCGAACATGTCGCTTCCTAGGCAAGCAAGCCGATATCGTGGTTTTCAAAGAAACAAAGACTCGCAGCTACGTCCACTACCGAAGCCGAGTACACGGGCCGCAGGAAGTTGCCGTGCCTGCATCCTTTGGCTTCGACAACAATTGAGAGATTATGGTATAACTCGTGATGAAGTGCCCATCTACCGCGACTCCACCAAAGGCAATAGCTATAACTCGTAACCCAGCTTCTACATACCGATGCAAGCACGCGGACATTCGACACCACTTCATCGAGACCATGTCGAAAAGAAGGACATCGAGATGGAGAAAATCCATACCGACAAGCAAAGGGCGTATATACCGACCAAACCACTAGCCGAGAACAAAGTTCGTGAGAACTATCGCCGAGCTAGGTCTCGCTAGATCCTACCGAGACAAGTCAAGAGAAGCCGACTACCGATAATAATATACTTAGCAACAATGTGTATCAAGATGGAATCAAAGCACGACAAGTCGAAAAACTTAGTACAAAGCTGACTCGCCTGGGAGATGCACACTCGTACACAACAAGGGAGAACATGGTCATCAAGCACAACCATCCTCCCCGATAAATGATGGTAACCACCGATAAGTTCGACCAAGAGGTTTGCGTAGTATCGTTACTTAATTTGTTCAAGCATGCCGCATTTAAAACATCGGGCCGCTTGCATTCAGCTGCCTAGGAGCATTTATTCCTTACCATTTATTATGTTTAAGGTTTGAGGAAAGGTCGGACAGGACTCCTCGCCCGCGTAATTAATGCTCTCTCGTCGCGCATTTAACGCATGTCTTCTCCATTAGCTTTATTACGTATATCTATATTTTTGGCGGCTATTGTAATCATTCTTTTATAACATTTAATCTTAGCCGCCCCTTGATTTTGAAAGATTAAATTTGAACCGTGCGATTCAAACTAAAGATCAAACTCAATATACAAAATCTTTCATCTTCTATCAACTCCCTCACTTTTCGCCATTCTCATATCTTAGAGCTTTTTCTTAGCGATTCGCTTACCTTCCTTACATCCTCATTCAAACCGCATTGCTATATCTCTTTTCAAGCTCTATTTCACGGTAATGTATTACTACCCGCCGATAGCTACTAACTTACTCTATTTTCAAGTGCTAACAATTTGTTTTGCGGATTTCGATGGCGGTAGTAGTACGACTCCCGAGAAGATGGTTGAGATCATGACCATCCGGGTTCGCCTGAGCCGACGATGGCTCTCCCAAGCAGTGGACGTTTCATATTTGGAGCCGGTTTTGGGCGCCCTTGAGAAGTCGTGGCCGGGCAACTCTCGTGTCGAGGCATCCCCGCTCTCATCCGCCGAGACAAGTTGTGGAGGCCTACTACAACCGGAAATCATTAAAGCCTCAGGAGGAGAAGAAGCATCCTTTGGATACAAATGAAATTGCCCCAAATCGCCGGAGGGAGGCTACCCACTCTTTCAATATCTCGAGGCTCTCGCTCAAGCTTTTCAACTCCCCTCACCGGTATCTCTCCCATCTAGTTATAAGGAAAGGGAGATAAATAACTACGTCCAAAAGTCCTCGTGGACGCAGCCGACATAGTGTTCAAGACGGCGCTTCGTGAGAAATCTTTTGTTACCTCGGCACGGGTTTAGCTTACGTTGTCTCTCATATTCTCGACGGATCCTATGATCGCCCTTCTAAGCCGAGGATACAACCGATGATGATCATGAGACGATGGAGTAGAAGTGAACCGGGCCGACTACTATACTACTCACCGAAGGCCCAAGCCCGTAAGTTCACTACTTCGCCACCGGAGAGAGGAAGCTAACCAAGACAGTAAGCTCCTATTCGGCACCAAGATGCTCGGTGCCGATAGAGAGTGTGGTGGCACGTAATCGCTCGCCTTTTGAGGACTCAAGTCTTTTGATCTCAAGAGTATTAAATTTATGCGACAAAGGCCGGAGCGTAAAAGTCAACTTGGCAAGGGGCCACCCGAACCGAAGAGAGCGGCGTCTCGCTTCCGCCCCCAATCCGTCCAAGTGCCAAAGAAGAGGAGGTTAGGCTAAGACTCGACTCGCCGAGGTCACAGCTGGCTCACCCACTTACCATTATTCAGCCAGCCTCCTCCTTCTATTCAAGAGGAGCAACTACTCGATTCGGATATCGGAATCGAGGGAGCGACGATCAAGGACAAGGTCCAAGTGATCAGCCCGAGGAAACAGAGTCCGACAAGAGGGAACCGTCACCCGAACCTACCGCCGAGTGGACAACAACCGACACCACTGATCAGGCGTGGCCGCACCGAGATTCGCCTAGAGATACCGTAAATTGCCGAGCACGCAGATCGGGTTGAAATAGCAAGAAGGACAAGAGCTCGGATGCTCTTAAGGTTTCTCGCAGACCGGGACATTCTTATTGACTTTGCCAAATCCCAAAGAAATCACCGGGATGAGCCACGACAGAGGAGCAAGAGCTCCAAGCCAAGATTGGATTCGGAGAGCCACCGATGTGGCGTCTTTCGAAGATTTGAGAGCCGCAATGCTCTATTTACCGAGCTTGAGAGCTCCGATCGAAACGAGCCCCGCCCCCATCTCCACCTTCCGATAAAGGTGATAATGATGATCAAGATGAGGAGATGGATGGCAAACCCAAGGAAGCGCACTGTGGAGAATCTGCGCAGAGGGACAAACTCCCCAAGAAAAGAGCCCAACACCACCCATAGTCACATCTCGGTGAGGCTACAATCGCTCCGGGCACAAGAGGGAGCAGCTTGATCTCGTTCTCCGAAGCAGAGGCTCGGAACCAGCCTCTTATCGATACAACCCATCGGTTCCGTGTCCTCACGTTCGCCAACAGGCTATCAAACGCCAAGGTGAGAAAAATCGACTCCTAGCCAAAGATGTTCATTTTAAATGGGAGAAGTACACCAAGGCTCGTAACGAAGCTCTAAGTAAGTTGGCCGCCGACATCTCCACTCCCTAAAGAGGCTTCTCACCGGCATTTCAAGGAGATAGCCGAGCAGGCCCTAAGTGCTCAAAAGGCCGATTTAACAAAGACAGAAGTCAAGCAATGCTGCCACTCAAAGATAAAACTTTCTGAACACCGACTCGTGCCATGAAAACAATTCAAGGCTTCATTGATGAGAGAAACAAGATAGCAACCACCTCTCTTCAAATGCCTATCAAGCAACAAAGCCGAGGCCTTAAAAGCCATTCCGTAAAGAAATGACAAGTAATCAAATGATCAAGCTCGCTCACACTCCGACAGAGTCGACCGCCTCGCCTGCGTAAATCTAGAGCCGATCGAGAGAAAGACCGGGAAAAACTACCGCAACTTGGTCGCTGATTTTGATGACACAGCTTACCCGCATCAAAGATTCTCGTGCACGCCGGGAGCAGACGTAAAAGCTATCCGCACCTCCCCTAGCGAATATTGCCGATGCCAAAAAGGGGGAAGATATTGTGAAAGATGAACCCGATACGGATACAAACCGACGCCCGCATCCTCGAGGGACAAGCTCGGGAGGCAGACCCTCCCTCAGCCAGCAGAGCCCCTCACCGCAGAGATTCAGTGGGGAACAGCCTCGGAGGCGTGACCAACTACTCGTAAAGGTACATCTACCGAGGTCCTTCTCCTTGATTTCCCACTACAAGCCACCCCCATCTCCTCTTCACCGTGCACATAGACGAAATCGCTCAATTCCTTGGAAGAGCCACCGAAGAAGAAGAGTCTCAACAACGCCGCAGCAGGTCGGGGAAGGAAATCGCTACCGAATCCACTACTCCTTCCTCCCCCGGCCAAGAAGTTTAAATCAAAAGCTGAGCAAGAGGCATTCGACCTCGTAATAGCCCAAGAGCCGCAAGACAAGCCGGACCAGAGCGTCGCCTAGAGGAGGCAAACAAGGCAAAAAAAAAGCCTAAGGACAAAGCCGCCAAGGGAAAAGGAAAGAGAAAGGTCATTAATACAAATAAGAGCAAAAGAAGAAAGCCCAAGAAGAATTTGCTAAGTGCTCTTCCGACCGAAATCAAAGCTACCGCTCGTAGTATTCCCATATCTACTCTTACACCCGAAGCAGATAGCGTAAGATCAAACGACCCCGGGAGGCGACGCCGCAAGGATCGAGTCTCGTACGAGGAGACACTAGAGCAAATGGCCGCCTCCGTGAGAAGAAAAGGATGGCCGACCCGGCAAGAATGAAAAGCCTATCTCGATAAACCAAAGCCAAACCGATCCAAGAAGGCGTATCCCGAGAGGATCTAAGTTCATCGTGGGCCCCCACATCAAGCAACAACCGATTCAAAGATGTGGATAAGTGGGTGCCGGCCGATATGAATGAACATTGGGAGAGATTGAAAGAAACTTTTATCAAAGGCTACTACGTATGGCGCATTTACCCACTTTGATCGCCCAACCGATCAGCTCTTTGAAGAGTTGATTACGAGATTTAATGTTGAATTCAAGCGAACGGCCGAAGCAAGTCATGGAATCACGTAACGTAACCTTCCGTGCCCCAGCCTTTCCGACGTATTCCACCGCCGAGACTTGCTAATGGACTCGCCGAGCACTAAGGACATAGAAAGAGAAGTGGAGGAAGCCGCCTACGCCCGAGTCCGCTCCCGTAAAAGGCCGATGATAACTTGGAGATCCGGGAGATTCGAGCTAGAGTGTATAAATACTATTACCCGGATCCTCCCGAGGAAAAATCCACCGACTTCAAGAAGAAAACACGAAGTTCAAGAAGCAAAGAAGCAGTTGATTTTTTTCTCCTCATCTTTTTGTAATAGCATAGGAACTCGTAATTCTTGATATATATATCGCTTCCTTCGCTTGCTAGACAATTACTCATTGTCTCTCGCCCTTTTACTTTGTGTTTACACTACCGATCACCAAGTGATCTCGACACACACTCACATCGCTCTCGATCTCGCCTTTCTCTCACCCGCCGAAGTTCATTTACTATTATCGGCTTTTCCTCGATGCTTTAAGGGGGAAATTGTTGTCAAGTAGGACAAGATCTTTAATAGATATTAGAGTATAGAGGTTTCTGCATCATCAATTAGGGGGAAATTGTTGGATATGAGCCAGCAGATTGATACTCAAATGCTCTAGGGTTAAAAGAAATTTGGGGAAATCATTGTAGTACTATGGAATTGAAGATCCCAAAACCGAGCCGATATCGAGAGATTGAGCCGTGTCGATAGGATTAGCCGATGTATAGGTTAGACTTGATGTAATGATTATTATTTTGTCTAAGTCCTCGTACGGGGTAGTTGTTGAACCGATCTTCACCGAAGATACTTTTCGTAACCCCACGTCATCGCGTAATCACTTGCATTCTTCGCCGCCAACCGATATCAAACTCAATCGAAGATCCCGCATCACCGACCGGACCTCGCAGAAGCATTCTCTACAAGCCGATGGTCACCGCAGAAGAACCAAAGGCAAGCAAAGATACCTTCGCAAGCCGACCAACCGACTATCGAAGCTCACTTTATCGCCGACGACTCACCGAAGAAGACAGCTTTCGAGCACCGGATCCGACGTAAAGTCGACCCAAAGACTTAAAGTCCCTTCAAATGTTCAGCAGAAGACATACAAGGTAGTTTGAACTGGCCAACTCGACACTCACCAACTACAAACCTCGACCAATGAGAAGCCGACAACGCTTACCTACTCTACACAAGAAAAGCCGCTCTCATGAACAAAGCCGCATTAATCGCCCGCCGCAACAAAGTTGAATAGCGGCCGTTTTCTTTGGACGCTTGCGACACGTGGCATCGCCGCCTCCAACGGACATATGTCACAACTCACAACTATAAATAGAGAAGGATTTGAAGATTTCAAAAAGAGGAATATACGCGAAATCAAGGGAAATCATTCAAACTCACAACGCTCTGTAACCTTCAAGCTTATCCAGAGACGAACTAGTTTTCATAGAACACTTCTTGTAGTTCATCTCTAGAGCACTTTGATCCCTATCTTCTCTAGACTAAGCTCATTGCTAGATTCATAGCTTAGATCCGAAGGAGTTCACATTTAGTGAATTGTTCTTGTTGTAAGAACTCCTTCCTCGCTGGAGAATATTCCCTCCCTTCTAAACTTAGGTTTGGATCGTAAAGTCGCTAAGGACTATAACTTAGAGGGAACCGTCCAAAGGCACAAGATCCCCGCCGAGGCTTGCTCGTAATAATCAACAAGTTCTCCCCGCCTTGTTCAGACCGTGGACGTAGGATCTTGCGTATCCGAACCACGTTAAATCGCTTGTGTTCATTTATCGCTTTATCGTATCGCATTCAACCGACTTGAAAATCATAAGTTTGCATAAAACGTATTTTTATAAAGTGCACAAACACCAAAAGATTTAACTTGCAAAAAACGCGTTTTCAAAAGAGACGACTCCGGCCTAACACTTATCCGCACCTGGCGCCTCCGACCGGGAAGCTCGTAATACCGACATCGCCGCAGGAAGAGCTCGAAGCCGACTCACTTTGACCCCAAAGTGATCGAAGGCTTACTTGGCACAATCGTTCATCGCTGCAAACATCGCCTTCAACCGACCTTCACCGAGAAAAAGAAACGCAGCTCGTGTGTATTCACCCCCCCTCTACACCCGACTTTTCGTCTCCGACCAACAAAAATGGTTATGAGTATTGACATATATCTCGCAATTTTTATTTCTCTTTCTAACAAAGACACATTTATATCATTCGGGCATATTTTCTTGATTTGTACTACAGGTCCAAATGTCTTCCGGCTTTTTAGGGAATATTAATTCACATTGTATGACTTCTTTCATCTTTGGCCAGTTATTTCTATCTTGACAATCTCTTATAGATCGTCGTTGAGGATCCTCTTTTATCATTTCAAGAGTCATATTAAAAGACGAAAGTACTGCCGTGTGTCCACGACGATATTTGATCTCTCAAATATTTTCAGACACTTGTAGTTCTTCAGGAACTTCATTGATTGATTAATCATTACCGTCATTGTTTGGTTCATATGTTTTGCCCCTTTTCTTAGACACGAAATTTCTTTTAGAACCAATTGATCGACCATATTTTTTACGAGCTTTATATTCATTTTCTATCATTTGTACTTGTCATTCAGGGACATTTATTCTTGCGGGGGTATTTACAGCAAATGCATAACATTATCACGTCTTATATATACAAAAATTAAAAGCATCAAGAAGTTGGTTTCCAATCTTTTGCAAGTGAGTCTTTCGACTTTTTGTTCACATCGATTACTTCAGAAATCCAAATGTGACTATTTTTTTCTTGTGTTTTTTGTTGGATGTAGATTGCACATTGATTACTTCAAGAATCCAAATGTGACATATGTTCCAACTAATATTGGAAATGTTATTTCATCATAATAACAATCTTAATGTGAGACTCTTTTTTTACGTACAAATACCATTTTGAATATGGATATGAGTAAGTAATTATTTAATCTCAATTTCAAAGTCATATAATATAAATCCTCTTCAGGAGGAACTTGGAGTTTAATAAACTCGATAGCTTTATCAAAACAATTTTTCTTCAGGAAATTGAGATCCTTATTATTTGAACTATTAGTTCTAGCAATTGTTTCATTTCTTCTAGAAATGAAGCATTCATGAAAGTTAATGTAAAGATTCTTCAGGATCTCAATGTTGCACTCATATAAATTTTCAATTATGTTGCGCATGATAGTTGCTTGTAAATGTCCAAATCTCTCATCTCAAAGCATAAAGCTCTTTTAACTTATGGTTCATGACATGGTTTGTCTCACTTGTTTTTATAAATGTGTAATACATTTAAAATGGTAGTGTGATAACTTTTCTTTTGTTAACTTCTGGCTAAATGCTAAAGAATCACTACCTTCTTATATTATTTGATATCCATTGCAACGGATATCCTTAAAACTTAGTAAGTTCCTTCGAGACTTACTAGAGTAAAGGGCATGATGAATAGTTAATTTAGTATCATTTGATAGAATGATACATGCTCTTCTAGAGCCTTCAATAATTTCAATGCACTAGATTGTAAAATCTCGTAGTTTAAGATGCATCTACTCGTGTCGAGCTTTAGGGAGTACAATCAGTTAATATTTGTACGCAATCCTGCTGGGATGCTTTGTTTTATTCTATTATTATCTCCCTCATGCCTCTTATCGCGTATGAACATCGATATCAAGATTTCATTAATGTCAACTAAACATAAAAAAAATGTTTTTCATTCGGGAATAAACATATATCACTAAGATACGAGTTGCTCTTTAAGAGCATTTAATATTCTTCTAGAATATAAATGATGCTACTTTTAGGAGCAAAAAATTAATTAATATATAAAAATACTATATTTAAGGCATTTCCACAAGCATGTGATAGTAATGTTACTATCATAATATGGTCATTCTTCGTGAATGTAATCGCGCTTACTTCCAAGAGCAACAATTTAATTTTATTCAAGATAAATGCAATCAATAAATTGCAATTTTTGAGATCTATCAGATCTCATATCTATTCTTGAAAAAAATTAAGCCACAATAGGATATTGAAAATGCAGTTGTCAAGAATGGAGGAGCTCTTGCTACCACTTCATGTAATTAGGTAATATTTTAAATATACATTGTTCTTTAGGAACATGTAATATTCTTCAAGATTAATAATTGTGCTACTTCAGGAGCAACAATTAAATTAAGGTTGTTGTGATATGTGATTTCAAAATGACAAGTTTTAGTTGTTCCAAGAACCTGTAGAGTTAATCGTGCTACTTCAAGAGCAACAATTAGAATTATGAACATATAACATTTTCCAAAATAAAGTGCTTGAATTGTTCTTCAAGAACATGTAGTATCCTTCAAGAATACAAACTGTGGTACTTCACAAACTACAATTTTAGTCTATATTAAACTACTTTAGGCGAAAGACTAATATTTTCAAGAAACTCAATTGTTCTTCAAAGAGCATATAACATTATTTGGGAATATCAATCGTGCTACTCTGAGCAACAATAATAACAATTCAATAACTAATATTCGCCCATCAATGAATTGCTCATCAAAAGCATGTAATATTCTTCAGGAATATTAACTGTGTGCTACTTCAGGAGCATTGTATGCATATATATATATATAAATATAAATACAATACAATATATAGTAAAAAAAGCTGAGACATATAGTAAATACATAGATAATATTAGTAACTATTCAAGACTGTGAAATATTCTTCAAGAATATTAAATTGTGCTACTTCTGGAGCAACAATTAAGTTATTTCAATAAGTTTGAATAACTCTTTAAGAGCTTATGATATTCTTCAGAAATATGAATTATGCTACTGTGAGCAACAATCTAGATTCAACATTAAATAAATAAACAAAATAAATAAATAAAAACGTATGTAAAATAAATGCTCTTCAAGAGAATGTAATATTCTTCGGGGATATTGATTGTGCTACTTCTGGAGCAACAATTAAAGTTGAAAATATGTTTTGGAATTACTCTTCAAGAACATATCATATTCTTCAGGAATATTTATTGTGCTACTTCAGGAGCAACTTACATATAATAATTATGTCAATATCATAATGTACATATTGGTCAATAATATATGCACCATCGTTATCAATTTCAATGAATTAAAAAAAAAACGGATGTCTTCCGCATCATATTTCATAAGGACACGAGAATACAACATTAGCCTTTAAAACATGATAGTGTTTATGAAATAAATCATAACTTAGATTAAACTATTAGATGAGAAGCCGAGGCAAATAAATCATTAAATAATCTCCAAGCATAATGTCACCAAGGTTGCATACCTGCTTGGTAGAGACAACTCCGATTGTTTGGATGAACTATTTGGCACAAATAGATAGAACAATTGTGTTGATAACGTGTTATAAACTAAATAGAAGTTGAGAATAATAGAGAGAGCGGAAATTCGATGTGTATTATTATGAGGGTGAAAACCTCTATTTATAGAGTACAAGATGGGTTCATGGACTTTGAGGGTTTACATGGTCATCATAATATATAATAAGTATATATAAAAAATATATTTACAACATATTCCGAATTTTCAATATATCCTTCATCGTGCATTTCACATTTGTACTGAAAATATCAAAATTCTAATATATATATCATGGTATATTGTGATTTATCGAATATTCAAGTTATCACAATATTAAATACACACCCATCATTTCAAATATTCAATATGCCTTAATGACGGTATATATAAAAATTCGACATGAAACAGCATACCTTAAGGTATATCGTGTAACAACAGTATACTGAATTTTTATATTGTATAACGAATGAACAATACTATATCAGTAAGACTAATGTTCCATACCGAAACTTCGGTATATTGAATAGTACTCCCTCCGTCCGGTTTGAATCGACACGTTTTTTCTAGGCGCGGTAATTAGCAAAGTAGATAAAGTATGAGCGATGACTTGATAATAAAGTAATAGAAATAAGATGTGTGAGAGTAGATAATAAAGTAGGAAAGAGAAATGATAAAAGTATGAGAGAGAAATGTTAAAGTATGAGAGAATTTGTAATTTTTTTTTTTAAAGTTATTTCATTTTTTGGAAACATGTCGCTTCAAATGAGACATCCCAAAAAGAAAATGTGTCGCCCAAATGGAATGGAGGGAATACAAAATATCAATCTGATTTTTTATAGCGCCATTTTTTAATTACAAGCTCAATATTGTATATTAGTCATTACTAATTATTTAAGTCGAAGTTTGTAACATACGATTAGTCAAATGAAATTGTGCTAGTGCACAATTTACACAATGGCCAAATCTTTAGTGTATGTATCGGTTCTCATTAACCTAATTAGGTCGAGTATGCATATAATTAGACAAGTAAGAATTTGCAATCATAATTTATCAAATGTGCAATTTAGACTGTACAATTGTATTCTTTGGGTGTGCATAAAAACCGGCCCAACCGCCCTCCGCCCGCTTGACCCGCCCCGTTGGAAATCGAGAACGCCGGTTAATTTTTTTCAAAATTAACCGCGGTTCAATTTTTTAGCAAACCGCCATCGAGTGGGCGGGTCGCTGTTTGCCCGTGGCGGTTAACCGACCCGCCCGCCACCCTAATTCTTTTATTTTCTAATATTAATCTTAGATGCACGACTCAACAAAGTGGCATTTCAAAATTCATTTTCCATATGAATGTGCCATAGCCGTGAATCTTAAAATATATTATCATACTCATTTTATTTGAAGTTATAGTACATTGTATGATTTGGATTTTTTTTTTGTGTGGTACACCAAAGTGTTGTCTCATACTTCATGTTTAAAACAAATAATTGTCATAGTAGTTTTTGTTCCTTCTAACTAAATCAACTTACAAAAATTGGCCAATGTCGCTATAGATAATAAAGAATTAAGTAGTTAGGATACCTAATTATTTGACCCGCAAAACCGCCCCGCAACCGTCCGCAAACCGCCCCACCCGACCCGCAACGGTTTGGAAAAAAATGAAACCGCCACAGTTTGTAAATTCATAAAACCGCCTATGTGTGAATCGGTTAATTTTTATGTCCGAACCCGCCCGAACCCGCCCGCGCACACCCCTAGTATTCTTATGAATCTCACCTACCTAATTAGGTCGAGTTTTCGCATTTATTAGTCAATTAAGAATGAGAGTCTATTCCATGTGCAATTTACACAATTGCCACATTTTGTTATTTTATATAAAGTAAGCAAAATGCGTTTGGTCTGTTGGTCTAGAGACGAGTCTTCAGGTGGGGAGTGAATACACCTGAGTCCAAGTTTTAACTCAAACGTGAAAGTCAGTCTTCGACTGAGTATGCTACTGAACGAGTTAGCAAGCCAAATAAACGCTCGTATCGCTGGGTAGAGTGATTTCAAATACCGAACACCGCCTCACCGACTTCGCCGCCCACAAGAACTCGCAGATGAATGAGTGTGGAAAGTGTAGGCCCGATTTTATATCGTCTCAAGTTGAAAAATGTTATTACAAAAATTAGTTCGTATCAAGTTTGTGCGTAGATTCGCTTTTACCGAAAGTCTCGACTTACGGGTTTTAGCAAATCAGCTTTTATGCAAACAAGAACAAGAAATCGTTGAAACAAGAGTCCACGTACGCTTTTAAAGTGGTTCGGATACTCACGATCCTACGTCTACCGTCCCGAACAAAGCAGAGTTCTTGAATTTATTATACCGAACAAGTCTCGCTTGATCTATTCCCGTGACGTATTCTCTAGTTATGGGCCTTAGCGACTTTACACGCTTCAAACATAAGGCCTGAAGTTATTCCATCTAGGAAGGAGTTCTTACAATAATAATAGCTTCAATGAATATGAACTCCTTCGCTTTCTAATCTTGTGATCTAATCAAAGGTGGCTTAGAATAGAAATTGGGAACAGAGTGTCTCTAGAGAAAAGAACTATAACAAATGTTCTATGAAGTGAGTTCTTCGCTGAGTGAGCTTTAAGTTCGTTAGAGGTTGTATGCTTTCAATGTTTGGTATTCCCGGTCGTATCTTCATCGTTTGAAGCCCGATCTCTATTTATAGTCTTAACTTGTGAATAGATCCGTTGGAGGGAACCTAGACATGTGTCAAAAATGACAAGGAAAAACAACTATCTTCAATTTTGAACATTACCGTACATATTCTCTCTTTTTCAATCTTGATGGCAGCTTTTGATAGAACAAGGTACAATGCTGGGAGCTCCTCATTTTGTCGAGGTAGAATTGTAGGTGATGTTTGTTCAAACTCCAAAGAAGATGCTAAGGTGACTTCCTCTGATTCCTCGGACTAAGTTATCTTATACTGACATTCTTCTCGAAAAGATCGCCTTCATGCCTTTTCCTCGTCCACCGGATTCGCAAGGTTCCTCGACTAACCATACCGAGTTTCAATGCCGAGTCCGTCCGGCTGATAAAGATCTACTATACTGAGTCAATCAACTACTGAACTCTAGCTGAGTTCCTAATATGCTGAACTCAACCAAACTATTACAAAAACTGATTCATCATTTAACTAGGGTTTTGGAATCTTCAAATCTTATGATACTGAATCTCATCCCAACACGGTCCTAAAAAATAGAAGTTTGAAAACAATCCAAACTTAAAAAACTCGTTCGAGTCCCTACCTGAGCCTACCGGGCTTTCAGCCAAAAAATCTCGGTGTTTCCTAGCCAAAAAGTTCACTCACTTAAAATATATATATATATATATATATATATATATATATATATATACATACATATATAGGGGAGAGATCAAATGAGAACCAATCCCTATATGAGAACTAAGAACTAATCTAGATCATTTATTTAATCTATGGTTGGTATTGAAACTTTATTTAATGCATTATATTCAATGCAAAAATAGTATAAGGTTATGATTGTAACTTTCAATTCATATGGTAATTAATGAGTATTCTATATTTGGTGATTTTTTTTATTTACGAATTTTATCTAACGTTTTTTAGGTAAATTAAATCCAATAATTTTGATAATAATTACGCTAAACAAGGAAATATCTAAAAAGTAATATTTGATAATGTTTCGATGACATTAATATTTAATGCATTTCTATAATAATTCATATAAATTAAAGTAAATATTACGACATGAATTATCGTAATAATTCTATGAATTATTATTAAATTCATAGAAATTTAATCATAATTCATAAAAAATTTAATAATAATTCATAAAAATTAAAGTAAATATTACGATATGAATTATTATAGAAATGCATTAAATTAAGTAGTGCATCTATTCATATCCATAATACAATTAGTTCAAATATTTTCTTATAATGCATAAAAAATTGCATTTTATATATCACATTAAAAAAATTAAATATTTATCATTCATTCTTTTTCATAGATATTTAGATCTCAAATGCTGGTTTTATTGTATAATTTAAGTAGATTATTATTATTATTATTATTCAGAATTGTTATTCAAATGAATAAGTTAGGAATACTTATGCATTAATAATGCATATATATGCATCAAAGTAATATTTGTGTCGATGGACCTTTTTCAAGCTATTAGATTGATTTACGGGAATATGCATCACATTATGAATAAGTATGCATCGAACAATGCATACATATGCATCACATGAACAATGCATACATATGCATACACATTAAATAAGTGATAATAACATTAGGGTTTCGAAATTAATATGATTGAGTAGTTGAGATCGGCGATTTTAGAAAAGTTTTTACAAATGGAATGTTTCACAAATTAATGTTTCAATTTTACCCATATTAATGTTTCGAAATTAATATGATTGAAATTAATGTTATCACAAATGGAATGTTTCAATTTTACCCATATTTTTTTGTTCAGATTTGCCCTTATGCAATTAAAAATTAATTTAATATTTTAGATTTTGGTGTAAATTTAACCGTAGATTGAAATAAGATCTACGATCTATAATGGTTCCTAATTCTCATATAGGGATTGATTCTCATGGGAACCCTACCCTATATATATATATATATATATATTATATTTTTTACGCGTTAATATATTAATTATACATTATAATATTAAGTGTAATTGTGTTCGCAATTCCTAACTCTTATCAAGTCTCTGTCCTTCAATTAGTAATCACTTGAGTACTACTTTCAACTTTTAATTTTCTTGTAGTTGGATTTTAAATTTTGTTACTAACTTGTTCATGCACCAGAGACTTTTAATTTTGTTTATGCTTATGTGTATGATCTTTTATTTTTAATCTATTATAGTTGTATCGTTGTATCATAATTTTATAGTTTGTATTTTAAATTTCATTAAAATGTTATGTAAGTAATAACTATATTTTGTTTTTTTTACAATATAATTTTGTAAAAAATTGAAAAAAATTGGGCAGTAAGACTATGCCCGACCGACAACCCGGTAGTGGTTGGCTTGGGCTTCATAATTAGTGAACCAATAACGTATGGACCAGCCCGAAAAAAATTAAATTGGCCCGTTATGCATGATCAAGCCGATCGCCCCGTGTTTGAAATAACTTTTATAAGTAGATTATAACTATTTATGCTTAAAATTATTTTAAGCAAAAATTGTTAGTGTTTACAAAATTAAAAAAAAAAGCTTAATTTTAGAAAAAAAAACTAGTATTCCAAATACTCGCATAAGCTGTTTTTCAATTTTTCTTGACTTCTGAAGCACCACTAACCAGCTTATGAGCTTCTGCTTATTCAGACTTATTTTAAACTCACAAAAAGAGAAAACTTACATTCCAAACATTAGAAAAAGTACATACACAAAAAAAAATTCAGAATTATCTTATTTAAGTTGTTCCAAACACTACCCCTATGTTGTCAACAACATAATTCAATTGAGTCTGATGCAATAATTAGCAAGTAAGACTATTATAAGTGTGAGAGAAATCAGCCAAATTTTGATATGTGTCTTCAAGCCAATCTTATTAAGGCAGTGTTTGGAACAACTTATTTAAGAAGCTTTTAACCAGCCAGTACTTAAAGCTCGCTTAAAGTTTCTATTAAGCAAAATAGTCGTCGTGTTTGGATTATCCATTAAAAAGCGAACTTAATCTTTTCTTCAAAATTGCAAAAATGCCACCGCTTCTAAAAGCATCCCAATACCCGCATGATTACATCGCTATTTCAAACTTATTTTAAGTTCAAAAAAAGCAGAAGTAGGATAACCAAACACTTAAAAAAGTGCTTATGCGATAAAAAAACTCATAAGCAGCTTTTTTAAGCTGTTCCAAACACTACCTAAGTCGAATATGTCATTCATTCATCCCATTAGTAGTGTTTTGTATTTATAAAATGAATGTTCTATTAGTAGTGTGTAATTTTAAAAAAGGCAAAGAATTTATGGCAACAAATTAATTATATAAAAGTTAATAATATACACCGCACAATATCACTTTTTTAATTTCTATAATTAAAAAAAACTAGACATTACTTACTATAGGGAGTGAGTAATTAGTTAAATAAATGTACTTTAAATATTTTAATTTTCTTAAAAAAATGCCTATGGAAAAATAGCGACAACTTGGTTAGGTTGGCAGTGCAGTCCAGTCTTAATTAATCAATATATCAACAATTTGCACTATCATTCAAATCCTCGTCAACAAAGCATCGACAGCAATGCTCCCATCGCCACCGGCTGCTGCTCCATCGCCGCCGTCTTCTGACGAGGACTTCTTCTCCTTCGCCTCCACCTCCACTTCCTCCGATTCCAAGCCACCTTCCCCCTCCGCCGCCACTCTCCCTCCCTTGCCTCAGATCCCCATCACATGGCCCGAAGACGGCGCTCTCACCGCCTCCTGGGTCGCCAATCTCATGCAAGCCTTCCAATGGGCTTCCAGAGCTCTCCCCCTCGGAATTTCCATCCGTTCTCCCCGTCGGGGTGTTCGACAAACTCGTGCTCACCGCATCTAAGATTTTGCACAAGGAGCCGAATTGCCTGAGAATTGATGAGAATTCTGGGTTGAATTCGGCCTGCCGCGTTGTGGTGGTCGGGGATGTTCATGGTCAGTTGCATGATGTTCTTTATTTGCTAAGAGATGCCGGATATCCTGACGATGATCGGATTTTCGTGTTCAATGGAGATTATGTGGACAGAGGTGCTTGGGGGCTTGAGGTTTTTTTGCTTCTGCTGGCGTGGAAGGTTAGCATTCAACTCTTAAAAATTGTTGTTTTCGGCTATTTTTGTTCGGTGAGATGGTAAAATAAAGTGATGAGCGATTGATCTTTCTAGTTCGGGTTTAACCTTGTTAACTTTGGTACAAATATGTGACATCTTACGGAGGAATTTGGTAGTTTGAATCATCATTCTGTAGCTTGTTCGTTCGTTGCTCCTTTTGTTGCAACACTAGCAAGCTTAATCACAGCGGATTGTGTGTCTTTTTGTTCCTGCAACTTCTATGGGATGGGGGCGGGATGGGGCTGCGCTAATATTTACAGACTCGTACAGCAAGATCTCTGTGAATGGTAATTTGTTTTTTCTACATGTATCTTAATCATACCATGCTTTTGCTGTCTTTTGCTAGTTGGAATCCGACTAGTTAGTCTCCTAGTTGTAGCAGCAAGTCTTTTGGAGTTCACAGCTATTTTTGTTTCATCATCTTCTTCAAGTACTGAGTTATACCTGCACGAGTCTTAAGAAGCCCGAACCATTAACTTACTCTTCCATCACATTGTTTGTTATCTTTTTCTCTTTTTGTTTCTTAATCCCTATCTTAAGCAACTTAACAGTACCGACTTTACTTTTGACCGGATGGAACTATGCAAGAGGCTTATAAATGGAAACCTTTTATATTAGATCGTCCATAGTGATTTCCAGACTTGATTTCATGCCCAGGCGTGCCTACCTACATCATTAAAATTTCTAGTATATGTTATATTTCCTGATATGCTGTTATGTGCATATTCATTTTTAGATATCATTTTTCCATTTATAGATGAGGTTTGTCTGATTATATTTTTCTACCTCAGTTGTAACTGTACAGTGGTGTGGGAATAAAAGGAAAAAATAATGAATAGGACTATTAAGAAGATTATATATTTTTTTTAAGGCGTTCCAGTGTGTATATAATCTAGTTGCCTCACTAAAAATTAATGTTTTATTTTAATTGAGCAACTGTGCACTTCAATTCTTCCAGCATCTTTTTGCCCATTTTGTTTCTGTTAGGAGAGAATCATTAGGTAAAAGGGTGACAAACTGTAACACTTGTTTTGTGTACATTGTTTCATACTACAATAGCTTTCTCTAAGGAGATTTCTTGATAACAGCCTGCAATTAGTTTTACTGAAAACTTAAACTGTTAAAAAAAATATGTTGAAGCTATCACTGTAATTTGAGATCATAATGGGGTTGACATACTTTGTAGGTTCTTATGCCTCACAGGGTATATTTGCTTCGTGGGAATCATGAATCAAAGTACTGCACTTCTGTATATGGATTTGAAAAAGAAGTATCGGTGAAATATGGAGATAACGGAAAGCATGCCTACAGAAAGTGTTTAGGGATGTTTTGAAGGACTTCCCCTCGCTTCCATCATAGCTGGGAAAGTTTACACTGCACATGGAGGGCTTTTCCGTGGCACGGTCATTACACCATCGAAAAGGTCCAAAAAAGAAGAATCATAAGGTTGTTCACAATCCTGAGGTAAACTCTTTAATTCTCGGTTCCTTGGAGGAGTTAGCAAAAGCTAGAAGATCTGTGCTTGATCCTCCATGGGAAGGCCCAAATTTGATTCCTGGCGATGTCCTCTGGTCAGATCCATCAATGAACCCCCGGGCTTTCTCCAAATACTGAGAGAGGCATTGGTCTCATGTGGGGTCCAGATTGTACTGAAGAGTTTTTGAAGAAGTATGCTCTAAAGGTATGCAACCTCACCACTTTTCATACGAGAATCAATTATTGTACGCCGGTTCATACACATTGACGTATGAAGCTTTTACCGCATGAGATATTTTTGAGAAAAGTTGTTCCAATTCTTGGTTGAGAAAAGTTGACATATGAAGCTTTTACCGCATGAGATATTTTTGACTGCATATCCGAATATGTATTACTGGAATACGAAGCATGCTGGCCCTAATCTGTGCAATCATTCTTTTAGATTTTGGCAGTATTGAAGCTGTTTAAAATGCAAATGCAATGAAGTTTTACTTAGGACAGTAAATTATGTCATTCTGTGAATTTGGAGGACTTGCACTGTAATTCTAACTTGAGAATTCTACTTGCTGGGAAATAAAAAGATGTTTTATAGGGTGGTCAATTTGAAGTGATAAATCAAAGAAATGAGAACAGGAAAGAATTATACATCTCCAGTTGAATCTCATGTGTGCATGCATTTGCCACGCTACAAGACCTGGTCAGCGACTCAGGCATGATAAATAGATGATCTTCTAGCCAATATCAGGTTCTTGTTCACTGGCATCTCCTTTTTTAGAGGCTAACTGTACTAATTTGCTAAAGTGTCAATAATCTGTTTGTCTTTGGTGGAGAATACTGAAAATCATCACCTTGTATATTGCAGTTATTTTGACATATGGCATGGCCTTCAAACTTACGTGTTCTATGTCACACAAGAACTTATACGTTTTCTCAACCATTATTCTTCGAAAACACTCGACACCATTCTCGGTGGCTAGACTCTATAGGAATGAGACATCTATGAACGAGATTGTCTTCTGTTACCTGAAATGAACTGTTTCTACGAACTATATTACAACCTTGACTGTTGAGAATGCATTCTCTGGGGACATATTATACCAATACCTATTGCTAAATGCTCCAACAAAAATTGTTATGCGTTTTCTCTAAGTTGTGCATACTGTCCCCAAACCCGGGCATAACCCGGGCATAGCTTGCTGTGTAGTGCAATTGCAGGTTTAAAGTTTTACTTTTAGCTATAAAAAATAAAGACTTGCAAATTTGTGGAGTTTTCTTCACTTTAACCAAGTTGGTTCCAGAAAGTGCCTGACTCCTGAGTGTATATTTTCCCTTTTTCCATCTTCGTTGCGAGCCTTTTCTGTACAAGTTTAACTATTGTGAAGCTGATGTTATTTCCTGCTATTCAGTTGATCATCAGGTCACATGAAGGACCTGATGCACGAGATAAGCGGCCTGGTCTTGGAGGAATGGATGTAGGGTATACCATAGATCATGTTGTTGAATCGGGAAGCTCATCACATTATTCAGTGCCCCAGATTATCCACAATTTCAGGTAGCTTAATGGTCATTGCATTTACTGCCTTCTGTAATTATTCGAAGTTTTGGTTATAGATGTTAAAGAAATGTTGGGAGAAATATATATGCGATTAAGAACTAAGATATCTTTCGAAAATGTCAGAGTCAATTTTCAGTGTACTCATAGCTGTTCGGAAAGTAAGATGAAAAATTAGATCCGGATTCCAGAACTTCGAAGTTCTAAACGTGTTTTAATTCTCAAATAATATTTCTTAGTCTTTTGTTAAATCCACAGGCTACAGATGACCAATGAAATCTGAATTCCGGAACTTCGAGTTCTAAATATGTTTTAATTCTCAAATAATATTTCTTTATCTTTTGTCAAACCCACAGGCTACAGAAGAGAGATACAGAAACAAAGGAGCATATATTGTCTTGGAACCTCCAAACTTTGACACACCAATTTTTCATAGCTTTGAAGCTGTTACCCCAAGGCCGAAGGTAAAATTTTGTACTAAATTAGATAAACACTATGTTAAGAAAATGAAAATAGAGTACTACGTAGTGGAAACGAGCAGTGTTCGATTTCTGATAATAGATATAGCCCGTAGGATGTATGCAGGCTTTCTACATGAAATAAAACATTCTCAGTGTTCTAATGTTGCTTTAATGGTTGTGTTAGGTAAATCCTTATTACGACTTTGAAGATGTTATTGATTCCGACGAAGAACTGGACCCGGTATCAATGGTCCCAGAGTCTGGACTGCAGCTGCCAGCTGCTTGAAAAGGGAATTGTTAAAGTACCAAAGGGGTTTTTTGAGTATGAGCTGTTTGAATTAACGTGTGTATTTTATGTATTTCCGAGCGGGGTTTTTTGTTATACTAATAACTTTGCTACCCTTTTCAATTACTCTGCTGAAATGTTATACTAGTAATCGCTGTACATTATGATATCAATATGCCAAGAAGGTCTAATGACATCGAATCTTCGGTTTCTTCCAAGGTAACTGTGAAGTATCTTTGTTTTTTGGAATTCAGTTCCCAGCTCAGTTCTGGCTTTGTTTACCTGCTCTGTAGGGGCCGTCCTGTTACGTGGTCAAATTGCACAACTTTCTTAGTTTCCGAGCTCAAAACATTCATCCATGTATAAATTCTGCGTTTGCTTAATGGGATTTTGCAATGCGGTAGTTGGCACTTAGCAATGTCTCCCTAAGTGCATGCAAGCTTCAGTCACTGAAAATTGGCTTAAAATGCAAAGTGGGCATATCAATTATTTGGGAGGGCTATAAACCACAAAAAGAATGAGGAAACATTTACCACATTCTTGGTGTATTTAACATTAATGTTCGGTGCATACAAACAATAACTACTGAAGCATGTAATACCACTTACATGAGAACACAATTTAATTACCACTATGGGTTCTGGTTTCCTTAGCTTCACAAATGGAATCGGATCGATGCAGACTTCGCTCATATAATTAATTCAAGCCTCCCGATTATTCGGGACGCTTGATGTAGGATCCTATATATCCGAACCACTTTAAAAATTACATGTGCATTTACCGTTCACACCGCATAAAATCGATTTGTAAAATTCGTAAGTCAAATTTTCGCAAAAACCCGAATATAAGCACAAGCATAATCGAACCGTTTTCGTAAAAATGATTTTCAACAAGAGGCGATAAAATCGGGCCTACACTTCCGCACAACTTCTTGTACTGAAGTCCATTGTACACCGACCGAAGCCGCAGACGCATTCGCATATCTTGAACCACTCGCCACGCGATCGTAAAGCTAAGTTGGCGAGATGAGTTATTCAACAAGTAGATTTAATCAAAAACCGACTTTCTCGTTTGAGTTAAAACTTGGACTCAAGTGTAATCACACACCCCCCCCCCCCCTTCTATACTTGAAGACTCGTATCTAGACCAACAATAATCAACAAAAAGTTGTACACTTTACTTTAGAAAAAATAGTTGAATATCTGCTAATTAGAAAACAAGTCAAAATAAACTCAATAGTTTTGTCAAAATAAACAAGAACAAAATAAACTCGTAGTTTCGATGTATTTATGCAGGAATTTGGGCTACATTCATAACAAAGTTGGATAATGAAGGATACTTGAGATTGCCAGATTTTAAGGAGGATATGGCATATTTGTTGTGACCAAACAACAATCAAGGATATTTATTCTAGTAGATGACAACAAATCCTTATATCTTTCCTTTTGGGAAGTAAGGAAGATTGGAGAAAAATCTGCACAAGTCAAGAGGAGGAGATTGGGGAAACGGTCATTATAGATTGAAGAGGAAGATTTGAAGCTTGTCATACACACTTTTCTTCGAGACTTTAAGGAGGAAGTATTTCAGATCTATGAAGATCATTTTTATCACTCATATTTTTGGAATTTTGTATACTTGAAGCACATTTACTATTTTGAGTTTTCATATCTGATTATTATATTCGTCTTGGTTACTTGTCTATTCTGATACACTTAAGCGTATTGACGGATCACAGTGCGATATGTTCTCCTAACTGACTTAAGTGGAGAACAAAGGTCTTGGTGACGTAGTTGGTCTTAAGCTCGATAAGATTAAAGCTGGGTGCATGTGGCTAACTATCTTGACCTACTATGGTTAAGGTCATCCCGACCGAATCTACGTATCTTGGGTGATGGTAGTGACTTATAGCTCAGACTGGTTATCTGTATCTCGCATCTGTATCCTTGCTAATGGGTTGATAATACCCCCTGATCAGAAGCTCGAAAGGATTATTATACTAAACCTGACAGGTTGATTAAGTTTATGTGTGTTGATAAGGTCGAGTGGTATTACTCATGGATAAGATGCTAATAAAATTAGGCTGCCACAGAGCTTAATTAATTAGTGGATATGTCTATCTTAAATACGGAGATTGGATTAAGTCTAAAATATAAGCTCTGACTCAAATTGGGATAAATGGATAAGTCAACACGAATTATCGAGTGGAATGAATTCATGTTTATTAATTAATTACTCTGGACTGAGCAAAAAGAATTCATTAATCTGAGATGCTATTTTATTTCTTCTATTGGATACCTAGTATGGCCCAAATGAATGCATATTCAATTTCGCTACTCTCGTGGAATTATTAAGGTAATAATGCATTTTATACATTACTTAATAAGTGTTGGGTTATGAGTCAGTAGATGGTATTCAGATGTTAGTGGTTAAAATAATATTGGGGGAAATCATAGTAGTACTATGGAATTGAAGATCCCAAAACCCAGCTGATATCAGTAGTGTAGTGTCTTGATAGGACTAGATGATGTATAGGCTAGACTGTTTTTATTTTCTATCTTTTTGTCTAAGTCCTGTACGGGGTAAACTGTTGGATTGATCTTCTGACGAAGTTACTTTCCAGAACCCCACGTCATCAGTGTAATTGCTTGCGTTCTTAAGTCATCACCGATCTTCGCCTCGCAGAAGACATCTCATCACCGACATACATCGCCAGAAGAACTCTATGCAAGCTCAATACCTTCGCAGCCATCACCGACCATACTCAAGAGAATATCTCTTGTCACCGACTCGCACGAAGAAGACAGAGATCGCTTAAAGTCTATCAGATCCGACGTAAAACGACTCACCGCTAAAGTCATTTCGAAAGTCGCAGAAGACATACGAGGATTAGAGAGAGTCAACTCCGATGTCCGACACAATCTCACCTACCACAAACCTCGACCAATGAGAAGCCGACAACGTTTTATCTGCTCTGACCAACTAAAGCTGCTCTCATGTACAATGTCCAACAACTCGCCGCAACAATTCGAATTTATGGCCGTTTTCTTTGGAAGTTTGTGACACGTGGCATCGTCTTCTCCAACGGACATATGCCTGCTCACAACTATAAATAGAGAAGAAATCCGAGCTTCAAGCATGGGATATAAAGGGAAAAACGCTCAAGCTTTCGAACAACTCTAGCGCATTTCAAGATCAATCCAAATAAGAACTTGCCTAATAGAATATCATTAGTTCTTCTCTCGTAGTTCTTTAGATCCCTCTTCTCTAGCTAAGCTCATTGCCAAATTTATAGCTTAGAAATTCGAAGGAGTTCACTTTTAGTGATTGTTCTTACTGTAAGAACTCCTTCCTAGTTGGAGATTATCCCCTCCCTTTCAAACCTCGGTTTGATTTGTAAAGTCGCTAAGGACTATAACTTATAAAGTGGTCCGTCCGCCGCATTGCATTCCTTGGCCGAGACTTGCTCGGATAAATCAACAAGAACTCCCTGTTCGGCGGGCAGACCGTGGACGTAGGATCTTGTGTATCCGAACCACGTTAAAAATTGCTTGTGTTATTTACTGTTTTATTGCATTGCATACAAACTGATTAAAAATCATATCTTTGCATAAAACGTATTCTCAAACCGCACTAGCCAAAAATTACTTGATTTGTGAAAATCACGTTTTCAAACTGAGACGAATCTCCGGGCCCCACACTCTTATCCGCACAACGTCTCCGACTGAGTTTCAAGTACTGACAAAAGTCAGTAGGAGAGCTCAGTAGTTGGCACACTTCTGACCCGCGATCGAAGGTTACAATTTGGCACCGTTCATCGGTTGCCGGAACCTACAGCCTCACTGCCCTTCGCGTTCGAGAAAAAGAAACCGTGGGTCGAGTGTATTCACCCCCCTTTACACTCGACTATCGTCTCCGGACCAACAATTGGTATCAGAGCACACGGTGTTCTTCTGAACAACCGGTTCTGAAATACTGGTCTTCTCGAACAGATCCTGAAAACGTTTTTCACTGCACAAGCATCTCTTCATACATCCTTATACTCTTACCCATAATGCCTCCGATATGTCGTATTCGGATGGTACCGATGTTCTCAATAGAGAACTACACGGTATGGCGTGTGAGAATGGAGGCACACCTCACATCGCTCGCATGACAAGCATGACGAACGTCCTTGAGATAGGACCCATCATTCCCATGATCGACAAGTGTACAATTTGCCGCCGTGGGAGGTGTAGGAGCGCAGATCGGCGCTAAGGTCGCTAAAGAAAAATCAGCCTTCACACCGTAAGAGAAAAAAGTCGTACAACCTCGACCGAGTTGCGCGTAATGCAATCCCGACTATGCTCGAGTGATTCTCACCTCGGGAGGGTGCAAGACCGCAAGACGGCGAAAGAACTTTGGGATGCCCCGGCTGTCATCGAGCCAAGGAACCCCGCAGATCAAAGATAACAAGCTCGAATTAGGGCTACAAAAGTTCGACGCGTTTGCCATGGAGCCCAAAGTGAGACCATTGACGAGCTAAGAGTCGATTCACAAACCAAGTCAATGTGATCAACGGGGCCGGGGAGGATGTTCACCAACAAAGAGATGAACACCAAGATCTTAAGAGCGCTACCTCGACGTAAGTGACTTCCATTTGCTACTTATTTACGTCGCTCCGATCTTAATGCTCTAACTCCTGATGTTATCTTTTCAGAATTAAAAACAGAGGAATTTGAGCACAACCTACCCCAACGATGTTCCAGTGCTCTAGCTGACACTCAGATTGACCATGCTTTCAAAGCAACAAACAAGAAAACGGAATCAAACCCATTTCTTCCAAAGAAGGCGTAGGCCGCAGCGTAGAAACAAAGTCCTCTCGAGACATCTCGCATCGACCCACTTGCGCTTATGGCTCTCAAATATCAAAGAGAAAAGGAGAGAGTCGTAAAGTCGAAGAAATACAACAGAGATTCTCCCTCGTGTAAGAAAGATTTTCGAAAAAGGGAAGAATCTAAACCTTCTACCGATCGCAGAACACAAAACCTCGCCGCGAGTCCATCCAAAGACTCACTGGAAAAAGCAAAGCAGATCATCTCGTCCGTTACAACCGCAAGAAGGAGGGACACTATCGCACGAATGTCCCGAACTCTCAACCGCTCAAAGAGCGAACGGCAAAGCCGACGCGAGAAATTTGCCCGTAGGAGGCGTGCCTACATAGCCGGAGAGATATCCGATGACTCAATCGAGGAAGATACATTCATGTATTCTTCTGAAGACGAAGATGCATTTGTTGCCGTTGAGATCGGAGAAACAGATCCTGAAGAAAATGTAGAATATTGTCTGATGGCCGGAGAAGAGGCTGAGGTAAATTCTAAACTTAATTTAACCTCTTCTTCTCACAAAGACACACGACACGTGCTTGGACACACAGATGAGCCTCTAGATGTGGTACAAGCCTACGATGATCTACTAGTGGAGCGTATTCGGCCTAAGCGAGAGAGTTCAACGGAACCATTCGAGAACCGGAACAGTAAAGGCCGAGAATCGTAGACTTTCTTCTCGATTGTCGGTCTCTACTGAGTCCGAGAATCTTGTTGTGAGACTCAAGGAAGAGATTAAATCTCTTATGACTAAATCTCGCTTCAAGAAACTCCGGATATCGCTTCCGACTAAGGACAATTCCGAGAAAGATACCGAAATAGCCCGACTCGCCGAAGCTCGAAGTTGAAAAAGATTATGAGTCACTTCGAAGAAGTGATGAAGTTTGGCGAGAATTGATGACTGAACAATACCTAGGAGCTAAGGAGAAGTTGGAAAGTATGCTTAGAGCGCAAAGGCCGACGGTCATGAAAGAAGGACTTGGCTATACTCATGAAGCTTCCACTTCAAAGAGCTCAGATCTGTTGGCTGATAGGTTCGTCGAGGTAAAGTTCGGACTACCGACTCAACACCTCGTACGAAGAATAAATGACAAGATAGTTGCACCTCGCCGAGCAACAAGAAACAATGACCAAAGGTTCCAGTCCCGTGACACCATGATCAAACTCGGGGGGAACCAAGAAGGTCGGTGGGCGGAACAAAGATAAGGAACCACCGTATGAACACCCACCAATATGGTTCGTACTACTATGAGCCCTGTGGTCGGGAGGAGCGCAAAGCCTCGAAGAAGAAAACTCCCCGAACCCAAAATCATCGAAAGTCGGTATCTCCGAGTCCCGTGGAGAAGAAAGCCGACAAGGTTTAGAAGAAGAAGTCTCGTACTTCTAAGGTCCCTAAGCAGATCCGGGTTCCGAAATCACCCACTAACATGTAAGGACCCAACCGAACCAAAGGGTACCTAAAAATGTTTCGTTTTACGTGTACATAAGGACCTCTTGGATAGTGGACAACGGCTGCTCGAGACACACATGACTTATCAAAAGAGCCCGCCGACCAACTACATACGTGAAGATGGTCCCGCACTGAGTTTGGTGACAACTCTAAAGGCTATACAAGGGGATACGGAACACCGAATATTGGGACCGCCTCGGGCCTAAGAGTAACATATGTTGAATGACTTCAACATAATCTCCTTTTTGTCGGACCAATTCCGTGACAATCGAATAGAGTCATCTTTGACGCCGGTTTATGTGATATTGTTGATAAATCTACATGGGGAAAATAAGTGTTATCGTGTTCGCGGAGGAAGAATATATACGTTGCAAACCGGAAAACCGCGAGAACCCGAGGCTTGCTTACTCGCACGTACTAAATCTAGTGACAAAGCGGTGATGGCTATGGCACAAGAGACTCAAACCACCCGAACTTCAAGACTATGAATAAGCTAGCCAAGAACTCTAAAGTCAGAGGACTGCCCAACGAATCGTTTATCAAAGACATAAATTGTGAAGCATGTTTGAAGGGAAAGCAGACAAAGAGTAGCAATCCACCTATTCCATCACCTTCCACCGATGGAATCCTTCACCGCTACACATGGACTTATTCGGGCGCTTTCTCCAAGGTGACTATAAGAAGCAAGAAGTATGCTCTCGTTGTTATTGACGACTACTCGAGATATACATGGGTTATCTTCATAGCCAACAAATCTGATGTCCAGACTGAGTTGCCCAAACTGCTGAAAAAGCTCAATGTGGAAAAGGACATCAAGATACAGAGAATTCGCTCAGACAGAGGAATAGAATTTCTCAACTCAGTAGTTAAAGAGTACTGTGAAAAGGAGGGAATTAAGCACGAGACATCGCAGCTCGCACCCTCAGCAGAACGGACTTGCCGAACGCAAAAATGCGAACACTTAAAGAAGCAAAGCAAGAATGCTCCTAGCAGACGGACTACCCTCAAAGTTCG
This sequence comes from Lavandula angustifolia, assembly GCA_028984105.1. NCBI lineage: Eukaryota > Viridiplantae > Streptophyta > Magnoliopsida > Lamiales > Lamiaceae > Lavandula > Lavandula angustifolia. The sequence continues at coordinate 1,298,822 of CM054825.1, read as the reverse complement.
GGCGCATGCTCACCGACACGTACCGCTACACTCGAATCGCTCACTACTTACACCGCAACACATGAAGACACCATACGAATTATGGAAAGGGAGAATTCCTTCTATTTCTCATTTTCATATTTTTGGGTGTCCGTGCTTTATTCACAATAATGGGAAAGATCGATTGAAGGTCTTTGATAGCAAATCGATCAAGGAGTATTCTTAGGATACTCTCGGGTCAAGCAAAGCCTTCGAGTCTTTAACTATCGGACCCTTTGCGTGGAGGAGAGCCCTCATGTTGTTTTTGATGAGTTTGTTACCGAGAACAAGGAAAACTACAAAGACAAATATCGAAGATGTCCGCAAAGAAGCTACAAGGATCTCACACTAAACGACAAAGCCGAAAAGATCCAAGATTGTTGGGATGATGAGTCGACGATGAAGAAATTCAGACTCACCAATAAGCGATGTAAGCCGACTCGGTTGATTCTACCGAACGTAATCAACAACGGGTAGCAACGGTCGATGAGGAAGCCCCAGTGGTAACCGAGACCTCTACTCGAGAATATAAACTCGTGGGGAACAAATACCGTTCCCGAGCTAAATGCCCCGAACCCGGAAACTCGGTAGATCCTAACCTTCTTACCGAACTAATGCAATCACGTGCAACGCACAACCGAAATGCCTAACACACCTACTCGACCGTGCGTAAATAGTATCAGAAGAAGAAGCCAGACTCAGACGTTCATGGCTTGACGCTCATTCTTCAGATCTTATTATAGGAGATCCGTCAGCAACTATAAGGACAAGATCTAGATTAAGTCAATGAGAAAGCTCACTCTATTCTTGTTTCTTGTCCACGTAAGAACCTCGTCGCAAGAGGACGCACTCAATGATGCTGACTGGATCATCGCCATGCAAGAAGAGCTGAACCAGTTCGTTAGAAACGAAGTTTGGGAGCTTGTTGACAGACCTAGACATCAGCACGTGATTGGTACTAAGTGGGTCTTCAAAAACAAGCGTGATGAAAAAAACGTCATTGTCAAAAATAAAGCTCGACTAGTTGCCAAGGGATACTGTCAAGCAGAAGGAATCGACTTTGATGAAACATTCGCTCCAGTCGCCAGATTTGAAGCCATTCGTCTCTTCCTAGCTTATGCAGCGATCAAGGATTCAAAGTATATCAAATGGATGTAAAGTCAGCTTTTCTGAACGGCGTGCTGAAGGAAGAAGTCTACATGGAACAATCGCCCGGCTTTCAGCAGGGACATCGGGTGTACAGACTTCGGAAAGCTCTGTATGGGTTAAAACAAGCACCCAGGACTTGGTACGATACCCTATCAGACTTTCTACTTCATAAAGGTTTTCAGAAGGGGACAGTAGATCGCACCCTGTTCAACATAAAGTCAGGAGATGACATCCTACTGGTACAAATCTACGTGGACGACATCATTTTCGGTTGCAGAAACGTGACTATATGTCAACAATTCGAGAAAATGATGAAGGAGAAATTCGAGATGTCCATGATGGGAGAGATGAACTATTTCCTTGGATTTCAAGTTAAGCAATCACCTGAAGGAATTTTCATCAATCAAGCCAAGTACACTCGAGATCTCCTGAAAAGATTTGGCTGCGACTCGAGCAAGCTAGTCAAAATCCCCATGAAACGAATTTCAAAATCGATCTAGATAAAGAGGGAGCTTCTGTTAACTCTACTGATTATAGAGCTATTATTGGTTCTTTATTATACTTAACAGCTAGTCGACCTGATATAACTTATGCTGTTGGTGTATGTGCAAGATTTCAAGCGGATCCCAAGCGAAGTCATCTAGACTCAAAGAAAGAAGATTCTCGCGATATCTAAAAGGGAACACCCGACGCAGGGTTATGGTATCCTGCTGAAGATTCTGTGATATCTAAAAGGAGCCACTGCCACCGCAAAGGCCGGGGAAGGAGATTACAACTGAAGTTACTCCTCCATCTTCCCCGACGCCTAAATTTAAATCCAAAGCGGAGCAGGAGGCATTTGATAAAGAAGTTGCTCGGAAGCCGCAAGATCAAACCGGATCATGAACAAGAGATTGAAGAAGCTAAGAAGGCTAAGAAGCCTAGAAAAAGAATTGGCAAGATTGCCAAAGAAAAGGCTAAACCGATCATTGTTGAACAAACGAAGAAAGCTCAAGAGGAGCTAGCCAAAGCGTCTTCTACTGCAGCCCTGCCCTTAGCTCAGAGTTCTTATACTCCTACTCTTACACCTGAGCAAGAGGCCGAGGACAGAGCAACTTGGGAGGCCACGCTGAAGGGATTAAATCTCCGAAGAGGAGATGCTAGATCAGCGGGTCTCAGAGAGAAGAAAAGATCGGGCCGACTTGGCTAAGATCATTCAACCGACGGATAAGATAGCCGCCGAGCCAAAGTAGTAGATTGGAGAAGGCAGATCCCAAGGTCTTACAGAGAGGAGCACCCACCCAGAGCACCTTACATCAAGAAAGCTCCTATTCCTCATATAGACAGATGGGTGCCAGCATCACTGAACGAGCAGTGGGAGGAACTCAAAGAAGAATTTATCAAGGGATACTATGTATGGGGCTTCTATCTATCTGGGATACCAGCTGATCAACTCTTTGAAGAATTTATTCATCAATACAATGCTCAGCTTTGAGATCAGCTCCTACAGATTATGGAAAGAGAGAAGATACCCCTCGAGCTCCAAAGATTCGGACGCATCCCTCCCTCCTAGGACTACTCGTGGCGTGCTTTGCACAAAGGAGATAGAAGATGAGATCGAAGCGAAAGCCTTACCATCATGATCTAAGTTCTGATATTCCTGCTGATCTCGAGGAAATCCAGACGTTGCGTGCAAGGATTTACAAATATTATGGCCTGGATCCTCCTGCTGACATGTCTGAAGACTTCAAGAAGAAGACCCAGAGATTCAGACATTAGCAATAGTCTTCTCATCCCCTGTATAGAAGAGTAGGAACCCTGTAATCTTCTTCATATCAGTTTCTTTTCTTCTGGCCAGACAATTACTCATGGATAAGATGCTAATAAAATTAGGCTGTCACAGAGCTTAATTAATTAGTGGATATGTCTATCTTAAATACGGAGATTGGATTAAGTCTAAAATATAAGCTCTGACTCAAATTGGGATAAATAGATAAGTCAGCACGAATTATCGAGTGGAATGAATTCATGTTTATTAATTAATTACTCTGGACTGAGCAAAAAGAATTCATTAATCTGAGATGCTATTTTATTTCTTCTATTGGATACCTAGTATGGCCCAAATGAATGCATATTCAATTTCGCTTACTCTCGTGGAATTATTAAGGTAATAATGCATTTTATACATTACTTAATAAGTGTCAGGGTTATGAGTCGGTAGATGGTATTCACCGTTAGTGGTTAAAATAATATTGGGGAAATCATAGTAGTACTATGGAATTGAAGATCCCAAAACCCAACTGATATCGTAGTGTAGTGTCTTGATAGGACTAGATGATGTATAGGTTGGGATCTGTTTTTATTTTCTATCTTTTTGTCTAAGTCCCGTACGGGGTAAATCTGTTGGATTGATCTTCCGACGAAGTTACTTTCCGTAACCCCACGTCACGTTGTAATTGCTTGCGTTCTTAAGTCATCACTGATCTTCGCCCCGCAGAAGACATCTCATCACCGACATACACGCAGTAAGAACTCTATGCAAGCTCAATACCTTCGCAGTCATCACCGACCATACTCAAGAGAATATCTCTTGTCGACCGACTCGCACGAAGAAGACAGAGATCGCTTAAAGTCCTATCAGATCCGACGTAAAAACGACTCAACCGCTAAAGTCATTTCGAAAGTCAGCAGAAGACATACGAGGATTAGAGAGAGTCAACTCCGATGTCTGACATAATCTCACCTACCACAAACCTCGACCAATGAGAAGCCGACAACGCTTTATCTGCTCTGACCAACTAAAGCTGCTCTCATGTACAATGTCCAACAACTCTGCTGCAACAATTCGAATTTATGGCCGTTTTCTTTGGAAGTTTGTGACACGTGGCATCGTCTTCTCCAACGGACATATGCCTGCTCACAACTATAAATAGAGAAGAAATCCGAGCTTCAAGCATGGGATATAAAGGGAAAAACGCTCAAGCTTTCGAACAACTCTAGCGCATTTCAAGATCAATCCAGCGAAGAACTTGCCTAATAGAATATCATTAGTTCTTCTCTCTAGAGTTCTTTAGATCCCTCTTCTCTAGCTAAGCTCATTGCCAAATTTATAGCTTAGAAATTCGAAGGAGTTCACTTTTAGTGATTGTTCTTACTGTAAGAACTCCTTCCTAGTTGGAGATTATCCCCTCCCTTTCAAACCCTCGGTTTGATTTGTAAAGTCGCTAAGGACTATAACTTAGAAGCGGTCCGTCCAAGGCACGATTCATTCCTTGGCCGAGACTTGCTCAGATAAATCAACAAGAACTCCTGTTCGACAGGACCGTGACGTAGGATCTTTTGTATCCGAACCACGTTAAAAATTGCTTGTGTTATTTACTGTTTTATTGCATTGCATACAAACTGATTAAAAATCATATCTTTGCATAAAACGTATTCTCAAACCGCACTAGCCAAAAATTACTTGATTTGTGAAAATCACGTTTTCAAACTGAGACGAATCTCCGGGCCCCACACTCTTATCCGCACAACGTCTCCGACTGAGTTTCAAGCACCGACAAAAGTCGGCAGGGAGAGCTCGTGAGTTGGCACACTTCGACCCGCGATCGAAGGTTACTATTTGACACCGTTCATCGGTTGCAAACCTGACGACTCACTGCCCTTCGCGTTCTGAGAAAAAGAAACTGTGGTCAGGTGTATTCACCCCCCCCTCTACACCTGACTATCGTCTCCGGACCAACAATACGTGTGAGAATTATTTATCTGGAATTAATAGGGTGGCATGTAAGTCAATTGTTTTGACCCCTTTGTATCGTTTTTCTCGTGAGAAAACCCACGAGTAGTCTAGTGGCCAATGTGTATCTTTCCGTATAATTTTTTGGTCTCAAAAAAACCATTGCAGAGGCGCGACGACGGCGAAAAAGGAGAAAATGGCGAAACCCTAGTTCTGAACTAGTTCCGCCGCGGCTTGCAGGGGCGCGTGGCGGCCTGTGAGAGGGATCCTCGCCAAACTGTTTTGACAGTTTGTTCGTCTTCTCCTTTGCTTCGATTTGACATATTGTAAGAGCCGATTGAGTCTTTGAATTGTCCGAATCGCGGTCGAAAGGAGAAGTGGTCGACATCGAAAAAAACCTAGAATATCTAGGGGTCGGTGTGGCTCCCGAAGGCACGTGTGGCCACTTCTCGCCGAGCGATTCCGGCCCATTTGGTTCGTCTGTTTCATAGGTACACGTTGATGGTTCACACGAGTTCATCCAATCTTTGTCGCGACAAGAATTGGCGCCGTAAGTTAACTATTTAGTTTCTTATTTTTCTAGTGAATGGCTTGATGACAAAACGGAAATTAGTAGTCGTTTTCAAGCCGAAATCCATTCATGGTGGCAGGAATTTGTTCCTTTCCAAATCAGCGGTCAAATATCGTGTAAATGAAGAAAAACGGGCGAGAGGGGCACAACAGCGGCGATAACGTTCGTTGCCACTCCGCGCAGTACCGTACTACTATTTGCAACGTGTTTGTGGACTCCAACGATCGATTCATAGTGTGACGACGACCGCAAGGCGAAGATACACCAACCAAGAAGGCCGCGATGCAGTAGTGTGGCGATAGTGCCGTTTCGGTACGTGTGCGAGGCTGCGTAGCGGAGATGGAGGGCTGACGTCAGCCGTGCTGATTGGGCGACACGTGGTAGATTGTTCGAGATTTCTTCGTCGTTAAAAGTTATTTCGAAGATCTCGTGATTTTTGTTTGGGCTTTGTAATAGATATGAGAATTATCTATGCTTTTAGCCCGATGACGACTTTGATTATATCGTGGATGATTTATTTATTCTTCAACTTAAGCATGATTAAATTTGTTTTTTTGCACTTAGAAAAAGCATGAAAATAGTACGTAAATCATTTTAAAGCATTCTTTATTTATTTGCGAGCATATTTTATTATGTGCGTTTAGAAAGCATGTTATTAGGAATTACATGGTTTTTTAGCATGATTTTCGTAAACCTTTTGAATAAAAAGACTAAGCAGTAATTAGTTTAATGTTTAAGGTAAATTAATAATTAAATAGAACAATTTTAATTAGGAAACTCAATCGAAAAAAAAATGACTCTTATAATGGGACGGATGAAGTATTTGTATTTTAATTATCGAATTAGTTATATCATAATTATAACAATCACCCTAGTAATCAAGTACTAGCTAAAAGTGTCCCCTTGGGATGATATAGCGGTGAAGGTGGGTGGCCCGGGATCGATAGGTCGTGGGTTCAATTCCCACCTGGACACGTTATGTGTGAGTATCGTCACCCCGTCACATTAAGGGTGGTTTAACTCTTCGTGTGGTTTTGCGCTTATTGCACGGGAAGCGAGCTTTCTCCTGTGCACCCAAAAGTAGCGTGCCGCGGCCTCGTCAACAAAAAAAAAGTACTGTACTAGCTAAAAGTGAAAAAATAAATACAAATAAATTTAATTATTATAACCCTTAGTTGAGTAGATGAAGTCATTATGGCAAGGAGATATACCTATGCTAGCTATCCGAGTAAATTTTGTCCAGATTTCTAATCAAACATAAGAAGGTATATACTTTATTTTATACTCTAAAAAAAATCCATATTCGAATTTCCAGGTCAATTTGGAGCCACACGCCCAAGCAACAAATCAATCTCTTTTTCTTGAATCAAAATTGCAACCTAAACCAAAAGAAAGAAACTATAGATAATGTCTTCCTCCACCACCACCACTACACCTTCCTTCACACTCTTCACTATCTCCGCCCCCTTCTCCGCCGCAACCGCTACCGCGGCTACTTATAAGACCCCACCCCACATTACTCACGTCCCTCCACCGCGCAAAAACCCTCACCCCTGTCAAGTCCATCGACGTCTCCAAAGAAGAGGTGCCGGTCCAGTCAGAAGATGAGGCGGAAGTGGACGGGCGGAGGTTGGAGGAGAAGTTCGCCGTCGTGAACACCGGAGTTTACGAGTGCAGATCCTGCGGGTATAAATACGACGAAGCCGCCGGTGACCCGTCGTACCCAGTCCCGCCGGGGTTGTCCTTCGATAAGCTGCCGGAAGATTGGAGGTGCCCGACTTGCGGCGCGTCGCAGAGTTTCTTTGAGAGTAAGAAGATGGAGATTGCGGGTTTCGAGCAGAATCAGCAGTTTGGATTGGGCGGTAACTCGCTCACGTCTGGTCAGAAGCTTTTGCTCATCTATGGCAGTTTGCTTTTATTTTTTGGGCTCTTCTTGTCTGGATATTTTCTGCAATGATTGCCCTGAAGTTTGATATGTATATCATATATGCTTTTTGATTTCTGAAATTAGATTCTTAGGAAGTTAAGTGAGTATTGCTGTTGTGAATTCTCATCCAACCCAAAGCCAATGCCAATGCTACAACCTCTTATACTTAGTAGTAATGTGCTTATTTGTTTTAAGATTACAACTCTGAGTTGGTGGTATATATATATATATATATATATATATATATATATATATATATATAATATATAGTAGTAAGAAGTTGTTCCATTATCTTTCTCTGCTTGAGTCGTGACAGTTACTGCTCCAATTTCAAGCTCATATTTTTCAGAAAGGCTAACTTCTAATGTTTGGTGGATTTCAGAGAGGAATTACTTCCTTTATTTGATGATGTACTAGTACTGATTTTACTACTACAATTACTTTTTCTTTTTTTTTTTGGTCTTATATGCCCGCATTTGATAACAGTTGCTAGTTATACAAAAGGAAAATATATATAAATAAAGGAGATAACACCTTCCTGGAGTGGGGTGAATTTTAATCCTCTCCGTTTCGCAAAACTGCAGTTTACCCCCTATGATTTATAAAATTGCAATTTACTTTCCTTTGGTTTATATGCAATTGCACAGAGCCTCTCTTCAAGTCCTGCGTGTAGTTCACTCAATTTTCGAGTGTAGTCAGGTGAATTTTACTCTCATATAGTTTAGAAAGATACAGTTTACCCCCTTGTGGTTTATATATAATTGCACATAATATCCCTCCGAGTCCCGTTCACTAAATTTTCGAGTGTATAGAAAAAACATGTATTTATATTATTGGGGAATTAATTCTTTTTTAGTTTCTTCATTTTTCATTTGGAAAAACTTTAGACTAGAGAAAAATGTTAGACCAGAAAGAAAGAGAAAAACATCTAGGCATCCTTCCAATTTCTTCATTTCTTCAAGCATACGAAGATGAGGTAAAGTTGTCAATTTTTTTAATTAATAATTAAAAAATATCCTTTTTTATGAAGATCCATATGATTCTAATTATCAGACGCCGAATTCCGGTGATAAATGATATAAGTGATGATGAGTCGGATACACCTAGTGTTGAATTGGAAAATGTTGAGCGATCTTCTGATGAAGATATTTTCTTGGACATTAATTCGACTCGAGAGTAATTAGTAAAGAAATTGGGATATATAAAGCGGATGTCTCATAAATCAGCCACCACTTATCCATGAACATGATTGATATATTAATATAGCCGATGACAATGATCACAACATATCATAGCCCGATCGTGATAAAGCTCCCAAGCATTATCATTATATAGAAGTGAAGGATATGACACAACATGATCATTAAAGCTCTTTACCAACTAATTTAATTTGTCAAAAGTAAACACAATTTATTTTTTTATTTTTCACCATATTTGAGAAGAGAGAGGTGAATTGCACCACTTTGAAAATCATAGAGGATAATTACACATGATTGAAACCATAGTGCATTTACACCTGCAAGAAACAACATGAGTTATTTGCCACTAATCGAAAATTGGATTTCACAACACCAGTTGCATGATAAGCGCGTGTACTTCAAACTCGGCTAGAAAGAGGCGGAACGCACATTTTTTAAAACCTTAAGGGGGTTTCAATGCACCTTTTAAAATCACAGGAATACTTTACATCTTGCCCAAAACCACAGCGGGTGATGTGCCAAAAATACCCCCACCATACTGCAACAATTATCATATAGAAACTATTTCTAGTAGTATGATATGTTTCCATATTTCACTATAAAAATATGTTTCTAAATATTTCCATATTTAGGACATTGCCATATTATTGAAGTCCAAATTATCCCCTAGAACTTTAATGAATATTGTAACAATCTTGAAATCATAACTCACTAATTAATTACTAGTATCTCTTTAGTTCTTTTTTGAGGTAGAGAACTCATACGGGACACATGATGTATCATGAATATATATATACGTTATACTAAGGGAAGGTAAAGAATTATTTCCCATTTTTTAGAATAGAAATGGTGATTCCGATATATATACCACCCTATATTAAGTTGTAACGATTTATATGACTCAATAATTATTGTTATCTGAATAAATCTTTTTTAAAAAACGAAGTTAAACCATGGTTAAGATACTAACTATTGAACTTATTGCCGAATATACTGATTAATTGATTATGCTCTACTCCTCCACTCAATCATTACTTGCATTAGCATCTTACTTAATCATGACTAAGGTTTAAAAGGAAGTCCCTAACGGTAAAAAGATAACGAATATTTTTCCATTTCCCTTAATTTTATCACTTTTCAATTGTCATAAAGAATACAAATATAACGGCTTATTTTGTTTGATGATGAAATTTGCAATGCTGTTTGAAGTGCGCACTCTTCCTGTCACCTTTAATACCTCAATCACTAGTCATCGAAGGACACAATAATGCTTTTAACGTTTTAAAATATGTAAATTATGTTTAAGGTGTCCCCACGGCATGACGTAATGGTGAAGGTTGGTAGTCCGGAATCGAAAGGTCATGGATTCAATTCCCACTGGACACGCTATGTGTGTCTGTCACCTTAGGGTGGTTTGACTTATCAAAAAAAATTATGTTTATGAAATTTGTCTATCCTCTTTGTCTTTTAAACAAAGGTTTATCCTGTGCACACCAAAGGTAAGGTAGCTCGCGGATTCCTCGTATTATGGAATTTGTCTATCCTCGTTATCAAAAAAAAATATGTTTATGAAATTTGACTATCCTCTTTGGCTATTAAACAAAGGTTTACCCAATGCACACCAAAGGTAGCGGCAGCGGATTCATCGTTATAAAAAAAATTAAAAAATTATGTTTAAGGAATTTGTCTATCCTCGTTATCAAAAAAAAAATTATGTTTATGAAATTTGTCTATCCTCTTTGGCTATTAAACAAAGGTTTACTCAGTGCACACCAAATGTAGCGGCTGCGGATTCCTCGTTATAAAAATAAATAAATTATGCTTATGGAATTTGTCTATCCTCTTTGGCTATTAAACAACCACTCTCCGTTCCATCATTTCTCTATCCTACTTTATCATCTACTTCCATATTTCACTTAATGAGATTGACGGAATACTATCTATCACTAATTTGTCGCAAAGGTTTCGATGTATACCACACTAAAAAGTATTAAGATGTGATCCATTTTTTAAAATAAAGACTTCACGTCATATTTGTGATGTAATACACAGGGGCGGAGCCAGGATTTCGAATTGGGGGGGGCGAATTATGTGTGAGGTTCAGTGTGTCTCATCCAGGGGTTAGGGGGCGGAGCCCCCGAAAAAAAAATTTAGTGTAACAATGAGCATAAGGAATTCAAAAGTACAATTTATAAAAGCAACAAAAAAAAACGAGTCCAAAACGAAATACAAAAAATTACCAGATTACAATATCTTCTTAGGCATTTGACGGCGTTCTTGAATAGCTCGCCGGTGGGGTCGATTTCGTCCGACGACGGCGAACTCGCATCCTTCCCCTTTCTCGCTCTCTCATCAATCGTCGGACGGGCAGAGTGTTGCAAAAGAAGATGAACAAGATATATGTAGATCCAAAATTTGGATCTAGATATGAAGGATGCAAGGAAGAAATAAAACTTTTAACTTTATTAGAAGCAAAACCGACTCAGTACAAGAGCAGCTCATCTTAATATATGAGCAAAAAACAGAAACTGCAATAGGAAGAAAAAACGTGATAATGAGAAACACGATTTTATAAGTGATTTACAAAACATATATGAAATGACGTGACATATCTCGTAGTGTATTTAAACACAATCCAAAATATGGGCAATAAATGCGGAATAAATTGAGCAAATTAACACCGAGAATTTTACGTGGAAAACCCCTCAAATTTAGGGTAAAAATCACGGAACTCTTGTCCAGAAAATCTCCACTATGTAATGTCAATTACACAATTTTCTTCCTATCACAAGTAGGGGAACCACCAAACAATAGCAACAAGCAAACAACAATAATCCTCTAAGAATTTCGAATCGTTTCTCGCTCCGTTTTCCGATTTTAGCTTCGACTCAACTTATGCCTTCCGACTCAATTTAAGTCTCTCACGTCCGACTTCTCTTTGTTAACAAAAGATATTAACAAAACATCAAATGGGCCATTTCTTTTAATTCTTGATGGGCTAAATTAATAACAACCATTATGGGCCAATTTTTCGAGCCCAAATCCCAACAATATCTTCATCTTCTTCATTGGTTGCTTTGATTTTGCAACACAGAGTTCCGCTCTTCCGGCGACAAGCCGATCAATTTGATCAACTTGGATCCCAACTGTGTTGGAAGCTCGATATTGTCAGGCAACGCCGCCGATTTGCTTGCGTGGCCTCTCGAAGAAAGTCCGGGGGGGCGGATTCCGATCAATTGGACGGCCGACGAGGCGAGGAGGAGGGAGACGTGCGAGAAACTCGAAGAAAGTCTGGGGGGGCGGTCGCCCCCACGCGCCCCCCCTGTCTCCGCCATTGGTAATACATAAGGTATATATATTTTTTTAACTCTCCAACTGCTGCTAGATTGTGGTGACAAACAATCACTTAATAATTCAAATTTCTAACCAAAATGTAACAATTAACAAACTCAACCTAGAAATAATTATTTTCTTTTCTAATTTTCAACAAATATAATAGGGTGATAATGTTATATTATACATTTACGAATAAACAGTAGAAAATACGTGTGCCGTGTGAGATGGATAAAACCACCAAATTCCTCTGCCTAACTCTCAAAAACCCATAGGCAAGAACAAGAACCCCCATATTCGTCCCCTTGGGATGGCATAGCGGTGAAGGTGGGTGGCCCGGGACCGATAGGTCATTGGTTCAATTCCCACTGGATACGCTATGTGTGAGCCTGTCACCTGTCACATTAAGGATGGTTTAACTCTTCTGCAACAAAAAAAAAAAAAAAAAACCCCCATATTCCTCTGTCTCGTTTTCACCAGAAATTGTGCCGTTTTGCAGGAGCATAATCATTAATAAAGTAAGGAGGAAATCATAGAAACTAGGACTAAAATGATGGAGGAAACCAGGATTATATATTTATATTAATGTAGTTGCAGGAAGAGAATATTTTATCTGCAGCGTGAAAGAATTACTGCGTTGGAAAAAGTGAAGTGGGGTGCGTCGTGGGTTTAGTTTAAAGCAAATGCCAACTCCATCTACTACTTACTCTTCACGTTTTTGAGTGGGGTTTCATTTCAACTATCTAATCGCTTCGGATGCTTCTTTCTTGTTCTGTCTGGAATCGAATCCATTCATCTTTGAACCTGGAAATTTGACATGGGTTCATTCGGAAATGTTCAGAAAGTCTTTCTTTATCAGTATCTATGTATCTGTGTGTTTCTGGCAGTGATTGGCTCATCATTTTCTTCTAAGGTATTATGGGATTTGTTCTGATTTTGAGGGATTGGTTTTTGTTGTTTAGTTGTATGTGGTGTACATGGGCAGCAGAGGTAGTGATGGCCCAGATGAGATTTTGAGGCAGAGCCAGCAAATTCTTAACGATCTTCATAGAGGAAGGTTACTTCTCATTCCTTCTGCTATTTGTGCCTTTTGTAATCCTTTGTTTTGCTTTTTCTTCTTCTTTTTATTATTGTGTGATACAAATGCAGTGTGGAACAGGCCAAGGCTTCTCATGTGTATAGTTATAGACATGGTTTCTGTTAGAGTAAAGAGATTCGAAGTGCAATTATTGAAGCAAAACGGAATTCAATAAACGAAAACAAGAAACAACTCAAAACGAGTCCTACGAAGAATAAATCCTTCGTCCCAAGCATAACTATACGCTGCCAATTGATCCAAGAATTATTCAAAACCCTAGATACCCTAAATCCTAGACGCAAGCACCATATATATAGATACCGTAACCAAGACTCCTAATAGAGATAGATATCTACTACTAATCTACTACTAATATAAAACCATAATTTAATATTATAATATTAAACAAGCCAAGATTATAATATTGAGCAGCCAAGAATATCTTCTCGTTCTTCTCGCCATGCATCGTCGCGCTCACATGCATCGTCGCGCTCTCATGCACACGTACTCTTCAAGCCGCCGTTCCCCTCTTCGATTCCACTTGCTTCGATCTTCTGTGATAAACTTTGTCTCTAACAACTCCTTCCGCCTTCAAAACAGTCTTGTCCTCAAGGCTGAATTGCGGAAATTGACTCCCTAATTCGGATACATCCACCCAAGTCGCGTCTTCCATCGGCTTGCCACGCCATTGAACTAATACTTCACGCACTCGATCATCACCTCTCCATACCCATCGATCTCGTAAAATCACCTCCGGGTAAAATTCCGGATCGGTCGCCCATAACTCCTCCGGTAATTTATCTTCAAGTGCATGATCTCCGATGGCCTCCTTAAGAAGTGAAACGTGAAAGACTGGATGTAACCTGCACCCCTCCGGCAATCGTAAACGATAAGCCACGGCTCCAATACGCTCCTCCACCGTAAATGGTCCATAATATCGAGCAGCTAATTTAGCATTCTTGCGTTTTAAAAGCGAAACTTGACGATACGGCCATAATTTCAAGAAAACTTTTCGGCCTACTTCGAAACTAACCTCACGCCGGTGTTTGTTCGCCGCCTTAACCATGTAATCCTGGGCTCGTGCAATATGTTCCTTCAGATGCCGTAACGCTCCATCTCGGGCTAATAAGTCATCAGCCACGGCCTTAATTCGAACTTCCGAAGGCAAAAATCTGACTAAGGTGGGCGGCGGTCGTCCATATACGGCCTCGAAGGGAGAAATTCCTGTGGTGGAATGAAAATTGGTGTTATAAGAGTACTCCGCCCACGCCAACCATCGACTCCATTGCTTCGACCTCTCCGAAGCAAAACAACGCAAAAATGTCTCCACACATCGATTCACCACCTCCGTTTGCCCATCCGTTTCCGAATGGTATGCCGAGCTCATGCGTAACTTGGTTCCCACGGCCTTAAACATCGCGCGCCAAAACTCCTTTCCGCAAAAAATAGGGTCTCGGTCAAGGACAATTGATGCCGGAAATCCATGCAAGCGAACTACTTCCTTCACAAATAATTCCGCTACGGAGCGTGCCGTATACGGATGACGGAGTCCACAAAAATGTGCATATTTGGACAAACGATCCACGACCACCATCACACAATCGAAATCCCCCGATCGAGGTAAACCTCCAATAAAATCCATACTCACATCCTTCCATACTCTCGTCGGGATCGGCAAGCCTTGGAGTAGTCCGGCCGGCGAACGTGTCTCGTATTTATGTTTCTGACAAACTAAACATTCAGCCACAAATTTCGTAACATCTTTCATCATTCCTGGCCAGTACACACTAAGGGCCAAACATCTATAAGTTCGATACACACCCGAATGACCTCCTTGGCCCGTGGCATGGAATTCCGCCATTAACCGCGGCACAAAAGAAGACCCTTTGGCAATTATCATCCTACCCTTGTAATACAGGACTCCATTAACCACTCGATAGTGTGTATATTTCGAGGATCCTTCGGCCACGGCACGATAAATGGCGCCCAACTCCCCGTCGTTCTTTACCTCCTCCGCAACCAAAGACCATCCTAACCAAACCGGCACGGTAATAGCGGCGCACTCTACATCGCCGTCACAGCTCCTAGATAATGCATCTGCTACCTTATTTGCTACCCCCGGCTTGTACTCAATTTCAAAATCGTACCCCAAAAGTTTGGCAACCCAATAGTGTTGTGCTGGCGTAGAAACCGATTGATTCAAAAGAAAACGAAGGCTCCTCTGATCCGTTCTCACCACAAACCGCCGTCCCACCAAATACGGTCGCCAATGCTGCACCGCAAAAACCAAGGCCATTAACTCTAATTCGTAAGCCGACTTTGCTAGACTGCGATCTGACACTGCTTTGCTAAAATACGCCAAGGGCCGGCCATGTTGCATGAGGACCGCCCCAAGCCCTCGTCCACACGCGTCGCACTCCACCACGAATTGAGTGGAGAAATCGGGAGTAACTAATACCGGGGCCGAAGTAACGGCCGTCTGTAATGCAATAAAAGTCGTTTCCACTTCGTCCGTCCACACAAACTCCCCAGCTCGCTCCTTCAACAGTTCGGTTAAGCCTCGCGCTGTTTGTCCGTAATTGCGTATGAACCGGCGGTAATACCCGGTTAAACCGAGAAATCCGCGTACTCCTCGTACTGACGTTGGCCGGGGCCATCTCAGAATAGCCGATACCTTGCCGGGATCCATCTGTACCCCTCTAGCCGAAACAATATGGCCTAAATACTCCACTTTGGATTGTCCCCACGCGCACTTTTTAGGGTTGATAACATACGAATCACGCTCTAATAACTTCATCACAATCCGGAGATGATCCACATGCTACTGCCAATCACGATTGTACACAAGTATATCATCAAAAAAAACTAACACAAACTTACGTAGGTGTGGTCGCAGCAAATCGTTCATAGCAAATTGGAAGGTCGCCGGGGCATTGGTCAATCCAAATGGCATCACCAAAAACTCGTAATGTCCTGAATGAGTTCTGAATGCTGTCTTTGCTATATCCACGGGAGCAATTCGAATTTGGTGATACCCAGAACGCAAGTCGAGCTTCGAGAACCCCGTAGCTCCATGTAATTCATCCAACATTTCCTGGATAACTGGAATCGGATATTTGTCCGGTATTGTCTCCTTGTTTAGCTGACGATAATCCACACAGAATCGCCAACTTCCATCCTTCTTACGAACCAATAATACTGGACTAGAATACGGGCTCGAACTTGGTTGAATAATTCCGGCCTCAAGCATCTCTTGCACAAGCCGCTCCATCTCATCCTTTGCCGAATAACTGTAGCGATATGGCCGAACCGATACAGGTGTAGCTCCCGGTTTTAATGGAATGTGATTGTCAACACTCCGATGCGGAGGTAACCCCTTTGGCGGAAGCATAACCGAAGGAAATTCGGTTTCCATCTGGACTTTCAACCGAACGTCAGCCATCCCCTCTTGCTTCGACGTCGACGAGGTTGGCATGCCCATCCACAATAACCAGCGATCTCCATCCTCACCCATTTTAATTATTTGTTGCATGGATGCCTCTTTACGAACAAGTGACGAATTTCCCACCAAAGACACGGTCTCGCCTTTATAAGTGAATTGCATCGTCATTCGTTCCCAATTAGCCCGAACATCCCCTAATGTACGTAGCCACGAAACTCCTAATACGATATCCACACCCCCTAACTCGAAGACATAACAAGTCAGCAAAAACTCACTGTCCTGCAATAGTAATGACACATCCGAGCATACTCCCGCGATAGCCGCGCGTCGTCCATCTCCGAGTCATATAGCTGACTGTTCCGTGGCGGCCGAAACCAACTGAAGATCGGCTGCTACTCGAGACGAGATAAAACAATGGCTGGCTCCACTGTCGATCATAACACACACAGATTGCCCCCGAATAGAACCTGTCATTTTCATCGTTTGAGGTCCATCAAACCCTTGCGCCGCGAGACGGGTTAATACCAACGAATTTGCCTCGGGTTCCCCTTGAAGGGTTTCTTGTGCATCGACCGACGCCAAGTTGGCTCCGTCTCGACTGTCCTCTTCGGCATCTTCCGGGTCCGAGATCATAATAACATGTAAATTTTTATCGGCACACTTATGCGTAGGAGACCACTTCTCATCATAGCGAAAACACTTCCCAGCCGCTCGTTTTGCGGCATACTCCCGATTCGAGATCTGCCGAACTGATCGAGTTCTTCCGAGCCCTCCGTTCCTTGCCGTCGATCCCACCGACGAAGTGGAATCACGCGCTCGATCCCTCTCGTTAGATCCGCCTCCCTTGTGGTTGGACGCCGAATACACCGAAGATGATGGTGGTGTCGTTGCTTCGACGGTCGAGCTTTGAAATTGGAGAATAACTTGAAGAGTTGTTAGAGACAAAGTTTATCACAGAAGATCGAAGCAAGTGGAATCGAAGAGGGGAACGGCGGCTTGAAGAGTACGTGTGCATGGGAGCGCGACGATGCATGTGAGCCAACCTTCCGCGTCGTTGCCGTCGAACATGGGTAACGACACGGGCGGAGCCCCGGAAGAAATACTCGTCGAACTCCCTCCTGCCTCCGGGCCCGTCGTCCGCGGACCGTCTGCCGTCGAGGGTTGTTCCCCCAATTTAGGGTTCGGGGGAGAGCCGCCGTCTTTCCGCGAGGCGCCGTCGGATCCTTCACCCGTGTTACGTTTTTCCGCGACTAAGTCTTTGAGCAATTCGTGAATTGAAGCCATCGAATCCTTCATCGTTGTTAACTCGCTCGTTAATCGCGTGTCCATAGCTTTCAATCCCTTCTCCAACTCATCCATCCGAGAATCCACTTGTTGTCTCGTATTGGCGATCCGGTAGGTCGGACCAATTTGTTAGAGTAAAGAGATTCGAAGTGCAATTATTGAAGCAAAACGGAATTCAATAAACGAAAACAAGAAACAACTCAAAACGAGTCCTACGAAGAATAAATCCTTCGTCCCAAGCGTAACTATACGCTGCCAATTGATCCAAGAATTATTCAAAACCCTAGATACCCTAAATCCTAGACGCAAGCACCATATATATAGATACCGTAACCAAGACTCCTAATAGAAATAGATATCTACTACTAATCTACTACTAATATAAAACCATAATTTAATATTATAATATTAAACAAGCCAAGATTATAATATTGAGCAGCCAAGAATATCTTCTCGTTCTTCTCGCCATGCATCGTCGCGCTCACATGCATCGTCGCGCTCCCATGCACACGTACTCTTCAAGCCGCCGTTCCCCTCTTCGATTCCACTTGCTTCGATCTTCTGTGATAAACTTTGTCTCTAACAGTTTCAGAGGTTTCGCAGCCAGGTTGACTGAAGAACAAGCTTCTCAAGTGGCAGGCAAGTTCTGTTAAATGATACTTATGATTGAGATCAACTTAGTAAAAGGCCGATTTATTGAAACTGGAAATTAATTTCTATTATTTATGTGCTGATAATGTTCATCTGATTGGAATGAATAAATGATAACTCAGAAATGCCGGGAGTTGTGTCAGTTTTTCCCAACACTAGAAGGAGCCTTCACACTACTCATTCTTGGGATTTCATGGGCCTTGTTGGTGAAGAAACTATGGAGATTCCTGGTTATTCCACCAAGAACCAGGTTAATGTCATCATTGGTTTCATTGACACAGGTAACTATTCAAATGCTTCATAAAGAAGAATTTGGTCATTCACCTTTAGGCTTTCTACTGCTCTCTTTTCACATAAAATAAGATCTGTTTGAATTATTAGAATGGAGGTTTTGGGTGGAAGAGCCTAGGAATAGAAGTTTGTACTTGCTTTGTAGTATATGCTACTTCTTTCTGATCTTAGAACTGGAAAATATTTTATAAAAAAAATCTTGTATCACGAAAACAAGAAGGGAACATTATCACACTTCAGCTACATGGTTTCCCTTTTCATTTCTCACCTTCCCTCTCAAATAATACAACTTGTGGTTTTATGTAAAGAAGCATATTTTGCAGGTATTTGGCCCGAGTCCCCAAGTTTTACTGATGCAGGTATGCCCCCTGTTCCAGCTGGATTGAAGGGACACTGCCAACCAGGAGAAGCTTTTAATTCTTCCACTTGCAACAGGTTAGAAATACTGTGCCTTATTTACCAACGACTTCATCTAAGTGTAGTGATATATATGAGATTCTTCTTCCTTGTAGGAAAGTGATTGGTGCAAGATACTACCTAAGTGGTTATACATCAGAAGAAGAGCAGGAGAAGATTGTATCATATAGATCTGCAAGGGACAGTGTTGGTCATGGGAGTCACACAGCCTCAACTGCTGCAGGCCGTTATGTAAATAACATGAATTACAGTGGGTTGGCAGCAGGTGGAGCCAGAGGAGGTGCTCCAATGGCTAGGATTGCTGTGTACAAGACTTGTTGGAGGTCTGCGTGCTATGATGTTGACTTGTTGGCTGCATTTGACGATGCCATTAGGGACGGGGTGCATATTATATCCCTGTCTCTAGGAGCTGATTCACCGCAAGGAGATTATTTTAGTGATGCCATTTCCATCGGGGCCTTCCTCGCTGTTAGCCGTGGAGTTGTGGTGGTTGCTTCAGTTGGCAACGAAGGAAGCGCAGGGTCTGCAACAAATCTTGCTCCTTGGATAATCACTGTGGGAGGCTAGTTCAACAGACAGAGACTTTACATCTAACATCATTCTAGGAAATGGAGCTCATTTTTCGGTAGCCATAATATAATCTCCTGAGTTTGTAAGCACTAATTTTTTCATCCTTAATATGTAGCCTTCAATTGTGTAGGGTGAGAGTCTGAGTGTTTCAACTATGAAGGCCCCAGCTAGGATCATATCCGCATCTGAAGCATATGGAGGATACTTCACTGCTTACCAATCCAGGTGAAGCAAAAAGGTAGTTTGTTGTGTGTACGTTCAGCATATGTATATCTACGTAGACTCTGAAGCTGTTGTAGTGTTCCATGTTGATACCAGTTACTGCTTGGAGAGTTCCTTGAATACGACAAAGGCAAAAGGTAAAGTTCTGGTTTGCCGTCATGCTGGGAGTTCAACAGAGTCGAAGCTTGCAAAAGGTACTGTAGTGAAAGGAGCCGGTGGTGTTGGAATGATTCTGATAGATGAAGCTGATAGAGATGTAGCCATTCCTTTTGCAATCCCAGCAGCCATTGTTGGAAATAAAGTAGGATATAAGATCTTATCTTACATAAACACCTCAAGGTTTGGTCTCCACTTATTATAGTTTCCTCATATTTATTCTACAACCCCCTTTTGAACCCCCTTGTCCGTGCCAACAGTAATCCTACATCGACAATTCTGTCTGCTAAGACAGTTCTAGGATTCGAAGCTGCTCCTCAAGTTGCTCCTTTTTCCTCAAAGGGTCCTAATGCATTAACTCCTGAAATCCTCAAGGTAAAAAGAGAGTGGATTGATTACTTTGCTACTTGCTACTTGCTACTTGTTTCTCAAAACAAATGGTGTGATGAATGAATTTGTAGCCTGATGTCCTCGCACCTGGGCCCCTGGCCTCAATATCCTGGCTGCCTGGTCTCCTGCTTCTGCAAACATGAACTTCAACGTACACTCTGGAACTTCCATGGCCTGTCCTCACGTAACAGGAATCGTAGCCTTGATGAAGTCCATGCATCCCTCTTGGTCTCCGTCTGCCATCAAGTCGGCCATCATGACAACTGGTACAAAACACTGTTGGTTTTACTTAATACATGCATTGCTCAATTTTGTAAAGTTTATTATTGCAGCTACCACTTTGGACAAGCACAGGAAGCCCATCAGAGCAGGTCCGGATGGTCGAAAGGCAAATCCATTCGACATAGGGTCAGGCTTTGTTCAGCCAAAACAAGTCCTCAATCCCGGCCTCATATACGATGCAACACCCACAGACTATAAAGCTTTTCTCTGCTCGATTGGCTACGACGACAGGAAAGTGCAGCTGATCACGAGAGACAAAAACACGTGTAGTAGGAAAGCATTGACGACGACAGCATCCAGCCTCAACTATCCATCCATAACAGTTCCAAATCTGAAAAGGTCGTTTTCAGTGTCGCGGACAGTGAGTAATGTTGGGAGGGGAAGAAGCGTGTATAAAGTAGTAGTCTTTCCTCCGGCAGGTATGAATGTGACGGTGGTGCCAAAGAGACTGGTGTTCAGTAGGTACGGCCAGAAGATGAACTTCACTGTGAAGTTTGAGGTTGTTGCTCCGGCCAAAGATTATGTGTTCGGGTCCTTGTCGTGGAGGAACAGACGCTCCTGGGTCACCACCCCCCTCGTTGTTCGAACCCACACATGAAGAATCGTTAGAAATACGTACTAGTTAGTATTCCCTGTTTAGAGTTACACAAAATTAGCACATCTTTATTGTATTCCAATTACTGTTGAAATCATTTTAGAATTGTAAGTTAAAATCGAAGGCCCAATTGGTCAATTCCGAGTAAAATTCGAATTTGGTCATTTATTGTGGTCTCCGTCCAATTTTAGTCCTTTATTGTGGCGTCGTTCCTAATTTATAAAATCGTCCGATTTTGGTCCTTTACCGGAGAGTGTAGAACACACACTCTATTCCGGCTAAATAATCACACGCCCTTTACATTTTATATTAAAAAAACAAATCTTACTAATAAAATAATTAAGGTAAACCTTTTCTCCTCGAAGTCCCCAAAGTTGAAACGTGAAACCCATATCTTCTCTCTCGAATTCATTTTCCCACAATCACTCCCGCCGTGCTACACCGCCAAGCTCCGGTTCGCCATGGCGTCAGAGAAGAAGTTATCGAATCCGATGAGAGAAATCAAGGTGCAGAAGCTGGTTCTCAACATCTCCGTCGGTGAAAGCGGCGATCGCCTCACCAGAGCTGCTAATGTGTTGGAGCAACTCAGTGGTCAAACCCCTGTTTTCTCTAAGGCTAGATACACTGTTCGATTTTAGGTAAAAGATTGACTTCATTTTTCACTAATTGAAGTTATTCAAGTAGGAATATGAATTGTTTGCACATTTGGTTTATCTACTAGGATTATATTAACGTGTGGCTAATGTGGGTTTGCTTTAATGTGTAATTTTCTATCTCCAACTTCTAATATCCAATTGATATTAAGTAATGATGTAATTATAAGGGAATTGAATGATAATTAATCATATTCATCATGAAATGAGCTATAAATATAAACATATATATATATATACATACAATTTCTGGTGTAATAGAAAAGGTAAAAATATATAGATTATCATCCAATTTTGGTCCTACAATGTGGTTTTCGTTTGATTTTGATCCTACAATGTGGTATTCATTCGGTTTTGGTCCTTTAATGTGACTATGTTCAATTTTGATCCTCTAAATTTAAATGTGTAGATTTTGGTCCTTTAACTTGTACGCATGTTCAATTTTGGTCCTCTAACTTACAAAATTGTCCGATTTTGGTCCTCCGGCGAAGAGTGTAGTTCACACGCCTTTTTCCGGTGAACACTCTCTAGCAAAGGACCAAAATTGAACAATTTTATAAGTTAGAGGACCAAATTATGACAAAGCCACAATAAAGAACCAAAACATAACAAATGCGAAAACTAAATTAGAACTTTTCTCGGTCAATTCCTGACAAAAGTTATGGATGAATGTCGACCATACATCAATTTATTTTTTCTTATTATTAATTAAATTCCTTTTTCAAAATGATATCGAAATGGCAATGGAAAATATCTGAAAGTTTCTCTCTTCCTCTCCTCTCCTCTCCTCAACCCTGCTGTCTGTGATGGCCGCATTAGGCTCTTCGCTCTCATCTATACATTTATTATCATCAGTATTAACGCACCAGTATTTGTCACCTTCGTCTATCAAAGCCCGGGCTCATCCTTGCAGGCTTATTAACCGGGGGAGGCTGGGAGTGGCGGCGGCGGCTTCGAAAGGAGAGGATGAGGAAGTTCCTTCGTGGGCCCGGCCCGGTTCGGACGAGCCCCCTCCGTGGGCTAGCCAAGAACCCCAGAAAGAGACATCGGGGTTTGAAGTTCCGTTCTACGTTTACTTGCTCGCATCCGCCATCACTGCCATTGCTGCGGTAATTACCGCTCTGAACTCACTCAATTGCTTCAAAATTGTTGAAATTATTGTTTAATGGGCGAAAATGCAGATTGGATCTATTTTTGAGTACGTGAATGAGAAGCCTGTTTTTGGAGTATTGAGTTCAGACAGTGTATTCTATGCTCCAGTGCTTGGATTCTTTGCATTCACCGGCATCCCTTGTTCAGTAAGTCATCCTGTTGAATATCTCTTCTTCTCTCTTGTTTCTCAAGAATCTTAGTTGTGGACTTGCTTGTCCTGCGTTTTAGTTGGTTGATTTTGGTCCTTTGAATCCATTGAGATGCAGGGTTTTCTTTGGTACAAGTCGGTTGAAGCTGCTAATAAAGAGGCCGAGGAACAAGATAGAAGAGATGGATATCGCTAAAACTCACATTTGTACGTTACTACTGTCTTTCACTTTCACTTCATCAATCCACATGTTTGAGACTCTTTTGAAGAGAATCAATGGAACAAGAAAGAATGTCGAGATCGGGAGAAACTAGAAATAAAGAATAATTGTCAGGAATTTTAAGTTACTCTTGCTTTTGCATCACAATCCTTGTCTGTGTCTTCAAAATCATTTGCTGCTTCTGTTTCATTGTTCATAACACATTGTTACCAGATAATTTCTCACTCTATTACCTAAAAATAAATAAAAAATAGACGAGTTCTGAGTGCTGAGTACCGAGGCAAGGGCTACAATAATATAGACTTGAGATTGTTTGACATACCATTTGAATGGGTCAATTATTTTTCATTCTTTTCAAAACTTAATTTGATTTGATATATGATTTATCAATGGCATGTTTGACATTTGAATGGTATCTTTAACATTTAAATGGTATGTTTATCGATCTAACCGTGATTAGGGACGGGTCGGTATGGTATACCGAGTTTTTTTTCTCATACCATGTACTTTAGTAAATTGTGACATCTCGGCGGTATCTTGACCGATCTTTGGTATACCGTACAATACAATATACTAGACATTTACATTTTATCGAATCTTAACGGTATAGCGATATATCATGATATACCGAAAGTTAAATATATAACCTAATTTTATTTATTTAAAATACATTAATATATATTTAAATTTATAGATATATAATACTCCCTCCGTCTTATTGGAAGCGTCTTGTTTTCCATTTTGGGCGTCCCATTAGAAGCGTCTTGTTTCTAAAAAAGGCAAGAATATGTGGACAAGATTTAACTATCCAAAAGTCAAACAATATATACTACACATTATCATTTTCTTAACATCCGTGCCCATTGGAAACAAGACGCTTCCAATGGGACGGAGGGGGTACGTGTGAATATTATTTAATGAAACAAATATACTTAATATATATATCTCACATTTAAATAAATAGATATATAATAAGCGTGCAGAGATATTATTTATATTTTCTTTTATAATTTTAAAAATATTTTTTACATAATTATTATTACTCATGAATGTAAAATATTAGGTAATATATAAATTATTATAGAAGATAATAAAGTTTAGAAATACTTAATATAAACAGTAAATATATCGACGGTTCGATATGAGTCGGTATATCTCGGTATACCGTTATTGTATCAAAAAAGGTCAGTACGGTATCATACCATACCAAAAATTACGATATACCAATAAAGTTGATATTTCCAATATTTTTTGATACATTATATGCGGTATGCCGATTTTTCGGTATATTTACACACCCCTAACTGTGACGTATTTTCTAAGCTTAATCTTTTTCTTTGTAATAAGAGAAAAATGCAATACTCTAGTGTTCACTTAGTAAATTCAAGTTATATTTTTATATTCGCTTGAATAATCATGTAGGACATATTATTCATAAGAACATTGAACTTGTAGTCTTTCATTACAAACGCAATTCACTCCAATTAACCAATTCGAAGTGAGGTTTTAATTGAAATAACTGTCATGTTTATGATTTGGTAAAATCTGTTATTCGCACTGTTTTAGTCATGTTTTAGGCTGTTTAATTAAAGGTCGTTTTGAGAATGTTTGGTGTGATGTGTTGATGTGAAAGTTCTAAACTGATGACGGTTATTATAATTATGTATTCGGAATTATTTTGTTCTATTCCTTCTAATTCGGTATTAATATTCTCATGCACCGGTCCTGTCCAAAATGGTATAGGCTAGGCTAGGGGTAAGATAGCTATAGGACTCGGTTATAGCCACCTGTAAGGCTAGCCAAATTTATGCATATTAAATTAGTACATATTACATTTAAGATTTTGACCTTAGAAGGCCTCTATAAACCTTTATAGCAACTTTACTAGTTGAAAGGAATTTAAACTGGAAACAATCTCTAATGGGATTAATGCGAATAAGTTTGGCTCATGGTCCGGTCTATTTAGATGTATATCTAAATTTACAATTGTCATTATCTGATATTAATATATTAGATACTTTAACATTAAATATTAAAACTCGTGGTTATAATTACAAACGGGAATAGAAGTAATAGTTATCTATTATAGAGTTTCTTATAAACCATTATATACAATAAACACACAATATAAATGGTTGATAAACCTTTAAATGAAACAATTCTAATAGAAAGTAATTTTAGTAAATCTAATATTACTACTAGGAGAAAAATTAAATTGGAAAAAATAGATTTTCCACAAAATTGGACTATTGAACCAGTAGTGACTCAACGACAACCAGTTCAGAATAATCCAGTAAAAGTAATACAAACACCATAAAAAGTGGTAACATTATAGTTTGAAGACAAAAGAAAATTGGGAATATTGTCTTCTAGACATTCATTTGATAGATCCAAATCTATAAATTCACATATGTCATCTCTAGATTATAGAATAGAACAACCTTGTACTTCATCTAGTGCTTCTACATCTCAAATAAGAGAAAAAAAAAGTCGGTGAATTTTCTAATGAACATAATATAAAAAAAATTAATAATAGATAAAAATGATATTGTTATAGAAATAAGAAATAGTACTTATAGTACTAAAAAAGAGGAAATAACTGAATCGAAAATGAACTTTCCAATATAATGGTTTTAGAAAACAAAATACTAATCACAAGCAAGACAAATAATAAAAAACATAATTCAATATACCGAAATGGGAACCATTTAGAAAATTGAAAATTTCAATCATGAAGAAAAGTTTATATTCAAGAGTTTTATAAATTTTGTGAACAAAAGAATTAAATTGTTCTTTTCGTTCCATAGTTTGTTTCTACATATGTAGAACAATACATTCCTATAAACTAAGGAGCATAAAGAATTTAAATCAGGTATATCCACAACAACAACAACCTTTTAAGATTGAAAAGAATGAGAAAATTCAAGATGATACATTACCAGTAACTTATAAACAAATAAATAATAGAATATGTTGGTCCCGAGATAAACGTTCAGGTGCAGGGGGGGGGGGGGGTGAATACACTTGAAAACTTTCTCAACTTAAAACGCGAACAGTCCTATTCAGCAGAGTGTCTTGCTGAACAAGTTCAGTAGACCAAATATGATGTTCTAAATCGCGTGGACATAGTGATCGACCATCGAGGCTCGCTAGCCGACCGATGTCGAATCCGCACCGTTCAGTAAGAGTTCAGTAGAATGCGGAAATGTGGAGGCCCAATTCAGTTGAGTTTGAAAACGTTTTTATTAAAACAATTTCAATAGATTAGTGCAATCTTTTAAGCTTTGCTGAAACTCAGTTGAATGATTTTGAAAGATAGTTTTCAGTATGAACAGAAATCAATGCAACAGTAAAAATATAACACAACGGTTTTAAAGTCCTATTCAGGTGTAGAGGAGGGGGGGGGGGTTGAATACACTTGAAAACTTTCTCAACTTAAAACGCGAACAGTCATATTCAGGACAGTGTCTATTTTAAAGTGATTCGGATATCAAACAATCCTACGTCCACTCTTCAGAAAAGATCAGGAGGCTATTTTATTATACTGAGTTAGTCTCAGTCGGTTTGTGCACTGGACAAACACTGGTCTTGAGGATTATACTGAGCAAGTCTCAATTTACAAGTATCAAACTGAAGTGTTTGACAAACTCTCCAACTATGAAGGAGTTCTTTACAAGTAAGAACAGTTCAGGGATGAACTCATTCGATCTAAGCTATGGATATATTCAGCTGAGCTTAGGTTAGAGGAAAGGGAACAAGAAGGTGGCTTCTAGAGTGACGAACAGTGAGGAATAAGCATATTCTTAAGTACCTTAAACGGACTCGAGATTATATGCTTGTTTACCAGTTAGACAGTCTAGTACCTAGGGTTGACAGAGACGAGAAGAAGTCTACCTAGGGTTATGTGTTTACCTTAGGAGGTGGAGTCTACTTAGGGTTACGTGTTTACCTAGGGTTACGTGTTTACTGGCTGCTTCGGATTTCCAGGCTGACAGAGACGAGAAGAAGTCTACATAGGGTTATGTGTTTACCTTGGGAGGTGGAGTCATCTCATGGATGAGTGCAAAGCAGATATGCATTGCAGACTCAACCATGGAAGCAGAGTATGTGGCTGCTTCAGAAGCTTCGTAAGAGGTAGTTTGGCTCGAGAATTTCTTACTGGATCTTGATATTGTTCCTAATTTGCATAAGACTATCACAATTTATTGTGAGCAGGAGAATAATTCAAAAAACACTATACATCTATGTTTATACTAGTATCTATTCTTTACTCAGCCAATCCCATAGCTCACCAACATACTTCTGCTGGAGGGCGATACAAATGGAATCCTCATCAAAAGCGGAATGAAACAAATACCATATCGGAAAATGGAAGAAGACCTTACGCTTCAACTGGAAACTTTTCGTCGAGGACCACAAAATACAAAATAATGATATGCTTGTCTTTATACCACATACTAACACAGAGTTCACCGTAGCAATATTTGATCAGCTCGGATACGAAAAGACGACATTACAAAAAGCCAGAACCTTTTAAATTGGATATCATACTTTGTATAACGTTTAATGTAATGTCCACTTTTTTGTATAATATAACTTACACTTGCTCCCTTTCTTACATAGTTTATCTACTTCGACGTGGTGCCAATTCTTTAGTATATATATATATATACACATACATATATAGGGGGCCTTATATTGTGAACACCCCCTTATAGAGAGAAATGCGAACATCTTACATCCATAGATCAACTAGAATGGACGGTTATGATTTATAGAGATTTAATTTATTTTAGCATTTTTTTTGAAGAAGAAATAGGGTAATAAGGGTAGTTTGGGGACATTGTGGGAAAAAATTAATAGATGGATTCCCTCTTTTACCTTCATTTCTACTCTTTCATTTTCCAAATCATCAAAATTCAAAATATTTCTCATCTCTCTCTCTCTCTCTCTCTCTCTCTCTCTCTCTCTCTCTCACTCTTCTCGCCAACAAATGGTTCCTTCTTCCACATCCCCTCTCATCTATCTATCTCTCTCTAATTCTCTCCCTCTCCTCGCCTAGGAGGTTTGAGCCTAGATGAGGACGTCGATGTAGGCGTTGTTAGGACACCACGCACGGAAGATGCCGGCGTAAGCTTCTGAAATCGATGAATTTCCAGTCGGAATTCGACGGGAGATGCCGGCGTAAGCTTCTGAAATCGACGAATTTTGCCGGAATTTCCAGCTAAATCGACGAATTGCAGATCTTCAGATCTAGATCTCCATACACTAGATCTAGATCTCCTTTATTTCTATGTTTTATGTAGATCTTCATACACTAGATCTAGATCTAGATCTAGATTTATAATCAGATGTGAGTATACACTCTTATATTTCTATGTTTTATGTTAATTTTTTGGTCATTTATCGACTTTTCCCTTAATCTCTCTTCTTTCTCAATTTCTCTTCGCTCTCCCTCTTCTGTGATAAATTAAATGGTGCGATTCAATGAATGTGCATATAAATAACACATAATGTGCATATAAAGAGCACATAAAGTGCATATAAAAGTATATAGGGGAATGCATATAAAGATATTCATACATTAGATTTAGATCTAGACTTATAATCAAATGTGAGTATGCACTCTTTTATTTCTATGTTTTATGTTAATTTTCTGGGCATTTATCGACCTCAACCTTAATCTATCTCCTTTCTCACTTTCTCTTCTCTCTCCCTCGTCTGTGAAGAATTAAGCGGTGCGATTCAATGAATGTGCATATAAATAACACATAATGTGCATATAAAGAGCACATCAAGTGCATATAAAAGTATACTTATAAGGTACCTAAAAATGTGCATAAAAAATACACATAAAGTGCATAGAGAATACAATACAAGTGCATAGATAAACTTGAAAAAATAACAAGAATCGAGCGACGAATTCTTCATTTTACTTTCGAGCTGGAAATACGAACATGAATGCAACAGATGGAAAACTCCGCAAATTCGTAGTTGCTGGTGGATATTTCGATAATTAAGGTTGAGGAAGAATAGAAAAAAGAGAGATTGATTTGTGAAAAAAAAAACATAACAAGCAAAATTACTTCCCTACCCTTAATGGCTTATTTTTAAACACAAAATTATTTTCCTTCAGTATTAAATCCGAGCCACACAGATTCAAAATAGAGGGATTGATCTTGTTCTCATTTCTCTCATTAAGAAGGTGTCAAATTATCATTCCTCTATATATATATATATATATATATATATTATTATATGCTGATGTATTTTACTGTTTGGATAGATATACGATAGTAAAACAGAATCAAACAAATGACCATATCAAGTTAAATCAACGCACCAGATCAGTCGGAAGATCCGCATTCACTCTAAGTGTATGTCACGCACTCAACACACGTTAAAATATGATGTAGGGCATTACTATATTTTTATCCAATATATGCATTAAAATATAGACAATAGACAGAGTAACGAATAACAAACGTTTGACAATTTTTTCAGAAGAGGCCCAGTTGACTTCCATTAACATTTCCGGTCAAAATTTTATATTCCCCAAAGAAATGTTCCTGGATGGATTTTTGTTTATAGAAAAGTCGGCTATTAAATCTCTAAATACAATAAAATAATATTTTTTAAAAAAATATGTTGGAATTCCGGAAAAAAATCATTTTCTTCACGATTTGGGGGAGTGCACTCGACCCAGATAAGTCAATGACGTTATTTTTATATGTTTTATTATAATTTTACTCATCAAATTTGCAGATAAGTCCACCTCTGGATTCACATATGCTTCATATTATATGTCTTACTAATTGAAGTAATCAAAATGAAGTTTTTCTTTTTAAATCAAAATTCTAAAAATTTGATTTAGCTTTTCAGAAGTCTAACATTAAATTAAAAAACCTTTTGGTAGAATATAATATTATGAAGTGAGGATATTCACTATGATAATCGTGAGATTGTTATAAAGAACCAATAATGGATTAATGTATTTTCGGGTAAATGTAGTTTTAAAGCATCCTATTCTTAATAGACTCTATAGATCTACAATTCATGATACTTATAACCTAACTACAATTTTACATAATGACGTCAAAAACCCTCTTCTAACAAACTAAAAACCCTCGGCCAATTATAGCAGATTTCGTTAATGTTAAATCCGCCCAAACAGTGAATTTCCAATCTTCAGGAGGCGGATAAAAGGACATGTAATAACTTAATTCTTTTTTACTCTCTCCATCCCTATTTTATATGCTCATTTATTTTTTTACATAAATTAAGAAAAAAAATAATGATATGAAAGTTAGAGAAATGTTAGTATTGGAATTTGAATAAATTAAAGTAAATTACTAAAAAATTAATGTTATAATTGTGTTTGTTATTAAAAAAGTTGGATAAAATAGTTTTTTTTCTATATTATCATATTAATTAGATCTATTAAAGTTGGTGAACATTTAGTTAAATATGAAAATATTACTAATAGACATATAGATTTGGGACAAACAAAAAATGAAAGTAGGCATATATATTTGGAACGGAGGGAGTATATTTTTTCTTAAAATAGGGTACGGAGTTTTAGGAGAGTTATTTTAGTTGATAAAAATGTGAGGTTCATACAATTAATAAATTATTTAGAATTGATTTGTGAGGTAGAGATGTGGGATCCATGTAATTAATTAATTATTTTGAATTAATTTGAGTTGATAAAGGTGTAGGCCCACTTTATTTTTAGGAAATGAAACATTTTTTTATGGGACATCCCGAAAAGGAAAGGGAGACACGAAGGGAGTAATATTTAACCTCTTAAATTTCAAATTTCTGCAGCCAAAATTGCATATTTTAGACGTTGAAATTATAAATTTGGCCCCAACTGTAAAATTGGGTAGGTGTCAGTATCTTTTACTATAATTTACTTAAGCGTGATATGACAATTATCAAATAAGTGACAGAATAGCAAGTTCCTAGCAAATGCGCTGGAGTGAGAAGACCAAACATTACAAGCATTCATCCATAATTCAACATTATTTTATTGAATTACATCAAATCATTCAAATATAAAATCATAGTGTATATAATCCAAATAGAAACACTCATATATGATCTCAAAATCTCCCCACCAATCTTGATTTCATCACATGCCAATGGCCAGTCAGAACCTAAACACCGGCGCCGCCGCTTTCTTCCTCCTCCTCCTCGTCTATTTTGGCGCCATTGCAGAAGGCTCAAAGATCAAGACTTTCAAAGCAGAATACGGGCCTTTCAATCAAACACACTACGCCATCTTCCAAGTGGAAACCCCTGCAACAATCAGCAATGATGCTCTTCAAGTCACGCCGGATTCCGCCTCGGAGAATTTCAATCTTTCCTTCCAATCCGGCCGCGTCCTCCTCCACCGGACTTTCCGGCTCTGGGAGGGCGACCCTCTCCGCCCCAACACCACTCGAGCTCGCGTCGCCTCCTTCAACACCTCCTTCCTCGTCAACCTCTACCGCCTCGACAACCGGACCTCTGGCGAAGGCCTCGCCTTCGTCATCGCGCCGGACGTCAGCCTCCCCGCCGACAGCTTCGGCCAGTACCTCGGCGTAACGAATCCACAGAGCGATGGCGACGCCGCCAACAAGATGGTGGCCGTGGAGCTTGACACCTTCAAGCAGGAGTTCGACCCCGACGACAACCACGTCGGCATCGACGTCCACAGCGTCAGGTCCGTCGCCACCGCGCCGCTCGCACCCCACAACATCACGCTCGCTCCCGTGGGAGCCAAGTTCTACAACGTCTGGGTGGACTACGACGGCGGAAGCAAGCTCTTAGAAGTTTACATCGCCGAGCAGGTCGAGAAAGAGGGCGCCACGCCGCCGAAGCCCGGCGAGCCTATTCTATCGCACAATCTGAATCTAATGGAGGTGGTGAAACAAGATTCGTACCTAGGATTCGCCGCATCGACCGGAAACACGACGCAGTTGAACTGCGTGCTGCGATGGAACCTGACTGTCCACTACTTCCACCAAGACCCAAATTGGGTGCCGATCGCGCTGGGAGTGGGGGTGCCGGCGGTGGTGGTGGTAATGCTTGGCGCACTGGGGTTAGTTTGGTACTTTCAGAAGCGGCGGATGGCGGTTTCGAATCCGAAGCTGGTGGGGGCGCTGAGAAGCCTGCCCGGGACGCCTCGTGAGTTCGAGTTCAAGGAGCTGAACAAGGCAACCAACAGCTTCGACGAGAGGTACAAGCTCGGGCAGGGTGGGTATGGGGAGGTTTTCAGGGGAGTGTTGGAGAAGGAGAATTTGGAGATTGCAGTGAAGAGATTCTCCAGGGGAAGTATTAAGGGGCAGGACGATTTCTTGGCGGAGCTCACCATCATCAACCGCCTCCGCCACCGCCATCTTGTCAAGCTACTCGGTACGTATAATTCAACTTCTCCAGCCATAAATGCAAGGAGACTATAGTATTTAGGCAGCCAAGTGTGCTAACCAAAGTGAGGGTATATTGATTTTTAATAGGGTGGTGCCACAAGTACGGGAAGCTACTGCTGGTCTACGAGTACATGCCCAACGGCAGCCTCGACAAGCATCTCTTCGTGGGACCCGACGAGGCGCCCTTGCCATGGACCGACCGCTACAAGATCATCTCTGGTGTAGCCTCGGCCTTGCACTACCTGCACAACGAGTACGATCAGAGAGTGGTTCATCGTGATCTCAAAGCCAGCAACATCATGCTCGACTCCCAGTTCAACGCCCGTCTAGGGGACTTTGGCCTAGCACGAGCACTCGACAACGAGAAGACCTCCTACGCAGAAGCAGAGGGGGTGCTTGGTACGGTGGGGTATATAGCCCCCGAATGCTTCCACACGGGGAAGGCCACGAGGCAATCCGACGTGTATGCATTTGGGGCCGTGGTGTTGGAGGTGGTGTGCGGGAGGCGCCCCGGAGCTAAGGTTGCCGGATTTCCTCTGTTAGTCGATTGGGTTTGGTGCATGCATCGCGATGGACGATTGCTGCAGGCTGTGGATCCGAGGTTGAGTGAGGGGTATGTTTCCGAAGAGGCCGAGAGGCTGCTCCTGCTCGGCCTAGGGTGCTCGCATCCTACGGCGGTGCAGAGGCCGAAGACGCACGATATTGTTCAGATCATAACAGGTGCCGTGGCTGCACCTGACGTCCCGCCTTTCAAGCCGGCCTTCATGTGGCCGGCTGCCTGCGCGGTAGCTTTGGATATCGACTCCACCAACCAGACCACCTCGTTTACCACTTCGCATTTTGGTTCAGGGTGGAGTGGGCAGAGGGAAAGCTTCACTGGCTACACTGATTCTTAGTCTATCTACTATTGCTGTCTAAAAAGCATTACCATATACCAGTGCTTTGCATTCACTCTTTCATTCTTTTTTCCCCTTTCTATCTTATTCTTAAGGTTATTATAAAATTTGTACAGCAGCAGAATATATATATATATATATATATATATATAATGGGTTTTTAATTTGAAGGATTTGATGAACTTGGAATTGCATGAAGACAACGAAAGTTAATTGGCAACAAATGATTCTACTATATTTACATAAAAGAAAACCAGACAAAGAATTATGGTTCGAAAATATTGGTAATAATCTCTCAATAATATACATTTCTACTATACAAAACTAGGAAGAGCAAAGTATTCTTGCTACAACCAAACTTCCAAAGATTCCATCCAGCAAGGGAGCATTGCAAACAAGTATTTGACAAGCTTTGCTTAGGACTGATAATTCCTTGCTGTAATTCCCAAGGATATCGTATTCCCTTAGCCGAAGAGACCACCTACTAATAGAGACTCGAAAGTTACCATACCTTACATGGAGTGACGAACATCCGACTTGTTTTTTGGGGTTTGTTCCTCTTGAATCTCTTCTACATCCTCGTCTTCACCTCTTTGACCTGCCTGCTCCTTCCAGTATGCCACCAATTTCTTTAGTCGAGCTACTTCCTTGGAAGATACATTTTTGCTAGGGTCGTTCACAATGGATCGAACTCTAGATGCATACCTGAAGTGCAAGGAATCATGGTTGTCAAGAGAAAACTCTGGTTTGTGGCTTAAAGCATTCATTTTTCTCTTATTTGTTCTTCAATAAGAAGCATAGAGAAGAAGAGAAAGGTAGCTTACGTTAAAGAGTTGTAGGATTCATCCAGATTCGACTCGGCTGGAGAAACGTTGACAAACATGAGTGTTTTGGCGTTACCACCGAGTGAATCACTCATCAACATAGTGAGTTTGTGATTTCTGTAAGGAATGTGTTGGTTGCCGGAAGATAAAGCACCTATCACATCCCCAAGAGCTGAAAGTGATTTATTTATGCTTTGAGCTTCCTTCAACTGATCGCCAGAAGAGCCCGATTTCTTCACTCGCTCAGATCCAGCGAGATCGACAAAGCTTAGCTGCACAGAGTTTTAAAATGTTAAACTAAATGCAGAAAAGCACAATAGCAAACTTGGAGAAACTGAAAAACCGCAAGTCTATAACACATGGTGACACTTCCGCATGTTTTAGGGTTCAGAGAGATTATAGATTGATATAATACCTTTCCTCTGGAAACTGACTGGCTTTGGATGTTGGTACTCTCTATAATAACGGACAGTATCAAATGCGATCTTGAACTTTCCTCATTCATCATAGTCCCAGTTGTATGACGCTGTTCAGATCCTCTTTCAATAATCTTTCTTAGTTCCTCGTATGATGAAATTGATAAGACGGTTACATTTTCCACAACCACCATTCCCTATGAATATATAGCAATCAAGCATAGCAACTAAATCATTAATAAAAAGCCCAAGGATATCAATCAAGGAAACATCATCTAGCAAAAATGGAAGTAATAAAAGCAAAAAGAAAAAGCAATTTTTATTCAGCATATTCCAGTAATATTCCAAGGCAATTACCTTTGAATCTTTTTTTATTTCCAATTTCAAACGTTTATTGTTCTTTGGAAGCAAGAGATCTATCAGGGTGTCTTGATATAATTCCACCATATATGCCTGCATATGTTCATAGTGAACTAATTAGTCGAGGATGATGAACAACTGATGCAACTCAATAAATGCATGCTTCTTGATTATGAGTTCAGAAGTAAGATACACAAAAAGGAAGAAGAAAATTTTCGATTGTGGTACTATAATGTTGCCTCTATTAGCTTTTGGTCCTCTAATGTGGCTGCATCCGTTTTTGTACGTCTAATGAGAACAGTCATCCCTTTTTTTTTGTCCTCTGACACAGAGTGTATTTCACATGCCCCTTTTTCAATCGCCTGAACGTCGTGAGACCAGTAACAAGTTACCGATAACACAAGTAATCACCAGTGATTAAAGCGGTGGAAAAGGGAAGCATGAATCACACTCTCCGCAGGAGAACCAAAAATGGAAGCTTTTAAAAGTTATCGGACAAAAAATGGGTAGTCCGCATTACAGGACCAAAAACTAATAGAGACCTCATTACATGACCAAAATTGGATTTTTCTCAATAAGCAAGCAGACAGAATCATTCAGATTAATCAGTTGACCTAAAAATATCAGTCCTTCTGGTTTTATAAAAGGAACAAATTGTTCAGCGATCAACTTGATCTATAGGTGTAAAAAAATGGATTACCTTCAAAGTAAACAAGAACTTTTTACCATCCCGCTTCATAATTCTAAAAAGTTCAGACGTAGCGCGTGGAGTTAGCCCAGGATTCTTTTCAGCTCCATAAATTGTAAATGTCTTCCCAGAACCAGTTTGTCCGTAAGCAAATATACACACATTATATCCATCCACAGCAGATTGTACTAAGTACTGCAGTAAGGGAGATGGCAACTACGTTACTAAAATTAATGAGAATGTAATTTTCACAATCAACCACACAAAATTGATTAGAACTTGCCTTGGTGTCCTCAAAAACATCATCTTGAGTGGCATGGCCATCAAAAACACGATCATACATGTGTTGTTTCAGCCTATCATCTTTCCATTTATGCTCTAGAGTGAACTCATCAGTATTTCTCAGAACATTTTTTTCTCTGTCAGATATTTCCTTATCACTGAGAGGCCTCAATCGACAATAGACTCGAATCTTGCCTTTCATGTCTAAAAAATAAATAAAGTCTCAAAGCACAGTCATCGAAAACTTAAGGAAACATGAGAAAAGATTTCCATAAGATCATATGTACTTTTTCACCAAAGAAAGACCACTATACTTCAAAAGAAAAGAATGCCTCTTCTTTCTTAAATTTATAGTTCTGTTTTTGGTTCTGGAATGTCCATGTTTCATCTAAAATGGAGCAATTTCCCCTCCGAAAGAATAATTCATCAATGATGATCTATTAAAAGAGTCATTTTTTGGTCGATTTTGTATACTCTTTCTGTTGTTTTTCGATGAGTTCATGGTAATTTAGGAGGTGTTTTGTCTGAGGATATGCATAAGGTAGAGTTAGTGGCAGAGTTCGGGTTTAGGAACAGATATACAGTTCTTTAGAGAAGTTCAGTAGCTGCACCTCATCAGTGGCAGCATATTTGGAAGCCAGCGGAGCTGGAAATGGTCAGGAAAACCATTAGGACTGGACTAGAATAGCATTAGTTAAGGAGCAGTGAATCAGATCGGACAAGTCATCAGGTAGAAGCAGGATCAGGTGAAAACCAGCAGAATCGCACGAAACCATCAGACTTGGATGTCATCAGGTCAGGAAGTCAGCAAAAGTCATCAGTACAAGAAACTATCAGAAAACTGCCAGGCAGAAACAATCCGGTTGGCCTTTCAGGAAATCATCTGACCGGCAGCTGAAGTCATGGTCGCTTTTAAAGTGGAGCAAAGGAGGAATTTTGCTAGGAGAAAAAGGCCCAACTCTAGGGATAAAAGGCCAGAGAGCAGAAAAAGAAGACAGACCCAGCAGCCAACAACAACACATAACTCTCACACCCTGAAGCTTCAAAGATCTCGGAAAATTGGAGGATTAACTACCAGAGATCCTTGAGAAGAATGAAGGTAGTAGAAACTTTTAACAGAGTTTTTCTTTCTCTTTCTCTTCTGTATGTATTTCTTTCAGATATTTGTTTTGAACATTATCATGAGTAGTTAAATCTTCTAATTCTGCATTTCCTGATGTAACTAGATATTGGAATGTGAATCAGTTGAGTTTATTCCTCTTATATTTACTTTGTTTATCCTGTGCCTTCTTGATTCTGAAGTTTGGCCTGCTTTAGGAATTCCTATTAACTTAGATTGAAACTGAAAAGTAATTTCTAAGTTTAGAACCAGATAAACAACCTTGCTGGTATTAGAACAAAAGTAGCTTTATCTAAAACTGTGCTTAATTGATTAACTCGGAATTCTTCTTGGAGTTGGTAATCACGGAAACGTAGATTATCTAAACTAGTTAATCGGATTTTAGTAACTTGAAAGAGTATTAAAATTACCTTAGTGTTTAAATTAGTAATATTAGCAGGAAGAGCCTAAGAAATAGTACATCAGCATCCAGGATAAGTCTGGAATCCAGTGATATTTCTCTTAATATCTTAGTAATTTTACTTGCTAGCTTTAATTTGCTAGTGCTAGAAAATTTCACCAATAAATTCAACCTGATACTTTAGTTAAACTTTTAATTCTAGAATCATTCGATTGCATCATTAGTCCTTGTGGGATCAATATTATTATACTACAACTTGATAAAATGTACACTTGCGTTTTGTCATCAGTTAAACTAATGCATAAAGCACAAATGCTCAAATCCTAACTTTTGTGAAGAATAAAATACTCAACAGTATATATTTCCAAGTCATCTTTAAAACTCCATGCTGATTCAAGGTTAAACAGAAATGAATTAGGGGAAGTAGAAGGATGTGTGGCTATGTATTAGGAAATTTTTGAAAGCACATAGGGCACATAATCAAGAACCACAGTATTGAGAAAGTGTGATGCATTGGATACATGATCTATGTTTGATTGTGTTATGGAAAATCAATTGATAGCCAAACACAGCTAGTGTGTAAATGGTACCTTCTATCATGTTGAAATATCTTTTTCTCATTACTTGTTCTTCCTTGTAAAGTGCCTCTATCTCAGCCAATTGAGCTCCTTGCATCTTCAAAATTGCTGCAGTCTGCTCATTTTTTCTGTCAATGTCCTGCTTAATGAACTCAGTTAAATTTCTTGTACAGTGCAACATCAGACTCAGAAAACCTACCTTTTGAACAATACAGCAGTCTATTAGAAAATCTATCATGCATAATTAATGAGTCCCACAATCTAGAAAAGGAAAAATGGGGCAGCATAAATATCCCACCTCTTTCATTTCTCTAAGCTCTTCCAATTCCCTGAGATTATTTTGCAGTGCAGATATCTCTGTATCCTTAAGGGCTATAGCTGATTGTGCAGCAGCCAAATTTCGTGTGGCCTCTTCCAGTTTCCTTTCAAGTTCTGAAACTCGAAGCTTCG
Source organism: Lavandula angustifolia (assembly GCA_028984105.1). Taxonomy (NCBI): domain Eukaryota; kingdom Viridiplantae; phylum Streptophyta; class Magnoliopsida; order Lamiales; family Lamiaceae; genus Lavandula; species Lavandula angustifolia. The sequence continues at coordinate 1,259,935 of CM054825.1, read as the reverse complement.
AGCTTCTTTGTTCTTGTTGGAAGTTTCCCTCCACAATAGCAATCTGCAATTGAAGAATCGCAACAGTGTTAGGTCATTCAAGCCGTCTAGAGTTGTCAAAATAAAGAAATTTGGTTTTATTACCTCATCAGCATTTTTCCTCTGCAGCCTTAAAAGTCTCTCTTCAAGAGATGTTTTCTCACTCACAAGTTTTCTATTGGATTCTTGTATATCATGCAACTCAGCAGTGCGTGCTTTTAAATCATCTTGAGTCTTACGCAAGACCTGTTCATATAGATTAAAAACACGATAGTCAAAATAAATAATGAACTGAAGAATGAAAAATTCAACCAGAACTCTTACAATATTTCTTCAAAGTAAAGATTACTGGCACATGGAAGCACAAAACTTAGATGGGAAAATAGATGTTGAGAATTTACATATACATACCTGGTTATTTGTTTCAACCAACTCTTTCTTCATATTGTTCTCCAATCCTTGACTACTGAGCTTCATAAACTTCACCTCCATGTTTTGTTTCTCCAACAATGCAGCCTAAAGACAATCAACACTGAGAAGATGCAATATGTCGGTGAAAACTGAGCACACTCTTTTAAAGATGAATACCTGAATTGCTGAGTCTTTTTCATCACACAAGTTTCTCAGTTTGTCACGTTCACATATGATTTCTTCTAAATACTTTTTCTCAGACCTTAGTATGCCTTTCAAACCCTCCAAATCTTCTTTCATTTTCAATTCTTGCTTCTGGTTTTCAAGTAGATCCTCGTGCAACTGAATAACGAAAGTGAGACAATTCTGAAAAGTTTGAAGGGCATATTTTGGGAAAAACATGACAACAATGACTAAAATTTTGTAGTTAATTATATCATTCCAAGCATGCATTTATATATTAGAGGTGGCTAGCTATTAATTCTCAAACTCACTTGATTGACTTTATTCTCTGATTCTTCAAGAGATTTTGACAACTCCAAAACACGTTTCTCATTCGTGTTCAGTGGAGGTCGAACATTATCAGAAGGATGTCCATTACTTGAACCATTGGCAACAGCACGTGCTTTGGAGTAGCGACGAAGCATTACATCATTTATATGTGTCTGGAGCGCAACACATATTTCCTCACCCTAACTCAATAAAATTGTCAATTTTAACTAACCAACAACACAAACAAATACAAGAACAAAATATTCAAACAAAATTGAATATATTTCACCTGCTTAGTTTCGAATTGAAATATATGCAGGACACCAGCAACTCTCATCTTAAAAAATACGGCTGTATTGCTGCTGCCGAATTGCATTATATCTCGTAATTCAGCTGAGTGGAGATACTCCTTTGGCACAGGCCGGAAGAAATGAACCTTTGGGTATAAAGGCAATCATAGTTAGGAATTAGATATGTCGTGTGGTTTTAAATGTCAATTTGGAATCAGGAAAATCAGACTCACCCCTCGTTTGTTAATGCCTAGAATAATTTTACCCGGAAGGAGCCCAATGGGATCATCAATCTTACGGACAGCGAAGAACACTGAGTTCCCATAAGGTAGTGTTCTCAAGATCCGCAAGAACTGTTGCCTAGCATCATCTTTTGTCAAATTTTCCTGAAGTTAATAATAAATACAGAAATTAGCTCGTTTATTTTTTATTTTTTATTTTTACTTTGACTCTCTTATAAGCCTACAAATTGTAGCTAAATGGAAGGAATTAAAGAACATAAGGGACTTGATAGATAATGAGATAACACATGCAATGAAGTTATGCAAGATAAGGTAAGTAGTCAAAATTATAAGCAAATGACCCAAACCCTTCTTATACTGTAAAAATACAGTGTTAGCTTTATGGTGCAATAAACATTTCGTACAGCTGTGAAAGGATTGAGAATTAAAATAATATTTCTCACCATTGAGCGATAACGGGTTAGAACATCAAGCTCCCAATCTCTCTTGGCTCTAGTAATTGCAAGTTGTCTCGGGAGGAATCGTTCTAAAAGTGATGTCCAATCTCTAGATATTTGAATTAACATACCAGAAAAATAAATTAGTAAAAAAAACTCCTTTGCATAATTTTCTACATAACAAGTTAACAAGCAACCGTCACACACATCAGGAAACCAATTAACAATTAAAATGAAGAAACGTAGAGAAAACAATGTGAAAAAGAAGGAAAAGGAGACAAGCAACTAACGTGCATGTTTCGGGAGAAACAACATATCCGATTTCAACAAGAATTTGCAAAGCAGATAGCTGTGCAGCATCATCCCTTCCTACAGGATAATTGCCTAACACATAATCATGTTGTAGCTGTAGAAAGGAACAAAAGATGTGAAGAAGATACTACCAGAAAATAGTTAGCGAAGACTTTAAATTGAAGTAATGAGGAATATCAATAGAAGAAAAGAAAATGAACTGAAGAGGAGATATACTTGGACATATGATAGTTGCACGAACATTGGGTCAATAATAGCTTCATCTGACTCCCGAAATAGCTTCTTTTTTAATATGAGTTTACAGTGTAAAATCTCCCCCTTACTGCGGTCTTTTGAAGCCTTAAAGTCAGCAAGTAGATCTCCAATATACTTATTATCATCCAAACCAATATACTCTTCTACAGAACACATGAGAATGCATTATTAAAACAATAAATTGGAAAACTGGAAGCACATTTTCCTCGACAATATCAAGGAATAAGAGCAAGTACCATTTGCAGGGTCTGGTGATTTTGAAACAACAGCCTTGCGACACTCAAACAAACTGAAGCTAGAATATGCTGATAACTTGATTATTCCAGCAAGCTCCTGAAATTTAAACCAACGAACAAAAGTAAGTAATGCATGAATTTGATCATAACTAGTACATAAACACCTCCCCCCCTCAAAGTAACAGCAAAAGGTGTACAGCTTCCAGTGAATCTAAAATGTGCACTTGTCTTGAAAAAATATTAAGTGCAAAGAAAAAAATAAGCCACTTAGGAATCTGTAAACTTATGTTATACGTATTGGGCACCGAACCATATGTGTGTTTTCTTCTTGGTGCTTAATTTATTAATTACTTTTATGAATCACTTTGGCTTATTGTCGATTAGGTTTAGGAAAGAAATTATTTTCTAGTTATAGGATTACTGAACCCTTTTTATGAGGCACAAACGGGAGAATTTATCCTGGAAGCGGAAGAATTGCTGAAACTACGCGAAAACCTTTTATTTACTTGCTCTTTTTCTATGAACTTCGGGAGCTAGCTTGACAGAACCAATTAATTTGCGTATTGGGTTAGGCTTACGGTGGATACCTAGGCACCCAGACACGAGGAAGGGCGTAGTAATCGACTTGTTAGATCGAATTGTTTCATTTTGGCGGTTTGGCACCCAATATTCATTAAATGTGTCATCCCATGCTTCATCATCAACAAAACCTCTTAGTATGCAAAAGAACATTTTCATTCTCAACCGAAAAAGAAAAGAGAGAGAACTGGTTTACTACATTTTCCAAAACAACCTCCTAGTTAAGTCGGGGAATGATGCAGGTAACTAGGCAAAGACCTAGAAGAGCTTGTTAGCGACAGCAGCAGGCTCCAATTTGCAGTGAAAGTGTGTTTTGAAATGTTTAATGGCTGTTTTAAATAATACTGAATCTTACCATCGTATGTACTGTCTATCGATCCAAAAATTAGTATAAACAAATATCAAAATAATTTAACCAGGACCCAACACGAGTTGGTGTACTAAATAAATTTCCAGAATCTAGGGTCAGCTAAAGGTAAGAAATGGTTAGCTAAAAAGAGGCAGGCAATTGCCAACTTGTGACAAAAAACAGTTTGAGGCACTAAAAAGCTTTGGATGAGTGATCACAGCGGCTAAGTAATATTCAGCCACAATCTCAAGCATCCATAGGGAAACTGCATTTTCATCTAAACAATATGAAGAACTTTGGCCATACTCTTGCTACAATCCAAAATTTCCTATACTTATTCACACATGAATATGAAAGTTTGAAGCATCAAAAGAGTGAAAAGTACGGTAGTACCTCAACAGCGTCAGCTACCGTTGTGGCCATGTCATATGTAATCTCTTCAAATGTCTCATCCAAGAAGAACACTATAGTTGTGAGCTTTTTACCAGTCAAGACAGCATCAATTTCCTCACGTCCAGGTATGGTATGCCTTGGTCCAGCCTTAACAGAACGCTTTAATGCATTTAACGTATTCATGGCTAGGACTTGGACTTCAGAATCAATACTAATACTGTGTGCGACAGTATGTACATACTCGGACAAATACCCACCAATTTCCTTGCAAGGTGGCATGCAGGATGCACATAAATACATTAGCTCCCACGCCCTAATCAGAGAGTGCCTGTTAACAACAGAGTACAAGACCAACCACAAATCAGCAAGCAACATGCATCAATGGGTAAAACAAGTAAATGGGGCAACCAGTTTTGGTAAGAGATAAAAGCACTAGAGAATGAGAAACAATAAAGATTATGGATTTGAGAGCTTCAACTTTGAAAACCTAAAGACACACCTATCAGGATTATTTCTTGTTTGCTTTGAGACTTGCATAAAGAGCTCGTCTCGGAGTTCAGTGCGCTTCAAAGAATGCTTGTATAGTTTGCTAACAAGCTCAATGCGCTCATCTAAGCTTGCTGGAGAAACTCGATCAGAGGAATCAACCCCCATATACTTCAGGATAACTTGGAATAGCTTAACTGCTCTACTTATAAGATCACTGTTTATTTTCAGCAGTGAAGTTGGGATAGGTTCCTGTCAAAAGGTACCATCTACATTTAGAATTAAAAATTTGAAAAAAGGAACAGTATGTCAAGAAATTTTGACACAAAACCTTTTGGTAACATAGCATATCCTCAAAGGTGATTTTTTCTCGAACTTGCATTCCAACTGTCTTTTTAGAGAAGAAACCACGTTTTCCAGCTGAACTAATCTGCTTCTGCATAGCCCTCAAAAATCCCTCCACCTAAAAGAGGAAACTATATAGTTGGATACCCATAATCCAAATGTTGAGTAACAGTTCAAAAATATGATTAATATTTGAAAGTTGAGCTTATAAGGGATATCATCTATTGCAATCTCTTAAACAGGAAATTTGGATATTCACCTGGAACTTGTCGATCAATGGTATAGCTCCGGCAAGTTCAGGTGGCATAACTGAAGACAGGGTATTCGGTGTGCTGCAACTCAAACGCCATAATAAAGTTAGTAGAGTTGGGCAAAAAGACTGGCAAGGCCAAAAGTAAAAAAGCAATGAAAGGAAATAACATACGGTGGGGCAAAGTTGGAACCATCAGAGTCATAATCGTCACCATTTGAGGTAAAAGAGTTGTGTGAGGGGGTTTCAAACCCATTGCTAGAGCCAAATGAAGACCTATTTGATCTCAGACTTTGTGCCATATCAGTTGTCATTTCTTCTGAGAAGCAAGAATGCCAAGAAATTAATTCATAACCATCTCCTTCCCTCAAAATTCTTTTTTTTTTTTATCACAGTCAATTCAATCAAGCCTTCGAGCAATCTCGTTGAAGAATTTTTTTTCAAGAAAATACATTAAACAATCAGCATCTAAATCCCAAAAGATGAACCAAAAATGCGAACTTCCATACAATTGCCCAATGTCCCGAAAAAATAATTAAATAAATTAAAGCTACAAAGGAACATAAAACTATACCAGAAATTAAGCCCACGCAAGAACTAAGCATGAAAGAACAATGTATTCAAGATTAGAAGCGATAAAAAACCCCAATCCCTGAGATCCAGCAGAAATACCAGAAATAAACAGATGATTAACAGCATCTAACTTCGAGACTTGAAGTTCAAAAGACCGAGCAAATTAACAGAAACCTCAGATCACAAAACTAACCAGTATGAAGTGCAGAAGGCGACAATGGTAGCAGAAAGTTAAGGAAAAACACTCAGCAACGCCCAAATTCACGAAATGCCGCCACGGCGCACTAAACAAATCTACGAAAACGAGTAGAAGCAACAAGCAAATCTGAGCATGTATCCGCGAACTAACTCAATCTCTGATGAAGGAATATCTCTCCCCCAGCTAGAGAGAGAGAGAGTGGAGGGAGAAAGAAGGTGGAGAGGGTCACGAGATTATTTTTAAATTTTCTTTTGTGCTGCAAAGAGCAAATGTCCTCTTTTCGTTTTTCGGATAATTTAGACTTATTATTATTATTATTATTATTATTATTATTATTATTTTCCTCTTTGTTTTTTCTACTTTGTCTCATTCTTACATTGTGGAAGAACTTTTCAACTACGAAGTACTCACATTATACGCGTATTTATGAATACTAATCATTTATAATTATTTTTATTATTATTCATAAAATATATTTGAAACCGGGACGTATGCGGGATTTTAATTAAGGGAGCAAAGATTATAAAATCTTTAAAATATATTATGATCAAACTATAAAAATTGCTAGGCGAAGAAATTTTTCATAATTAAATTATATATATATGAATTTGAGGGTTTCTAACATAAATTTTCAATAATACTCAAGCATAATTTCAACTTTTTCATCAATTTCTATTATAAGATGTGATTAATTTTATTTAATTAATATACATAAAGGCATTATAATAATTTAATGTAAAAAAGAAAGGGCCCCATCCCTCAATGTGCATCCGTCCCTGTTTGAAACTAATGCAATTTCACAAATTAAAAGTTTGTCATAGGCATAGAAATATTTAGAGAAAGTAGAGGTAATTAATTTGACAATGGGTCTCGTCTAGCATTTATAAATCATTCACGATGATTGCGGGAATCCAATACAAATAACGTATCTCATGCATTTATGTTTAAATATGTACTTTTTTAATTAATATCATCAATATAATGTAATTTTACTCTCAATTTCGACTGTCACTAAAGACTAATGTATCAAAGGTTGTCGCGTTAAATTTTTCTAATATGATTTGCTTCGGGTGCAGTTTTTAACGTGCTATCAATCAAATTTTACGTACTTTATAAATGTTTGTCTAAAAAATGTGGGCATAAATCAAGTTTATTGTATCAAAAGTGTGTGTAATATTATATTCTTACATGAATATGTATCATATCATATATATATATATTTGTTTAATCTCACAAAATTAGATTTGTATAAAGTATAGTGTAGTAGTCTAGTAAATATGATTGTACATTTGTTTATATAAATGAATATAATATGCTAAATATGTGAAACAAAGGAAAAGATATTCAAGTTTATCTTGCTAAGGCTAACATTTACCATCACATATAATTAAATTGATGCAATTTGCAAATTACTATAATCATTTATTTAATGCACAATTTGTTGGAAAAACGTTTAATATATATATATATATATATATATATATATATATATATATAGGAGATAGATCATTAAGGAACAACACCTTATTGAAGGAACTAGGAACATATCATAGCCCTCCATTTTATAAGATGTGTGGTTGTATTTAAAGTAGATAGTTTAGTTTTATTTTTTTTAATTTGTATCATTAAGGGTACTGTAGTCAATATCATTTATATTTCTTATTAGTTATTTTTTATTATTTTACTTTGAATTTAACAAAGAGGAAAACGAGATTTGATGCCCTTTGTTCTTCTTCTTCGCCGCTCGTAATTTATATGCACTTTATTCGTAATTTATATGCACTTCATTCGTAATTTTTATGCACTTTATTCGTAATTTATATGCACTTCATTCCTAATTTTTATGCATTTCATTCGTAATTTATATGCACTTCATTTATAATTTATATGCACTTCATTCGTAATTTTTATGCACTTTATTCGTAATTTATATAAACTTTATTCGTAATTTTTATGCACTTTAATCGATAAACCCTAAATACCGACTCGTTTGAAATCCGCAAAATTAATCCAAATAAATTAATCGTACAAATTCAACATCTCAATCAGTTTCTGAAAAATTAAAGCTCTATGAAGGCCCAAATTAAGTTAAATTCCAGCTAATTTGAAATTTGCAAAACTAATCTCAATCAATTCCTCAATTCTCAGTACAAATCTATCATCTCAATCAGTTTCTAAAAAAAATCGAAACTCCACGAACTCCGAAATAAGCTAAATAATATTCAATTTCATAACCATATGAATCCCGATCCCAAATCCATGAACACCCATCAATACCGATCCCAAATCCATGAACAACCACAACTCCCAACCCATTCCTCCTCAATTCCACAAACAAACTATTACCTCAGTTAATTTCTTCCTCAATTAGCTGACGAGAGAAATTCGACGCCATTTGCTTCGAGATCCTTCACGGAGGCGCTCCACTATCTCACAATAATCGGAGTCATCTCCAGCCGAGTGTGTAGTCGTCGTCGTCTTCTTCTTCTTCTTCGATGAGGAGTTCGTATGCGAGTGGAGATGGAAGGTAAATTGGAAGAGAGAGAGGCTATTGCTTATGTTTCTCCTTCGATGAGAGATAAGCGAGGATAGAGAGGGAGATAAGATTTCCTGCGTGAGTGAGCTAGAGAGAAGATGAAGGAAGAAAGAGAGAGAGAATGAAGAGAGGCGTGAGAGTTAGAGAGAGAAGAAAAGAGGAAGAAAGAGAGAGAATGAAGAGAGGCGTGAGAGTTAGAGAGAGATAAGTTAGGTTTTTTTTTGTGTAATTTTGTGTCTATATTGGTACTAAATTACCCTTACTAAAATTAATAAAATACGAATTTACTTCTTAATTATTAATTTAACTATTGATATCAACCGTACATTTTCTAAAATGTATGAATAGATCTTGTTCCTAATTCCTTCAATAAGGGGGTGTTCCTTATTGAACCCTCCCCTATATATATATTATGGAAATTAAGTGAGCATTTAATGCTACTTTGACATTGGCAAAATTCAGCCTGTTTGATCGCATTTTCGAGCCTCGATACATATCCGATTTGCAGATTAAGATATATAGCGTCGATCTACGTTTCGAGTAGATAATTATGGTGTGATTAATTTTTCAATTCCGTTTTTCGGTGAGTGAGAAATAGTGACTTGAAGTTTGGGGGACAAAGTTGAGATGTTACCTAAAATGGAGATACTTACCTTATTCGGGTTTTGGAGAGTTATTACATTAATCAATATCCCACATTGATTAATGTACAAACTTTAATGTGGTATTTAAGTATCTACCACATTGTAGGAGATAACTAAGTGATATGTGGTGGGCTTGGGCCACACATGCTCATGCGCGCGAGCCTTTTCGCCGACCGCCTCACATGCAGCGCGCCGCGCCGCACCGTGCCCGCACCCGGCCCCGGCTTCGGTGCCGATTCCGATTCCGTGGACTTGGACTTGGACTACTTTTGGAAGTCTCCGGAATGAGGCCTGTTCATGTGTCCACCTCTCCACTTACCATCTCCACTCCCCTGAACACGTCAGCCTGCCTTAATTGACAGGAGTAATTCCTACAACCTTTCACCTGGGGGAACAGCCTATAAATAGGCCAGATATCATTCCATTTCAGACACACCAACAACAACCATTCTCATCTTAGCTCAAGTTCTTAGCTCATCTTAGCTCAAGTTCTTTAGCAGCCTGTCCTCGCCGGAAAGTCTAGTTCGCCGGAGCTCGAAGATCTTGCGGTGCTGCAATCCTCGAGACGTCGTCATTTCATCTTTGGGGACGATACGCCAACACCGAGAGCACTACCGGGGCGTTTTTCGTCTTGCGGAGAGAGGCCTTCCTCGACTCGACGGTTCTGTTGTTTATTTTCTTTTGAGATTTAACGGCTTACTTGTAATAGCAGTTTGTACTTCAACAATCGCAAGACGAAAAAATACTCTTTACCTAGCTGCTTCAAGTAAACTGCAATATGTCTTCCTCAAGTGCTGCCATCTCCGACGCTGCCGCCGCCGCTTCTGCCGCCACCAACCCCACCGTTTCTGATGTCATTGCCTCCTTCGGCAATGTAGTTCCACCGATGTCTGTTCCAACTCCAACTCCGGCATTTGCAAATCCTACACTTGCTGCCATGTCTATCGCCACTGATGCAAGGATATCACTTAACCGTGCTAATGCCACTAACTCGGCATTCAACTTCAATACGATGTCCTCTGCCTTGCAGAGTAATGTCCCTTTCGGGAGTGTGAACCTCCTTGGTGTGGTGGGGGGCTCGAACCCGACGTTGACGGCACCTCTACACTCGTCTAGAGTGTTGCCTGCTGCCGAGAAGCCCGCGAAGTTTGGTGGATCCGACTTCAAGAGGTGGCAACAGAAGATGTTGTTCTATTTGACAACATTGGGGTTCACCACTGTGCTGATGGAGAATGCATCTGCCCCTCCAAGTGACAACGAAGAGAACATGGAAGTCCGCATAGCCTACGAAAATTTGCTAACTTCTGACTACTTTTGTAAAAACTTCTTGCTTAGTGGACTAGATGATAGTCTGTACAGTGTATATGCAAATGTAAAGACCTCCAAGGCAATTTGGGAGGCACTTGAAAGAAAATACTGTACTGACGATGCAGGAACCAAGAAGTTTGTAGTCGCCAAGTTCTTGGACTACAAAATGGTGGACTCTCGACCGGTCATGGAGCAAGTGCAAGAGTTCCAACTGATTGTCCATGACGTCCACGCCGAAGGAATGCTTTTGCCAGATGCTTTCATTGTGGCAACCGTGATAGAAAAGCTTCCCACGAGCTGGAAGGACGTCAAGAGCTACCTGAAGCACAAGCGAAAGGAAATGACGCTTGAAGATCTTGTTGTCAAGCTTCGCATCGAGACCGATATGAGGACTCGAGATGGGAAGGGCAAAGCACCCGTGAAACCAAGAGTCAACCTTGCTGAGAAAGGTGGAAACTCCAACAATGCAAAGAGAGGCGTCCGAATAGCAACCCCAAAGGGAAGGGCAAGGTGCAAGCCCACAAGTTTAAAGGGGACTGCTACAACTGTGGCAAATCTGGCCACATGTCCAAGGACTGCCGAAAGCCGAAGAAGAAGAGGGCTCGTCAAGCCAATATGTTGGAGATTGACCTCACTGAAGCCGACCTTGCGGCCGTTGTCACTGAAGAAGCAAACGTCGTGGAGAATGAGGGGAAGTTGTATATTGATACCGCTGCCACGGCACATGTTTGTGGTGACCGAAGCCGCTTCACCAAGTACAAAAGTTGCCAAGGGAGGAAGCTCAATATGGGGAATCAAGCCTCATCTGAGGTAGTTGGCTATGGTACTGTGGTGCTAAGGTTGAGCTCCGGCAAGAACCTTACTCTTGGAGAGGTGCTGCATGTCCCCGACATCCGGAAAAATCTTGTGTCCGGCTCTATACTAGTCAATAGATGGTTTAGACTAGTTTTTGAGACTGACAAATTTATTCTATCAAAATTTGACATGTTTTTAAGAAAAGGCTACCTATTTGAGGGCCTTTTCAAATTAAGTGTAATGGCAATTCGCCAAGAGCCCGTTGAGGCCAAAAATAATGAGAAAGAAGTTACTTCCTCCTACTTGATTGAGTGTTCCGATTTATGGCATTCTAGATTAGGACATGTTAATCTAAATGCGATAAAACAATTAGTTAATCTCGATCTACTTAAAGTAAACGAGTTTAACAAAACCAAGTGTGAAGTTTGTGTTGAAGCAAAATTGGCTAAGATGCCATTTCATTCTGTAGAAAGGAACACAAAACCTCTAGACTCATTCACACTGACGTATGTGACTTAAAGTTTGTACAAACTAGAGGTGGAAAAAAGTATTTTATTACTTTTATTGATGATTGCACTAAGTATTGTACTCTTTATCTTTTAAGGAGTAAAGATGAGGCGATTGAAGCTTTTACTAACTTCAAAGCAGAAGCCGAAAACCAACTTGATTGTAAAATCAAAATGGTATGAAGTGATAGAGGTGGAGAGTATGTAGCTCCTTTTGAAGAGTTGTGTAAAACAATTGGTATTATTCATCAAACCACTGCCCCCTATTCGCCTCAATCAAATGGTGTGGCTGAAAGGAAGAACCGAACTTTAAAGGAGATGATGAACGCTTTGTTAATAAGTTATGGACTGCCCGAGGACGTGTGGGGGGAAGCCGTTTTGACTCAGAGCTCCAGCATTCAGACGCATCCCTCCTCCTAGGACTACTCGTGGCGTGCTTTGCACGAAGGAGATAGAAGATGAGATCGAAGCAGCTGCTTATCATCATGACCTTAGTTCTGATATTCCTGCTGATCTCGAGGAAATCCAGACGTTGCGTGCAAGGATTTACAAATATTATGGTTTGGATCCTCCTGCTGATAGGTCTGAAGACTTCAAGAAGAAGACCCAGAGATTCAGACGTTAGCAATAGTCTTCTCATCCCCTGTATAGAAGAATAGGAACCCTGTAATCTTCTTCATATATATCAGTTCCTTTTCTTCTGGCCAGACAATTACTCATTGTCTTAAAGCTTTTAGTTGTGTTATGCTTATCACAACTGATCACTAAAGTGATCTGACACACACTCACACATAACCGTTTCTCTGATTTTGCCTATCTCTCAACTACTGACCTCTTAAGGTTAACTGATTCAGTTTACTGAAGTCTATCTATGTCAGTAGTTTAGTATTCTTTCCTTATATTTTATAGAGGTTTTGGCATCATCAATTAGGGGAAAATTGTTGGGTTATGAGTCAGTAGATGGTATTCAGTTGTTAATGGTTAAAATAATATTGGGGGAAATCATAGTAGTACTATGGAATTGAAGATCCCAAAACCCAGCTGATATCAGTAGTGTAGTGTCTTGATAGGACTAGATGATGTATAGGCTAGACTATTTTTATTATCTATCTTTTTGTCTAAGTCCTTGTATGGGGTAAATTGTTGGATTGATCTTACGTCGAAGTTACTTTCCGAACCCCACGTCATCGGTGTAATTGCTTGCCTTCTTTCGTCATCGATTGAAACTCACTTTCAGTAGAAGACACCTCATCAACCGACGAGACATCGCAGAAGAACTCTATGCAAGCTCAGTACCTTCAGCGATCATCGGTGACCATACTCAAGAGAATATCTCTTGTCGGCCGACTCGAGACGAAGAAGATAGAGAGCGCTTAAAGTCTACTATATCGACGAGAAAATGACTCGACCGCTAAAGTCATTTCGAAAATCAGCGAGAAGACATACGAGGATTAGAGAGAGTCAACTCCGATATCTCGACACAATCTCACCTACCACAAACCTCGACCAATGAGAAGCCGACAATGCTTTATCTCGCTCCGACCAACTAAAGTTTGCTCTCATGTACGGTGTCCAACAACTCTACCGCAACAATTCGAATTTATGGCCGTTTTCTTGGAAGCTTGTGACACGTGGCATCGTCTTCTCCAACAGACATATGCATGCTCACAACTATAAATAGAGAAGAAATCCGAGCTTCACGCACGGGATATCAAGGGAAAAACGCTCAAGCTTTCGAACAACTCTAGCGCATTCAAGATCAATCCAATGAAGAACTTGCCTAATAGAATATCATTACTTCTTCTCTCTAGAGTTCTTTAGATCCCTCTTCTCTAGCTAAGCTCATTGCAAAATTTATAGCTTAGAAATTCGAAGGAGTTCACTTTTAGTGATTGTTCTTACTGTAAGAACTCCTTTCTAGTTGGAGATTATCCCCTCCCTTTCAAACCTCGGTTGATTTGTAAAGTCGCTAAGGACTATAACTTAGAAGGGTCTGTCCAGTGCACAGATTCCTTGCTGAGACTTGCTCAGATAAATCAACAAGAACTCCTGTTCGGCAGGACCGCGGACGTAGGATCTTGCGTATCCGAACCACGTTAAAAATTGCTTGTGTTATTTACTGTTTTATTGCATAGCATACAAACTGATTAAAAATCATATCTTTGCATAAAACGTATTTTTCAAAGTGCACTAGCCAAATACTTAAACTTACGAAATCACGTTTTCAAACTGAGACGAATCTCCGGGCCCCACACTCTTATCCGCACAACGTCTCCGACTGAGTTTCAAGTACTGACAAAAGTCAGTAGGAGAGTTCAGTAGTTGGCACACTTCTGACCCGCGATTGAAGGTTACTATTTAGCACTATTCATCAGTTGCAACCTACAGCTCAGCTGTCCTTCGCGTTTGAGAAAAAGAAACTGTGATCAGGTGTAACTACTGGTCTTCTCGAACAGAAACGTGAAAACATTTTTCTGCACAAGCATCTATTCATACATCCTTATACTCTTACCCATAATGTCTGTTATGTCAGGTATTCGGATGGTACCGATGTTCTCAATAGAGAACTACACGGTATGGCGTGTGAGAATGGAGGCACACCTTACCTCGCTGCATGACAGCATGACGGACGTCCTTGAGATAGGACCCATCATTCCCATGATCGACAGTGTACAATTTGTCGCTGTGGGAGGTGTAGGAGTGCAGACTGGCGCTAAGGTCGCTAAAGAAAAATCAGCCTTCACACCAAAAGAGAAAAAGCTGCACAACTTCGACCGAGTTGCGCGTAATGCAATCCTGACTACACTCAATGATTCTCACCTCGGGAGGCTGCAAGACTGCAAGACGGCAAAGGAACTTTGGGATGCCCTGGATGTACTGAGCCAAGGAACCCCGTAGATCAAAGAGAACAAGCTCGAATTAGAGCTACAAAAGTTCGACGCGTTAAGCTAAGCGTTAGAGCCCAGAGAGACCACTGACGAGCTAAGCGTCAGATTCACAAACTAAGTCAATGTGATCAACGGGCTGGGGAGGATGTTGACCAACAAAGAGATGAACACCAAGATCTTAAGAGCTCTACCTCGACAGAAGTGGCTTCCATTTGCTACTTATTTACGTCGCTCTGATCTTAATGCTCTAACTCCTGATGTTATCTTTTCAGAATTAAAAACAGAGGAATTTGAGCACAGCCTACCCCAACGATGTTCCAGTGCTCCAGCTGACACTCAGATTGACCATGCTTTCAAAGCAACAGTCAGCAAAACTGGAATCAAACCCATTTCCTCCAGCAAGGTAGTAGCTGCAGCAGAAACAAAGTCCTCTGAGACATCTGCTACTGACCCACTTGCGCTTATGGCTCTCAAATATCAAAGAGAAAAGGAGAGAGTCAGAAAGCTGAAGAAATACAACAGAGATTCTCCCTCAGGTAAAAAAGATTTTTGAAAAAGGGAAGAATCTAAACCTTCTACTGACTGCAAGAACACGAGAACTGCTGCGAATCCATCCAAAGATTCATTGGAAAAAGCAAAGCAGATCATCCATGCTTTACAAGCGCAAGAAGGAGGGACACTATCGATCACGAATATCCCGAACTCTCGGTGCTCAAAGAGCGAACGGCGAGCCAACCGCGAGAAATTTGCCCGTAGGAGGCGGCCTACATAGCCGGGAGAGATATCCGATGACTCAATCGAGGAAGATACATTCATGTATTCTTCGAAGACGAAGTTGCATTTGTTGCCGTTGAGATCGGAGAAACGAGATCCTGAAGAAAGCCGAGAATATTGTCGATGGCCGGAGAAGAGGCTGAGGTAAATTCTAAACTTAATTTAACCTCTTCTTCACACAGCACACACGACACGTGCTCGGTCACAAATGAGCCTCTAGATGTGGTACAAGCCTACGATGATCTACTAGAGGAGCGGATTCGGTGAGCACGAGTTCGGCAGAACCATTCGGAGACCTGGAACGAGTAAAGGGCGAGAATCGGAGACTTTCTTTTCATTGTCGGATCTCTGCGAGTCGAGAATCTTGTTGTGAGACTCAAGGAAGAGATTAAATCTCTTATGACTAAGTCTCAGCTTCAAGAAACTCAGATATCAGTTCTGACCAAGGACAATTCTGAGAAAGATACTGAGATAGCCCGACTCAGTCAAAAGCTCGCAGAAGTTGAAAAGGATTATGAGTCACTTCGAAGAAGTGATGGAGTTTGGCGAGGACTGATGACTGAACAGTACCTAGGAGCTAAGGAGAAGTTGGATAGTATGCTTAGAGCTCAAAGGCCAATAACCATGAAAGAAGGACTTGGCTATACTCATGAAGCTTCCACTTCAAAGAGCTCAGAACTGCTGGCTGATAGGTTCGTCGGAGGTAAAGTTCAGACTACTGACTCAACACCTCAGACGAAGAATAAACAGAAGATAGTTGCACATCAGCCGAGCAACAAGAAACAGCTGATCAAAGGTTCTAGCCCCAGGACACCACGATCAAACTCAGGGGGAACCAAGAAGGTCAGGTGGGCGGAACAGTACAAGGAACCACTGTATGAGCATCCGGCTCAGTATGGTTCGTACTGCTATGAGCCCGGGGGTCGGGGAGGAGCGCAAAGCCTCAGAAGAAGAAAGCTCCTGAACCCAAAATCATCAGAAAGAAAGTCAGTATCTCCGAGTCCTGTGGAGAAGAAAGCTGACAAGGTTTAGAAGAAGTCTCAGACTTCTAAGGTCCCTAGGCAGATCTGCGTTCCGAAATCACCCACTAACATGTAAGGACCCAACTGAACCAAAGGGTACCTAAAAATGTTTCTGTTTTGCAGGTGCACAAGGACCATTGGATTGTGGACAGCGGCTGCTCGAGACACATGACTTATCAAAAGAGCCTGCTGACCAACTACATACGGGAAGATGGTCCCGCAGATGAGTTTGGTGACAACTCTAAAGGCTATACAAGGGGATACGGAACACTGAATATTGGGACTCTCTCAGTTCCAAGAGTAACATATGTTGAAGGACTTCAACATAATCTCCTTTCTGTCAGTCAATTATGTGACAATCTGAATAAAGTTATCTTTGACGCTGGTTTATGTGATATTGTTGATAAATCTACAGGGAAAACAGTGTTATCAGGTTCGCGGAGGAAGAATATATACGTTGCAAACTGGAAAACCACAGAACCTGAGGCTTGCTTACTCGCACAGACTAAATCTAGTGCCAAGGCAGGATGGCTGTGGCACAAGAGACTCAGCCACCTGAACTTCAAGACTATGAACAAGCTAGCCAAGAACTCTAAAGTCAGAGGACTGCCCAACGAATCGTTTATCAAAGACAGGAATTGTGAAGCATGTTTGAAGGGAAAGCAGACAAAGAGTAGTAATCCACCTATTCCGTCACCTTCCACTGATGGAATCCTTCAGCTGCTACACATGGACTTATTCGGGCCAGTTTCTCCAGTGACTATAAGAGGCAAGAAGTATGCCCTTGTCGTTATTGAGGACTACTCAAGATATACATGGGTTATCTTCATAGCCAACAAATCGATGTCCGAGACCGAGTTGCCCAAGCTCGAAAAAGCTCGGTGTGGAAAAGGACATCAAGATACGAGAGAATTCGCTCGGACGGAGGAACGAGAATTTCTCAACTTAGTAGTTAAAGAGTACTGCGAAAAGGAGGGAATTAAGCACGAGACATCGCGGCTCGCACCCCTCGGCGAACGGACTTGCCGAACGCAAAAACAGAACACTTAAAGAAGCAAGCAAGAACGCTCCTAGCGGGACTACGGACTACCATCAAAGTTACGGGCGGATGCTACCGACACCGCCCGCTACACTCGGGAATCGCTCACTGCTTACACAGCAACACATGAAGACACCATACGAATTATGGAAAAGGGAGAATTCCTTTTGTTTCTCATTTTCATATTTTTGGTTGTCCGTGCTTTATTCACAATAATGGGAAAGATCAGTTGAAGGTCTTTGATAGCAAATCTGATCAAGGAGTATTCTTTGGATACTCTCGAGTCAGTAAAGCTTTCAGAGTCTTTAACTATCGGACCCTTTGCGTGGAGGAAAGCCCTCATGTTGTTTTTGATGAGTTTGTTCCGAGAACGAGGAAAACTACAAAGACAAATACTGAAGATGTCAGCAGCAAGCTACAGGATCTCACACTAAACGACAAAGCTGAAAAGATCCAGCATTGTTGGGATGATGAGTCAGACGATGAAGAAATTCAGACTCAGCCAACAAGCGATGTAGCTGACCCGGTTGATTCTACTGAACAGAATCAACAACTGGTAACAACGGTCGATGAGGAAGCCCCAGTGGTAACTGAGACCTCTACTGAGAATATAAACTCAGGGGGAACAAATATTGTTCCTGAGCTAAATGCCTCTGAACCTGGAAACTCAGTAGATCCTAACCTTCTTACTGAACTAATGCAATCACAGAACAGTACAACCGAAATGCCTAACACACCTACTAACTGTGCAGAAGTAGTATCAGAAGAAGAAGCCAGACTCAGACGTTCATGGCTTGACGCTCATTCTTCAGATCTTATTATAGGAGATCCGTCAGCAACTATAAGGACAAGATCTAGATTAAGTCAAGGAGAAAGCTCACTCTATTCTTGTTTCTTGTCCACAGAAGAACCTCAGTCAATAGAGGACGCACTCAATGATGCTGACTGGATCATCGCCATGCAAGAAGAGCTGAACCAGTTCGTTAGAAACGAAGTTTGGGAGCTTGTTGACAGACCTAGACATCAGCATGTGATTGGTACTAAGTGGGTCTTCAAGAACAAGCGTGATGAAAACAATGTCATTGTCAGAAACAAAGCTAGACTAGTTGCCAAAGGATACTGTCAAGCAGAAGGAATCAACTTTGATGAAAGATTCGCTCCAGTCGCCAGATTGGAAGCCATTCGTCTATTCCTAGCTTACGCAACGCATCAAAGATTCAAAGTATATCAGATGGATGTAAAGTCAGCTTTTACGAACGGCGCATGCGAAGGAAGAAGTCTATGTGGAACAACCGTCCGGCTTTCAGCGAGGACATCGAGTGTACGGACTCGGGAAAGCTCGTATGGGTTAAAACAAGAACCCGGGGGGCTTGGTTCGATACCCTATCGGACTTTCTACTTGAGAAAGGTTTTCGAAGGGGACGAGTAGATCGCACCCTGTTCAACATAAAGTCGGGAGATGACATCCCTGCGGTGCAAATCTACGTGGACGACATCATTTTCGGTTGCGTAAACGTGACTATATGTCAACAATTCGAGAAAATGATGAAGGAGAAATTCGAGATGTCCATGATGGGAGAGATGAACTATTTCCTTGGATTTCAAGTAAAGCAATCACCTGAAGGAATTTTCATCAATCAAGCCAAGTACACTCGAGATCTCCTGAAAAGATTTGGCTGCGACTCGAGCAAGCCAGTCAAAATCCCCATGAATACGAATTTCAAAATCGATCTAGATAAAGAGGGAGCTTCTATTAACTCTACTGATTATAGAGCTATTATTGGTTCTTTATTATACTTAATGACTAGCCGACTGATATAACTTATCTTTGTATGTGTATGTGCAAGATTTCAAGCGGATCCCAAGCGAAGTCATCTAGACCCAAGCAAAGAAGATTCCGCAATATCTAAAAGGAACACCGACGCAGGGTTATGGTATCCTGGCGATGATAATCTAATGCCGACGAGTTATTCGATGCCGATTATGCGAGGATGCGGGATAGATCGAAAGTCAACTTCACGGAACGTGTCGGTTCCTAGGCAAAGCAAGCTAATATCTTGGTTTTCAAAGAAACAAGCATTCGGTGGCAACGTCCACTACCGAAGCCGAGTACATAGTCTGCCGGAAGTTCTGCGTGCCTGCATCCTTTGCCTTCGACAACAACTGAGAGACTATGGTATAATTCAGGATGAAGTGCCCATCTATTGTGACTCCACCAGTGCTATTGCAATAACTCAGAATCTAGTTCTCCATACGAGATGCAAGCACGTGGATATTCGACACCACTTCATCAGAGACCATGTCGAGAAGAAGGATATCAGAATGGAGAAAATCCATACTGACAAGCAAAGGGCAGATATACTGACCAAACCACTAGCTGAGAACAGATTTAGAGAATTATCAGTTGAGCTAGGTCTACTGGAACCTACCGAATAGAGTCAGTAGAAGAAATCAGTATGACAGGTCATGGACTCAGTACAATGATTCAGTCGGGAGAATCAAACTGTACACAGTAAGGGGGAACGTGGTCATTAGCACATCAATCATCCTCCTAAGTTTAACGGTAACCAGCTGATCGTAAAATCAGCTGAAGAGGTTTGCGTAGTATTAAATAATGATTATCAGAAGCATGCTAGCGTTTATTATCTCAGTCGCTTGCACTCAATAGTTAATGAGCATTTATTTCCCGCCATTAATTTTTGTTAAGGATAAGTCAGTAGGAAACCGTTCTCATTTAAAATGACTTGGTCTTTAATGCTGCCTGCAGCGCATTTAATACATGTATTTTCACTTACCTTAACTGCGCATAACCCTACGTGGGTCTATGGTAGAGGCGGCTTGTGTAATCATTCCATTTATAACATCAAATCACAACCGTCATTAAAAATTTTAGATTGAACCCCAACCGTCCGATCTAAACTGTTTGATACGCACGATCATATAAAATCTTTTATCTTCTACCTCAAATCCACTTTCACACTTTTATCGCCATTAGAGCTTAAGAAATTTCAGCATTTTCGATTCATCTTCTCTTCTAAATCTGAACTTTCTTTTCAACCAAGCTCTAAATTTACAGTAAACATCATCTACATTATCGCAAATAAATTGTGTTTTGACTTCTATTATTTCAGTCTCTAACAGAAAATTTGCAGATAATATGGTTGTCAAAACACCCACCAACATCGATGAAATCATCAAGTCCCGAATCCTATTCGAACCGACGATGGCGCTACACCAAGCTGATCTTCCATTTCTTGAGCCCGTCTTCACGGCTCTCGAGACCTCCGGACTGGAGCTTCTTGTCTCGAAGCAACCCAGAGCATACTTGCCCAGACAAGTTGCAAAAGTCTACTACAACTGGAGAACCCTAGATATAGGGGTGGAGGAATCCAGGTTCTCATACATGAAGGAAGTTGTCCCTCAATCTTGGGATGCCAGTAAACACATCATCGATATCTGATCCGCCGTGGAGCTGACCTTTGATCTCCCAGCGCGCGGAGTCTCACCCATTGGATACAAGGAGAAAGAGATCAACTCCTATGTTCAGAAATTCTGTGGCAGAAATGACGTAGTCTTCAAGACAGCTCTGCCGAAGAATCTGCTGCTACCAGAGTACCGAGGGCTCGCGTACATTATTTCTCACATTCTTACGAGCTCAACCGGTTCGTATGATCAGCTATCCAAGCCTCGCTTTCAGCTAATGATGATAATAGATGATGGAGTCAGAGTCAATTGGACTGACTACTATGTAGCCGAGCTTAAAGCTCAGGCTCAGAAGTTCGCAGCGACGCCCACTAGTGAGAGAAGTCTTATAAGTGTGGGAAAGCTGTTGTACGGGACAAAGATGTCCGTCCTTATCGAAGAGTCAGTATCAGATCGCTCAGCCTTTGCTGATGTGAGATATTTCGACAGCAAGCTCATAAAGTTCAAGACAAGAGCGCAATTGAGAAATCCATCGGGCGAGGGCCGCTTGAGCAGAAAAGAGTCACTTCCGACTTGCCCCCTCGCGCCGACCCGCCTAAGAGGAAGAGGCTCAGCAAGCCTGGACCTTCTGAGGTTCCAGCAAAACTTGCCTCTCCTCCACCCACTCAGGAGGATCCACCACTTGACGCGGATACAGGCATAGAAGGTGCCACGCTGAAAGATAAAGTCCAGCGGATTAGTTCCTCATAGACTCAGTCGGACACTAGAGTACCGACTGAGGAAACCTCCTCAGAGTGGACGACAATACACTCCACCCGTCTCCGAGCCACTGGAGAGGTCAGTGCTCAGATCCCCGAAATAGCTGAACATCAGGATCTGGTCGATATTGCCATAAGGGCCAGGACACAAATGCTGCTGAGATTCCTTAGCTGGGATATTCTTGAAGAACTTATCAGGACTCAGTCAGCCTTGTCCCTACTGACAGAAGAGCAGAGCTTGCAATCATCTATAGGGTTTGGGGAACCAACTGATCTAGCCTCCTTCGAGGATCTTCGCGCTGCTATGCTCTATATGCTAAGCTTAAGATCCTCAGCTCCAGTCAACAGCCCTTCGCCTCCATCTCATCATGGTGATGACAACGACGATGATAATAATGATGATGACATGGATCAGGCGCCACCCAAGGATGCAGATTTGGGAGGATCTGCTGAGGGTAACACTCGCAAACAGGGCAGATCACCACCACCCTTCACATCAGATGATGCCCCAATTGCCTCGAAGCCGAGTCGAGCGCAACAGATCACGACATCTGAGCAGAGGCTCGGAACCAGCAGTTATCAGATCAAACCCATCGGTTTTGTGTCCTCTAAGTCGGTCAATAAAGCCATCAGGCGACAGGGAGATAAGAATCGACTCCTTGCAAAAGATGTTCATCTCAAATGGGCTCAGTACACCAAAGCCCAGACTGAGAGCGTCGACCGACTGGCAGCAGAGGTTAAGGTCTCCGAAGCTCCTACTCCATCAGTCAATATTCAGGAGATTGTCGAGGCCGCCCTTTCAGCTCAGAAGGCGGACTTAGCCGCTCAAAGTCAGCAGCTCCTTATCTCTCGGCCAGGTCATTCTACGAGCGGTGACTCGGGGGCCTTGCGGCATCCAAGCCACTATGGATGAAAGAAACAGAGTGGCCTCCTCGAGCCTTCAGAAAGCCATTCAACAACAGGCGGAGGCACTCAAAGAAATTCAGAAGGAGATGACAGAATCTCATGATCAGTCTCTGCTAAAACTCAGACAGGAGTTCGCAGCCCAACTCAAACAATTTAGAGCTGATCAGGAGAAGGAATGGGGGCAATACTGCAATGCAGTCAAAGACATCAAATCCACCGCCACCTTCATCAAGAATCTTTGCTTTAATTTGGATAAGGAGGTGACAGCCATCCGCACTCGCCTCTCCCTGGCTGATGATGCCAAAAAGGGGGAAGAAGCCGTGATAGATGAACAGGCTGAGGCGGAACAGGCTGAGGTGGAGAAGAGCCCAGAAGTCCAAGTTATCAAAAAGGGGGGAGGAAATCAGGGGGAAGGTTCAACAATTCAGGCTGGAACCAGTTCTGGAGTACCCCCTCCCGAAAATGTCCAAGTCCCAGAAGTCCAAACAACAACTATTGTGACTGAGCCAACAACTGCTTCATCAGCTCAGCACATCGATGATATTGCTCGATTTCTCGATCAGGAGGACGAGCCACTGCCACCGCACAGGCCGGGGAAGGAGATTACAACTGAAACCACTCCTCCATCTTCCCCGATGCCTAAATTTAAATCCAAAGCGGAGCAGGAGGCATTTGATAAAGAAGTTGCCCAGAAGCTGGATCATGAACAGTAGATTGAAGAAGCTAAGAAGGCTAAGAAGCCTAGAAAAATAATTGACAAGATTGCCAAAGGAAAGGCTAAACTGATCCTTGTTGAACAAAAGAAGAAAGCTCAAGAGGAGCTAGCCAAAGCGTCTTCTACTGCAGTCCTGCCCTTAGCTCAGAGTTCTTATACTCCTACTCTTACACCTGAGCAAGAGGCCAAGGACAGAACAACCTGGGAGGCCACGCTGAAGGGATTAAATCTCCGAAGAGGAGATGCTAGATCAGCGGGTCTCAGAGAGAAGAAAAGATTGGGCTGACCTGGCTAAGATCATTCAACCGACGGATAAGATAGCCGGCGAGCGTAGTAGATTGGAAAAGGCAGATCCCAAGGTCTTACAGGAGAGGAGCACCCAGAGCACCTTACATCAAGAAAGCTCTTATTCCTCATATAGACAGATGGGTGCCAGCAGAACTGAACGAGCAGTGGGAGGAACTCAAAGAGGAATTTATCAAGGGATACTATGTATGGGGCTTCTATCCATCTGGGATACCAGCTGATCAACTCTTTGAAGAATTTATTCATCAATACAATGCCCAGCACAGAGATCAGCTCCTACAGATTATGGAAAGAGAGAAGATACCCCTCAGAGCTCCAGCATTCAGACACATCCCTCCTCCTAGGACTACTCGTAGCGTGCTTTGCACGAAGGAGATAGAAGATGAGATCGAAGCAGCTGCTTATCATCATGACCTTAGTTCTGATATTCCTGCTGATCTCGAGGAAATCCAGACGTTGCGTGCAAGGATTTACAAATATTATGGCCTGGATCCTCCTGCTGATAGGTCTGAAGACTTCAAGAAGAAGACCCAGAGATTCAGACGTTAGCAATAGTCTTCTCATCCCCTGTATAGAAGAATAGGAACCCTGTAATCTTCTTCATATATATCAGTTCCTTTTCTTCTGGCCAGACAATTACTCATTGTCTTAAAGCTTTTAGTTGTGTTATGCTTATCACAACTGATCACTGAAGTGATCTGACACACACTCACACATAACCATTTCTCTGATTTTGCCTATCTCTCAACTGCTGACCTCTTAAGGCTAACTGATTCAGTTTACTGAAGTCTGTCTATGTCAGTAGTTTAGTATTCTTTCTTTATATTTTATAGAGATTTTGGCATCATCAATTAGGGGGAAATTGTTGGGTTATGAGTCAGTAGATGGTATTCAGTTGTTAATGGTTAAAATAATATTGGGGGAAATCATAGTAGTACTATGGAATTGAAGATCCCAAAACCCAGCTGATATCAGTAGTGTAGTGTCTTGATAGGACTAGATAATGTATAGGCTAGACTGTTTTTATTATCTATCTTTTTGTCTAAGTCCTGTACGGGGTAAATTGTTGGATTGATCTTCTGTCGAAGTTACTTTCCAGAACCCCACGTCATCAGTATAATTGCTTGCCTTCTTCTGTCATCAGCTGAACCTCACTTTCAGTAGAAGACACTTCATCAGCTGACATACATCAGCAGAAGAACTCTATGCAACCTCAGTACCTTCGCAGTCATCAGCTGACCATACTCAAGAGAATATCTCTTGTCAGCCGACTCGGACGAAGAAGATAGAGAATGCTTAAAGTCTACTATATCCGACAGAAAACGACTCAGTCGCTAAAGTCATTTCGAAAGTCAGCAGAAGACATACGAGGATTAGAGAGAGTCAACTCCGATATCTGACACAATCTCACCTACCACAAACCTCGACCAATGAGAAGCTGACAACGCTTTATCTGCTCTGACCAACTAAAGCTGCTCTCATGTACAGTGTCCAACAACTCTGCTGCAACAATTCGAATTTATGGCCGTTTTCTTTGGAAGCTTGTGACACGTGGCATCGTCTTCTCCAACGGACATATGCCTGCTCACAACTATAAATAGAGAAGAAATCCGAGCTTCATGCACGGGATATCAAGGGAAAAACGCTCAAGCTTTCGAACAACTCTAGCGCATTCAAGATCAATCCAGTGAAGAACTTGCCTAATAGAATATCATTACTTCTTCTCTCTAGAGTTCTTTAGATCCCTCTTCTCTAGCTCAGCTCATTGCAAAATTTATAGCTTAGAAATTCGAAGGAGTTCACTTTTAGTGATTGTTCTTACTGTAAGAACTCCTTTCTAGTTGGAGATTATCCCCTCCCTTTCAAACCTCGGTTTGATTTGTAAAGTCGCTAAGGACTATAACTTAGAAGGGTCTGTCCAGTGCACAAATTCCTTGCTGAGACTTGCTCAGATAAATCAACAAGAACTCATGTTCGGCAGGACCGCGGACGTAGGATCTTGCGTATCCGAACCACATTAAAAATTGCTTGTGTTATTTACTGTTTTATTGCATAGCATACAAACTGATTAAAAATCATATCTTTGCATAAAACATATTTTTCAAAGCGCACTAGCCAAATACTTAAACTTGCGAAATCACGTTTTCAAACTGAGACGAATCTCCGGGCCCCACACTCTTATCCGCACAACGTCTCCGACTGAGTTTCAAGTACTGACAAAAGTCAGTAGGAGAGCTCAGTAGTTGGCACACTTCTGACCCGCGATCGAAGGTTACTATTTGGCATTGTTCATCAGTTGCAACCTACAGCTCAACTGTCCTTCGCGTTTGAGAAAAGAAACCGTGATCGTGTGTATTCACCCCCCCCTCCTCTACACCGACTATCGTCTCCGGACCAACGAGATGATAAAGTTGAGTCGAGCTCTAGTGGTGAACCAAGAGAAGTTGCTAGTAGTTCTAGAAATGTGGGGGTAGAACCTGCTACACGTAAAAGGCAAGCTGCCGATCTTGAAACTTTAGAACCAAGACGTAGCACAAGAGCAAGGGTTGCTAAGGACTTTGGTCTTGATTATGTTGTCTTTCTTTTGGATGAAGAACCGCGGTCTATAAAAGAAGCTCTTTCTAGACCCGATGGCCCACTTTGGCAAGAAGATGTCCAAAGTGAAATTGATTCCATCATGCGAGAATCACACTTGGGTCTTAGCGAGACTTACCACTAAGGTTGCAAGCCCTTAGGATGTAAGTGAATCCTAAAAAAGAAAGTATAAGGCGAGATGGGTCAATTGACAAATATAAAGCTCGTTTAGTGGTTAAAGATTTTAAGCAAATTAAAGGATATGATTTCTTCGATACCTATTCGCCTGTAACGAGAATTGCGTCTATCCGTATGCTTCTTGCGATTGCTGCTTTGCACAATCTTGAGATTCACCAAATGGATGTGAAAGCGCCTTTCTAAATGGAGATTTAGAAGAGGAAATTTATATGGAACAACCTAAAGGGTTTATAGTACCCGGTCAAGAGCGAAAGGTATGTAAGTTGGTGAAATCCTTATATGGGTTGAAACAAGCACCATTACAATGGCACTTGAAATTCGACGAGTTTATGTTGTCGAATGGTTTTAGATTAATGAATGTGACAAGTGTGTTTACATAAAGAATACAAAGAATGGTTTTGTAATTGTTTGTCTTTATGTAGACGACATGTTAATTATGGGACAAAACCTTCAAGTCATAAATGACACCAAGCGTATGCTTAAGAGAACTTTCGATATGACAGATATGGGAGTTGCTGACGTTATTCTTGGAGTGAAGATTCAAAGAACTCCCAAAGGGATTGTTTTGTCTCAATCTCATTATATTGAGAAAGTAATTAAGAGGTTTAATGCCTTTGATAGTGCGCCGGCAAAGACTCCTCTAGAAGTTAATGTTCACTTGATCATGTTGCTCAAGAGGATTATGCTAGAGTCATTGGTTGTCTTATGTACGTCACGAATTGTACGAGGCCTGATCTAGCTTGTCCGGTGAACAAACTGAGTCGCTATACTAGTAATCCTAGTAGAGAGCATTGGAAATCTCTTGTAAGAGTTCTGAGGTATTTGAAATACACTCTTAACTTTGGGCTGCACTACTCGAGACATCCCCAAGTACTTGAAGGGTGCTGTGATGCGAGTGGATATCCGACACTAAAGACTCGTTGTCTACTAGTGGTTATGTGTTCACTATAGGGGGAGGGAGCTGTGTCATGGAGATCCACGAAACAGAGACGTGCATAGTCCGATCCACCATGGAATCTAAATTTATTACTTTAGATAAGGCCGGTGAGGAGGCCGAATGGCTACGTAATTTTCTTGATGATATTCCATGTTGGGCCGAAACCCGTGCCATTTGTGATGATTCATTGTGATAGCCAAGCGGCTATTGACGAGGGCAAAGAGTGGGTTGTATAATGGTAAGTCGAGATATATTTGTCATCGACATAATACCGTAAGACATTTGATCATGAGTGGGGTTATCTCGTAGACTATGTGAAGTCTATCGATAACCTAGCGGATCCGCTTACTAAGAGTTTGAATCGAGATCAAATGTATAAGCTCGTAGAGGGAATGAGAGTTAAATCCACAAGTTAAAGACGATTATAGTGGATACCCAACATTGTAGATTGGAGATCCCATGAACTTGGTTCAATGGGAAAACTAAGCTATATGAGTATGTTGTTACCACACTCAAATAGTCTATTCCCTAAAAGAGCTCGAGAGTGTTGGTGACCTGTCAAGTGGTGAGGTTAAGTCTTTGACTTTTAATGATTCTTGGATGCCTTGAGAAGGTGGAGTATGACAGGATACTCGAATAAGAATCACCTAAGTAAGTGAGAAGTGAGGGCCGCTTCTATGTAACACTTATGAATCCAAAGAGGTTGTCCATGGCCTGTAAATGACACAAACGTGAGAACGAACGAGGTTGAGACTCTATAGTGTTAGTGCTATTGTCTAAGTATACATCATGGAGGAATAGTTCAAGGCCACGTGTCCACTAGTCCGCCGGTATGCTCGATAGCACTGACTAAGGAAGGTCCAAGGTCACAAGCCACCTACCCTGATGTTTTATTGTCTCTTAAGGACAGACCTGTGTGTCTGCATGCATGCATTTGGCTATTTCCACTCATGTGGGGGATTGTTGGAAAAACGTTTAATATATATATATATATATTTATATTATGGAAATTAAGTGAGCATTTAATGCTACTTTGATATGGGCAAAATTCAGCCCATTCGATCGTATTTTCGAGCCTTGATACATATCCGATTTGCAGATTAAGATATATAGCGTCGATCTACGTTTTGAGTAGATAATTATGGTGTGATTAATTTCTCAATTCCGTTTTTCGGTGAGTGAGAAATAGTGGCTCGAAGTTTGGGGGACAAAGTTGAGATGTTACCTAAAATGGAGATACTTACCTTATTCCGATTCCGTGGACTTGGACTTGGACTTGGATCTTGGATCTTGGTCCTTTGGGCTTGGCTGTTGGGGACGATACGCCAACACCGAGAGCACTACGAGGCGTTTTTCGTCTTGCGGAGAGAGACCTTCCTCAACTCGACGGTTACGTTGTTTATTTTTTTTTTAGATTTAACGGCTTACTTGTAATAGCAGTTTGTACTTCAACACAATTTAAATACTTTTACAAGTTTGTATAGTCAATAAAATTAGGGGTGTCTAAACGAGATCGGTATTCGGGATATACCGAATCCCGTCCCGAAAAATTCGATATTGGGATACCGAAATACCATTTTTCGATATTCGGTATCGGTATCGGTATCTCATTACCCAGCTAATCGGGATTTGGGATATACCGATACCGATATCGGTATATACCGAAATATCGATTTTAAAAAAAATTAAATATTTTTTAACTTATTACTTATGCATCGTCTGAAACTTAATTGGAAATATAAGAAATCAAAGAAATAAGAATGGAAGTTTCAACTTGAAACAAACACCCGCACGGCCGCACCCAGCGACCCCGTTGTCTCGCCTCTTCTTCGTCGGCCGCCGCCGCCGGCGCGCCACCGGCCGTCGCCTCCGCCCCTGCAGCCCGCCAGCGCCATTTTGTAGTTGAGAAGAGATCTCGAGTTTTTTCTTCTCAGCGGTCGATAATTCCCAGTAAGATTGATTCTACAGTGTAAATGTCTATTCCTAACCACTTATCTGTGTTTCTGGTCTATCTTAGCTTCAGTATAATAACTCCATAGCAGATACATCAGTTTCTTGGATGTCCCCTGCTGTAATATCCACAGACCAGCGCTTGTTCTCCGTAATCTCTCCTGTTTTGAGCTTGCTGTCGATTTTTTTTTTTTATAATTACGGGATTTTCGGGATTACCGAATCCCAATACCGAAATCCCATCCCGAATCCCGAAATGCCGAATACCGAATCGGTATCGGTATCGGTA
Organism: Lavandula angustifolia; assembly: GCA_028984105.1. Lineage (NCBI taxonomy): Eukaryota > Viridiplantae > Streptophyta > Magnoliopsida > Lamiales > Lamiaceae > Lavandula > Lavandula angustifolia. Next base: position 1,230,500 of record CM054825.1, on the reverse strand, counting down.
TGTAATATTTGCTGTTTTCGGGATCGGGATTCCCGATCCCGTACCGATCGACACCCCTAAATAAAATTAAGAGGGAATAGAGAATAGAGTTTCTTTTAGGCTGTTGGGCACCACTAGTTTGCTACCTCAGCTGAATTATTAATGTATAGAAACAAATTATTATTATTATTCCCCAAAAAGAGAAAAATAAATAATGGTATCGTATAATTGAGGAAAAAGCCATCCCCGCTGACAAAAATGTTTCGGACAATTGTGATGTTACATTCCTCTTCAACATGGATGACAATTTTAGAATCCGTCGCAGAGAGTTACTTTGATACAAGTGATTTGCAAATTATTACATAAAAATAAAAATAAAATTTATCTCGACAATCGATTTTCTCATTATTAAAAAAAAAAAAAGCAAAGGATATATATTTATATATACTAATTAAGAGCATAATCATGTCATATAATTGTCTCCGTTGTCTATTCATGGTATCTGATCATATTTGTGCAAGATATTGCATTTATTGAGCTCACAAGTTTCACACAATAATGTAGTTAGGTTTAAATCTGAAAGCCCCCTTTCGGCCTTCTCCTCTTTACATGACTTCCCTAAATCAATTAGTGTTCATGAATCCTAAGAATTACCGGGTTCTACGACAGCATGTGTTGTTTCTCAAATTAAATCCTAAGATGTTGATGGGCACAGTAAGGGGCGCTTGGGTGTTCTACGGGGTGTGAGGGCCAAAGCCCCCAAATTATGGGTGGGGATCCTCTATTCCATAAATGATGTTCCATTGGATGTCCCACCTCTCAAAACATCCCAAATTCGACGATGAACTATACATTGGAATGGAAAAGATAAGTTAGCCACGCCGCTTCGAAGCGAAAGGGCGCTTTCCACCCTTTCTGAGAGTAGTGCTTTCGGACATGGAGGAGAAAGACATCAGGGAACTAGCTGCTCGAGCTCGAAGAATGACGCTCAGGCTTCAGTTGTCTTCGGAAGTAGTGCTCTAGCTATAACTCGTTGAATTTGGAATGTTTTATGGGGTGGGACATCCAATGGGACACCATTTATGGGATGGAGGATCTCACCCCCAAATTATAGGGCGAGGATCCTCTACCCCATTAGGTGGACCACTACATGTCCCACCAATAAGGTGAGGACATGTGTCGTGTGGTGATAACTTGATGGCCCACCAATGCACGCGTGTCAGAGCGTGATTGGTAGGCCACCAAGTGGTCCACCATTATTTGGGATAGAGGATTCTTTGCACAAATTATATACTTAAATCTTTTTTTTTTTTAAATTTAAAGATGTGTACATTATTTTGTCCCCTTCTCCCTCAAATTACAAATTTGCAATTCGAAATTTACACATTCGACTAATCCTCTGAAAGTACATATTTGCACCATAATAATTTAAATTCACTCTAATTCTAAATCTTGAACCCTATCTTTGAACACAATTATAGAACATATTAGGAACAATGAAACTGTTTAGTATAAAAATGTTTTTAGAGTTTATTAATGTTTTGCAGTAAATGTCAGAAAATAAATATGGAGATGATTTTATGTTTTAGTTTTATAAAGTATTTATTACTTTGAAGTAACTTGAAAGGCCGGCCATGCCGGCTATAGACAGCAAGAGAGGAGGAAGGAGGCTTCAATTTATCTGACAGGTGGAAGAAATTGAAGACAAAGGAAAAATGATTAGGCGAATGAAGCAAGTCACGAGAAATGGGCCTTGACCACTTCATTACTCACCATTTCTATCTTCAAACATTTATAACCTCTATTTTTTAGGATTTCTCGCAATAAATACAAGGTAGCCACGTATTAGTGCTAATCTGAGTTATTTTGCATATTCAATTTTACCAATTCTCAACGATCGAGTTTGAAACACATTACTACTAGTTTAATTGTATTTAACATATTTTATGTAATTTACATGTTAGTACGTTTGAGTTGTGCCGCCATGGACGGTAGGAGAAATAGTATTACGAGGATTTGTATGGTGACGATGATGAACCGCAATATGCTAGTGCCGAAATAACGATTTATTTGCTCAACTACTCATGATTTCATCCTGATTTATATTTTCGTGCAGAGTTGTTGAGACTTAAGATCAGCGGTACGGTTTAGTCCCTACTCCATTAGTACCTAAACCCTTTTATTTTTTATTTTTTTATTCCCACCTGCTACTATTACTCCAGTTTTCCTTTTCTGGTTGTCCTGCTCCATTAGTCAACTTTTCTTTTTTAACTTAAATATTGCTATAATATATTATAGTGAACCGCACTATTTTATACACAACTAGCAACTTTCTTAATCTCCGTAACGAAAATAATAGACTAATGGAGTGGGACGGAGAAAATATTTAATAAAAGTTTGATTTATGCTCGATTTCACAAAATATAATAGTGGAACAAAACAAAACAAAAAAAAATTGGGGAAAAAAAGCAAAAAAAAAAATTATTGAGAACTAATTAAGCCACAAAGATATAAGACTATATTTCCCAATTTCACTTTAATTATTACTAATAGATGTTTGATGTTTGATGTTTGTGTGCAACTTTGATATTTATGTATTGCTTACTAGTATTCTTTAACACAAAGACTTGTGTGCACAAGGTGTACATGCACTTGAATCCATTTTAATCCAATTGCAACCCAATTACTCGCTCCCGAATTCGTGTCCGCTGACATCATGCTGACATCATTATTCCATTATTATTTTTTTCCTTTTTTTTAACTGTTTCACTTTTTTCGCTTTTTTTCCCCACTTATTGTAAGGACAGTCGTGTCATTTGTTGTGAACAAAAGTTTTTTTTTTTTAAATAAAAGTTTTTATTTTTATTTTTAATTTTTTTATATGGGAAGACATGTCATTTGTAATGAATAAATGTCAATTCACATTCTCATATAGTGTCATTTGCAATTAATAAATGTGTCAATTGCAACGAATAAAAGTGTCATTTATATCAGAGTGTCAATCACATTGATATAAAATGTCAATCATAATTAAAGAACGTGTCACTTTAATCCAGTAATCATACGAATCACCATTCAATGATTTAGTCAACAAAATATTATCATCATAATAACCATAAAATATTGCTCAAAGTGTCAATCATAATAAACAAAAATGTCAATAGTCTCGGAGGAGAGTGTCACACTCCTGTAGAGTGTCATTTTGTCATGAATAAATATGTCAATTGCAAGGAACAAAAGTGTTATTTTATCTCAAAAAGTGTCAATCTTAAGAAACAAAAATATCAATTGTCTCGAGAGGAGAGTGTTTGTAATGAATAAGTGACACACCTTTCCTTAAGAAAATTAAAGTTTTTTTTTAAAAAAAAACTTTTGTTTACAATAAAAAACACTTTTATTCACAACAAATATCCGTCCTTGCAATAATTGAGAATTTAAAAAAAAGGGAAAAAAATGGAATAATAAAGTCACCGGGCGCAGATCTTAGTAAAATCGGGTAATTGGGTTGTAATTGGGTCAAAATGGATCCAAGTATATATGCATCTTGTACACACAATTCTACCCCATGCTTTAATATGTTTTCTTTAATCTTAATTTGCGGGCATCAACAAAGTTTAATACAGTATAGAATATTATTAGTAGGCACAGATATCGTTATCACTAATTAAGCGAGTAATTAATGACATACTTGTTAGCAATAAATGTGTATAATTGTAATATTACATGCTTGATTGACGATTGACAAAGTAATGAAGAGTAGTATAATTAGTCTATGAACAACCAAATGTCTAGTTTTAATTATTTGCCATTTTTTATTTTACATCTTGATGTGAAAACTTGTGTGCTTCCAGATGCACCTGCATTTAGGTTGCCATTTTTTATTTTACATCTTGATGTGAAAACTTGTGTGCATCTAGATGCACCTGAATTCGGGTTGCCAAGAATTTGCAGATCCGATATAATTAACAAATAAAATTAATTCTCCGCCTGATGATGTTATTGCTTGGAGTGTCATTTGTTTTGAACAAAAGTATTATTTGGTTTTGAACGGTTTGCTACCAATGCTGACGAAAGTGTCATTTGTTTCGAATATGTTTTGAACACCTACTAACATCACTTACGGAAGTTTCATTTGTTTTGAACAAAACTGTCATTTGTTGAGTATCATTTGTTTCAAACAAAAGAGTCATTTGTTTTAACAAAATTATCATTTATTGATTATCAATTTTTTTTAAGTGTGATTTGTATTTGAAAATAGTGTCATTTATTTAGAAAAAAGTGTATTACTTTGAACAAAAGTGTCATTTAAAAATTACACGAGTGGGTTAGCAAACGACCAAAATCATATGTTTTCAGTACTTTGCCAAAATGAATACATTATTTCTTACACAATTTTGCTTTATAACTCCATCTTGACTTTAAATACGTTCAATTCCAAGAAGGCAAATTGGCGTAATTAGTCCCAAAAATTTTTACGATTAGTGAACAAGGTTCCCAAACTTTTTTTTGGTATACATGGTCCCTGAATAATTTTTATTTCATGAACATGGTCCTTCCGTTAAAAAGTTCGTCAGTCAATAATTAGTCAACGTTTTTTCAAAAAAACACTATTTTTATATTCAAATGCCAGTTTTAGGATTTCACATTTAAGTTAAAAACTAAACTAAATACACATTCTATTCCAAACTAGGTTAAAAGTTAAAAAGAAATTTTCACTCCTTTTTTCAAAGCCTGCGCCGTTGCTCGCCGATTCCACTTGCCGCCGCTGCTCTCATGGTCGCGCCGCCGCTTCCCGTGGCCGTCGGTGCTCCACTGGCGGTGTCGCAGAATTGCTATTAATTGTTGTGAAAGAGCCAACTTATCCAACACAATTGAGGGCGAGTGACGTGAGTGAGGAGGACGAAGCGTGAATCGAGGAGGGTACAAGGTAAGCAAAATAATGGAAGGTGTACGTGAGGCGTAATCGAGCCGAGGACGTGGCTGCTTCTTAGTCAGGGTGTTTTTTTTATCTTTAGTTGTCAATTTTATTTTATTATTTTCCTTTTATGTGGTGAAGTCGGGTTTTGTAATTGTGAATAAATGGGGGAGTGAAAAGCAAATTTGATGCCCAAACTTTCAACTATTTTCATATTTGGTGTTTATACTTCTAAAATTATTTTTTTGGTGTCTAAAGTTAACAAATGCTATCCATTTTGGTGTCTCTATAATTTAACTATTAACTCTTTTTATTTTATTGAATTTAAATTGATACATTACATAAAAAAAAACTATGTTATGAATTTAAAAATAAAGATTATAATTTCATTTAAGCAAGTTATATCTTTATTAAATGAAAATACTAACCTCACATAGTAAATTACAAATTTTAAAATAAGAATCTTATTATTTTATTGAATTTAAATTGCTACATTACATAAAAATAAAAATAAAAACTACATAATAAATTTTATGATGAAAATTATAATTTTATTTAAGTAAGTTATATCTTTATTAAATGAAAATACAAATCACAAGTAGTAAATTTAAAATAAAGTATTTTTATTTTTTGTATAATTTTGAATATAAATGTATCTGTAAAAAATAGCATTTTCTAATTTATTGTGTGACTTTTTATTAGATTTTTTATGAATGATATTGAAATTAATATTTTTTAAATAAAATATTTAGATTAAATAAAATATTTTATAAGACTAAAATGATTTTGTTTAAAAAATATGTATCCAAATTGACTATTTTATCCTTCTAGAATTTTACAAAATTGATGGATGAATAATAGACACCAAAATGGATATCATTTGCTAACTTTAGGCACCAAAAAAATAATTTTAGAAGTATAGGCACCAAATATGAAAATAGTTGAAAATTTAGACACCAAATTTGCTATTCACTCACAAATGGGGTATGTAAACCTCAGCCCTAACTTATTAGGATTTTATCTGGGAATTAATTTTGAAAAAGGTGCAGCCTTGTTTTTCTAGGGGAAATTCTGTGAACATCGAACCTAATTCTTATCAATTGGTGCAGTGAGCATGGAATTCCTTGGGGTTCGATGGTGACTACTCGAACTACGGAGGTGGAGCCGCGCATGAGCAGTGTGGAATCGAAGTTATCAGGGATAGAAGAAACTCTAGGGGTATTATATGAGGAACTGAGGGTAGCGCGAGGGAAGTCGACAAAATTGAGTCGCAATTAGAAAAACTGATAGAGGTTTTGGGTAGGGACGAAACGAGCGGGTCATCGTCAAATGACCCACCCCCATTGAGAATAGAGGAAGGGGAAAAAAAGAGTGGAGGCGAGGGCTTCGAATCGGCTATACCACTATTATCGGTGTTTAACAGGGAGGACCTAATAGGGTGGCTCACTAGAGTGGATCAGCATTTTGATATCTACAAGTGTAATAAGGTGCGGAAGCTGGAATTAGTGATGGTGGTTATAGAGGGGCAGGCCCTAAATTGGTACCAGTGGACAAAACGGGAAAAGGGAGTTTTCAGTTGAGAATTTTTTGTCCAAGCCTTAATTAAACGTGTAGGGATATGAGTCAGTAGTCATGAGACCATTATTAGGGGGATATGAAGGATATGAGTCAGTAGATGTATCTGCATAGTTCTTATTATAAAGGGAATTTATAATGTAGAGTCTACTGATATGGAGGATATTGTAAGTCGAATTGGTGATTCGAGAGAAATTATTGGGAGATGATTCAGTACCTCTACGTGTGATACATTGCGATACTGAGTAATTATTATGAGGAATTGAAGATCCCAAAACCCCTGTCCTTACCCCTGAGTGTGTGATGAATCGTCATGATGTAATAGGCTAGACCTAAGTTGATCTTTCTAGATTATTTTTGTCTAAGTCCTGCAAAGGGTAAATTGTTGGACTGAACTTCAGTAGAGAAGTTACGGTTCCAGAACCCCACATTTTTCATAGGTTCAGTAGAGCTCTGTTTGAGCTCAGTGTTTGTCTTCGAGTCAGCAACTGGAAGCACACAGTAGAAGATCCCTCTTCAACCGACTCAGAAAGAAGACTCAGTAGGATCAGCATTGATCTACTTAATAGAGGTGCAACTCAGTTGCAGACAGGACAAGGGAAATCGACAGCCTGACCGTTATCAGTCGAATGTCAGATGAGGATACTTATGTCCGAGGTTCAGAGGAAGTCAACTCAGCTAGAAGACTGTTGTCTGACAAGTCTCACCAACCGCCATACCTTGACCAATGAGAAGCAAGTGAAGCTTACCTACTCTGACACTAAAGCTGCTCTCACGCACATAAAGCCAACCACTCTGCGGCGACATTGAAAATTATATAGCTGTTTTCCTTGGAGTCTTGTGACATGTGGCATGGTCCTCTCCAACGGATCTATGCATGGGTCACAACTATATAAAGAGATCATATTCATTGAAGCAATGTGCTAACCAAACCAATGAGGAACATATACACTTTGAAGCTCACGAATAGCTTCTCAAGCACTCTAGCAAACTCACTGTTACATCCAGAGGAGAACTAGAAATCCCAGAAATATCCTAGTAGTTCTTCTCTATAGAGTTGTTCCCCGATCTCTTTTCTAAGCCAAGATTGTTAGATCTTAAGTTTAGAACTTTCGAAAGAGTTCACTTTTAGCGAAACGTTCATATTGTAAGAACTCCTTCATTGTTGGAGATAAAACCTTCAAACTTCGGTTTGATTTTGTAAAGTCGCTAAGGACTATAACTTAGAAGGTTCTGTCCAGTGCACAGAAACTTTGCTGAAGCTTGCTCATATTAATCAACAAGACCTCCTGTTCAGCAGGACCGTGGATGTAGGATCTTGCGTATATGAACCACATTAAAAATTGCTCGTGTCATTTACTGTTTTATTGTATTTGTGTTTAAACTGTTTGCACAATCATTATTTCAGTAAAACAACTTGAAAAGTGCACTAACCAAAACTGATTTAGTTTGCATAAAATGTTTTTCAAAGAGACGAACTAAAATCGAGCCTACACTATTCCGCACAATATTAATCTATTGAATTTCTCAGTACTGACATCAATCAGTAGAAAGAGTTCAGTCGCTGAATCACTCTGACCTGCGATCAGAAGGCTTAACTGGCAACTGAACCCGTTCAGTAGCAAACTCAGTACAAGACTGACCTTCGTGTTTGAGGAATAACTTTGACTCAGGTGTATTCACCCCCCCCCCCCCCAACTGTACACCTGATACTCATCTACAGACCAACAAAATGATTCGATGCGTCTGGGGAAGGGGACACCTTTAGATGTTTAACTACCCTACGCCAAGAGGGAACAGTGCTAGAGTTCGTAGACAAATTCATGTCACTGGTGAACCAAGTCCCCAATCTAGCAAGTGAGAGATCTTGAGTCTTTTTATCCAAGGATTGGCGGATTCTATGGGAGGGCAAGTGCGGATTTTATCTCCCAGAGATGTTGAGGCGATAGTGGAGATTACCAGGATCGTAGAGGCCAATCTGCACTTACTTTCGGTCGAGCAGAAATGGAAGAGTCAAACAGGGGTGATTCATAATTCGCGAACTTAAATTTCTACTTCGATATTGGGTGCCCCACTACCTAGATTGGCACTTCCATCACCTCCAGGGGCGCAAATTAAGGAGGTGGAGAGCAATGTTCACCCAACAGTGAATGAGAATGCTTCTAATCAAGGTTAGTACCGACGGATGACTGACAAAGAAAAGGATAACCTGTGGCAACAGGGGCTCTGCTTCTGTTGCAAAACTCCATATCATCCAACTCAGCACATGTGCCCAATGAAGAGCCTCCGAATTCTGTTAGTCTCGGACGATGAAGGCCCAACCCTGGAGCTTGAGGAGTTGGTGGCGGTGGAGGAAGCAAACGTGGAGGAGTTGAGTGATGACAAGTTAATACGAGAAGGGAAACTAGCGAATCTATCCTTATGTTCGGCTATGGGGATTTCTGGGCCCTAAACCATAAGGTTGGAAAGGCATATGTTGGGGAGGCCAGTCTCTGTGTTGGTTGATAGTGGGGTAACACATAATTTTATCTCCACGAGGTTAGCTACGGCTCTACGCGCTTATGTAGACGAGAGTAATCGCTTCGATGTTAAGTTGGGAGACGAACATAAAATAAAGGCTATCGGGATCTTCTAGGATCTACCTCTTGATTTGGGTCCTTTGGCATTTCGTGAGGATTATTTTTCCTTTCCCCTTGGAGGAATTGATCTGATTTTGAGCATGGCTTGGCCAGAAAAGTTGGGGGAAACTAGCATTAAACATATTTGATTTGAGGTAGCGAATACGCTGATCGAACTTCGTGGGGATGGAGTGGTGGGTAGCGAGGGTGTAACTTTTAAATCTATGCTACGACTTGATAAAGTCGAGCTCACGGTGGTCATCGTCCCCGCGGGTAGCTATTGGAAAATGGTGGGGGAATCGGAAGTGGCTGGCAGAGAAAATGGAATTCTGAAGGAGATTTTGGAGGAACATCAAGTGGTGTTTGGCGATCCGGCGGGATTACCCCCATGTTGCACGGCATACCATCAGATCACTTTGCAGAATGGAGTGAATGTGGTATCGGTCAGGCCTTACCGATACAGTCAGATCTAGAAGGACGAAATCGAGCGATTAGTGCATGATACGATGAAGGTTGGACTCATTTGGCCCAATGCAAGCGCCTTCTCAAGTCCCATCCTACTCGTGAAGAAGAAAGATGGGAGTTGGCTCTTCTGCGTCCATTATAGAGAATTAAACAAGGTGACAACACCCGACAAGTATCCGATCCCGGTTATTCAAGAAATGCTAGATGAGTTGGTCGAGGCTTCTATCTTCTCGAAGATTGACTTACGCTCGGGATAGCATAAAAAATGGGTCCACACAAAAGACGTGCACAAGACTGCGTTTAGAACCCATAATGGTCATTAAGAACTCCTCATAATGTCCTTCGGGCTAACTAACACCTCGGCTACCTTTTAGTCGATCATGAATGATCTATTTAGACCCTGATTGAAGAAGTGTGCCCTAGTATTTTTTAACGACATTTTGGTCTATAGCAAAACGTGGGCGGACCATAAACATCATTTGGAGCAGGTAATGTTGGTGCTGCGATCCAATGGACCGAAGGCAAACTGAAAAAAATGTTCATTCGGCTGTTCACAAGTTAACTACATGGGGCATTTAATTTCAGCAATTGGGGTGAAAATGGCTCCAGAGAAGATAAGTGCAGTCCAGTCCTGGCCTCATCTCGTGTTGGTTAAGGAAATTCGAGGGTTTCTTGGCTTGACCGGGTACAACCGTTGGTTCGTAAAAAATTACGAAATCATCGCCCGCACTTTGACAGTGTTGTTAAAGAAAGAGTTGGTTTCGCAATTTATCTTGACCCACTTTGACACTTTGACACTGAAAAATGTGCTGACTACAACCCTTATTCTTAGTATGCCGGATTTTTAGAAATTGTTTATTGTGGAGTGCGATGCTTCGGAAAGCAACATTGGAGTGGTACTCATGCAAGAAGGAAAGTCGATCGCTTATTTCAGTCGGGCCTTGAGGGCCACAGTGGCAGCTCGTTCGGCTCACGAACGAGAGTCGATGAGTACATAGCTGCTTCAGAAGCTTCAAAAGAGGCAGTTTGGCTCAAGAATTTCATTCTGGATCTTGATATTGTTCCGAATTTGCCTAAGACTATCATAATTTATTGTGATAACTGGGGTGCAGCGGCAAATTCAAAGGAACCAAGATCTCACAAGGCGTCTAAACACATAGACAGGAAGTACCACGTTATACATGAATTCGTAAATCGAGGAGACGTGATCATAAACAAGATCGGAACAGAAGACAATCTAGCTGATCCTTTCACGAAGAGCTTGCCAATCCAAGTTTTCGCAAAGCATGTTCGTGGCTTGGGAGTGTGTGAGATGCCCCCACTTAGGACTGCATAAACTTTGGTATAAGTAGGAGAAGTAGTGATAGATAGCTCAGTTAGTATTTTGGATTTGACACATTGTATACTAAAAGTTTACTTTAGAACTGTTGGATATTTGTATACTGGAAGCAACCTTTTTGCTTGTATACAATATGTTTTTCTTTTCACTGTTTTTATTCTCCAATCTGATTAATTATATTCGCGCGTGTAGTCCTTCATCTTGTATAAAAGTTAAATTGTGTAGTGTGTCGGGTATCACAGAAGACTACACAATTGGTTGAACTGACAAAATATAAACAGTTATCACAGCTGAGACAACTTAAGGATCAGTTGTCGGTCCACGCTTAAGTGTACCAGTATAGATAAACAGCCAAGACAAGTCACTTCTTATCTAAATTGCAGCTTAAACCGATCTCTGTCCACGCGGAGGAAGAAAAGGGTCGGGACATAGTCTAGAAGCTCTAGACACGAGCAAGAATCAGAGGCTATCCAAGGACGCATGCATATCGTCCTCCCAATCCTTCACTTAGACTTTGTTGTGGACGACTATGCTCAAACTCTTCAGCCTTGAGTTCTGAAAATAAGAATTCAGGAGTTACAAAGTTAAGATCAGATTGTCTTAAATAAATGGCAAATGGACACCATTTAGGTCTAGGTAACACTCTGAGAATCTTAGTGTTCATTTCTTTATTGGTGAATGTCTTTCCCAACCCGTTGACAACGTTGATTTGGTTTGTGAATCTTATGCTGAGATCTTCGATTGTTTCACCAAGCATCGTGAAGAATGCATCAAACTTCTGTAGTTCCAGCTCTAGTTTGTTTTCTTTGATTTGCGGAGTCCCCTGACTCAGTACTACTAGAGCATCTCAGAGTTTCTTGGCAGTCTTGTAATCATGCACCCTTCATAGATATGAGTCACTAAGTGTCATCAGTATAGTATTTCGAGCTACTCAGTCGAGGTTGTGCAACTTTCTTTCTTCTGGTGTGAACGTACTTTTGTCCTTTGGAACTTTCTCCCCTGTTATGGCTCCTCGGTTTCCAACAACAACAAATTCAACACTATCGATCATAGGAACAATGGGTCCAGATTGTACGACTTCAGTCATGCTGTCGTGGAGCGACGTCAAGTGCGCCTCCATTCTGACACGTCATACACCATAGTTCTCTACTGAAAACATCAGAACCATCCTTGTACCTAACATATCAGATATGGTAGAAACAGAGTACATAATGAATGAAAGAAATGTAGATGCAATGAAAATTGTTTTTCAAGATCTGTTCGAGTAGACCACTAAGTCTCAAGAAACGGTGATCAGAAGAACACCGCTCTGATACCAATCGTTGGTCCAGGACAAGTCTTTAGGTGTAGAGGGGGGGGAGGGGTGAATACTCCTGAGTTTAAATTCAAACCCAAACGCAAAAGTCAGTCTGTAACTGAGTTTGATTACTGAATGGTTTAGATTGTCAAATAAGTTTTCTGATCGCGTGGGCACAGTGGTTCAAGATATTGAACACTGTTTACTGACTTTAGTCAATCCATAAGCGACTCAGTACAAGAATTTGTGTAAAATAGTGTAGGCCCAATTTTATTTATCTCTTTGAGAAATGTTTTACTAAAAATCCAGTCTGATGAATTTTGCAAAGCAGTTTTATGCAGGATGAACAATAACAATAAAAAAAGAAATAAGACACGTAGTTTTAAAAGTGGTTCGAACACGCAAGATCATGCGACCACTGCCCTGAATTACCAGAAGGTCTTGAATGGATTATACTGCAAGTCTTAGTCAATTCGTACACTGGACAAATCACTAGTTATAGTCCTAATGACTTTACAATGGGTTCAAACACAAGGTTTGAGATTCTCCAACTGAGAAATAGTTCTTACAATAAGAATTGTTCAAAACATGAACTCGTTCGGTATCTAAGCATATGATCTAGCAAGGATTTACTTAGACAATAGAGAATGAGAACTATGGTACTCTAGAGTGAAGAACTAAACAAATTTCTCTGGTTATGAATTCTTCGCTTTGTGAGCTTTGAGAGTGTATCTAAGCTTAAGATCTAACAAGGATTTGCTTAGAGAATAGAGAATAGGAACTATGGTACTCTAGAGAGAAGAACTAAACAAATTTCTATAGTTAGGAGAGTTCTTTGCTTTATGAGCTTTGAGAGTGCTAGTGCTTTGATTGCTTGAATGTTTTTTGTTCCCGGTGTCTTCAACGCCTTAAAATCGATCTCTATTTATAGTCTTGACTCATGAAAAGATCCGTTGGACCTAACCACGTGTCAAAAACGACAAGGAAAATGACCATCTTATTTTGAACATCCCGGTAGAGATTCTCTCTTTTTTAGTCTTGAAGGCAGCTTTAACAACCTGAGCTCAACTAATCTACCGAGAATAATAATCTACTAAATCTATTAGCTACTTACCCTATCTAGCATACTGAGCTCCTAACAACCTAAGCTCAACTGAGCTATTACATTAAGTTGGATTATCACTCAACTAGGGGTTTTGAGATCTTCAAATCTTATACTAAATCATCACCTAACAACCTTCTTTTCTTTCTCTTTCCGTCATTGATTTCTCTTTTCGTTTACATTTCTTCTCTCTACATATCCATTTTCACCAGCATCACAGAGATCGGCCGAAGCTACAGAGTCTTCAGCATTGCCGGAGTTTGGACAGTCAATCAAAAGGACGAAGGAATCGCCGGAGATTGGACAGTCAGTCGGAAGGATGGAGGGCCTGTTTTGTCTTCAAAGTTTGGGCAGCAGGAGAGCGGAAACTTAATAAGACCGTTTTTTAATATACAAACATGAATTCTGCGACACAAACACGAACATGAAGAATAGAAGAATGATTTGAGCAGCATGAGGTTAAGGATTTGTATCACGAAAACTTCAGAGAAAGGGAGAGAGGAGAGTCGTTACGCAGGTGAGGGAGATGTGAAGAGAGTGGTTATATAGGGGTGAAGTTTTTAGTATGTGGATCTTGGAGGTGACCCGGATGCATGTGCATTCAGATGCACACATGACCATCTCTTTATTTTATTTTATCCAAGGTGCAAACTTTATAAACTCTATTTCTCTATAACAATCTGAAAATTATACAAAAGAAGCAAATTGTATTAAACTAATTACAGTGCGTTAAACTCTATTAAGGACCGTTGATGAGATTAAAAATGTGTTGGTTCTGATTTTATAATGCCCCCAAGCAATCTTTAAAACTCGTACTACTTAGCTTTTGGTTCGTCTTGTCCATTAATAATTTGTCCTCATCATTCCTTTAGGGTAGCATAGCGGTTAAGGTGCTTAGTTTATGGCCAAAAGTCATGAATTCAAAACTCATTCGCCCTTCTTTTATTAAAAATGGACGTTTTCGATTTTACTGGTTAAAATAATTTTGTCTTCTCCATATACTATCTTTGGTTTATAATGTTATATATGACGAATTACTGGGCTCAATCGTCTAGTCTCGTAATCTATCAAATATTGCTTTAAAATATTATTTGAGTTTGTAGTCCAAATAATTATATATTGTATTAGTCCAATTGATTATATTGTATAAATAATTAAACGGAAGCGTTTAATCACTTTAATTTTGGTAATAAGACGTTAATTATTATTGGGCATGAAGCTCTTTTAAAATCTAAGACTAGTGTAGGCCCATCAATAGAAGTGATTTGATATTCCGATAATGCCCAAACTCTAAGTGGACAAAACTTGATCCCCATTGTGGCCCATTGGACTTTCTTAATCGTTACCATTCAAAAGGGCTCGAATTGCGATAATGAACCCTCAACGTCTCAATAGTGGCTACATATTATCTTTGTTAAAAATGTACTACCTCCGTCCCATAGAAAATGTCTCTTTCTATGGGGCATGGAGTTTTAGGTGAGTTGATTTTAGTTGGTAAAAATGAAGGACCCATATAATTAATAAATTATTTAGAATTTGTTTGTGAGGTTGAGATGTGAGCCCATGCAATTAATTAATTGTTTTGAATTGATTTGAGTTGGTAAAGATGTAGGGTCCACTTCCTTTTTAAGAAAGAATACACTTTCTATGGTGACACCCCAAAAAAGAAAAGCGAGATACTTCTACATGGAACAGGATGGAGTAACTTTTTATGGTGAGCCAAATCTACAACTTATATGTGAACTTTATGATTATAGCCACGTACTATAATCCTTTTTTGAAAAAGTAACTCATTGGTCTCGTTAAAAGTGTCTTGTTTTTTCTTTAGTTCCCCTTACTAAAAAAGTTCTATTCTAAAAAGTAAAAATAATATAGAAATAAAGTAACTAGTCAAAAAATCAACCGATTTACACAATAAAAAATTATTTTTCATAATAAACATGCACAAAAGAAACGAGATACTTTTAACCGGAACGATGGAGTATTGTGATGACAATGATTTTCTCGATGACAAGGTCCTCAATTTAAGTTGTGGATCCAAGTCTCTGAGTACAATTTTTCTAAAAATAGATCCATTTAAGAGAACTTTTCTTGTTTATTACTAATACTTACTCTCTCTGTCTCATTACAAATGATACGTTACAAGAAAATGACAAAAATTGTGTGAACCACATTTAACTACTAAAAGTCAAACAATCTATACCACGTAATATTACTTTCTTAATTTCCGCGTCGAAAAGAAGTATGTCGTTTCTAGTGAGAGGGAGATAGTAGTATTCTATTATATTTTCTACTAATATTAAAATACTAGTATTTCATAACAAAAAAAGTATCTGAAATATGTTCTAGTGTATTTTTGTAGAGGATGAATCTAGGTAAGGGATATTCCAAGAGAAAAATATCACCGAAATCCATTAATTATTGAAATATGAAAAACAAATATAAGCATAAAAGTTAAATACGTAACTACTAGTATTAACAAAAATTATTAACATAAATTGTTAAGGCTCAAAAGATTTCCATGTATACTGAAGCGCCTCCGCCACCCCATCAAAACTATCAAACCTCGAACTCACCACATCAATTCCCACCCCCAATTTCTCCGCCCCCGCCGCCGTCACCGGGCCGTGCGCCGCAGCCAACATCCGCGGGCACATCCGCCTCACCATCTCCCAATCCAGCCCCACTTCGGCTAAGCTCTTAAGCAGCCCCTCCACCTCCGCGGTACTCGTGAAAACAATCGCGTCCACTCCGCACTCCTCTTCCATCCTCTCCACCAGCTCCGCCACGCCGTTGCGCCACCGCGTGTCATAGGCGTTCACTCTGACTGCCGCCCATCCCCATCGCTCCAGATCCGCCAGCAAATTTGGCACCACCGGCGGCTCTTCCAATCCGATCACGGCCGGAACGGGGCACAAAATCTTCCTCTGCATCCCTAACCCTAACGCCTCCACTAGTCCGCTCGGCGTCGCCACCGGCGGCACTAAGACAATAATTCGCTCCAGATTGTCACATAATTTACCGATGAAGGATTCATCCAGAAGCTCTGAATCTTTGCCTAGGGCTGAAATGGTGATATTTTCCCCAACTGGAGGAAAAGGAGGCGTGTCGATTCCGGCTAAAGCCTCTGAGAAAGCGGAGATTCCAGTTCTGGAAGTGAATGCTACGGCGGAGAAGTGGCGTAGAGGGGCAGTGGGTGGAAGGAGGAAGTGTCTGACGGCGGAGATTGTTTGCGGGGTGGGCTCGACGGTGACGGTGGGGCACCAGAGAGGAACCCAGCCATTGAGGCGGATGAGATTGGAGAGCCTTCCGGCGTAATTCTGTGGGGTGGTGAAGGCTACCAGACGAGCGGCCGCCGGAGACACATAAATATTAGGATATTGCTGTAAATTTGGGACTGCCATTTTAGGCGCATCATTTTCTACATTCCCTTATCTACTTATCGGACGGGCCCATAATATTTCGTCCCCTTTTTTATAAATTAAATTTACTTAATTTTCCTTTATTGTATTTATTATGTCTCATTCGGTATGTCACTAATAAGATTATGACACGTGTCGTTTTTCCTAAATTAAAATAAAAAAGCAAGATAAATGATCCTTACGATATTTAAAAAATAAATTAGTAGATCAATTGAGCCAATCCTAAAATGTTTGGGGCAATTACTTGGGTGCATCATATTGCACCTGCAACATGACCGAATTATTTAATTTTGATTAGCTTTGACCTATTTTGATCTGCATTTGACCTGCTGACGTTAGCTTGGCATCATTATTCATTTTTATTTTTTTTTTTTTTTTTTTTTTTTTAAAAAAAAGTTCATTTTTTCCCTTATTGTAAGGACGGACGTATCACTCTTAGTGAACAAAAGTGTCGTTTGTTTTAAATAATTATTTTTTTGTCATTTTTATTTTGAATAAAGTGTCATTTGTATCATTTATTGAATCAATTATTTTTGGAAAAAAATGCGATTTATTTCGAAAAAAAAGTGTCACTTGTTTATGAAAAAAGTGTCAATTGCAATGAACGAAAGTGTCATTTATCTCAAAGTGTCAATCACACTGAAGTAAAGTGTCACTCAGAATTAAGGAACATGTCACTTTAATCTAATCAATATGAAACATAATAACCAGAAATGTTATCTAAATTGTAGAACAAGTTTTATTTCGTAATGTAGTAGAATTTTTCAGTGTTAATTGTCTCTGTTGTGCGTGTCATTCATGAAAAAAGAGTGTGTCAATGACGAACAGAGTGTCTGTTTAAGTCATAACTCACAGTAGAGAGCAGAGTATCAATTGTCTCTACTGTGCGTGTCAATCATAACAAAAGAACGTGTCAATGATGAGCAGAGTGTCTGTTTAAACCATAATTCACAGTAGAGAGCAGAATGTCAATTGTCTCTGCTATGCGTGTCAATCATGATAAAAAAACATGTCAATGATGAACAGAGAGTTTGTTTAAGCCATAATTCACAATAGAGAGCAGAGTGCCAATTGTCTCTACTGTGCGTGTCAATTATGACTAAAGAACGTGTCAATGATGAGCAAAGTGCCATAATTCACAGTTGAGAACAGAGTGTCAATTATCTCTATTGTACGTATCAATCATGATAAAAAAAACGTGTCAATGATGAACAGAGTGTCTGTTTAAACCATAATTCACAGTAGAGAGCAGAGTGTCAGAAATATTACTCAAAGTTCTTGCAATAAATAAATATGTCATTTATTTACAAAAAATAGCAATTATTATGAATAAAAATATCATTTTTTAAATATGAGTTGTTTTAAACAAATGACATAATTGTTCACAACAAATGACACTTTATGTTACAAGAAATGACACTTCAATAAATTAGCTAACCAATAAGCCCATAGCAAACATAAAGATCTAAATACTCTAAACAAAATCAAATTCCAAGTAAATAAAATGACTCTCATCTTTAGGAAATCTACGGATAAAAACCTAAGATAACAATAATGCGAAGTGTTACACTACGAATAACTTGCTCCAACATTGCAATTCAAATTTAACAGCATTTACCTCAAATATCATCATTCCTCACACTAAAACTACTTGATGTGGCAATTAATTTTCCAGTATCACATTGTATACAAATATGCTTAGAACAAGAACAAGAAGAATCAAATTACAATATCATATTTTAAAAACTACCAACTTAGAAAGCAATTAATAGGCAGAAACTATGAAAAACTCTCTAAATACCAGTAAAACCAATTAAATTTATCTAAATCCTTCATAAATTTGGAGAGTGGAGGCAGAGAGAGCGGAGGCGGAAGATCGCATAGAGGTCGATCCGGCCACCGGAGCGACAGAGACGGAGGCGCGAGGAGCGACGGAAGCGGAGATAGAGAGAGAAAGAACGATGGGAGAGAGAGAGGGGAGTGGAGAAAGAGAGAGAGAACGATGGAGAGAGAGATAGAGGAGTGGAGAGAGAGGGGGGATGACGGTGGGAGAGAGAAGGGAATGGAGAGAGAGGAGGGAGATACAGAGAGAGAAAGGGGAGTAGAGAGAGAGGCGGCAGTGGGAGGGGAGGCGAGGCGAGGGATCCCAATTTATTTTTTATTTTATTTTTTTAAATACAGGTCAAATTCTTGTCAAATTGGTTCAAAATAAAAAATTAGATCATATATGTACAACATAATGTACACTAATCCATGTCAACGTTTGGTTGCCTATTCAGCTAAAAAAATTGACGACCAAATTTACCATTTATAATAAAAATGAGCCGCATTAACATTTTCAACGAATAGAACGACGTAATATTATTTTAATATGTCAACAATATTTATCATTTCGTTTGCTGCTCTTATAAGTTGACATCGAGTAAAATAAAACAATATAAAGTTTTGCTACCAACTGATCATGTCTACATCTTGACTGTAGTTTTAACGTACAATGTGAATATTTTTGTGTTCTGAATAATGTTTGTCCTTCTATGAGCTTTTATTAAACGATTTATGTATCGGATTCCGTTCACTCACGATTGGGAACTAATGATCGGAAATTTCTACCCTAGACCAGGTCTTATAAATCTGGTGGTGTACATTGCATTTCGAATTTTATAAGTATTTCTAGTTTTGAAAACAAGTGAGGTGTCATTGTTTTTTACCACAAGGTCTACAACTTAAATTGTAGACCCGGTCTAGGGTATAATTTTTCCTAATGATCGATACTATGTAGAAATCGTATTGAGGGAAGGTCGTTGTATGAGACTAGATCAGTTAATGATGTTAATTCACTGATCTTGTGTTTCATTTGAAAACGCCAATTAACTTGTAAAATCCTTGTTTGAACTATTTCTTTTGACAGAAGGCTTATGGTTTTGGTTTGATATAAATCTCTATTTCAATCTTCTCCTTTTTTTTTTGATAATTAGGTGTTCATTTCGATCTTCTTCTTTTTTTTTTTTTTTTTGTTGACGAGGAACCCGCAACAGCTCACACATAGCGTGTCCAGGTGGGAATTGCAACCTACGACTTACCTGGCCCCGCCACCCACCTTCACCGCTATGCCATCCCAAGAGGACTATTTCGATCTTGTCCAAGTTTTACTTGCACAAATTTTTCCTTCATAGTATAATATCAACATTAATTGTACTCTAATATTATTATGCTAAAAGTAGCAAAACTTTAAATCTTCTATTTTACTAGATGTCAAAACATTTAAAGAGTATAAGCGGAATGATAAATATTGTTACTGTCGATTTTCTCATTGAAAATGTTAATGAGTCTTATATTGATTTTTTTGAAATTGATAATCATTATATTTTTATTTTCCTAAATAAGTCACGTAACATTATTTTATAATTAACAAAACTAGCTTTTCTAATTTTTTCTTTCTTCAAAACATACCCTTTTAATATTAATTATTTCTTAAAAAAAAAAAGTTTCTGTAACAGAAGGATAATATTACAATCACAAAATGTATGGTGACCTATCTAAAAAGAAATCAAGTTTGAAGATCAAAATCACAACTGTAAAATGTTCAATGACCAAATTTGCCATTATTAAAACATTATATAACTATTACTTAATTCGAGCCATATTCATAGTAAGAGATAATAATATGAGATAAAAGGACCATAATATGAGATAAAAGGACCATAGACTAGCAAATAGTGTCCAGATTCAAGCGAAAATAATGGAAGGAATTTGAAATCTCAGGAGAGGAACATTTCAAAAAAAAAAATCAGGATTGTACAAAATTTAGGGAGATCCAGCCATGCAATGTGGAGATTGTCCTCAGTTGGATTGGAGACGTGATTTAGCAGCATTAAGCAAGCCCTCCATGACTCCTCGTATTTGATCTGATACAGTGGTATAAAGACATCTTTGTGCACCCTCATCCAGTCCACAGATGGTGTTGGGCCATCCAGAGTGAGAAAATGACAAGTCCCTCGACATGGCTACTGCCTCCTGCTTTAGTTTAGGGATGTCAAACCTAATTGGCTCACCGATGAATATACGTATATCCTTGTTACACAAAGGGAAAGGAGGCCTTCTACCAAACATATAATTCTCAGGCATAACCTACACAATAGTACAGTAAAAATATTATAAGCCAAACAAGACTTACTCCTAGACACCACATTTAGTTACTTCAGAAATAACATTTCCCCAACAAGTAATACCTCTTCAAAACCATGATGAACTATTGGCAGAACTATCGGAGTCACAGGGGCACGAGCAATGAGACTTGCAGTTCCCCATTTCAACCTCCGTATAGGTGTATCTTCTTGACACACTTTTCCTTCTGGAAATGTATGCAACTGTTCATTTGGCATGATAGAGAGAACAGAAACTTCAACTTCATTCTATCTATTTGAAAACAAATTTATAATAGCACCACCAATTAATGATATCCACAAGATAACTATAATTAGTTGATTGATCGCAAATATGAGAGTTCACACAAACTCAATATTAACCAAAACATATCACAAACTCATGTGAAACTGTATACTTTGCAATAGCGACTTCGACAGGCTGGTAGCTACTGACGGATTACGGATATCATCATACTTAGTTGCAGTCACAAGAACATTTGATACCTTAAGTTTCTTTTAATTCTGAGGAGATACGGGGATTAAAAATAGATTATATAATTGAGTATTACACCATGAAATTAGAGTTTTACAGAACATAAAACACTAAGGATGGTTACAATAAGATTAGCGGCTTATAGTTATTGGGTTGCAGAGTTGAAAAACATTTGATACCTCAGAATAGAAGATCCTGAGCGCTTATGAGAATTACAAATGGGATTTTGATATAATCGAGCATTATCATATACACCATAAATGAGTGCTATATTGAAAATAAAACTCCAAGGATGCTCACTAAAAAAATTAGTGGTTAAGATTGAAATTATTTGTTCCAACTCAAAAGAAGTAAGAGGATGGAAAGTACCCAAGCTCCTTCAGTCAAGCGGTCAAGAGCCTCATTCATGTGCTCCTGATAGATTCCACCACCTCTTACTATAGGAATACATTTTCCTGTTAATTTCACGTGATAAGACTAAAGTTAAAGGTAAATGCGATTTCAGAAATTATAAACATAATAAACAAAATTAACCCTTGATACAAAAGCCCTTAAAAAATAAAGTAGATTTAAAAAAAAAAATCACTAATAGCTTGCAATGAAAACATCATCACAGTGTTAATCTAATCCCTCAGAGGAAGTTGTATAAGGCCTAAAGTTAACCTAAAAGGAATTATATGAGCAAAATGTTATAGATTTACCAAAAAAAAAAGGAAGTGACAATCTCTTGTTCTACTGTAAGTCTGTAAGTTAAGTACTCCAAGTGCCATTGGAGATATTCAGTTTCCATGTAGGCTATCAACAGTTTACGCGTATTTCATGAGATCAATTCAGCAACTCAACAAAGAAGTCATAAATAACATATAGCAACTAAAAATTAACACACCAAGTCGAAAGCAATATGAATACACTGGATTTTTGAAGCATATGTCTTCAGCTGCAAGTACCCATCTCGCTAACTCTGCATCCGTTGTGGGAAAATCCTTGAACCCCCACAATACTGGATCATCCAACCTGAAGAAGGAACAAATTAAACCTAACTCTCACAATTGCAAATCATTACATCCCAAGGGCACAAAAAGAAACAAATTGAACTCCTAACTCACATAAAAGCTCGATGGTACAATATATAATTTTGGGGCAAGTGAATGTAGGCCAGATTTAACCAAAATTCCCACCACAGAATCAACACAAAAGTACCGTTTTACATGGGAAGGTGACTGACGTGGACATGTGATTGCTAATGGTGATGAGAGGGATTCCGGGCGGGCGGTTCCGGACGAGTTGGAGGAGGGTTTCGAGGTTGTAGACGGTGGTGGTGTTGAGCAGATTGGCAACACCCTTCGCGAATGCTCCCACCGCCATGAAAATCATCTTCCGCGGTAGTCCTCGGAGGTGATCTCCTCTCGCCGCCCATTCCATAGTCCTCATAACAACCACCGCCGCCGATGAGTCTCTCAACGCCTGTGACCCGTTGTGTTGATCCCGGTTCGTTGACGCGAGCTAAATCTAAAACCGCAGCTGCAGAGCGTCCCATTAAGGGTTTAAGCCGCTAGTTTAACCCACGTGGAGGATTTTAGAGCTAGTTCTGCCAAAACTATTTTCTTTAAATATATATATTATATATATATATATATATTCGTGTTATGTAAAATGACAACATATTATATATATTAGATATCATACGAGAACACGCTTACAATGATAAATGATAAATATGAATATTTTATAATCATTTGATCATATGTGTGTATGCTTCAGATTTTATAATTTTCATTTAAATAACCCATTTTCACAAATAAAGTAAAAAATATGCACAAAGGTCTCTTTTGTAAAATTGATAATCTATTTTATTTTGTAACATCCTTATATGTTATTGTTGGGTTATGAGTCATCAGATGATACTTAACATTTTATTGGGTAAAATAATATTAGGGGAAATCATAGTGTTCATACTATGGAATTGAAGATCCAAAAACCCAGCTGGTATCAGTGGTGTAGTGTCGATAGGACTAGATGATGTAATAGGCTAGACTGTTTTCGATTTCTTTATCTTTCGTGTCTATGTCCTGTACGGGGTAAAATGTTGGACTGATCTTCAACAGGAAGTTTACTTTCCAGCACCCCACGTCATTAGTGTAAGAGCTTGTGTTCTTAAGTCATCAGCTGATCTTCGCCTCGCAGAAGACACCTTATCACCGACGTACATCGTAGAAGAACCTCCTATACAAAGCTCGCACCTTCGCATCAACACTGACTATACTCGGTAGAACATCTTGTCGACCGACTCGGACGAAGAAGACAGAGATCGCATCAAGTCTCATCGATCCGACGAGGAAACGACCCGACTTTTAACATCACTCGAAAGTCAGCAGAAGATCATACGAGGATAAGTGAGAGTCAACTCCGAGGAAGACCGATGTTTGACATATCTCACCTACCACAAACCTCGACCAATGAGAAGCCGTCAACGCACTACCTGCTCTGACCAACTAAAGCTGCTCTCATGAACAGTAATCAACAACTCTGCTGCAACAATTCGAATATATGGCCGTTTTCTTTGGAAGCTTGTGACACGTGGCATCGTCCTCTCCAACGGGCAAATGCCTGGGTCACGACTATAAATAGAGAAGAAAATCCGAGCTCCACGCACGGGATATCAAAAGGAAAAAACGCTCAAGCTTTCGAAACAACTCTAGCGCATTCAAGATAAATCCAGTGAAGAACTTGCTCAATATAATACCTTTAGTTCTTCTCTCTAGAGTTCTTTAGATCCCTCTTCTCTAGCTAAGCTCAAAGTTCATATCTATAGCTTAGATTCTCGAAGGAGTTCACTTTTAGTGATTGTTCTTATTGTAAGAACTCCTTCCTAGTTGGAGAAAATCCTCTCCCCTTCAAACTTAGGTTTGATTTGTAAAAGTCGCTAAGGACTATAACTTAGAAGGATCTGTCCAGTGCACAGATACCTTGCTGAGGCTTGCTCAGATTAATCAACATGACCTCCTGTTCAGCAGGACCGTGGACGTAGGATCTTGTGTATCCGAACCACATTAAAAATTACTTGTGTTGTTTACTGTTTTATCGCATTGCATACAAACATCTTACAAAGTCATATCTTGCATAAAACGTATTCATAAAGTGCACTAGCCAAAACTATTTATTTTGTGAAAATCACGTTTTCAACAGAGACGAATCTCCTGGCCCCACACTCTTATCCGCACTAAGTCTTCAACTGAGAATCAAGCACTGACTAAAGTCAGTAGGAGAAACTCAGTAGTTGGCACACTCTGACCCGCGATCGAAGGTTACTATTTGACACTGTTCATCAGTCGTATCCAACAGCTCAGCTGTCCTTCGTTTGAGAAGAATAAGCAGTACTCAGGTGTATTCACCCCCGACCCCTCTACACCTGACTCTCGTCTTCGGACCAACAATTGGTATCAGAGCAACGGTGTTCTTCTGATCATCGGTTCTGAAACTACTGGTCTTCTCGAACAAATCCTGAAAACGTTTTTCACTGCACAAGCATCCCTTCATACATCCTTATACTCTTACCCATAATGTCTGATATGTCAGGTATTTGGATGGTGCCGATGTTCTCCGTAGAGAACTATACGGTATGGCGCGTGAGAATGGAGGCGCACCTAACATCGCTGCATGACAGCATGACGGATGTCCTTGAGACAGGACCCATCATTCCCATGATCGACAACGTACAATTTGCTGCTGCGGGAGTTGTAGGAGCACAGACTGGTGTTAAAGTCGCAAAAGACAAATCTGTCTTCATGCCAGAAGAGAAAAAGCTGCACAACCTCGACCGAGTTACACGGAATGCAATCCTGACTACGCTCAGTGATTCACACCTCGGGAGGGTGCAAGACTGCAAAAGGACAAAGGAACTTTGGGATGCCCTGGCTGTACTGAGCCAAGGAACCCCGCAGATCAAGGAAAATAAGCTCGAGCTATAGCTATAAAAGTTCGATACATTTGCCATGGAGCCCAACGAGACCATTGACGAACTAAGCGTCAGATTTACCAACCAGATTAATGTGATCAACGGGCTGGGGAGGACGTTCACCAACAAAGAGATGAGCACAAACATCTTGAGAGCGCTACCTCGACTGAAGTGGCTTCCTTTTGCTACTTATTTACGTTGCTCAGATCTTAATGCTCTAACTCCTGATGTTATCTTTTCAGAATTAAAAACGGAGGAATTTGAGCATAGCCTACCCCAACGATGTTCCAGCGCTCCAGCTGACACATAGATTGATCATGCTTTCAAAGCAACAGTCAACAAAACTGGAGCCAAACCCATTTCTTCCCGGCAAAGCGCAAGAGCCACGACAGACGCAAAGTCCTCTGAGATATCTGGCACTGACCAGCTTGCACTTATGACTCTCAAATATCAAAGAGAAAAGGAGAGAGTCAGAAAGCAGAAGAAATACCACAGAGATTCTCCCTCAGGTAAGAAAGATTATCGAAAAGGGAAGAATCTAAACCAACTACTGATTGCAGGAACACAGAACCTGCTGCTAGTCCATCCAACGACTCAGCTGGAAAAAACAGCAGATCGTCTGTTTGTTACAGCTGCAAGAAGGAGGGACACTATCAGTACGACTGTCCCGAACTCTCAGCTGCTCGAAGAGCAAAACATTAGGCTAGACGTGAGAAATTTTCCCGAAGGAGGCAGGCCTACATCGCCGGAGAGATATCCGATGATTCAATCGAGGAAGATACATTCATGTATTCTTCTGAGGACGAAGCTGCATTTGTCGCTGTTGAGGTCGGAGAGACAGATCCTGAATCAACATCAGAATACTGTCTGATGGCCGGAGAAGAGGCTGAGGTAAACTCTAAACTTAATATAACCTTTCTTCACACAGCACACACGACACGTGCTCGGTCACAGATGAACCTCTAGACGTGGTACAAGTCTACGATGATCTACTAGAGGAGCAGATTCAGCTGAGCAGAGAGTTCAGCAGAACCATTCAGGAATTGGAACAGGTAAAGGCTGAAAATCAGACACTTTCTTCTGATTGTCAGGTCTCTACTGATTCAGAGAATCTGGTTGTGAGACTTAAGGAAGAGATTAAATCTCTTATGACTAAGTCTCAGCTTCAAGAAACTCAGATATCAGTTCTGACCAAGGACAATTCTGAGAAAGATACTGAAATAGCCCGACTCAGTCAGAAGCTCGCAGGAGTAAAAAGGATTATGAATCACTTCTAAGAAGTGATGAGGTCTGGCGAGAACTGATGACTGAACAGTACCTAGGAGCTAAGGAGAAGTTGGAAAGCATACTCAGAGCTCAAAGGCCAACGGTCATGAAAGAAGGACTTGGCTATACTCATGAAGCTTCCACTTCAACATCAAAAAGCTCAGAAATGATGGCTGATAGGTTCGTCAGAGGAAAGGTTCACGTCTCTGAATCAACACCTCAGGCGAAGAACAAACAGAAGATGATTGCACCTCAGCCGAGCAACAAGAAGCAACTGACCAAAGGTTCTAGCCTCAGGACACCACGATCAAATTCAGGGGAGAACCAAGAAGGTCAGATGGGCAGAGCAGTACAGTGAACCGCTATATGAGCATCCAACACAGTATGGTTCGTACTACTATGAGCCCAGGGTCAAGAGGAGCACACAGCCTAAGAAGAAGAAAGCTCCTGAACCCAAAACTGCGAGAAAGTCAGTATCTCCAAGTCCTGTGGAGAAGAAAGCTGACAAGGTTCAGAAGAAGAAGTCTCAGACCCATCCCACAGGCAATGTAGCAGACCTGGTTGATTCTACTAAACATAATCAACAACAGGTAGCAACGGTCGATAAGGAAGCCCCAGTGGTGACTGAGACCTCTACTGAGAATATAAACTCAGGGGGAACACCTAATGTTCCTAAGCTGAATGCCCCTGAACCTGGAAACTCAGTAGATCCTAACATTCTCACTGAACTGCTACAGTCACAGAACAGTACTACTGAAATGCCTAACACACCTGTTGACTGTGCAGAAGTAGTTTCAGAAGAAGAAGAAGCTAGACTCAGACGATCATGGCTCGACGCTCACTCTTATGATCTTATTATAGGAGATCCATCAGCAACAATCAGGACGAGATCTAGATTAAGTCAAGGAGAAAGCTCACTCTATTCTTGTTTCTTGTCCACAGAAGAACCTCAGACAATAGAGGACGCACTCAACGATGCTGACAGGATTATTGCCATGCAAGATGAGCTGAACCAGTTCGTTTGAAACGAAGTTTGGGAGCTTGTTGATGGACCTAGACATCAACACGTGATCGGTACTAAGTGGGTCTTCAAGAACAAGCGAGACGAAAACAACGTCATTGTCAGAAACAAAACTCGACTTGTTGCCAAGGGATACTGTCAAGCAGAAGGAATAGACTTTGATGAAACGTTCGCTCCAATCGCTAGATTGGAAGCTATTCGTCTGTTCCTAGCCTATGCAACGCATCAGAGATTTAAAGTATATCAAATGGATGTAAAGTCAGCGTTTCTGAACGGCGTACTAATGGAAGAAGTCTATGTGGAACAACCGCCCGACTTTCAGCAGGGACATCAGGTGTACAGACTTCGGAAAGCGCTGTATGGGTTAAAACAAGCACCCAGGACTTGGTACGATACCCTATCAGACTTTCTGCTTCAGAAAGGTTTTCAGAAGGGGACAGTAGATCGCACCCTATTCAACATAAAGTCAGGAGATGACATCCTACTGGTGCAAATCTATGTAGACGACATCATTTTCGGCTGCAAAAACGTGACTATATATGAACAATTCGAGAAAATGATGAAGGAGAAGTTCGAGATGTCCATGATGGGAGAGATGAACTACTTCCTTAGATTTCAAGTAAAGCAATCAGCTGAAGGAATTTTCATCAATCAAGCCAAATGCACTCGAGATCTCCTGAAGAGATTCGGCTGCGACTCAAGCAAGCCAGTCAAGATCCCCATGAATACAAATTTCAAGATCGATCTAGACAAAGAGGGAGCTTCTGTTAACTCTACTGATTATAGAGCTATTATTGGTTCTTTATTATACTTAACAGCAATCAGACCTGATATAACTTATGCTATAGGTGTATGTGCAAGATTTCAAGCGAATCCCAAGCGAAGTCATATGGACTCAGCAAAGAAGATTCTGCGATATCTGAAGGGAACACCCGACGCGAGGTTATGGTATCCTGCTGATGATAATCTCATACTGACAGGTTATTCTGATGCTAATTATGCAGGATGCAGGATAGATCGAAAGTCAACTTCTGGAACATGCCAGTTCCTAGGTAGCAAGTTGATATCTTGGTTCTCAAAGAAACAACATTCAGTGGCAACGTCCACTACTGAAGCTGAGTACATGGGCTCTTTGGAAGTTCTTGTGCCCAAATCCTTTGGCTTCGACAATAATTGCGAGATTATGGTATATCTCAGGATGAAGTGCCCATCTACTGCGACTCCACCAGTGCGATTGCTATAACTCAGAACCCAGTTCTCCATACGAGATGCAAGCACGTGGATATTCGACACCACTTCATAAGAGACCATGTCGAGAAGAAGGACATCAGAATGGAGAAGATCCATACTGACAAGCAAAGGGCAGACATACTGACCAAACCACTAGCCGAGAACGGATTCGGAGAATTATCGGTTGAGCTAGGTCATCGGATCCTACCGAATCAAGTCAGTAGAAGGAAACAGTATGACAGGTCAGAAGACTCAGTACTTTGATTCAGTCGGGTGAATCAGACAGTACACAGTAAGGGGGAACATGGTTATCAGCACATCAAATGTCCACTTGAGTCTTAACGGTAACCAGCTGATCGTAAAAGTTCAGCTGAAGAGGTTTGCGTAGTTTTATATGCGTAACTTTATCAGAAGCATGCTCGCATTTATTATATCAGTCGTTTGCACTCAGTAGTTAATAAGCATTTATTTCCCGCCATTAAGTTTTAAGGTTTAAGTCAGTAGGAAACCGTTCTCATTTAAAAGGCTTAGACTTTAATGCTGCCTACAACGCATTTAATGCATGTCTTCTCACCTTACCTTAACTGCGCATATCTTACGTGGGTCTAGGTTAGAGGCGGCCTTTGTAATCATTTCGTTTATAACATCAAATCACAGCCATCATTAAAAAGCGAGATTTAATCCCAGCTGTTCGATCAAAACCGGTTGATATGCATAATATTATAAAATCTCTCGTTTTTCACTCTAACCACACTTTACGCCATTTTCGCATTTCTCAAGCTCTCTGCAGTCAGTTTTTGCTCTCTATTTTCAAACTCTCTCTAAAAACTGTTCGCTAATCCAAGATTTTCATCCTTCTTTGAAACATGGCTATTGTGATGACCCCACCCAACGTCGAAGAGATCATCAAGTCAAAGGTTCAGTTTGAGCCTACGATGGTCCTTCACCAGGCGGAGCTTCCCTATCTCGAGCCCATCTTCTCGGCTCTAGAAGCGTCCGGCCTAGAGGTTCTCGTAACGAAGCATCCCAAGGCGTATCTCCCTCGACAAGTGGCCGAAGTATATTACAACTGGAGGTCGATGGAAGATACGGACAACGAAGTATCCCAGTTCGCATATATGAGGGAGGTGACCCCTCAGAAGTGGGAGTCTGATCACTACGACATCGATATTAGGGCAGCATTGAAGGCCTCGTTTGACCTTCCTGCCTATGGGATCTCTCCTGCTGGATACAAGGAAAAGGAGCTCAACTCCTATGTCCAACGGTTATGCGGCAGAGACGACGTCTCATTTAAATCTGCCTTGCCAAAGAACCAGCTCTTGCCAGAGTAATGCGGGCTCGCCTACGTCGTCACGTATATTCTGACGATCGCCGCCGGCTCGTTCGATCAGCTGTCAAAACCACGTCTCCAGCTGATGATGGTAATAGAGGATGGTGTCCAGGTCAACTGGATGGAATTCTACGTGACTGAGCTTAAGGCTCAGGCACAAAAGTTTGTCGCCACACCCTCAGGAGAGAGAAGACTAATTAGTGTGGGCAAGCTTCTGTACGGGACGGAGATGTCCGTACTTATCGAGGATTCAGTATCGAATCACGCATGTTTCGTTGATTCTCGATACTTCGACAACAAACTCATCAAGTTCAAAACCAGAGCCGCTGCTGAGAAGTCAGTCGGGCGAGGGCCAGCCACATAGAAGAGAGCTACTACTGATCTGCCTCCTCGCGCCGACCCACCGAAGAAAAAGAGGCTCACTAAGGCTGGAACGTCTGAAGTTCCAGTGAAGCCTGCTTCTCCCCCACCTCAGGAGGAGAACATACTGGACGCTGACACAGGCATTGAGGGTGCCACGCTGAAAGACAAAGTCCAGCGTATCAGCTCTGAGGAGATACAGTCGGATGAAGCTGAACCGACTGTGGAAACATCTCCTGAGTGGATGACAATGCAGTCGACTCATCTCCGAGCCACAGGAGAAGTGACTGCACAGATCCCAGAAATCGCCGAACACAAGGATCTGGTCGATATTGCGATCAGGGCGAGGACGCAGATGCTACTGAGGTGGGATATCCTCGAAGAGCTGATAATGAATCAGTCAGCATTATCCTTACTGACGGAGGAGCAAAGCCTTCAGTCAGCCATCGGGTTTGGAGAACCCGCTGACCTTACCTCGTTCGAGGATCTGAGAGCCGTAATGCTGTATCTACTCAGTCTAAGATCCTCAGAACAACAAGTCAGCAACCCATCGCAACCATCCCATCACGACGACGACAACGACGATAATAACGATGATGTGGATCAGGCACCACCCAAGGAAGCAAACCAGGGAGGATCTGCTGAGGGTAAAACTCCCAGCGAGAAGGGCAAATCACCACCACCACCATCGACATTAGGTGATGCCCCAGTTGCCTCGAAACCCAGTCGAGAGCAACAACTCGCAACATCTGAGCAGAGGCTCGGGACCAGCAGCTATCAGATCAAGCCAATCGGTTGGTGTCCTCCAAGTCTGTCAACAGAGCCATCAGGAAGCAGAGAGACAAAAACCGTCTCCTCGCTAAGGATGTCCACCTGAAGTGGGCTCAGTACACCAAGTCTCAGACAAAGACAGTTGACAAACTTGCAAGCGAGGTGAAGAAGGTCTCCGAAGCTCCTACCTCTTCTATTAATATTCAGGAGATAGTCGAGACCGTCCTCGCAGCTCAGAAGGCGGACTTAGCCGCTCAGAGTCAGCAGCTTCTTCAGGCTCAGCATAAGATGTTTTCTGAGCAGCTGACTCATAGCCTCGCCACAGTCCAAACAACAATGGATGAGCGAAATAAGATGGCCACCTCCAGTGTACAACAAGCCATACAAATTCAGGCGGAGGCCCTCAAGCTCATTCAAGCTGAGATGATCGCTTCCCATGACGCGTCACTCCTGCAGCTAAGACAGGAGACAGGAGCCCAGATCAAGCAGATACGCACTGATCAAGAAAATGACTCGGAGCATTACTGTGATGCCGTCAAGGACTTCGAAACCACCGCCGCTTCCATCAAAACAATGATCTTCAATTTAGAGAAGGAAGTGGTAGCCATCCGCACTCGTCTCTCCCTGGCTGATGATGCCAAAAAGGGGGAAAGGGAAGATAAGGGTGAGGCGGAGACGGCTCAGGTGGGTGAAGGAGAAGAAGCCGAGGTAAGGATAATTGCCAAGGGGGAAGGTTCAGCTGATCCAGCTGGAACCAGCTCAGCAACCCCTCCCGAAATCGTCCAACTCCCAACTGTCCAAACAACTACTGAAGTGCATGAGCCGGCTGCAGGATCAGGAGAAGGATCCTCGGCTCAGCACATAGACGAGGTCACATGTTTTGTCGACCAAGAGGACGAGCCACTGCCACCGCAAAGGCCGGGGAAGGAGAAAGCTACTAAATCAACTCCTCCGCCTTTCCCGACGCCTAAATTCAAAACCAAAGCGGAGCAGGAGGCATATGACCAGCGAGTTGCTCAAAAGCTCCAGGATGAGCTTGATTATGAGCAACGGATTGAGGAAGAAGTTCAGAAGGCAAAGAAGCAGAAAAAGGCAAGTGTCAGAGCGTCCAAAAGCCAAGCCAGAAAAATCTTGGGGGAACAAAAGAAGAAAAAGGCTCAGGACGAGCAAGCTGCTGCCTCTGATACTGATCTTCAGCCCCTGGCTCAGAGAATGAAAGATCTGACTAACCTTACTCCAGAGCAGGAGGCAGAAGATAGAGCCACTTGGGAGGCAACGCTGCAGGGACTTCATCTCCGAAAAGGAGATACTAGAGCAGCGGCCCTCAGAGAAAAGAAAAGACTGGAAGACTTGGCCAAGATCATTGAAGCGACTGATAAGATGGCTAATGAACCAGTCATCGACTGGAAGAAGCAGATACCCAGTTCATCCAAGTACTACAGGCGAGGCGCTCCGAGAGCTACTTATCAGAAGAAAACCCCTCACCACCACGTAGACAAATGGATACCGTGGAATCTGAACGAGGAGTGGGAGGAACTCAAGATCGAGTTTATCAAAGGATATTACGTGTGGAAAAGCTATCTATCTGAGATTCTGGCAAATCAACTCTTCGATGAATTCCTTCATCAATCTAATGCCAGACTCAGAGCGCAAATTCATCTGATCCAAGCTAAGGAGAAGCTGCCACTCATTGCTCCTGCTTTCAGAAGAGTGCCTCCTCCCATGACCACTCGTGATGTTTTATGCACCAAGGAGATTGAAGACGAGGTCGACGCAGCAGCACGTCATCATGATCTAAGTTCTCAGCTGCCTAGTGATGTCGAGGAAATCCAAACAATCCGTGCAAGAATCTACAAATATTACGGTATGGATCCTCCTGCTGACAAGTCTACTGATTTCAAGAGCAAGACTAAGAAGTTCAGACGTTAGCAGTAGTCTTCATATTCTGTATAGAAGACAGGAACCATGTAACTCATTTCTCTTATATAGCAGTTCCTTCTTCTGGCCAGACAATCACTCATTGTCTTACGGCTTCTGTTTGTGTTATCTTTATCACAACTGATCACTGAAGTGATCTGACACACACTCACACATAACCGTTCTCTGATATGCCTATCTGTCAGCTGCTGATTTCCTTGAGCTATTTGCTCAGGTTTTACTGAAGTTTTTTTATGTCAGTAGTTTGGGACTTATTCTCTTAGAATTTATAGAGGTTTTGACATCATCAATTAGGGGGAAATTGTTGGGTTATGAGTCATCAGATGATACTTAACATTTTATTGGGTAAAATAATATTGGGGGAAATCATAGTGTTCATACTATGGAATTGAAGATCCCAAAACCCAGCTGGTATCAGTGGTGTAGTGTCGATAGGACTAGATGATGTAATAGGCTAGACTATTTTCGATTTCTTTATCTTTCTTGTCTATGTCCTGTACGGGGTAAAATGTTGGACTGATCTTCAACAGGAAGTTTACTTTCCAGCACCCCACGTCATTAGTGTAAGAGCTTGTGTTTAAGTCATCAGCTGATCTTCGCATCAGTAGAAGACACCTTATCAGCTGACAGACATCAGTAGAAGAACCTCCTATACAAAGCTTAGTACCTTCGCAGTCAACAGCTGACTACACTTAGTAGAACATCTTGTCAGCCGACTCAGACAAAGAAGACAGAGACTGCATCAAGTCTACTGTATCCGACAGGAAACGACGCAGCTTTTAACATCACTCGAAAGTCAGCAGAAGATCATACGAGGATAAGTGAGAGTCAACTCCGAGGAAGACCGATGTCTGACATATCTCACCTACCACAAACCTCGACCAATGAGAAGCCGTCAACGCACTACCTGCTCTGACCAACTAAAGCTGCTCTCATGAACAGTAATCAACAACTCTGCTGCAACAATTCGAATATATGGCCGTTTTCTTTGGAAGCTTGTGACACGTGGCATCGTCCTCTCCAACGGGCAAATGCCTGGGTCACGACTATAAATAGAGAAGAAAATCCGAGCTCCACGCACGGGATATCAAAAGAGAAAAACGCTCAAGCTTTCGAAACAACTCTAGCGCATTCAGGATAAATCCAGCGTAGAACTTGCTCAATAGAATACCTTTAGTTCTTCTCTCTAGAGTTCTTTAGATCCCTCTTCTCTAGCTAAGCTCAAAGTTCATATCTATAGCTTAGATTCTCGAAGGAGTTTACTTTTAGTGATTGTTCTTATTGTAAGAACTTCTTCCTACTTGGAGAAAATCCCCTCCCCTTCAAACTTAGGTTTGATTTGTAAAAGTCGCTAAGGACTATAACTTAGAAGGATCTGTCCAGTGCACATATACATTGCTGAGGCTTGCTCTGATTAATCAACAAGACCTCCTGTTCAGCAGACCGTGGACATAGGATCTTGTGTATCCGAACCACGTTAAAAATTACTTGTGTTGTTTACTGTTTTATCGCATTGCATACAAACATCTTACAAAGTCATATCTTGCATAAAACATATTCATAAAGTGCACTAGCCAAAACTATTTAATTTGTGAAAATCACATTTTCAACTAAGACGAATCTCCGGGCCCCACACTCTTATCCGCACTAAGTCTTCGATTGAGAATCAAGCACTGACTAAAGTCACTGTTCATCAGTCGCATCCAATAACTCAGTTGTCCTTCGCGTCGAGAAGAAGAAGCAATACTCAGGTGTATTCACTCCCCCCCCCCTCTACACCTGACTCTCGTCTCCGGATCAACAGTTATATAAATTGGTCTTCCGTAAATTCTGTAAAAGGGCAAATTTAAACATAGTTGATATCTATTTTATTAATAATTGTTCAAATTAATGGTTGCATATTGTTAATTTCTCACAAGAATAAAAATCCACTTTTGTAGTATTATTTGATTTAGTAGAATTTTTCTGTTGCATTTTTAATTTGATAATTGTTCTTTTAGCACAATACAATAGTTAGAATTTAGTAACTGTAGATTTTTTTCAAACACATTTAATATTTACATCATCAATAAAAAAATTATTATTTGGAATCGGTCTATATAGTTCAAAATGATAAAATACTAAAAAAATATACAAATTATCCTAGCAAAAAAACGCTCCACAATTGTTTTGCTAGATGTGGAAACATCTTAGAAGCAGTGGTCTCCATTTCTAGCAACTTCATCCTTCTGCAAACTTAGATAATTTTGAAGGATTTCAACCGTGTAATAGTACGAATAAAATCCCTAACATGTATAATAAAAATAAATTAATTGTGCATAGTTTACTTATTATGCACACAAAATGCACAAATCATAGACCGTGTAATAGTGAAAATAAAATTGCAAAAATGTGCATGAGAAAATGAATTTGTTGTGCAACCTTTAGTTATTATTTAAACAAAATGCGCAAATCATAGTAACCTTGTATTATTGCAAATAATATCTAAAAAATGCATAAAAAATGAATTAAATTTGCACACTTTACTTACTACTCAAACACAAAACGAAAATCATAGAAACCTTGTAATAGTGCAAATAAAATTGCAAAAACGTGCATAAACAATTGATTAATTGTGCAAACTTTATTTATCACTTAAACAGAAAGCACAACTAATCAAAACTGTGTAATATTGAAAATAAATCCACAAAACATGCATCAGAAATGGAGTAATTGTGCAGATTTTATTTACCACTAAATCAAAAAGAGCACAAATTAAAAAATTGTATAATAGCTTGAACCCACATTCAATTCTATAATCTAGAAGAAATTTCAAAATAATAGTTTCAACTATATGGCACCAAAAATAGAAGAAAGTGCAATTTTTTTCTTTACATTTACTGATTTAAGAAGTTCTAAAATAAATAAAAAAAAACAAAACTCTAAACACTTAAACAATGAATTGTGCATAATATTATTTTTAAAGGTGCAGTTTTTAAAACCTAATTGTGCAGAATTATTCATCTTTTAAATAGAGATTCAATGACAATGCTAATAAATCCGACTAAACGTTCAAAAATGTTAAAAACTTTATGTGTTTATGCTACTTGGAAAGATAGTTTTAGACCATCACCATACCAATTTAGACAATTATTAGACAACAACTAATCCATACACCAATACCCATAATACTGAAAAATAAATTTGTAAAATGTACAAAGAAACTCAACTAATTGAGCAAGATCTCACTACGAATCACCAAATTGACTATGCAAGATTAAAATTGATTTCAAAGGTGAATTGTGCAACTTTGAAGAAATCAAGCAAATTGAAATACATCAAATTCGAACATATCAAGCAATTCGAGTAAAAACATTTATAATAATTTGAAAGAGAAAACCACTCACCAAATCGACAATTAATACCATGAAATTACATCAATAAGAAGAAATCTGATAAGAGGATGAGGGGGAAGAATATGGAACGAGTGCGGATTCTATTCAATCATGTGGAAGGTTTCTGTTGTGCAACAAAATAAATAAAAGGAATTGGAAGTTTTTTAGTAGGTTTTGTTTCTTTTAATGATGAAATTTTACCATTATGACCATTATGCAGATTTTTATTACTAGATTGTGCATTTTGCGAATTTTAATAAAAAATCAATCTGATCCATCTATTTCCAAGATCTAAAGTTTAAGAAATGTTTATATTTCTTACTCTAAGGGTTATTCCTATTTAACCCTTCCCATATTATATATATACAAGTCAATTTAGACATTTGTGTAGTTTTGTTGCTACTTCTACACTGAATTGAAATACTATAAATAAATTTTCTAAATATCACCTATATGTAGGTTCAATGGCCTTACGTGCATATAATTGCACAAACATTAAAAAAAGAAAGTGTACATAAAAATGATCATAAAGTTTATCTTTTTATAAAAATTAACTATTCCCTTCGTCCCATAGAAAATGTCATCTTTCTATGGGGCACGAAGATTAAGAAATTTGTATTGTATGGTGTGTGGTGTTTGACTTTTGGGTTGTCAATTTTGGTACACACATCGTTTGTGTTTTTAAGAAACATGACACTTTCTATGGTATAGCCCAAAAAGGAAGACAATACACTTTCTATGGGATAGAGGAAATAATTTGCATTACTTATTCGAGTCTTGTGCAATAACTCACAACCATACAAAGAGATGTAAATCAAATTATGGTAATTATAATAATAGAAATTAAGTCACTGAAAATTAAAAAAAGATGAGCTTTAAATTGATAATTTTAACTATTTGAATTTTAGATAATTTTAATAATTTGAAATTTTCTTTCAGATCTTAAATTGATGAAATTAATTCTCATATCTTAGATAAAATTATACTCCCTCCGCCTCGTTGAAGAACTTGTCATGTTTATTTTGGGTACGGTTATTTAGGAGAGTTAATCTGAGTTGGTAAATATATGTGATTTATATAATTAGTGAATTATTTATAGTATGATATAGTTAATCGCAAAAACTTGCGTGCGCCTGGCGCACATGTAGTCGGGTCGCACGCAGACCCAATTGCAGCCCAATTACCTGATCCAGATCCAGCATCCAATAAAGTAATACTCCCTCCACCCCCTATAAGTGGGCACATTCTTTTCGGCATGAGAATTAATAGAATAGATGATAAAGTATGAGTGAGAGAGGTAGATGGTATAGTATGAGAGAGAAGATGAGTGAAATAATGAGAGAGTATGAGAGAGAAGATGATAAAGTATGATAGATAAGATGATAAAGTAGGAAATATGATAATAATTATTTACTAAATTCGGAAGTGGTCACCTTTAGTGTGGTGGCCACTTATAGTGGGATGTAGGGAGTATATATATATATATATATATATATATATATATATATATATATATATATATATATATATATATAAGGGGTGTGGATCAAATAGGATTGAAGCTTTTTTATTTTCTTTTCCCGTTTTATTTATTCATCAAGGGCATAATGATATTTTTTCCATCTCTATTTTCTTCAAACAACATTTGGGAAAATTGAGCTTTCTCTCTACTCTATTCTCAACCAACCTAGTCGTAATTGTAAATTCCTCCGGCCTTCCTCCGATCTCTTTGCACAATCTCATCGAGTTTCATTGTTATCAAGTGCAATGATGGAAGATTCTCATTGGTCTAGGTAGAATGATAGGTGAGGCTCATTCAAACTCCAAAGTAGATGCTGAGTTGACTTTCTTTGATTTATCGGACATAGATATCTTCTATTGACATTCTTCTGAAAAGTTCAGCTTCATGGCGCTTTCTGTCCACTGAATAAGTAGGTTCTGACTAACCATACTGATTCTTAAATGTTGAGTCCGTCCAGATGACAAAGATCTACTCTACTGAGTTTATCAGCTACTGAACTCTAGCTAGCATACTGAGTTCCTAACATGCTGAACTAAACTAAGCTATTACATTATATGGTTCATCATTTTAGCTAGGGTTTTTGGATCTTCAAATCTTATCATATTGAATTTCATCCTAACAATTTCCCCCTATTTGATGATGCCAAAACTATTACAACACAATTTTCCCTAAATACAAAAAAGAATCTAAGAACCATGGGAGATAACTCATAAAATAATAAGCAACGTGTAAGTGTGTATTGATCATTTAAGTGATTAGTTGTGTTGAAAGGTAAAAACAACCATTATGACAATGAGTAGTTGTCTTGCCCAAAATAGTGATAGATGAGTAAAGAATTACATATACAAAAATCTTGCTAGCACTATACTCAAACATTAATCAGCTTATCTTCTTGAAGTTCTGAATCCTTGCTTTGAAGGCAGCTGACTTCGCTTCTGGTAGATCAAGACCATAGAAATTAAAAATGTTATATTTGAGAATTTTGATGGCTTCTTGATCTTCAGGATCTTTCAGACCTAGGGAATTCCTGTTGATAGCAAAACTGATCTCGTCATCTATCTCCTTCATGCAGATGTTTTCTTCTTTAGTTCTTGGAGGAGAGAGGAATTTAAATTCTATTTAGGATAGTTTGAACTTCAAGCATATAGATCCGATTCATATATGATGAGATATTCTTTGAAAAGTGAATCGAGATCTGCTGCGGTTTCCATTGATTCTTTTCATAGAAGCTCTTGATGAAATCTATCTTTATCTCCTCCCATTTCTGGTTCAGCTTCCATGGTATCCAACTGTCTCTACGAGGATGAAGGATATGTTGGAGGTGATCTTTTGGTCCTCTTCATTTGTAGAATTTGGATGTGGTAGGGATTTCTCTGTCTTTAACTGGAACACGTTCTCTGACCTCTTTCTCTGTTCTTTCTCTGGGAGCTTTAAGATCAGCTAGACGAAGTCTCTCTCTTTAACTGATATTAATGGAACGGTGAGTATCAATTGGTATCAATTTTATGGATCATTGAGTGATCATCCCAAATTTAGTCAATGACTCCAGTAAAACATGACCAGTGCCACATGGTGATAATCTCACATAAAACCACCTCTTTTATGAAAGTACAGTTAAACATCGATAAAGTAATAACCTTGGGATTGAGAATAAATATTCATTTAATGAAGTTATTGCTTTATCGATCATTATTTTAGTGAATTGACCCATATCGGGACCGGAAGAAATTATTACTTTATCGAATATTACTTTATCGAGGTTTAACTGTGCGTCAGAAAAACTAAGAAGTTGGATGTCGGTTCATATATAGATTCCTAATTCCTTGCATCTTAAGTACAATATTTGTAGCAATAAAGAAATCCACCACCTGTACTTAAAACTTATGAGTACGAATTCGATAATTTTTTGTTGAGTGTAACAATCAGCAGTAATTACTCCAACCCGTATATAGGTTGGTTTAATGTGAGTGGAACTTCTCATAAATAGATTAATATCATATTTATTCCTTGCATCAGTCATGTCAATATATCATTATTCTCATAAATAGATTAATATCATGTTTGTCTCGAAAATAACAAATGATGGTCAATACCATTTCAAATTCTCCAATTGCACATAAGTAAGGAACTTTTGATCCTCATCTTTGTTATCTTCTATAGGTCTAAATGAGTCTCTATCCACTTTAAGTGATTGAATCAACCATTAGATAGACATGTGGATGTGATACAATAAAATCACTTTAAAGACCTTTTAGGTAGGTCGACTAGAGTAACTCCATCAGGGAGATGCTCAATCTACAGGTCGAGACAATTATTAGTTCAACACAAGTCTTTTGGTTCTAACTCCGTCTTTAGGCATGTGTTGCTTTCATCAAGTACTTTGTACATAATGATTCACTTATCCTCTTTAGGGGGAATTTGAAGTGATGTGTTCTAATTTTGTATTCCGCGGACTTCTTATCTCTTCGCACTTATCGTCGTTGAGGATCCTCTTTTATCATTCCAAGAGTCATATTAAAAGGCGAAAATATTGTCGTGCGTCCACGACGATATTTGATCTCTCCAATATTTTGAGATCTCAGTATTTTCAGACGCTTGTAGTTCTTCAGGAACTTATTTGATTGATTAATCATTATCGTCATTGTTTGGTTCATATGTTGTGCCCCTTTTCTTTGACACAAAGTTTCTTTTAGAACCAATTGGTCGAGAATATTTTTGACAAATTTTATAATCATTTGCTACAATTTGTACTTGTCATTTGGGGACATTTATTATTGCGGGGGTATTTACAAGCGTCCACAATGATATTTGATCTCTCCAATATTTTGAGATCTTAGTATTTTCAGACGCTTGTAGTTCTTCAGGAACTTCATTTGATTGATTAATCATTATCGTCATTATTTGGTTCATATGTTGTGCCCCTTTTCTTAGACATAAAATTTCTTTTAGAACCAATTAGTTGACCATATTTTTGACAAATTTTATAAACATTTGCTACAATTTGTACTTATCATTCGGGGACATTTATTCTAGCGGAGGTATTTACAGCAAATGTATAACATCGTCACTTCTTTTTTATACAAAAATTAAAAGCATCAAGAAGTTAGTTTGCAATATTTTGCAAGTGAGTCTTTCGATTTCTTGTTCACATTGATTACTTCGGGAATCCAAATGTGACTAGTTTTTTCTTGTATTTTTTGTTGGATGTAGATTTTACATTGATTACTTCAGGAATCCAAATGTGACATATGTTCCAACTAATGTTGGAAATGTTATTTCATCATAATAACAATCTTAATGTGAGATCGCTTTTATACGGACAAATACCATTTAGAGTATAAATATGAGCAACTAATTATTTAATCTCAATTCCAAATCCATATAATATAAACCTTTTCAGGAGGAGCTTAGAGTTTAATAAACTCGCTAGCTTTATCAAGACAATTCTTTTTGAGGGAATTGAGTTCTTTATTATTTAAACTATTAGTTCTAGCAATTGCTTCATTTCTCCTAGAAATCAAGCATTCATGAAAATCAATGTAAAGATTCTTTAGGATCTCCATTTGCGTTCAAATAAATTTTCAATTATGTTGCACATGATAGTTGCTCGTGAATGTCCAAATCTCTCACGGCAAAGCATAAAGCCCTTTGAACTTCTAGTTCATGACATGGGTTGTCTCACTTGTTTTCATAAATGTGTAATACATTTAAAATGGTAGTTTGTGAACTTTTCTTTTGTTAGCTTCTGGCTAAATATAAAATAATTTACACAAGAATATGTATCACTACCTTCTTATATTATTTCAATATGATATCCATTGCAGGTGATATCCTTAAAACTTAGTAAATTTCTTCTAGACTTACTAAAGTAAAGGCAAAAACTCAATAGTTGATTCGTATCATTTGATAAAATGACACATGCTCTTCTGGAGTCTTCAATTCGTTCCACTAGATTTTAAAATCTTGCAGTGAAGATGCAACTACTCGTATTAAGCTTTAGGGAAAACAAATAATTTTATCGTTATGCAGTCCTGTTGGGATGCTTCATTTCATTCTATTATTGCCTCCCTCATGCCCCCTTATTGGCAGATGAACATCGATATCAAGAGTGCATCAATGTTAACAAGATATAAATTAATAACATTTTTCATTCGGGAATAACATATATCACATAAAATACGAGTTGCTCTATAAGAACATTTAATATTCTTCTATAATATAAATGATGCTACTTCATGAGCAAAAATTTAATAGTATATAAATGTATTATGTTGCAGACATTTCCACAAACATGTGTTAGTAATGTTACTATCACAATATAACCATTCTTCAGGAATTTAACTTCCAAAGCAACAATTTAATGTTATTCAAGAGAAATAAATTCAGTAAAATGCGAATTGTGAGATTTTCTAGATCGCACATAATTACTTGAAAATATATTAAAACATAATGGAATATTATGAATCTATTTATCAACCATATAGGAACTCTGTTACCAATTATATAATTAGGGCATGAATTAAATTAGAATACCCCATAAAGTATGATTGTTCTTCAGTAACATGTAATATTCTTTAATTAATTATGCTACTTTAGGAGCAACAAATTTGAGTACAATCTTGTGTTACATGATTCCAAAATGATAAATTGAATTGTTCTTTAAGAACATGCAGAGTTAATTGTGCTACTTCAAGAGCAACAATTATAATTATGAACATATAGTATTTGCCAAAATCAAGAGCTGAATTATTATTCAGGACTACAAACTGTGCTACTTCAGGAGCAACAATTTTAGTATATATTAAACTACTTCAGGCGAAAGACTAATATTTTCGAGAAACCCAATGGCTCTTGAGGAACATATAGTGCTCTTTGGGGATATCAATTGTGCTACTTTGGGAGCAACAAAACTAACAATTCAAGAACCAAGATTTGCCCAACAATAAGACATATTATATGAATTGTTCATCAAAAGTACATGATATTCTCAAAGAATATTAATTGCGTGCTGCTTCAGGAACACCAAATTAAGATTTTATGTATACATAGATATAAATATTATACACTATGCAGGAGAGGAAAAAAAAACTGAGGTATATAGTAAATGAATAGATAATATTAAAAACTCTTCAAGAGTGTGAAATATTCTTCAAGAATATTAAATTATTGTGCTACTTCTGGAGCAACAATTAAATTTCAACAAATAATTTTGAGTTGCTCATTAAGAGCATGTGATATTTTGCAGGAATATGAATTGTGCTTCTGGAGCAACAATTTGGATCAAAATATTAAATAAACAAACAAATAAATAAAAACGTACATAGAAATATTGATTGTAAAGGCTCTTCAAGAGCATGTAATTTATTTCAAAACATTGATTGTGCTACTTATGGAGCAACAATTTAAGTTAAAAATGTGGTTTTGAATTATTCTTCAAGAGCATTAATATTCTTCATGAATATGAATTGTGTTACTTCAGGAGCAACAATTGTTATTTAACATTAGATAAACAAATAAACAAATAAACAAACAAACAAATAAATAAATAAATAAAAATGTAAAGTAAAAGCTCTTCAAGAGCATGTAATATTCTCCAGGAA
Organism: Lavandula angustifolia; assembly: GCA_028984105.1. Taxonomy (NCBI): domain Eukaryota; kingdom Viridiplantae; phylum Streptophyta; class Magnoliopsida; order Lamiales; family Lamiaceae; genus Lavandula; species Lavandula angustifolia. The sequence goes on along the minus strand of CM054825.1, from coordinate 1,186,783 downwards.
TATTGATTGTGCTACTTCTGGAACAACAAATCAAGTTGAAAATATGTTTTGGAATTGCTCTTCAAGAGCATATAATATTCTTCAAGAATATAAATATAACATACTTTCTTTTATAGATTATGGGATCTACGGGATCTCATATCATTTCTTGAAAAGAAATCAAGTCATTCGACATTTTCTTCATGGACATGTGATATTCTTCTGGAATATTCATTAATTGTGCCACTTCTGGGGCAACAACTATAACAATATACGAGATCGAATAAATCTCTTAATAAAAACGGACCATTTATCTCGATGTGATCTTCTCTTAGTTCTCAGTAATCATTTAATACAAACGAATTAAGAGATTTTATTAAACAAATGAATCTTACTAATTGACTACTTACTACGGCAAATGAATCGAAAACAATTCATCTACTTGAAGAAATGAGTAACACTAAAAGGGAGTTTGCAAGCGTAAATATTCACATTTGTTTTAGATTTAGATCTAATAGTCACATGGAGGCTTTAGTAGCAACTCGACGGAATCCGTTTGTGATGAGAGCTTTTTCGTGCTGATAACGTGTTATAAACTAAATAGAATAAGAGAATAATAGAGAGAATGAAAAATAGATGTGTATTATTATGAGGGTGAAGACCTCTATTTATATAGTACAAGATGAGCTCATAGGCTTTGGGTTTACAATATATGGTAAGTATATATATAAAACATATTACAACAAAAATTATACTCACTCTGTCCCGCTATTTGTGGCTCACTTTCCCGAAAGGGGTGTCCCGTTATTTGTGGCCACTTTCCTAATTTGGTAAAAAAATTATTATATCTTCTACTCTATCATCTTCTCTCTCTTACTTTATTACATTCTCTCTCCTACTTTATCATCATTTCTCTCATACTCTCTCACTATCTTACTCATATTCTCTCTCATACTTTATCATCTACTCTCTCTCATATTTTATCATCTACTCTCTTAATTCCCGTGCCGAAACCAATTGAGTCACAAATAACGGGACGGAGGGAGTATAATTTAGCACATCTAAAATTGACAATTTCATCATCCTCTTTATACTGAAATTACACATTTTGTCCATGATTTTATGTTCATGGATTCCCTCTGATCCATCTCAATTATTAGATTTGTATAAACAAAATTGGGTGGGCCCATTCTCTTTTAAAAATAAAAATTTAGCCCAAAATTTCCCTCCACGAGCAAGAAATCCTTCTGTGCGTAGCTATATTGATTTCCCAAATTCTTTTCATTGTAGTTATCTATCATAGAATTGAGGTAAAAATATTTAAACACTAAGAAAAAGAAAAATGGTCCCCCTTTTCCAATTCAAAAGGATGGGTCATATGAATATTGTCCACATGGTCCACATTTTTAATTCTATCTCCATCATTCAACAAATACTATCTATTTTATAATGTAAGATAAATAAGTAGTAATTGTCTAAGTTCGACCGGTATCAAATATTTAAATCTTGTGATTAATTTATATTCGTAGGTTATTCAAATATATTGTTTCTTAAAACAAAGAGTGAGCGAAAAATAAATTTGGAGTTAGTCACTTGGTAACAATATTACAATACATGGTCACTCGTACATTATGTTGAGGCTGTCACCCTTTCACATTAAAGGTGGTTGAACCTTCCTTTGTGGTTTGCAGGTTACTGCATAAGGAGAGTGGTTTACTCAGAGCGTGGTTTACTCAGTACGCACCGAAGATAGTGGTTGCGGGTTCCATGAATAAAAAAATAAAATAATATTTTTAGATGACACAAGGATTATTCATTGTCAAGTTTAGGTGAAGTTCCCATTAAACCCCAGAATTCATGGATGCCAACCTCATTCTTCTTTTCTCCCTCTCCATGTTCTCGCGGCATTGAAAAAGCGTTTATAGTTCATCGCATGCTCGTTGATTTGCTGCTAGAATAAATTATAGGAGGAGCCAAATAATTTACGTAGCATCTGCAGGTCAACATAGTTTGATAAGAACCAAAAGGGGGAGAAGATAATCACGATTAGGCAAACACAAATGAAAACCCAGTTATTGAGGATTGGAAGGTATTCAGAAAACACCTGAATATCAGGGTGGGTGGTTCCTCCGTTCACTCTTTCACCAATGGATTAGGTGATGTTATCTCAGATCCATAGTCATACATAATCTAAAATCCTATTAAAACCCCCCTCTGCTTTGTCTCTCTAGAATTACATAACCCTGTTCTATCACATTCAACAAATTTCCCGCTCCTCAAAAAGGAAACTAAATTAAACTTCTTTTTCAGGAAGAATTAAAGAGTCTGTTTTGGACACCGAGTTGATAAATTCCAATTAATTGGATCTGGGTAGTGGAGAAGAAGATGAGCAGATATGGGTGGTAGGAGTGGAAGGTTATGAGGGTAGTGCTGGGAGTGGGAGGGCGGCGATGATGGCGTTCCGATTATACCAAAACGAGTTAGTTAATCTTTAATCTTTCATTAATTAACCGTTGGTGAGTTGCTAATTTACTATATTTGTTTAGCAGCTCAATCAATCATATACTTCTATTTATCTATTTTTTTTAATTAATAAAGATTTTATAACGAAACGCTGAAAATATTAAAGAAAGTTGGGAGCTTTTCTTGAATTTGATAGCACATGTTTCGTGATTCACCCACCAATCGCCATTAACAGGAAATAGCTTTATCTTCTCAATTTTGATAGAGCAGAAATCTGACTGCTGCCTGTTGTAGAATTGCAATGGGCCGGTTTGTGTTTCAATTGAAAGGTGGTTCTGAAAATTCCTTTCGATTTATTACAGTCACGAGTACAACATTGCTATGCATATTGTACAAAGGGGTGATGCAAGAAAAGGGGGAGAAGAAAAAGTGTGGGGAATGGCTCGTTCACTGTCACGAGCAGTATTATATTTTTATGTCCGTACTCTGACAGCGACCATTGAATGATGGTGGCACATGCTTCCTGTCAAATCATTTTTTCGTGGAACGGACAGGATTCATCGTACGGTTGGATTGACGGCTGATATGTCTCTCTTTTGTTAAACTCTCTCTCACTCTCTGATGATAGCAAAGAGAAAGGGACACTCGCTGAGCTATTTGCACAGTATCAGCACTACAGTATTTTGCATTGTCTATCTCTATATCTCTTGGTCCTTTCTCTCTCTATATTTCTCTGCCTCCTCCCTCTGGAGTCGACTGCCACCAGGTCTACCTTGGTCGGGTGGACTATAAAATAGAGGAAAGTTACAGTCTTTTAATTTTCTCTCACTTCGTTTTCATTCAAAGAAAGTCGAGAGAGACAGCGATAGGCTTAAGATAGAAACGTACTTTCAGCTGCTGCATAATCAAGAAGCAAAACTAGGAAAAAAAAACGGAGAGGGCTTCTCCATTTTCATGGGGTTACTGTTTAAGACAGAGAATTGCCTCGAGCTGGGTTGATTCTCTTGGGATTTTTAGATTAACAATGGTGAGGTCATATTCGATGGTTTTAAGGGGTTTAGCCATAATTGTTGGTGGAGTGGAAATGCTTGTAAAGGTTGGGGAAGAGTGAACTGGGAAGGAAGGAAATATCGAACTAGAAAAAATGGCTTAGATTTTGCGGTTTTAATTTCAAAGAATTGTCAATGAGTGTTTGTTTGAGCTGGGGTAATTCTGTTGATTGGTAAAAAAATATTAATAAATATTTGTGTCTTGAGTGAAGTGTGGATAAATCCTATGAAGCTTTCAACATCAGAGATGGGTCAGCAGGCTCATGAAGGTACCAATTATTTATTCTCTTTTTTTTATACACACTTTTTTAATTTCTCTCCTGTGAATTGATTTCTTTCTCCTCTTCTTTTTTGTTTTTTGGTAGAATTCTGTCTCAGCATGTCCTTGTCGTTGATACTTCTTAAAAGTTTCAACAAGTATGCATTTGTCCTTTTCTTGAATGGACTCTTTGTTAGTGACTGTTAATAACATAAATATAGGTCAGTGAGTAAGTTAAGTGGACTGCATTTTGATTGATGGACTTTCTTATTGATATTTTGTCATGGAAGGGGAGAAGAAGTGCTTGAATTCTGAGTTATGGCATGCCTGTGCTGGTCCTTTAGTGTCGTTGCCAGCAGTCGGAAGTCGCGTGGTTTACTTCCCTCAGGGTCATAGTGAGCAGGTTTCTCTGAATTTTTCTATTGTTACTTCACCTGTTTCGAAAGTCACACACCTTTGAATAGATGTTAACTGGAAATTTGGGCAGGTTGCTGCCACAACTAATAAAGAAGTTGATGCCCATATACCCAATTACCCTAGCTTGCAGCCTCAGTTGATCTGCCAACTCCATAATGTTACTATGCATGTGGGTTTCCTTCTTGTTGACTGACTCATTTAGTCTAATAAACCTTAATAAGTAGTTTGTTATTTGTTGATTCTCAGGCAGATGTTGAAACCGATGAAGTATATGCTCAGATGACATTGCAGCCTCTGACTCCGGTATTTTCATGCTTTACTTTAAACTACTCAATTCATTCATAACAGAATGCGACCTAAATACTTATTACTTGGTTGCAGCAAGAACAGAAAGATGCATATCTTCCAGTGGAGCTGGGAATCCCCAGCAGTCAACCAACCAATTACTTCTGCAAGACTCTCACTGCAAGTGATACTAGTACGCATGGAGGCTTCTCTGTTCCTCGTCGCGCTGCTGAGAAAGTTTTCCCACCCTTGGTATATCATCTTGTCTAATCATCCTTGAATCAAATCTAGTACTAAAGCTCTTCTCAATTTTCTTTGGTACCTCAGGATTTTTCACAAACACCACCTGCTCAAGAACTTATTGCAAGGGATCTGCATGATGTTGAGTGGAAATTTAGGCATATTTTTCGGGGTAGGTTCCATCTTTGTCATGTTGTTTGAATTAAATCATCTGATGTTGTACTATGAAACAGTTGTTATATTTGAATATTGTAAGTCTAGTTTTCAGCTATTTGGTCTGAATTTCTCATATCTCTCTCTCTGAAATACGATTGTGAGTATTGCCATTTTAAAATGAAAATTAAATTGCATGTATTTGTCTGTTCACACTGAGAAGTATAGATCTATAGATGCCAAGATGGGCTTGTGTTGGGGTTTAAGCAGATGTGGAGTGGCGCTAGAAATTTTCAATTGCTACATCTTGGTGGCCGCATCTGGGTTTACGAAAGATCTAGCTCAACTGCTGCACCTTTTTAATTGTTAAAAAGAGTAGATAAAGTGAACTCAGATACTTGGCTGTCCTCTTAAGGGGTCATGGAATGATCAAATGAACGAGAGGAAAGGTGCAAATTGAGAAACTTTCTTTTTTCTTAAAAAAATCTTGTTTGCATTTTCAATAAATATTTTCCCAACATTACAATGTAAAATGAAAACATGATGATACTGAAGCTTGTACTAACTCAATAGGATGATCTTGAAACAAGTTCCTAGTGCCCTTTATTTTGTATTAAGTAATATATCTCACTAGCATATGCACTGCAGCATCAAGAGATGCTGTTAAGTTATCCAACTCATGCCTAGAATACTAGCATTGCAATATATTGGAACTCTAACACAGACATGAGTATTTTAGGAGATTTTAATCCTGACTTTGGCCTCCCGGTCATGTGAAGCATAATACTTGCCCCCGTTAAAGTTTGATGAAGGTAGGACAAAGTATTGTTTTTGTAGTTGAGACAGGGAGTTGAGCCCCATTCTTTATGTTTTTATAGTGCTAAGGAGGTAAAGGCAGGGTTTACAATGTACAGGACAATAGTTACTTATGCTTATCCGGAAACAGTAACAAGTTTCGGGATCCGGAGAGGAGAGATGTGTCGCTTCTTAGAAACACATGATCACACTGCAGTGAGGAACTTTGTCTGAAGAGATATCCTCTTTGAGGGTGAAAACTAAACAATAAAAATCTATTGGTCTCAACAGAAAAAGTAAGTAGAAAGCAAAATCCTGCGAGAATGCTCATCCTTATGGTATTAAGGTTGCATGATTCAATAAAGAAAAGACATTTAGATAAATGGTTCTTACCTAGTGTGCATCATGACCTTTACGTTGCTAGTTATTCATGTTTTTTAAAGTCATATTCACATTTAATTTCCATCTACTTTTGACCTGTTAATTATCATCTTGGCAATTCTTCAGGTCAGCCCAAGCGTCATTTGCTCACTACCGGCTGGAGTGTCTTTGTCAGTGCCAAACGTCTTGTTGCTGGGGATTCTGTTCTATTTATCTGGTAAAATTTACATACAGATTCCCAACTACATGTGTCTTATACACCTGAGTTATTGTTGTCGTATAATAAAATTGCACTCTTGATTGGCGTAGGAATGAGAAAAACCAGCTGTTTTTGGGCATTCGTCGTGCCACTCGACCTCAAACTGTGATGCCATCATCTGTACTTTCAAGTGACAGTATGCACATCGGACTTCTTGCTGCCGCAGCTCATGCTGCTGCAACTAATAGCTGCTTCACTGTTTTCTATAACCCCAGGTGACATTATATTATTCTGTGTTTTCTTTATTTCTCCGTGTTTTCACCGTCTGACAAAACCTTGTAACATCAGGGCTAGTCCATCTGAATTTGTCATACCTCTGTCAAAGTATGCCAAAGCTGTGTATCACACACGTGTTTCAGTTGGAATGCGTTTCCGCATGCTATTTGAAACTGAAGAATCTAGTGTTCGCAGGTATACAATTTATTGGAAAACTTCTAAGTTTACTTCTCTACCATTATTAAACTATTATTCTTCTGGCAATGAACTAATATATACGTCGAATGAAAGTTGAGGTAGAAAGAAGATTTCCATATCATCTACGTAATGAAGATGGAATATTATGACTTTATATTGTTTGATTTATCGTTCTTTTTACATTGGCTTTCTTCAATTGTTTCAATCAAGATTGTGATTATCCTAAGCACTCTTGACATAAGCAATGTACTGATTAGGGTATCCCAAAATATATAAGCGAATTAATTGAGTAATTCACTGCTCTTTAGTGACCACTTGGTTCTCACTTAGGAAACTGTTCTCTCATCTTGCAAACTTCCTGATATTATTTATGTGTGGTATATCATACCCGACTAGTAGCTAATATTAGTAAAAAAATTGGTGAATACGAGTTTGACTAAAATATTTGGGTTGCATATTACAGATACATGGGTACGATTACTGGAATTGGTGACTTAGATCCTGTTCGTTGGGCAAATTCTCATTGGCGCTCTGTTAAGGTAATTAACATTATTTTATGCTGTCCCTTTGGAGACGCCCAAACAAGGGTCTTTGGTTCGGTCCTTACGTCCTGCCCTCCCCCACCTACAATTAATGCTTAAAATATAGTTTCCTTCCTTTCTTCTGAAATTTGTATTTTATTCATATCCTATCTGGTTAAGTTTATTAAGAATTGAGTATTTGGTTGCTAAGATTTTTGAACTAGGCCATAGCGTTCTAATTGATGTTTAGAGTCTAGATTAGCATGCATATTAGATCTATCTTGTTTCTTGCAAGCTCTGTGCAGTAGGCAGATGCAGTTTTATCATTGGCTCATTTCGTTGAAAGATTAACATTTTGCAATGAGTTGTTAACTTTATGTGTGTGGACATGAAAGCACAATTTCGAAAGAATCTCCTAATCATTTGCAATTTAGAACTGTTAGGCCCACCAGACTTCAGTTTTGGATCCATTCCAGTCTCTTTTCATTGATCTAATGCTATGGAGGCAGAAATAGTACTCACTCAGTCCCATGATTCTTGTTCCACTTTCCTTTTTTAGCCGTCCCACAATTCTAGTCCATTGTCCCATTTCCTAAAACAGTAAATTATTACAAACACTTCATTAGTGGGTCCTACAACTTTACATACAACTTAACTCTCCTAAATTACCACGCTGAAAAAGAAATGGGAAAAGAATTCTGGGATGGAGGGAGTAAATATTAGTGAGACTTTTGGAGGTATATAAATTCTTGTCAATTTCAAAATGTAGAAAACAATCTTATGCAAAGCTTACTGTTGTCAATATTAGATAAGATCAGCATGAGATTAAGTTTTTTTAAACTACATTTAACTCAGTTAAATTAAATATGTTGTCAATACCTTTTATTATTAAAACTAGTAAACTAAATGCTGTGAATTTGGACTTAGTGAAGGAAATGGATGATACTTAATGCTGATTTTAGGGACTACTTATTCGTAATAATATCATAATTATTCTTGATAGATTGGAAAAGCACAAATGATGTTGATAGATATAAAAAATTCGGCTGTCTTTGGGGCTGATCAATATCACTGAACTGTTGAAGCTTTTATTCATTTGCATGTCTGAGGAATTGCATCATGGTATGCTTCAATAATTTGAAGTGATTATCTTGTATGCATCAAGACCAAGCAATCCCTTGGCTTTGTCACCTAAGGAAATTGGATATAAGAAAAGAAGCATGTCGAGCATGAAGTTCTTTGTAACTAGTGTTGTTACAGTGGACCTATCTCTTAAATGATAAATCTAACCATTGTCTTGTTTCTTCCAGAAGCTTGCATACTTCTGTGGCCTATACCATATTTCATCATTGATTTCACGTATTCGTTGCTCGTCATCCAAACTACTTGAATCATCAAATAATGATGAGAAATGTTATCTTTATGTCAATCTTGAAGTGGAGACGTTTTTGTATTTGTTCGGGAAAAGTACTGCATCGTACAATACATGCGATCATTTTCTTTGTAATTGGTGCATTTTTCTATTTTTTTGTCCACTATCCGGTTTTTGCTCAGGAGCTGAATTTTTCTTGATGACTAATTACCTCTAGTTTTTCTTTGATTGACTGTGTTCTACATATTGTCTGAATTTTTAGGTGGGTTGGGATGAATCGACAGCTGGTGAGAGGCAGCCGAGGGTGTCACTGTGGGAAATCGAGCCTTTGACAACATTTCCTATGTATCCTTCACTATTTCCTCTGAGACTGAAACGACCATGGTATCCTGGAGCTTCCTCTTTTCAAGGTATAAGTTCACGCCACCCTTTACTTGTTTATATCCTCAAACTCAATGGTAGTTTTACATTGGCTTCTATTCCAGATGGTGGCTCTGAAACGATCAATGGCATGCCATGGTTAAGAGGTGAAGCTGGTGAGCAAGGTTTCAACTCTGCAAACTTTCAGCCTGTTGGAATGTTACCTTGGATGCAGCAGAGGTTCGATCCTACAGGATTAAGAAATGATCTCAACCAGCAATATCAGGCTATACTGACTAGCGGAATGCAAAACTTTGGAAGTGGTGAGTTGTTGAAACACCAATTAATGTCGTTTCAACAGCCCCCCGTTCACTATCCTCAATCACAGCAGCAGCAGCAGCAGCATATCATCCAGCCATCAGTTTCTTCTCTGCAAACCCAAATGCTGCCGGATCATATGCAGCAACCAATAGTCGACAACCAATCTGAACAGCATCATACTTACCAGGAAGCATATTTAGAGCAACACGACCAGCTCCAGCGGAGGCACCCATTGGATATTCCTTCCCCTTCATTTACAAAGCCAGAATTTTCAAACCCAGAGAGTAAATTCCCAGCATCTAGTGTGCAGAACATGTTGGGTTCACTTTATCGTGAAGGAAATGGTAACCTTTTGAATTTATCGAGTGCTGGGCAGGCCATGCTCGATGAGCAGTCACCGCATAATTCGTGGGTGGCGAAATTTGCTCAGTCAGCTGTTCCTAATTCCACAAAATATGCTGGAAAAGATGCTTCTGCTGTGGATCAGGAAACATGTCAGCCTCTTTTTGGTGCCAATATCGACTCCTCCGGTCTCCTGCTACCCACTACTGTTACTTCATCCGTTCAAGCTGACGTGTTCCCTATGCCACTAGGATCGGCTGGGTATCATAGCCCTCTATACGGCTATGTTCAAGATTCTCCCGACTTATTGCATAATGCGGGACAAGTTGAGCAACCAACACCAACCTATGTAAAGGTTGGAAATTGAACTTGTGTTTGGTTTGTTTAGTTTGATTTGGAGTAAAAGTGTTTGTTGTAGGTTTATAAAACAGGATTGGTTGGACGGTCTGTGGACATGGGGCGTTTCAGCAGCTATGAGGAGCTGCGGCAGGAATTGGGACAGATGTTTGGTATTCAAGGGTTGGTTGGAGACCCTCAGAGATCAGGCTGGCAGCTTGTATTCATCGACAGGGAGAATGATATTCTTCTCCTTGGAGATGACCCATGGGAGTAAGAAGCCTTTATTACAATCTATGAACAATGAACGAATGCATATATGATATATGATATGTGTGTGTGCAGGGCATTTGTGAATAACGTGTGGTATATCAAGATTCTTTCTCCTGAAGATGTGGTGAAGCTAGGGAAACAGGAAGCCCACTCCGCTGATGCTTTCTTTTAGAACTTGGTCGGATGCAGAAGCAGTGAAATATGTATTTACCAAAAGATGATGATGATGCGTGCCTTTTAGATTTGTTACATTAATTACTACTCTATCTGTATCGACTCTCTCCTTATCAATGTCTCTCTCTATGTGCTACCTAACACTTTTCTTTGTCTTATGTTTAATATTTCATTTAGTGTACTAAAGATTGAAAGAATTTGGAAGGTTAATATATTAGAGTTGCTAATTGAGGCGTACTATATCTAAATGACTGAATTTTCAAAATGTTACTCAACTAACAAATTACTATAATACAATCTACTTTGCGTTTTGAATAAATTTTTCTTAACTACTACTCTCTCCGTCTCACTCATCTTGACGCGTTTCTTTTCGGTACGTGAATTAAGAAAGTAGATGATAAAGTAGGAGAGAGGGATAAAGTAAGAGAGAGAAGATAAATGAGTTTGTGATAATGTATGAGAGATAAATGATAAATTAAGATAAATAAATGAAAAAGTAAGAGATAATTTAAATAATATTTTTTAAAGTTATTTCCTTTTAAGAAAACATGTCATTTTAAGTGGGACGTTACGAAAAGGAAAACGTGTCAAGATGAGTGGGATGAAGGGAGTACTATTTATGAAATTATTTTTTAAACATAATAATACCTCTAGATTGCCATGCGGGAAATTTACAAGAAATTAATTAATTACTTCAATATCTACTGTATACAATTTGTTGGAATAATAATTTCAAACCTCTATTGATAGATGAATGATTTTGATGTAATTTGTTAGGTTTTCAGCTTGTGATTGTATATAGTTTTCTCATACTAGGTTAGTTCAGGCTGTGATTGTTTGGATGATGGATTTTACTGAGTCTAGCTTTGATAAGCTGACTTCTCTAGGCTGAACTAATAGATAGATTAGATTCTTCATCGGTCCGAATTGAAGGATTTAAACATGTGAAGATAGTACGAGGTACGAGTCACGAAATTCTAAGAAGATGGTCAACAGAAGAAACGACAAGTACCAGATCAACATCGACCAACACCAGACCGCCATATCAGCCCTAGTCAAAGGGACAAAACAATACCGCAATAATCTATCCGCAGGAGCAAGCGGAGCGTGACACATGTCCATGCATTCAATGCAGAAGACGGTTGTCAACACCGAGCCAATGAGAGATCGATCTTTGTTCAACATATCCTTTCCCAGCTCTCCTATAAATAGGAAAAGGCCGCTCGTTGAGAGGTTATGGAATTTCACGAGCTCAAGCATATTACACTCAAGCAAAGAACAAACCTTAGCTTTCATATTCTACTGTTCCATTGCTAGAAATCCCCCTTCTGTTCATACTCCAAGTGTGTTGGGAGATAATTCAGCTGTTGTTTAGTTGTTAATGATTTGGCTGATCTCAAAACCCTATGTTGATTGGTGAACCATTCCCTTGTATTTGTAACGCCTTGTCTTTGAGTTTTTCAGACTTAGCAGACTCGTCTTTAGCATGGTTCCGGCTTAGTAGTTCCGTTTGCTGCTCTTCAGTAGACTATCCGCCGCAGTGCCATGGAGTGAAGATTCGGAAGTCTTTGGACTCGGCCAGAGCAAAGATCTTGAAAGGTGTTCAGGAGTCAGTAGAACTGGACTCAGTAGGAGCAGTTTACCGAACTCAGAGTCTTGACCTTCAGTAGAGTTGAACTCAGCAGGAGTATACTACTGAATCTATGGGTCGACTCAAGAATGTACTGTCGTTTCTTTGGATCGACAGTGGACTTCAATGTTATTTCCAATAGAGTGGTCCGAGGTCGTACAACTAAGGAAAGTCAGCTTCAACATCAACCTTGAAGTCTGCAAGTGTCTCAACCACTTTGTGTACCTCGACCAATGACAAGCAGCCAGCTGGCAAGTCTCCGACATAAAGCTGCAAGTCAACCCACTTTTAAGAAAAGTAAGGGAACTCTACAGAATTCAAAAAGAAGTCGTTTGCTACCTAGTTATAGAGTGACGTGTGAACAGTTTCTCTTCAACAGATCTATTCACACTCGCTTATAAATAGAGGGAAGGTCGTGATCTTCAAAGTCGCACTACACGATCACATACGCCACCATACGAGAACTCAAGCTTTCAAGCAACAAGCTCTAGAACACTTATCGTTTATTCAAGTGAAGTTCACGAAATCAGAGTTGATATATCCTCTTGTTCTTCACTCTAGAAGCCTTTCTAGTTCTCACCCTCTAACTCTTAAGCTCATTGTAATATTCTTAGCTTAAATTGAAGGAGTTCATTTATTGAACTGTTCTTACTGTTAAGAACTCCTTCTTAGTTGGAGATACATTCAAACATCTTTGTTTGACCTTGTAAACTGAGACTTGCTCAGTATAATCACAAGTAAAAGTTCGTCCAACGTACAAACTAATTGAGACTAACTCAGTATAATAAATTAGTGTTCTGTGTTGTTAAGGACGAGTGGACGTAGGATCTTGCGTATCCGAACTACTTTAAAAACTACTGTGTTGTTTATTTGTTGCATTGATTAACTGCTCATACTGAAAATATTCTTGCAAAAATCATACAACTGAATTTCCGTTAAAAGCTAAAACATCGCACTAATATACCGAATGGATTTAATAAATAAACGTTTTCGAAAACAAACTGAATCGGGCCTACACTATTACGTACGCTACTGAACCTCTGCTGAACGGTTCGAATTCGACATCGATCGGCCCAGCGGACCTCGCATCGTCGGTCACTCTGTCCGCGCGATCAAGATCAGCTTGTTTGGTCTACTGAATCAATTCAGTAGAGAACCTCCGTGAAACGGACTGATTGCGTTTGAGTTTGAGAAAAAAGTTTTCAGGTGTATTAACCCCCCCCTACATCTGAACATTTGACTCGGGACCAACAATTTGTATCAGAGCCTGAGTTCTTTTAACTCTTTTTTTTTCCTGAAACTAGTTTACTCGAACTGATCCTTTTGAAAACATTTTTCACATCATAACATCTCTTCATTCATCCTTAACCCCTTATTTTCAAATATCTGATATGTCAGGGATCAGGATGGTACCCATGTTCTCAATAGAGAACTATGGAGTATGTCGAGTCAGAATGGAGGCGCATTTGACCTCACTACACGACAGCATGTCTGATGTGCTGGAAATCGGCCCTATCATTCCTATGATAAACAGTGTAAAATACAAAGAGGAAGGTGGAGCTGAGACAGGGGAGATGGTGCCTAAAGACAAATTTGAATATACACCGGAAGAGAAGAAGCTTCATAATCTAGATAGAGTTGCTCGTAATGCTATTCTAACAACTCTTGGTGATTCTTATCTAGGCAGGGTTCAGGATTGCAAGTCCGCGAGGAACTCTGGGATGCGTTGGCGTTACTGAGTCAGGGGACTCAGAAGATAAAGAACAACAAACTAATGCTGGAGCTCCAGAAGCTTGAGAGGTTCACTCTCATGCCTAATGAGAAGATTGAAGATCTGAACGACAGACACCAAGATCATGAATTCAATCAATGGGCTAGGGAAGACGCTCTCGAACAGTGAGATGAACCTGAAGATACTACGGGCACTGCCAAAAGGACGATGGAGTTCATTTGCCACGTATCTTCGACACTCTGACCTTGATTCTATTTCTACTAACCATATATTTTCTGAATTGAAGGTAGAGGAGTTAGAGTTCAGTCTAGCTCACAAGATAAGGGATGGAGCTGACACCTCACATGATCTTTCCCTAAAGGCATCATTCAACACTCCACAACTAGCAGTGAGCAACCAGACTACGTCGACAAGCTCAGCCCCGATTCCTACTGAAGGAACCCTGACTGAACGCTATGCTCTGCTGGCTCTTAAATACCAGAGAGAAAAAAATAGGAGGATCAAACTGAAGAAATCCTACCAGAAATCCCGAGGCAAGTATGAATCACCTTCCAAAGGAGATCATAACTCGAAACTCTCTGGATGTAGGAATGAAGAACCTGCTTCTAAACTTGAAAAGTCAGAATCAAAACCAAGCATACCTTCTTCATGCTACAACTGCAAGAAGGATGGGCACTACCAATATGAGTGTCCAGAGCTGAGTGCAGCTGAAAGAGCTGTGCGACAAGCTTGAAGAGAGAAGATCGCCAAAAAGCGCCAAGCATTCATTGTTGGAGAGCTTTCAGATGACTCAGAAGAGGCGAAAAACTTCATGGACTCATCAGATGATGAAGTCTCATTCATCGCAGTAGAGATGGAAGAAAAAGAGAAGTGTCTGATGGCTGGAGAAGAGGATGAGGTAAACTCTTATGCTATTGATATACACTCTTCACCATGCACACACAATACAGAATCTACTGCAGGTGATCATCCTGAATCTGCACTATGCTACGAAAACCTACTAGACGAGCAGATCAAGATGAGCTTGGACTTTAGTCAGACCTTTCAGGAGATGGACCTCTTGAGAGCAGAAAATGAGAAACTTTCTAAGCCCAGCAAGAAGGATTGATCTCAGTACTGACCAAAGATTTGGCGAAGAAAGTCAGTGAACTGGATCTACTGAAGAAGGAACACTCAGAACTACAGACACAATACGAAACTCTCAAGAAGAGTGATGAGTTTGGAAAGTACTGATGACCGACAGATTCCTTGGAGCAGAGAAGAAGCTCGAAGCCATGCTCACAAGTCAGAGACCTGTAACCCATAAGGAAGGGTAAGGTTATACTTTTGAAGGTTCGACCTCAGCCCCACAGGATTCAGCAGCAAAACTTGCTGATAGGTTTGTCAAAGGGTGTACTAAACGCTCAGAACCCCAGAAACATTAGGAAATCAAAAGGTGAATGTACCTCATCCCACCTATCAGAAGTCTGGCAGATCTCGCTCACAATCTCCCAGTCAGAAGCAAGGGGGAATTTCAGTGAGATGGGCAGATCAACATGGGCCTCAGACCTTGACTCACCCTGCTCAGTATGGAGGCTACTATTATGAGCCAGTGGTCAAGAAGGCACCTAAGGTCTAGAAGAAAGATACTGAATGAGCTCAGAAGGTTAAGATTCCAACTAAGCAAAAGATCAGGACTGCTGAACCTCTGAAGTAGAAAGAGTCACCACCACTGAGTCCAATAATAAAGTATGTTGACGGGTCAGGACGGAAGCTGTCTGAGACTACTAAAGTAGTCAGGCAGATTTGAATAGCTAAACCACTAACTCTTCAGGACCCAAAAGAAACATAAAGGGTACCTAAGTGTGATTTTCTATTTTGCAGGTACAAAAAGACCCATGGTACATGGACAGCGGATGTTCCAGACATATGATGTACCAGAAGACACTGCTGATAGACTACACCACTGAAGAAGGATCCATGATAGAATTTGGCGACATGCCAAAGGCTACACGAGAGGATACAAATCATTGAATATTGGTACCACCGTAGTTCCAAAAGTATCTTATGTTTAAGGGCTTCAACATAAACTCCTCTATGTTAGTCAATTTTGTGATAATAAAAGAGTGATATTTGACACTGGTTTTTGTGATATATTGGATAAATCTACAGGTAAAACAGTGTTATCAGAAACACGAAAGAAGAATATCTAGTGGGTTGAGTACGACTACTCAGTGGGAAATACTGCTGGATATGAGTCAGTAGATGATACTCAGCGGTTCGTGGTTAAAAGAAAATTGGGGGAAATCATAGTAGTACTATGGAATTGAAGATCCCAAAACCGAGCTGATATCAGTAGTTCAGTGTGTCATTAGGATTAGCTGATGCATAGGTTAGACTTGTTGTAATCGTTTTTATATTCTTGTCTAAGTCCTGTACGGGGTAATTGTTGAACTGATCTTCTGTCGAAGATACTTTTCAGAACCCCATGTCATCAGTGTAATCGCTTGCGTTCTTGACCATCACGGTGAGTAGACCTCGTAGAAGCCAATCCAGAAAACCGATAAGTCATCGCGGAAGAACTCATGCAAGCCCGAAGTACCTTCGCGGTCGCCGGTGACTTACTCAGAAGTTACATTCCTTGTCAGCCGACTCAGTCGAAGAAGATAGAGACTTTGCAGTCTACTGTATCCGACAGAAAGCGACCTAACTACTTAAGTCTTTTCGAAAGTTCAGCAGAAGATCATACGAGGTTGTTTGAACGGTCAACTCTGACATTCTCACCAACTACAAACCTCGACCAATGAGAAGCCGACAACGCCTTACCTGCTCCAAACAGTAAAGCTGCTCTCATGTACAGTAATTAACTGCCCTGCTGCAACAAGTTCGAGTTAATGGCCGTTTTCTTTGGAAGCATGTGACACGTGGCATCGTCGTCTCCAACGGACATATGCCATAGCTCACAGCTATAAATAGAGAAGATTTCGAAGCTCCACAAGCGCGAAGCACGAAATTAAAAAGGGAAATTGCTCAAGCTCTCAAACACTCTAGGAACTCAATCGAACATCCAAATAAGAATCTCGATTTACTAAGAATATTTTTGTGGTTCTTCTCTCTAGAGTCTTTAGATCCCTTTCTTCTCTACCTAAGCTCATTGTCAGATTTATAGCTTAGATTCGAAGGAGTTCATTTTTAGTGAACTGTTCTTATTGTAAGAACTCCTTCATTAGTTGGAGAACTGTTTTCGCTCCCTTTCGAACTTAGGTTTGAATTGTAAAGTCGCTAAGGACTATAACTTAGAAGGATCTGTCCTGCGTGCACGCTTCTCTTGCCGAGACTTGCTCAAACTAATCAACAAGTTATCCTGCTCCGTTCGGGACCGTGGACGTAGGATCTTGCGTATCCGAACCACGTTAAACCGCTTCGTTTTTCTTGTTTTATTGCATACAAACCTTTGAAAATCATAAGTTTGCATAAAACGTATTTCTAAAATCGCACAGCCAAAAGAATTTAATCTGCGAAAACACGTTTTCAAAAAGAGACAAACTCCGGGCCCCACACTTATCCGCACACTTAAGTCTCCGACTGAGTTTCGAAGTACTGACAAAAGTCAGTAGGAGAGCTTAGTAGCTGACTCACTCTGTCCCGTGATCGAAGGTTTATTTGGCACTGTTCATCAATTACAACCAACAGCTTCAGCTGACCTTCACCGAGAAAAAGAAACGGTACTCAGGTGTATTCACCCCCCCCTCTACACCTGATATTTGTCTCCGGACCAACAAATACATTTATCCAAACTATAGATTATATCAAACATAAATATGAATAACTAGATCATGTAACATGAACTTGTAATTTGGCCACACAGACCACATGAACTTGTATTGGCCACACAGACCACTTGAACTTGTATTGGCCACACAGACCACATGTACTTGTATTGGCCACACAGACCACTTTCTTACATGCCTGTAGGGTTGTAAACGAACCGAATCGAAGCAAATATCACTGTATTCGATTCGTATTCGGTTCGATATTCGAATATTCGTATTCGTATTCGATTTATATTCGAATATTAAACCTTATTCGTATTCGATTCGATAATGCTATTCGAATTATTTGATTCGATTCGAATATTTGATTTGTTTGTTTGTTAAATAGTAACTATTCGATTGTTCGGCTATTCGATTCATATTCGGTACTATTCGATTCGAATTTTCTTAAATTTAAATTCAGTCTATCAGTTTATCGTATGCTTAAATTCAGTTTATCGATACATAGCAACGACCAAAAAAAATTACGAAAAATTAATAAAAATAAAATTTGGGGAAGAAACAGATACGAACGAAACAAATACGAATGAATTTGGGAAAAATAAAACCAGGATGTGGCGGCGACAGATGCGTGAGGAAGAGGCTGCGTCCGTGGCCTGCTGAGAGAGCGGCAGCGAGTAGTGAGGCGTTCTATCGTCGGTGGTGAGCGGGAGAAGGGAACGGAGGTGAGGGAGCGACGGCGTGGGGGAGCCGCGGTGTGGGACGGCGGCGGCGTGGGGAGCAGTGGCGGCGTGGTGGAGGGAAGACGTGGGGAGTTTGGGGGGAAAGGAACAAATGAAATTGAGTAGGGTTTTGTTTTTATAAGGTTATGAAATAAGAATTTAATTTATTCATTTAATTAATATACAAAATAAAAATAAGTTTACAAAAATATTATTATATATAAAAATAATTATTGTATTTATAATTTATATTTAATCGAATATTTACGAATATCGAATCGAATATTACAATTTAGTATTCGTATTTGATTAGTAAACGAATCGAACCGAATATTTATAATCGAATTCGAATCTCAAAATCTCGAATACGAATATCAAAAATCGAATATGAATACTGAATCGAATCAAAAATATTTGATTCGTTTACAACCCTACATGCTTGTCGTCAAAACATGAAATATCGAATATAATATATAATAAAGATAAACGTAACATTCCCCACCTTAACCTTGATATCATGAAAATAATGGATATCAATGTTTAAGTCATGCGCGCCGATCCTATACATGAAAATTTATCTTAATAACTTTACATGGAATGTCATTCATGCATTTTTAATTCAAATAATTCATAAATACACATAGATCAAAATAATCAAACAAATGTATATTATACATAATCAACTTATTAACATGCAACTTTAATGGTTTCATCTAGTAATAAAATTAGGAATATTAAACATACTCTTATTTCTATTGACAATTTATTCGTGGATTGAGCATGGAATAAATTAATAAAATCATAAAAGCATTGTCCTAACAATCATAGACCTCTAACATGAACAACATATTACATGTACCATCATAATAAAACGTACCATAATCAAGAATTCATTTAATAGTAACATTAAAACTTTTGTTTTGCAATCTACATGCATGTTGACAAAATAATCTAGCACATCAAGAAACAAATTAACAAATAAATAGTTAAAGTATCCTAAAAATTCTATATTTTTAACATGGATGATCTAACATGTATTATATTCTATTAATATTCAACATGGTCAAAAATAACGTAAAGAAAACATGACAAACAATTTTCCTATCAAGCTCATGAACATGCTGTTAAAAACTGGCAGGTTACGAATAAAATTTTTAAAAAAAATACTTATCATGCTTGGGAAGTTATAAAAAAATAATTGAGTATACTAGACATACCGAGGAAGACGACCCTAAATGTTTACGGCGATATGACGATGGAAAGATGTGTAAATAATTCTTGAAACAGTTCGCAGATATGCTGACAGATTTTCGAAAACCTAATGTGAAACTAAATTATGGACGACTAAGGGTGTATTTATAGGCCTAAAAATAATTATCCAAACACCCTAATCCAATAAGGTATCAAATATATTTTATCCATAATTATTTTCGTCCATATATATTTTATATAGAATTTATTCTATCACTTACCATATAAGAG
Source organism: Lavandula angustifolia (assembly GCA_028984105.1). Taxonomy (NCBI): domain Eukaryota; kingdom Viridiplantae; phylum Streptophyta; class Magnoliopsida; order Lamiales; family Lamiaceae; genus Lavandula; species Lavandula angustifolia. Next base: position 1,167,072 of record CM054825.1, on the reverse strand, counting down.
ATTCAATCTTAGATAAATTAGGATATGGATAACCACAACTAGATTTTATCCTAAAACATTTATATCACACATAAAATATCTATTTTAATCATAAAAAATAATATAAAATTATCTCCTAATAACTTAATATAATAATAAATATTATATCCTTTTATGAATCCTAGTTGGTTTAGAAAATCCAAAATAAACAAATATTATTCTTGCCTAATAATTCTAACATGATTTATAAATAATTAAATAAAAAAATAATCATAATATGATATAAACAAAGACATTCAAAATTAAAAATAAATTTACATAACAAAAATGATTTAACGAAAAATAACATAAATGCTTTAATTTTTATTTTAATTTCTAAGGCGCGACTTACAGAACTAAAACACTTGATACCATGCATGAATAGATATGCAATGCATTTTATATTGAAAATTTCGGGGCGTTACAAAACTGAAGCTAGGAATGCAGCCAAAGCTCTTGATCTTGAACCTACTGATCCAGGCGAGACACCTTCAAGATGTATGGACTTCCTTTACCCGAAGATAAATCAAATAATTTCAAGGCAAGGATTTAGCGCTTCAAATCTGCTAGGAAGTAGTCTTGATTGTATGTGTCTGTGTAGCAATTTGATGTAATTGTACTCTAATTCTTATCATTGTTGGTCCCGAGATAAACGTTTAGGTGTTGGGGGGGGGGGGGTGAATACACCTGAAAACTTCTAACACATATGCTACTGAATCATCTCCCAACAATCATCAATATACATCAATTGTTACTTGGCCTGGCAATTCCTTATTGTCTCCATGGCCTGCTTCGTTTTTTACTTTAACACTCAGAATCACCTAAGTGATTGCTGACTCACACACCTACTGATTATTTGTGTGTTTGGTTCTTGCTTAGTTCAGAAGACTTGAAGATAATCTCCATAGTTTCTCATTGTAATATTTGTAAGGAGTTTGTATCTGATAGTTCTTTAGATTCTTAGATAGTGTTAGTTTGATAGTGATATGTTTTGGCATCATCAAATAGGGGGAAATTGTTGGGAGATGATTCAGCTGTTGTTTAGTGAGTAGAATATTTGGCTGATCCCAAAATCCTATGTTGATTGGTGAACCATTCCCTTGTAAAAGTTAAAGTCTTTGTCTTTGAGTGTTGCAGACTCAGTAGACTCGTCTTCAGTATGGTCCGGCTCAGTATTTCTATCTACTATCCTTCAGTAGACTATCAGCCGCAATGTCATGGAGTGAAGATTCAGTATGGCTGGACTTAGCCGGAGCAACATACTGAAAGGTGTTCAGGAGTCAGTAGTACTAGACTCAGCAGGAGCAGTTTACTGAACTCAGAGTCTTGACATTCAGTAGAGTTGAACTCAACTGGAGTATACTACTGAATCTATAAGTCAGACTCAGCAACGGCCTGTTAGTTTCTTTAACTGATAGTGGACTTTAAAGTCAGATTCAGTAGAGTTTTCTGAGGTCGTACATCTGAGAAATGCCAGCTTCAGTATCAACCTTGAAGTCTGAAGTGTCAACCACTTTTCTGTACCTCGACCAATGAGAAGCAGCTAGCTGGCAAAGTATCTGACAAAAGCTGCAAGTCAACCACTTTCTGCAAAGAAGCGGACTCTACAGAATTCAAAGGAAAGGAGCCGTTTGCTACCTATATAGAGTGACACGTGGACTGTTTCATCTCCAACGGATCTATCCATGTTCGCTACTATAAATAGAGGGAAGGTCATGATCTTTCAAGTCGCACTACACAATCACATTAGCGACCATACGGGAACTCAAGCATTCAAGATTCAAAGCTCTAGAACACTTAACTTTTACTCAGCTGAAGAACACGAACCCAAAGTTGATTATTCCTCTTTGCTCTTCGCTCTAGAAGGCTCTCTCGTTCCCACCCTCTAACATTAAGCTCATTGTAATATTTATAGCTTAAACCGAAGGAGTTCATTTATTGAATTGTTCTTAGTGTTAAGAACTCCTTCATAGTTGGAGATACAATCAAACAATTTTTGTTTTACCCTGTAAACTGAGACTTGCTCAGTATAATCACAAGTAAAAGTTTGTCCTGCGTACAAACTAACTGAGACTAACTCAGTATAATAAAATAGTGTCCTATTTTGTTCGGGACGAGTGGACGTAGGATCTTGCATATCGGAACCACTTTAAAAACTGCTGTGTTGTTTATTTGTTGCATGATATAATTGTTCATATTGAAAAATATCTTACAAAATCATACAACTATTGTTTTCAGTTCAAAGCTAAAACATCGCACTAATCTACTGAACAATTTTAGTAAACAAGCGTTTTCGAAACAAACTAAATCGGGCCTATACATTTCCGCACGCTACTGAACCTCTGCTGAACGGTTCTGAATTCTAACATCGACCGCCTAGCGGACCTCGCATCGTCGACCACTCGTCCACGTAATCAAGATCAACTTGCTTGGTCTGCTGAATCTATTCAGTAGGCATCTTCCGTGAAATGGACTGATTGCATTTTGAGTTTGAGAGAGAGGTTTTCAGGTGTATTCACCCCCCTCCTCTATACCTGAACGTTTGACTCGGGACCAACAAATGATGGATCAAAATTGAATCCTCAATGAAAATCGGTCGGAATTGGCCGTGCGATTGAAATTGGATCCTCTATGAGAATCGGTCGGAATTCAGCCATATGAAAAGATTATGGTCTGTGTGACCGAGTATATTTTTTCATGATCTAATTTTTTTCGTATCTTATCGGTGTGATATATAATTTGGGTAAATGTGTACATCTCCTACTGAGTAGTCGTACTTATCCCTATTATTATAATATTTTTCAGGAAATGGCACGACTGATGCGTAAAGGTGTTGATGATGATGATGGTAACCAAAATAATTTATCATATTTAAACTATTGTTTTTAGTTTATGAACTTTTCATTGTTTCTTTTTTTTTTTGAAATGTTGACTTCCGCTGAGTATGAAAATAACATGAGTTTTACAATGATTCTTTTCCATGGAAATGTTTTTAAAGAATTGAAATATGCATGTAAGGTATGAAGTAGCGTCCCTTGTTAAGTTAGGAAAATTGAGGCGTTATAATGATACTTTTTTTTGTATAGATTCTTTTGTTTCTGGCCAGAAGCAAACAAAAAAAAAATTATTACGCTACCATCTTAAATGTATAACACATTCATAAAAGCATTTGAGACAAACCATGTCATTAACCGGAAGTTCAAAGAGGTTTGAGCTTTGACATGATAGGTTTAGACATCTACGAGTATCTACAATGCGCATCACAATTGAAAATTTATATGAGCGCAACATAGAGATCTTGAAAAATATTTTAATAAATGAATTTACATGAATGCTTGATTTATAGAAGAAATGTGACACTTGCTAGAACTATAAGTTCAAATAATAAAGAACCCAATTCCCGCAAGAAGATTTGTCTTGATAATGTTAGTGAACTTAAAATTGTTACTAACATCAACATTCAAGAAGTTGTTACACAAGATCGCTATGCGCCGATTCAGGAATCTACAATGACTATTCTGATGAGGAGCAACTATGCTCTTTTTCCTTCGACCAATTTTTATCCAAATGAGTTTTTTCTGGCAATATTTTAACGAGGCAAGAATGTAGTTTTATGGTTGATCAATTAAGGAGCAGTGTTGTAAATATATGGTCAATTGGTCAATTAAGGACCAATTCTGCCAAATCTTTATTACTTGAGAACAAAAAATCTAAAAATAAAATAAAATTAGGGATCAATTTGACCAAATATGCAAAGATTCAGAACTATTTAGGTAGTGTTTGGAACAGCTTAAAAAAGATGCTTATTGGCTTTTTTAAGTGTTTGGTTATCATGCTTCTGCTTTTTTTTGGCTTAAAATAAGCTGAAATAAGTAGAAGCTCATAAGCAGGTATTGGGGTGCTTTTAGAAGCGGTGACATTTTTGCAATTTTGAAGAAAAGATTAAGCTGCTTTTTAATGGACAATCCAAACACCGACATCTTTTGCTTAATATAAACTTTAAGCAGCTTTAAGCACAAGCAGTTAAAAGCTGCTTAAATAAGCTGTTCCAAACATTGCCTTAGTTTAATTTTCCTAATTATATTAACATATACATTTACTATATATAGTAGTAAACTATCTAAACTACATTAGCCCATATATAAATCTATTAAATAGAAGTATTTGATCCTCATAATTTATAGAATTATTTTTACTCTCTAGTTTATAACAATACTTATATTATAAAATTATAATATAACTCTTTGTTGGACCCAGTTTTTTGAATCGAGATGATATCGGTATGCAATGAGCGCAAATTAACGAGACCAATTTTTAAATTTGGGTCTCGTTTTTATGAGAAGGAATAATCATACTAATAACAATAATGTCAAGTCATATTGACCGAGTTGACTCACTATAGCCTACTCATCTTTAACGATCCCATAGCCTTAGCGGCTTCTCTGAGCACAAACTTCTGTATCTTTCCGGTAGAGGTCTTGGGCAGCGCCTCCTTAAAAACCACCGTCCGTGGCACCATATACCGCGGCATCCTCTCCCGACAATACTCCATCACCTCCTTCTCCGTCGGCTTCTCCTTTACTCCCACCTTCAAGCTCAGGAACGCACACGGCGTTTCCCCCCAGAACTCGTCGGGCCGCGCCACCACCGCCGCCTCATCCACCGCCGGGTGACAGTAGAGAACCGACTCCACCTCGACGCTGCTCAGGTTCTCCCCGCCGCTGATGATCACATCCTTGGACCGGTCCTTGATTTCTAGGTAGCCGTCGGGGTGCATCACTCCGACGTCTCCGGTGAAAAACCAGCCGTTTCTCATGGCCTTCGCCGTGCCTTCGGTGTCTTTAAGGTAGCCCAGCAAAACGCAGCCGCCTCTCAGCACCACTTCACCTAAAGTCTTGCCGTCACGCTTCACGCTCTTGCCGGTTTCCTCATCAATTACGTCAATCACCGCCATGCCGGGCGTCCTCACCCCTTGCCTAGCTTTCAATCTCGCCCTCTCCGTCGCCGCCAGTTTGTTCCATTTATTTTTCCACGTGCAGCAAATCACAATCCCTCCGGTCTCCGTTAGCCCGTACCCATGACTCACGACGAACCCCAACGACTCCGTACGCAACAGTACCGCCGCCGGTGGAGGCGCTCCGGAAGTTAGGATATGGACCGGCCTTTCGAGTGGCTTCCCGTTGCTCAACATGTTGAGAACCACCGGAGCGCCGCACATGTGCGTCACGTGGTGCTTGTGAATTGCGGCGTAGATGGTGGCGGCGTCGAATTTGCGGAGGCAGACGTTGATTCCGCCGGCGACCGCCATGCCCCAGGTGTAGCTCCACCCGTTGGCGTGGAACATCGGCAGCGTCCATAAATAAACCGGTTCTTTCGACACCGACCATTCGGTCAACGAATCCAAAGTGACGAGGAATGTGCCGCGGTGGCTATGGACAGCGCCTTTGGGCGAAGAAGTGGTGCCGGAAGTGTAATTCAGGGTTAGCGGATCGAATTCACTCTCCGGCCGAACCCAATCGAAGTTTGGATCGCCGTTCGACAAAACAGACTCGTACTCTGCAACGAATTCCGGCTTCAAAACACTCGAACCACCGCCTTCGCCGATGAGGACCAGCCGCGGACGCGGCGTACCCGCCGGAAACATAGAAATCGCTTCGAGTATTACCGATTCCGACTGGTAATCGACGAAGACGAGCTTGGACTCGGCGTGGCGGAGGATGACGGAGATGGTGCGGGCGTCGAGACGGAGGTTGACGGTGTTGAGGATGGCTCCGGCCATGGGGATAGCGAAGTGGAGCTCGTACATAGCGGGGATATTGGGGGCAAGGACGGAGACGACGTCGCGGCGGTGGATGCCGTAAGACACAAGAGTCGACGCGATTCTGAGGCAGCGGAGGTAGGTTTCCGACCACGTGTAGGTTGTGGAGCCGTAGATGATGGAGGTGCAGTCGGCGTAGGCGGTGGCGGCCCGCTCGATAAAGCTGAGCGGCGTCAACGGGCTGGAATTGGGCGGGCTGGCCTTCAGTTGATCCATTTCGGTTGAAATGAGTCTTCTCTGTTCTTCTGGATGGGATGGGATGGGATGATCAGATGAGATGAATTGACATTAAGGGTGATGATTTATAATTGAGTATTCCACCCAATTTAATCAGCATTTACTTTGACTTTTACATGTATTTAAAAATTAATCCTATGGTCAACTTGTAATTAAGATTGAAAATCATAATACATTATAAAAGTCAGGATATGTTACATGATCACATGATGTCATGTATAGAATAATATTACTGCAAATGTACTTTTTAATAACATGTTGCAGAGTATCCTTCTACTGAGTTCAGTATCAGATATAGTGTGCGGAAGTGTAGTCCCAAAAATATACTCCCTCCGTCCCTCTATTTGTGGCTCAATTGGTTTCGGCACGGGAATTAAGAGAGTAGATGATAAAGTATGAGAGAGAGAGTAGATGATAAAGTATGAGAGAGAAGATGAGTAAGATAGTGAGTGAATATGAGAGAAAGGATGATAAAGTAGGAAAGAGAATGTAATAAAGTAGGAGAGAGAAGATGATAAAGTAGAAGATATGATAATAATTTTTTACCAAATTAGGAAAGTTGCCACAAATAACGGGACATCCCTTTCGGGAAAGTGAGCCATAAATAGCGGGACGGAGGGAGTATTTGTTTCTGTTTGAAAACACGTTTTATGCTGATTGATATTCTGATCGAAAAGTCAGTTTTATGCAATATAAGCAATAATCAATGCAACAGTAAATCGACACAAGAAATTCTTAAAGTTGTTCATGTAGGGATATGAGTTAGTGGCCAGAGACCATTGTTAGAGAGATACGTAGGATATGACTCAGTAGATATTTCTGCATAGCTCATATAATAAAGGGAAATTGTAATATAAGTAGAGACAACTGACAGAGGAGATTGTAAGTATGAGTCAATGATTTTTGGGGGAAATTGTAGGGATACTAATTTGTATTGTTATGAGAAATTGAAGATCCTAAAACACATGTCCTAACCCCTGAGTGTGTGATGAACCGACATGATGTAATAGGCTAGACATGTGTTGATCTTTCATAGATTATTTTGTCTAAACCCTGTAAGGGGTAAATTGTTGGACTGGACTTTAGTAGAGAAGTTAAAGTTCCAGAACCCCAAATCATCGGTTCAGTAGAGCTCAGTAGTCTTCAGAGTCAGTCGCTGGAAGCACTCAGTAGAACATCACTCTTCGACCGACTCGGCACGTAAGACTCAAGATCGATCATCCTTGATCTATTGAATGAAAGAAGAGCTGAGTTGATTATCTTCGAGTCAGAAGCTGAAAGCACTTAATAGAAGATCATTCTTCAGCCGACTCAGATAGAAGACTCATTAGGATCAGCCTTGATCTACTGAAGGAGCTGCAACTCGCCTGCGCATACAAGACAAGGAAAATCGACAACCTGACCTTTATCAGTCGGATGTCAGCAGGTTAAGAGGAAGTCAACTCAGCTAGAAGACTGTTGTCTGACAAGTCTCACCTAGCTAACGCCACATCTCGACCAATGAGAAGTAAGCGAAGCTTAACTGCTCTGATACAAAAGCTACTCTCATGCACACAAAGCCAACCACTCTGCGACGACATTCAAAATCATATGGCCGTTTTCCTTGGAGTCTTGTGACATGTGGCATGGTCCTCTCCAATGGATCTATGCATGGGTCACAACTATATAAAGAGATCGTCCGCAAGAGACCAACGTTCATAACACGAACTAACGGGAACATAAATGCTTTGAAGCTCATGAATACTTTCTCAAGCACTCTAGCAAAATTACTGTTACATCCAGCGAAGAACTAGAAATCCCAGAGATATCCCTATAGTTCTTCTCTCTAGAGTTGTTCTCCGATCTCTTTTCTAAGCCATCATTGTTAGATCTTAAGCTTAGAACTTTCGAAGGAGTTCACTTTTGGTGAAACGTTCTTATTGTAAGAACTCCTTCATTGTTGGAGACAAAACCCCTTCAAACTTCGGTTCTAGTTTGTAAAGTCGCTAAGGACTATAACATAGAAGGTTATGTTCAGTGCATAGAAACCTTGCTGGGGCTTTCTTAGATTAATCAACAAGACCTCCTGTTCAGCTGGACCGTGGATGTATGATCTTGCGTATCCGAACCACGTTAAAATTTGCTCGTGCCATTTATTGTTTTATTGCATCTATGTTTAAACTGCTTGCATAATCATTATTTCAGTAAAATAGCTTTAAAAAGTACACTAGCCAAAACTGATTTGGTTTGCATAAAATGTTTTTCAAATAGACGAACTAAAATCGGGCCTACACTATTCCGCACAACATTCATCTACTGAATTTCTCAGTACTGACATCAGTCAGTAGAATGAGTTCAGTTGTTGAATCACTCTGCCCCGTGATCAGAAGGCTTAACTGGCAACTTAATTCGTTCAGTAGAAAACTCAGTACAAGACTGTACTTCACGTTTGAGGAAAAACTTGGACTCAGGTGTATTCACCCTCCCTACACTTGATACTCGTCTCCTGATCAACAATTGGTATCAGAGCGGTGTTCTTTTGATCATCATTTTGAGAACTTATTGGTATACTCGAACAGATCCTGGAAAACGTTTTCACTGTACAAGCATCTCTTCATTCATCCTTGTACTATCTGCTTAACATGTCTGATATGTCAGGTTTTAGGAAGGTACCGATGTTCTCTGTAGAGAATTATACGGTATGGCGTGTCAGAATTGAGGCGCCCTACATCGTTGCACGACCGCATAATTGATGTCATTGAGACAGGACCAATCATTCCCATGATCGACAGTGTAGAATTTGCTGCTGTGGGAGATGCACAAATTGGGCCAAAGGTTCCCAAAGATAAAGCCGTCTTCACGCATGAAGAGAAGAAATTGCACAACCTGGGCTGAGTTGCGCGTAATGCAATCCTGACTACGCTCAGTGATTCACACCTCAACAGAGTGCAAGATTGCAAGACGACGAAAGAACTTTGGGATGCCCTGGCTGTACTGAGCCAAGGAATCCCACAGATCAAAGAAAACAAGCTCGAGTTGGAGCTTCAAAAGTTAGAGACATTCACCATGCACCTTAATGAATCCATTAATGAGCCCAGCGTCAGATTCACAAACCACATCAATGGGTTGGGGAAGACGTTCACCAACAAAGAGATGAACACCATGATCTTAAGAGCGCTGCCTCGACTGAAGTGGCTTCCTTTTGGTAATTATTTACGTCGCTCTGATCTAGATGCTTTAACTCCTGATGTTATCTTTTCAGAATTAATGATAGAGTAGATCGAGCACAGTCTACCCCAAAGAAGCGTAAGTGTTCCAGCTGACACCCCAATTAACCATGCTTTTAAAGTAACAGTCAGCACATCTGGAGCTAGCCCCAGTTCTGCAAGCAAGTCAATTAAAGTACTAAAATCCACTACTGAGGATCTTGCTGAACGATGCGCGCTTCTGGTTCTGAAGTACCAAAGGGAGAAGGACAAAGTCAGAAAGCTGAAGAAATATAACAAAGATTCTTCTTCAGGTAAGAAAGATAATCATAAAAAGAAAGAAGAATCTAAACATTCTCCTGAATGTAGGGACACGGAGACTACTTCCAGTGCATCCAACGACACATCTGAAAAGGGTGGCAGGACCTCTGTGTGCTATAACTGGAAAAAGATGGACATTATCAGTATGATTGTCCGGCGCTCTCACCCGCTCAACGAGCTGAACGGCAAGCCAGAAGAGACAAATTTGCTCAGCTGTTGGAGAACCTCTAGATGTGGTTCAAGCGTATGAAGATTTGCTAGAGGAGCAAATTCAGTTGAGCAGGGAGTTCAGTAGAACAGTTTAGGAGTTGGAACAGGTAAAAGCTGAGAATTAAAGACTTTCTTCTGATTGTCAGGTCCTTACTGATTCAAAAATTCTTGTGAAGAGACAAAAGGAAGAGATTGAATCTCTCCTTACTAAGTCTTAGCATCAAGAAACTCAGATATCAATCTTGACCAAGGACAATTCTGAGAAAGATACTGAGATAACTAAGCTCAGTCAGAAGCTCGCAGAAGTTCAGAAGGATTATGAGTCAGTCAGGAAGAGTAATGAAGTATGGCGATGGCTGATAACAGAACAGTACTTGGGAGCCAAGGAGAAGTTAGAAGGATTTCTTAGAACTCAGAGGCCAGTCTCCATCAAGGAAGGACTTGGCTACACATATGAAGCATCTACCTCAAATTCAAAAGGCTCAGAAAAGCTGGCTGACTGGTTTTTCCAAGGGGGAAATCAAGCTGCTGAACCAATCACCCCTCACACATAGAATAAATAGAAGATCCAAGCACCTCGACCGAGCTACAAGAAGCAACTGACCATAGGTTCTAGTCCTAGAACACCATGATCAAACTTAGGGGCAACTAAGAAGGTCAGGTGGGCAGAGCAGTGTGGTGAACCAAAATGGGTGCATCCTGCACAATATGGTTCCTACTATTATGAGCCTTTACAATAAGGATCAGTTCAGAAGTGAACTCCTTCGTCTAAGTTATAGATTTAAACGGTTGAGCTTAGGTTAGAGGGATAGGGAACAAGAGGGTGGCTTCTAGAACGACGAACAACTGAGTATAAGCTTTGGGTTCGTGTATCGTCGCTTTGGGAACAAGTAAAATGTGCTTGTTTTAACCCATAAAAAGCCTTTCTGAGTCTATAAACTTGATGTCCCTACTGAAAGCCGAGAGACTGTTCTACATAGACTTCTTCTTTCAGTAAGCCGTTTAGGAAAGCAGACTTCACATCCATTTGATAGACTCTGAATCTCTGATGTGTTGCGTAGGCTAGGAATAGTCTGATTGCCTCCAATCTTGCAACTGGAGCGAACGTTTTGTCGAAATCTATCCCTTCAGCTTGACAGTAGCCTTTTGCCACGAGTCTTGCTTTATTCCTTACTATGACATTGTTTTCATCTCGCTTGTTCTTGAAGACCCATTTGGTTCCGATCACATGTTGATGTCGGGGTCTGTCAACAAGTTCCCAAACTTCATTTCTCGTGAACTGATTCAGCTCCTCCTGCATGACTATGATCCAATCAGTGTCTTTAAGTGCATCCTCAACTGACTGAGGTTCTTCAGTAGACAAGAAGCAGGAATATAAGGCGCTTTCTCCCCGACGTAACTGGATCTTGTCTTTACGCTTGCTGAAGGATCTCCAATAATTAAATCAGAATTGTGAGCATCCAGCCACGATCTACGATGTTTCAACTCTTCATCTGAAATTTGTTCATCACAGATAGTAGGTGAGTTAGGCATTTCAGTTGTACTATTCTGAGATTGAAGTAATTCAGCATTACAAGAGTGTGATCTACTAAGTCACCGTGTTCGTGGGCATTTAGCTCGAGAACATCATCGCTTCCCCCGAATTATTATTCTCGCAGAGGTCTCGGCTACCACTAGGGTTTCTTCATCGACCTCGCATTACCCGGGATTGACTCGTTCTCGCAGATCAATTTGTTCAGCTACTTCGGCTGCTGGCTGAGATTCAGTAGACTTGTCTTCAGTTTCTTCATTTGAATCACCATCCCAACATAGCTGGATCTTTTCAACTTTATCTTTTAAGGTCAGATCCTGTAGCTGCTTACTGATGTCCTGAGATTCAGGTTTAGAGTTTCTGCTCCTGTCTTCAGTAGCAAACTCATTAAAAACAACATGAGGGCTTTCCTACACGCAAAGGATCTGATAGTTAAAGACTCTGAAAGCTTTGCTGACCCAAGAGTATCCTAAGAACACTCCCTGATCTGACTTGCTATCAAAAGTCTTCAGCTGATCTTTCCCATTATTGTGAATAAAGCGCGAACACCCAAAAATATGGAAATAAGATAAAGAAGGCTTCCTGTCGTTCCATAGTTCATATGGTGTCTTCTTATGCTGTTTTGTCAGTAGAGATCGGTTCTGAGTATAACATGCAGTATCAGTAGCTTCTGCCCAGAATTTGGTTAGGAGTCCTGAGTCTGCGAGCAGGGTTCTTGCTGCTTCTTTGAGTGTTCGATTTTTCCTCTCAGCAACCCCATTTTGTTGAGGCGTGCGCGCAGCAGACGTCTCATGCTCTATTCCTTCTGCTTTGCAGAACTCCTCCACCATGAAATTTAGGAACTCAGTTCCTCTGTCTGAACGTATCTTGATGATCTTAGTGTTCTTCTCGACACTGAGCCTTTTCAGAAGCGTTGGTAACTCTGTTTTGATGTTAGACTTGTTGGCAATAAATATGACCCATGTGTAGCGCGAGTAGTCATCAATGACCACTAATGCATACTTCTTGCCTCTGATCGTCACTGGAGAGACTGGTCTGAACAAACCCATATGTAGCAGCTGAAGGATTCCATCAGTGGAAGGAGATGGAACAGGCGGATTTTGATTCCTTGTTTGCTTTCCCTTCAGACATGCTTCACACTGAGTGTCTTTGCTGAATACTTCATTCGGCAGTCCTCTTGCTAGAGTGTTTCTAGCTAATTTGTTGAGCGTCTTGAAGTTGAGATGGCTGAGTCTTCTGTGCCAGAGCCACCCCTTCTATTGTCATTCTTCGCCAACAAACAAGCTTCAGGTTCAGCTGAGTTCCAGTCAGCTACATAGATATTCTTTTTGCTAGAACCTGATAACACTGTTTTCCCTGTAGATTTATCAATGACATCACAGAAACCAGCGTAAAAAATCACTCTATTCGAGTTATCATAAAATTGACTAACAGAGAAAAGAGTATGCTGAAGTCCTTCAACATATGATACTCTTGGAACTGTTGCTGTTCCAATGCTGAGTGTTCCATAGCCTCTGGTATAGCCTTTTACGTTGTCTCCAAACTCGATTCGGGATCCTTCTTCAGTAGTATAATTCTTTAGCAAGTCCTTTTGGTATGTCATGTGTCTTGAGCATCCGCTGTCCACATACCAAGGGTCCTTGTGCACCTGCAAAACATAATTATATTTAAGTACCTTTTATTTTTGATTTTGGGTCCTTAGATGTTAGTTTTGGAAACCCAAATCTGTCTCACGACCCTGGTGGTCTCAGACAATTTCTTTCCACTCTTGTCAATATATTTGACCACTGGACTGGTCGATGCTGACTTCTGAGGCTTTTCTGGTTCAGGAGTCCTGATCTTCTGAGTGGGTGGACTGTTGACCTTTGCCTTCTATACGGCTTTCTTCTTCTTCTTCTGACTTTTGGATCCTCTTCTGACTATAGGATCACAGTAATATGACCCATACTGAGCTGGATGAGTCAGCTGTGGAGGTCCATACTGATCAGCCCATTTTGCTTTGCTGGTTCCCCCTTGACTGAACTTGGGTGATTTGGTGTTGATCTTCTTGTCAGAATGCTGATAACTGGGATGAGGTACTTTCATCTTCTGTTTGTTCTTGGCTAGGGGGTTCAGTATGTCTGCATTGATGGTCTCCCTCAGCGCCCATGTAACGCTCTGTCATCAGGTTTCTCCAGACATCATCACTTTTCTTCAGCAATTCATGCTCGGTCTGAAGTCCTGACAGCTCTTGCTTCAGTAGACTCAATTCAGTATCTTTCTGAGTTAAGTCTTTGGTCAGTACTGAGATCTGATCTTCTTGATGCTGAGACTTGGCCATCAGAGAGTTTATCTCCTCCCTCAGTCTCAACACAAGTCCTTCTGACTCAGTAGCAACCTGACTCTCCTGAGAAAGTCTCTGATTTTCCACTTTCAGGGTATCCAATTCCTAAAGAGTCTTACTGAGCTGCAGACTCATCTGAATCTGCTCGTCGAGTAGTTCTTCGTATGCAATCGCGACGTCCAGATACTCATCTGCACCTGAAATAGTATCGTGTGTGCAGTGTGAAGAGGAGTTAAATGGTTCATGAGAGTTTACCTCATCCCCTTCTCCTGCAATGAGACACTTTTCAGCATCTTCTTCAGCTTCAAACTCTATAGCCATGAAAGTTGCTTCATCGTCTAATGAATCCATGAAGGAATCGACTTCATCTGAGTCGTCTGAGAGTTCACCGGCAATGTATGCTTGTCGCTTCTTGATGAACTTCTCCCTTCTTGCTTTGCGTGCTGCTCTTTCAACAGTGCTGAGCTCAGGATAGTCATAATGATAGTGTCCTGGCTTCTTGCAGTTATAGCAGGTTGTGACTCTTTCATCTTTGCTCTCACTGTCTTTCGATTGGGCCGAGTCTTCCCGTTTCCTGCATTCAGAAGTATGCGAGTCAGGAGTGCGCTTAGGTGTTTATTCATTCTTACCCTTAGAGTCTCTAACGACTCTTGAGAGCTTTTTGCGCCTCTCCTTTTACTTCTGATACTTCACGGCAAGCAGCGCGTACTTCTTGGCTAGATTTCCTTCTTGTATGTCACTGAGTGAAGGTTCAGCCTTGCTAGATGCCGGAGCTACTGTGCTGACTGATGCTTTAAAGGCATGGTCGATTTGAGTGTCAGTTTCAGCTCGCTGCTTCCTTTGAGGTAACCCAAACTCGAACTCCTCTGCTTTAAGTTCTGAAAAGATATGGTCAGGAGTAACAATATCTAAATCAGAATGACGCAATAAAGTAGTAAAGGGGGTCCAGTGACCATCTGACAGTGCCCTCAAAATCTTGAGATTCATCTCTCGGTTGGAGAATGTCTTTCCCAGCCCGTTGATAGAGTTCATCAGATCCGTGAATCTGACGTTGAGATCTTCAATGGTGTCACCAAGCATGGGGGACAGTCTCTCCCGCCTTCTGAAGTTCCAGCGCAAGTTTGTTCGCTTTGATCTTCTGAGTCCCCCGACTCAGTAGCGCTAGAGCATCCCAGAGTTCTTTTGCGTACTTGCAGTCCTGAACTCGTCCGAGATAAGAATCGCTCAGGGTGGTCAGTATGGCGTTTCTGGCGACGCGGTCTAAGTTTTCAAGCTTCTTCTCCTCAGGGGTGAAGAGACTTCTGTCTTTGGGGATCTTCTTTCCGGTCACCATCCCTCCTCCATCTGCTGGATCCTGAGCTATCGATCATTGGAACGATTGGTCCGTCCTCCAGAACCTCTGTCATGCTATCGTGGAGAGAGGTCAGATGTGCCTCTATTCTGACCCGCCATACACCATAGTTCTCTGCTGAGAACATGGGTACCATCCTGATTCCTGACATATCAGACATGATAGATAATGATATGAATGAAGAATGATATGCAGTGAAAACGTTTTCTGGATCCGTTCAAGTAGACCGGTTTCAGAATAACAAGAGTCTTAAAGAACTCCTGCTCTGATACCAATTGTTGGTCCCGAGAGTATGTTCAGGTGTAGAGGGGGGGTGAATACACCTGAAAACCGATTTCTCAACTTAAACGCGAACAGTTCTTTTCAGGAGAGTGCCGTACTGAACAAGTTCAGCAGACCAGATAAGTTGTTCTCAATCGCGTGGCAGAGTGACTGACTCTACTGAGACCTGCTAGCTGACTTAAAGTCAGAATTCAGTATCGTTCAGATAGAGTTCAGTAGTGCGGAAATGTGTAGGCCCAAATTCAGTTGAGTTAGGAAAATGTTTTTATCAAAACAGTTTCAGTAGATTAGTGCAGTCTATTAAGTTTGCTGAAACTCAGTTGAATGATTTAAAAGAGATTTTCAGTATGAACAATAAATCAATGCAACAGTAAAATAAAGAACACAGAACACAGAGATTTTTAAAGTGGTTCGGATCCAACAATCCTACGTCCACTGTCCCGAAAGATCAGGAGGCTATGTATTATACTGAGATAGTCTCAGTCGGTTTGTACACTGGACAAACACTGGTCTTGAGATTTATATTGAGCAAGTCTCAGTTTACAAGGTTATCAAACTAAGCATTTGAAAAACTCTCCAACAGTGAAGGAGTCCTTTACAATAAGGATCAGTTCAGAAGTGAACTCCTTCGTCTAAGCTATAGATTTAAATGGTTGAGCTTAGGTTAGAGGGATAGGGAACAAGAGGGTGGCTTCTAGAACGACGAACAGCTGAGTATAAACTTTGGGTTCGTGTATCGTCGCTTGGATACTAGAGGCTGTATGATTCTAATTCAGCTTGGTTCCCTATGAGCATAAATGTAGTCTTTCGCCGGAGATTGTTTCTTCTAACTTCTTGCAGAAGACTTAGGCTTTTTCGAGTAGCTCTTTCAATGCTCTGAGTTCGTTCGTGTGTCTTAGGTCTCGTGAGCTTCAATTTGATTTATCAATCTATTGATAAAGCAGAGATTAGGATAGATCCGTTGGAGAAGACGATCCTCTGTCTCTCTCTTTTGGGTAGCTAACGGCTCTTTTGAAGTATGGTAGCATTGTCCTCTCCCTCCATTTCTGGAAAGTTGTTGACTTGCAGCTTTAACAGATATAGGACAGGTGGCTGCTTGTCATTGGTCGAGGTTCAGGAAAGTGGTTGAGACAGAACAGACTTCAAGGAGATCTGAAGCTGACTTCTCTCTTCTTCGTATTGACTCTGCTGATTTGACTTTTGAGAATCTGACAGTCAGAAGACTGTCTGGCCGTTGCTGAGTCTGATCTCTGATTCACTAGCATGCTCCTGCTGAGTCGGCTCTACTGAAGATCATCTCTGAGTTCAGTGAACTACTCCTGTTGAGTTCAATTCCACTGACTCCTTTCGCATATCGCTCCCGCCGAGTCCAAGATATGCGAGTCTTCTACTTCTGGTGCTGAGGCAGGTAATCAACTGAGCGCCTGAACCAGATGCAGAGTGTCTGCTGAGTCTGAAACCTCAGAGATAAAACAAAAACAGTTTACAACTGAATGGTTCACCAATCAAGATAGGGTTTTGGAATCTTCAAATCTTCAGTAAGTTTTTAGAGCACAGAGCTACTGAGTTATATCAACTGAGAATACTAAATCATCTCCAAATATTTCGTGCTGTTGCTGGGGATTGAATCATCACCCAACAGTATATATGCATGGGTCACAACTATATAAAGAGATCGTCCACAAGAGACCAACATTCATAACACGAACCAACGGGAATAAAAACGCTTTAAAGCTCACAAATACTTTCTCAAGCACTCTAGCAAACTCACTGTTACATCCAGCGAAAAACTAGAAATCCCAGAGATATCCATGTAGTTCTTCTCTCTAGAGTTGTTCCCCTATCTCTTTTCTAAGACATCATTGTTAGATCTTAAGCTTAGAACTTTCGAAGGAGTTCACTTTTAGTGAAACATTCTTATTGTAAGAACTCCTTCATTGTTGGAGACAAAACCCCTTCAAACTTCGGTTTGAGTTTGTAAACTCGCTAAGGACTATAAATTAGAAAGTTATGCCCAGTGCACAAAACCCTTGCTCAAGCTTGCTCAGATTAATCAACAAGACCTCCTGTTTAGCAGGATCGTGGATGTAGGATCTTGCATATCCGAACCACGTTAAAAATTGCTCAAGTGATTTACTGTTTTATTGCATTTGTATTTAAACTGCTTGCACAATCATTATTTCAGTAAAATAGCTTTAAAAGTGCACTTGCCAAAATTGATTTGGTTTGCATAAAACTTTTTTTCAAAGAGACGAACTAAAATTGGGCCTACACTATTCCGCACAACATTCATCTACTGAATTTCTTAGTACTGACATCAGTCAATAGAACGAGTTCGGTCGTTGAATCACTCTGCTCCGCGATCAGAATGCTTAACTGGCAACTAAATTCATTCAGTACCAAACTCAGTAGAAGATTGACCTTGGCGTTTGAGGAAAAACTTGGACTCACGTGTATTCACCCCCCCCAACACCTGATACTCATCTCCGGACCAACAGTTCGGATACACAGGATCCTACATCCATTGTCTTGAACAAAGCATGAGTTCTTGAATTAATTTATACTAAGCAAGTCACAGTTGATCAATTCACTAGACAGATACAATTCTTGTTTGCTTATGTCCCGAAAAGATCAGGAGGCTATTTTATTATACTGAGTTAGTCTCAGTCGGTTTGTGCACTGGACAAACACTGGCCTTGAGGATAATATTGAGCAAGTCCCAGTTTACAAGGATCAAACTATAAAGTTTGACAAACTCTCCAACGATGAAGGAGTTCTTTACAATAAGAATAGTTCAAGATATGAACTCCTTCGGGTCTAAGCTATAGTATTTTCAGTGGAGCTTAGGTTAGAGGGAAGGGAACAAGAAAGGTGGCTTCTAGAGTGATGAACAATGAGGAATAATCTCTCTAGGTTCGTGTTCGATCACTTGGATACTAGAGGGTTTGATTCTAATCAGTTTGGTTCCCTAGAGCAAAGATGTCGCCTTTCGCTTCGAGTGTTTCTCTGAAGTTCTTGCGGAAAGCTTGAGTTCTTGTACGTTTATTGCTCGTAATCACTTGTTCTTGTTGGTTGTTCTTCGATTTGATTTTCCCTCTATTTATAGAGGTGAGCTATGGATAGATCTGTTGCTGACGAGCGATCCACGTGTCACTCTCTTTGGGTAGCTAATGGCTCTTTTAAGGAATCTTGCAGAGTCTTTTCCTCCATTTCTGGAAAGTTGTTGACTTGCAGCTTTTACCAGAACTTTGACAGCTGGCTGCTCATCATTGGTCGAGGCGTAGAAAGTAGTTGAGACATACAGACTTCTAGGCAGATACTGAAGCTTACTTCTCTGATGTGAATAACCTCGGACGACTCTACTGATTTAATATATAAGATCATCGGACAATCAAGGTGATTGTCAAGCTGTTGCTGAGTCTGACCTGGGTTCAGTAGTATACTCCTACTGAGTCCAACTCTACTGATGGTCGACTCTGAGTTCAGTGAACTGCTCCTGCTGAGTCCGGTTCTACTGACTCCTTTTAGTATACTGCTCCTGCTGAGTCCATCACTAATGAATCCGAACACCTCTCAGTATGCTGCTCCTGCTGAGTCCAGCACTACTGAGTCTTCACTCCATGGTACTGAGGCAGATAGTCTACTGAAGGATCAGCAGACAGAACTCTGAGCTGAACCATGCTGAAGGAATGTCTACTGAGTCTGAAACTCTAAGAGACAAAGGCATTACTATTACAATAAAAAAGGTTCACCAATCAAATTAGGGTTTTGGGATCAGCCAAATCTTCTAATCATCTAATCAATCTAATGCTGAATCATCTCCCAACAGGATGCAACATTTTGCTTGCATTTAATGTGTTTTTCCTTTCCACTGTTTTATTCTCTTATCTGATTAATTATATTCCTGCATGTTGGTCATTTATCTTGTATAAGAGTTAAATTTTGTATTGTGTTGTAGATCACAGAAGACTGCACAATTGGTTGAACTAACAAGATATAAACAGTTATCACAGTTGAGACAACTTACAAGTTGTCGGTTTAAGCTGTAGTTTAGATTAGAAATGACTTGTCTTGGTTGTTTGTCTATACTGGTACACTGAAGGTAGTGTATTGATGTATCACAGCGAGATGTGTTCGCCTAGCTGACCTTAGTGGAGAACTAAAGATCTCGTTACTTAATTTGGTCTTAAGCTTTATAAGATTTCAGCTAAGTGCATTTAGCTATCTATCACTTTTAGTTACTATGGTGAATGTCATCGCTACTTGATCTTCTTTGGCTGAGACAGTAGCTACGCGACTATGACATCATTCAAAATGAATTGCCGATTTTCTACGACAGCTCCAGTGTAATTGCATTCACTTAGAATCCTGTACTTCATACTAGATGCAAGCACGTAGACATCAGACATCACTTCATTCGTGATCATGTCGAAAAGAAGGATATCAGGATGGAGAAGATCCATACTGACCATCAAAGGGCCGATATTGTAACCAAGCCTCTAGCTGAAGCCAGATTCAGTGAACTTTCAGTAGAGCTAGGTCTGCTGGACCCTACTGACTCAAGTCAGTAAGTGGATTCAGGAGAGGAGTATTAGCAAGGGGGAATGTTCACTCTCAGTACTAGACTCATTCAGAACATGGAGATTCAGCAACCATCTACACGAGGTATCAGCTGACTACGATGTTCAGCTGACAGGTTTGCGTATCTCTACTTAGTAGCCAACATGATATTTAATGCATTAATGATTCTGATTCAGCATCGTATTCAATGCCTTAAGATAATGTCATTTAATATAACGGTCTTCATTAAAAGCACGACATTCTATGCTAAGATTGCTGAATTCTGCCGCGCATTAAACACTTGTCATATCAAGTTACTTCTTTGGCTTTTTACAACTGTAAGTTGACTTAGGTGGCTAGTTTGATCATTACCTATTTTATAACATTGAATCATGGCCGTCCATCTCATAAAGTCGATTTAAACTGAACCGTTGATATGGAACTGTTCATCTTCTTGATCATATATATCACGTTCAAAGTCTGAAAAACCGCCATTTTCGCTCTACAACTTAAAACCCTAAATTTTTTGTGAACTCAATCTATCATTTGAAAACTACTTTCAAAACTTCTCAGAAATTACTACGGTAAAATTACATGCATATTCAGTATTCCATATTTACTTATAATATTTTTTTTTATACTGATATTAACTATTGCAGATTCTAGATATGGCATCTACAAATGTTTTTGTCACCACTCCGGTCAATATGACAGAAATTCTTGAGAAAGACCGTGTTTGGTGTGAGCCGATCATGGAGTTCTATTCCTGCGAACTCGAGTTTATGACGGATGTGTTCGAGGCGCTGAGGGCGTCAGGCCTTGAGGGTTTCTTGTCAAGGAAGCCAGCCTTCTTCCTCCCGCGTCATGTTTCGGAGTTATACTTGAACTCTGGCTCAGTAGACGGCGACGTAGTGGGGAGGTTCATCATTCACCACGTCATAGACCCCACCCGTGTTGACTCTGAGATCAAACAGATGTCGATTAGACAAGCTCTTCAGAGGAGCTTTCAGCTGCCTAGTTCGGGCATCAGCGTCGCAGGATATAAAGATGATTTAATTGATGAGTATTTAGAGATCTTCTGCGGCGAGCCGACAACATTCAGAGCCACACTCCCGAAAAACTCCATGCTGCCGAAGTATAGAGCACTGGCATATATAGTCACTCAGATACTGACTAGTCGAGCGGG
This sequence comes from Lavandula angustifolia, assembly GCA_028984105.1. Classification (NCBI taxonomy): domain Eukaryota; kingdom Viridiplantae; phylum Streptophyta; class Magnoliopsida; order Lamiales; family Lamiaceae; genus Lavandula; species Lavandula angustifolia. The sequence continues at coordinate 1,146,050 of CM054825.1, read as the reverse complement.
CTCTTTTGACCAAGTGTCCAGACCGAAGCTCCAGATGATGATGGCAATCTACGATAGAGCTTAGGTCAATTGGGGTATTTCTAACTCAGGCTGCCAAGTTCGATAAGATCACGAACAACCTAACTGTCAAGGGCAAGCTTCTCTACTGAATGAAGCTGACAGTTATGATCGAAGACTTCTGTGGTGCTAATCACATCACATACGCAGACAAGGGGTATTTCAACCCTAAGAAAGTTAGGTTTCACAGCAAGGCAGCAGCCCTACAGCAGATTGGGGAAGGGCCTACTGAGCCTAAGAAAGGGAAGAAGTCCACTCCGACCAAGAAGAGGTCACCACCAAGAGCTTCTCAGAAGACTCCGTCGAAGAAGTAGAAGACGGTCTCTAAGGCAGTGATAGTCCCTCCCTTCAGACTGCGCGATGACCCAGAGTCTTCTGAGAAGACTGTCTCAGCAGAGAAGGCAGTCTCTGCTGAAAGGGGAGAGACAGTGGAACAGGGGTCCGATGCTGAACCGACTACTCCAATTACTCAGACCCCACTGGACGTTCCACCTATCAGCAGCGTCCCTTCTGCTGAAAAGACTATGTCTCTAATCGAGGTAGAAGACTCGGAGACAGGGTCAGAAGCCGAGACAGGGTCAGATTGCAATCGAGGTATAAACAAATCGAACATAACAACATTTTTTGGTTCGGTTGGACCAATTTTGATTATATTTAAATGAAAGGGTGTGGATCTTGTGTGAATCTCATTTAATGTGAGAACTACTAACCATGCATAATCTTATATATTTTATGCAAAAAAATCTAATTTTATATTTTTGTTTTCTGCTAAAACATTTAATGATTATGCATAATGTAAAATTATAGATTTTTTTGCATAAAAAATATAATCATAAAATATATAATGATTATATGTTATCACATTAAATATGTGGGTTCTTACATGATCGACTCCCTAACTTTTATATCTAACATTAATTATAAATAATAAGATCAAGTAATTACCTAACCTGCTTACCCAATTAACACCTCTCTAAAAATGATATCGCCCCTTTAAATATAAGATAACTTTTATATCTAACATTAATTATAAATAATAAGATCAAGTAATTACCTAACCTGCTTACCCAATTAACACCTCTCTAAAAATGATATCGCCCCTTTAAATAGTAAGATAGAGTAACCAACTTACAAACTTAGAAAAGTAACACATGTCTATTGCAATCGATATTACTGCCAATCTGATTGTATTTTCGATGGAATAAGAATTAGTCAAAATATTTCCTATTGAATAAAATTTAGATTGATCTATCATCCATCTACGGAGAGTTATGATAGACTACATGACTGATTTTATTACATATAAAAAAAACACTAATATTTTATCAGAATATGATAATAGTATAGATATGATCAAATAAAAATAATAATAACAATCATATATTATAGCCTTAAGAAAACTCTATATAAGAATCACAATATTTATGGAAAACTATAATTCTATTCCTATTACCTCACAATAATGAAATAGATAATGATGGAATAATAATCATATCTTAAAGGTTATATATACCCCTCCCCCTCCTTGACCCCAAGAAAAACGCACTGACAAAGCCAGAGTCGTCCACACCTTCTCTCTCAATTCCAACAAACTAGCCAATGGATCGGTCGTCCAGCGTCAACAAGAAAAACGATGGGGACGACGACGACCGAACTCTCGCGGAGGCGCAAGCAGGGCAGGAGTCGGTGGAGAAGATATTCGAGAGCAAGGAGGTGCCGTCGTGGCAGCAGCAGCTCACGTTAAGGGCGTTCGTGGTCAGCTTCATTCTGGCAATTCTGTTCACGTTCATCGTGATGAAGCTCAATCTGACCACTGGAATCATCCCGTCGCTCAACGTCTCCGCTGGTCTGCTCGGGTTCTTCTTCGTTAAGACGTGGACCAAGTTTCTGGAGAAATCTGGCTTACTCAAGCAGCCGTTTACTAGGCAGGAGAATACTGTCATTCAGACTTGCGTCGTCGCCGCCGCCGGCATCGCCTTCAGCGGTAACTCTCTCGCACACACCCTAACTGCTATTATTTGTTTCTCTGGAATTCTTGCGCAAAAATCAAAACATAAAACACAAAAATATGCGTATTTTAAGAGTTTAAAAACATTTAATTGTAAAATTCTTGCAAACATGTTGCCACTTAATGTATGTCACTAGGATGTAGTATCTTCTTCCCAAAAAAGTATTGAAATAACTTCAATACCTATAGTAATTGTTACCGTTTTTTCTTTCAGATATAGATTTTAAGATGTGTGTAGCCAGTTTTATATTTTCTGATTAAAATAATTAAAAATATCTTCTTTCCAATAAATTGTTTTCTCAAGAAAGTAGGCGTGCAGTGGGATGGACCATGTTTTCAGACCGCTAATTCTTTATTTTCATTTTTCTTTGCCTTTAAGAAGCAAAGAAAATGAAATTTCCAGTCTGTCTTAATTGCTGTCACATGTCTGAGGTTTTCTTTTTCGTAATGGATTTGTACAACTAAAACGACGTTAACGATTTGACTTATGATATAAGTAACCTTAGTTTTGGCTGTCATGTGACAGTGAAATGTAGGTGAGATTTTTTGGAAATTTAAAATCTGTATGCAAGTTGGCTTTGTTAAAGTGGAATCTATGAATTCTCACAACCTTCTTACTTGTTGCGTTACACAACACAACTTGACTGACAATTAATTGATTAGGTTCTTGCTCTGGATCTTATTTGATTAGACCAATCAATTTATCAGTTAGATACAGTGATGAATAAGATTAGTTGGTTTTGTTGCCTTGATGAAAATGGACTAATAGCAAAACTAAATGAAAAGGAAAGGAATGCTTGAATGTGTACTGACTTGTCTGTACAAACTGATTGAATTCTCAGGAGGCTTCGGGAGTTACCTTTTCGGTATGAGCGAAGTTATCGCCAAACAATCTACTGAAGCTAATAACGCCCTCAACATTAAGAATCCTTCCTTGTTATGGATGATTGGTTTCCTCTTCGTAGTTAGCTTTCTTGGGCTTTTCTCTGTCGTGCCCTTACGGAAGGTACTCGATACTACTTGTTAGAAAGAAGTTGATGAGTTTTGAATATTTCAAATCAACATCACCACAAAGCATTGGCTAATTCTTGTTTTTTACTTCTCAGATAATGATCATTGATTTCAAACTTACTTATCCAAGTGGCACTGCAACTGCTCATCTCATCAATAGCTTTCACACCCCTCAAGGAGTCAAGCTAGCCAAGTCAGTTGCTATTACAATTTCATGCTATTATATCACTACAGATTTGCTAATACCATTTTACTGCTGCTTCAGGAAACAAGTAAGAAGTTTGGGAAAGTTCTTCTCCTTCAGCTTCCTCTGGGGTTTCTTCCAATGGTTTTTCACTGCATCTGATTCTTGTGGATTCGTGAACTTCCCAACATTTGGCCTTAAAGCATATGAGAACAAGTAAGCAAGCAAGCAACATCTGTTGTTTATTTGACAATTCTGCTATTTTCATTTGTCTGATTATCAGTGTCATTTTCACCACCAGGTTCTACTTTGATTTCTCAGCAACATACGTTGGTGTTGGCATGATATGTCCTTATCTTATCAACGTATCGTTGCTCGTTGGAGCCATCTTATCATGGGGCTTAATGTGGCCACTGATACACAACAAGCAGGGACAGTGGTACTCTGCTGAACTTCCAACCAGCAGCCTTCATGGCATGCAAGGTTATAGGGTCTTCATCGCCATAGCCATGATTCTTGGTGATGGCCTCTACAACTTTCTTAAAGTCCTCGGTCGGACTCTATTCCGGCTGTACCACCAACTCCGTGATAAAACCATCCTCCCAGTTTCCGGCCAGACCCCTTCACCTCCTGCTCTGTCTTACGACGATGAGCGTAGAACCCAACTCTTTCTCAAGGACCAAATCTCTATCTGGTTTGCCTTAACCAGCTATGTAGTCATTGCAGCCATCTCTGCTGGTACAATCCCTTTGTTGTTTCCTCCACTAAGATGGTACTACGTTGTGGTGATCTACATATTTGCACCCGCACTGGCCTTCTGCAACGCCTACGGATGTGGCCTTACTGATTGGTCTTTAGCTTCTACCTATGGAAAACTAGCTATTTTTGTGATTGGGGCGTGGGCAGGAGCTGCTCATGGAGGTGTTCTGGCGGGGCTAGCCGCGTGTGGGGTGATGATGAACATTGTGGCCACTGCCTCCGACTTGACGCAGGACTTCAAGACGGGGTATATGACTCTTGCATCGCCACGGTCTATGTTCGTCAGCCAGATCATTGGTACGGCTATGGGCTGCATCATCTCCCCCTGTGTCTTTTGGCTCTTCTACAAAGCCTTCGACGATCTGGGAACCACTACCTCGCAATATCCGGCCCCCTACGCCCTTATCTACCGCAACATTGCAATCTTGGGAGTGGAAGGATTTTCATCCTTGCCTAAAAACTGTCTCACACTCTGCTGCGTCTTCTTCGCTGCTGCTATTGTGATTAATGGGATTAGAGATGCTGTGCCATCAAAAGTTTCGAGGTTCATTCCTATTCCCATGGCCATGGCCATTCCGTTCTACCTCGGAGGCTACTTTGCCATTGACATGTGTGTTGGGAGCTTGATTCTGTTCGTGTGGGAGAAAATTGACAAGGCCAAGGCTGATGCCTTCGGCCCAGCGATGGCTTCGGGATTGATCTGCGGAGACGGGATATGGACGCTGCCGAGTTCGCTGCTGGCTCTGGGAGGCGTCAATCCGCCCATTTGTATGAAGTTTCTGTCCAGGAAAGCGATGCGAGAGTTGATAACTTCTTAGCTGGATAGGGATAGGAAATTAGTGTTGAGTTTTACTCAGTTTCGCCATACTCTTTATTTTCCTCGTCAGTAGGCATATTTCTCAAGGCTTTTTTTTTCCCCCTCATTTATGAAGAATAGGTTAAAGTAATGATAGATTTAAATATATATAGGTAGAATGTTTTTATCTTTAAATGAATCCACGGTATCGAGTCTTATGTTTTAAAATCCTTGTTAAGTATTTGACTTGCCGCTCTTTAAATTGTTTCTTGTGGATTAGATATAATAAAAAATATTAAGAACGTGAAGGCGGAAAAAAAGAAAAAATAAAAAAATGATTAAAGGAGTCTATTGGAAATAAAAAATTACTCCCTCCGTCCCATTAGTAGTGTCTCATTTCCCTTTTTTGGTTGTTCCATTAGAAGTGTCCCATTTCTAAAAAAAGTAAGAAATATGTGGACAAGAATCAACCACTCCAAAGTCAAACAATACACACCAAAAAACATCATTTTCTTAATAACCGTGCCGAAAAGGAATGGGACACTACTAATGGGACGGAGGGAGTACAACATATCTATCCTTACCGGTTACACTTGTACTCGAGCAACAAGTCTTGCGTTCAGTATGGTCCTATAGTGGAATCAGTTTCTCGTTTGTTTTCCGACAGAATATATTTTACACACTCAGTTATATTTAATTTACCGATAATTTATTTTGTTATTTAGAACTCTATTCTAAACATAACACAATGTTAGGCAAGCATGTAACTCGTTGAGAACAATTCAAATGATAGAAAAAGGAACACATGAAGTATATTGTCTCAAAACAAAAAAAGACAAATTGGCACTGATGGTCTCCAAACTATACTATTTTTAATGAATTGGTCTCTTATCTTTTTTTAGTTACTTAGTCCTTAAACTATGCTAGTTTGGATAAATTGGCCCTTCCGTTAAAATTTCCGTTAGTCAACCGTTAGTCAACAATTTTTTAAAAATAATACTACCTCCGTCCCATAGAAAGTGTCTCCTTTCTATGGGGCACGGAGTTTTAGGCGAGTTGTTTTAGTTGGTAAAGATGTGGGACCCATACAATTAATAAATTATTTAGAATTGTTTGGTGAAGTAGAAAGGTAGGACCCATGCAATTAATTAATTGTTTTGAATTGATTTGAGTTGGTAAAGGTGTAGGACCCACTTCCTTTTTAGGAAAGGATACACTTTCTATGGGACATCCCGAAAAGGAAAGAGAGACACTTTCTATGGGACGAAGGGAGTAATAAAATAAATCGAGGGCATTATCGAAATAAAATGTTTCGAGACCAATTCGTCCAATTCTTTATATAGATTTTAGAAATTACCCATGTAGGGTTAAAAGTTACAAAATCAGAGTTTTACTTTAGGAAAACTATTCTCGCTTCCCTTCCCTCCCTCTCCCTCCCTCCATTGCCCTCCCTCCGTCAACTTCCCAGTGATGCCCACCCTCCCTTGCCTCTTCGAAGTTGAGATGACAATTTTGCGGGTTGGGGCTGGGTAGTATAGTACCCAGACCCGCCTCGCAAGACGACTCAGAGACCCAAATCCAGACCCAAACTTGCACGGGTCCAGAAACACATAACCAACTCCGGACCTGCACGGGGCGGATCTACCTGGCCCCAGACCCATTGGTGCCGTTTCAATTGCTAATTTTGAATTATCTTATTTTTTCATTATTAATTTTCGTTAATGAAAGCCTTTTTGTTTGGATTTTCTTATTATAGTTATCAGCTATTAGTATCTAAAAATATGAATTGAAGAACAAGAAAATTCAAATAACTAAAGTTCGAAGCGCGTCCAGCCTCTGCCACTCTCCCCAGCACCACCGCCCTTGAAGGAAATAGGAGGTGAAGAATCGATTGCCTTTCTTCTACATATGTTGTTGCAGCTCTGATTGTTGTTCATGTGTCAGATCTTCTGATCTGTGTCCCGGCCTTTTTCTCCCTCTGGGTGGTCAGAGAACTGGAGAAAATAAGATTATCGTCTCTCTCTCGAACGGCGTGCGTGAGTGTGAGAATGTGTGTGTATGTTTATGAACAGAATACTAATATATATAGGCTTCAAAAGTCAATATAATATTAATATTTGTAGCCCATTAATTTAATTATATCATTAATGGGCTTCTACATAATTAGCTCATAATATAATTAATTAATTTATTGGGCTACTAATATTTATCAATTAATTGGCCCGGCCAATTAATTCTAGATAAATAACATTATTAAATAATGTAAAAATACATTAATCTATTAATAATGATTTTTGAGAGACAATAAATAACTAGGCATCGAATTGGGCCAGATCAGGGATCTAATATAAGAAATAAAGCAGGGCCTCAAATTAATTAATTATCTATGCTCAGCCCATAGCAAAATTAATTAATGAACACAGATTCATTACACTAGAGAATATGTGTTGACTTACCCCTTTATCCCAAATTGAGCAATGACTTGTATTTTAGACTTAATCGATCCCCATATTTAAGATAGAAGTATTCATTAATTAATTAAGCTCACTGACAGCTTAAATTAATTAACATTTTATTATATTCCTGAGTAGTACCACTCGACCTTATTAACACACCTGAACTTAATCAACTGACCGGGTTCAGTGTGCTAATCCTTACGAGTTCCTCAGGGGATATTATCAAGCCATTTTACTAGGATACGGTTGCAAGATACAGACAACCAGCCTGAGCCACAAATAACTACGAACACCCAGAATACGTAGATCCGGTCGCGATGACGTTCACCATAGTAGGTCAAAGTGATAGATAGCCAAATGTGTTCAGCTGAAGTCTTACCAAGCTTAAGACCAGCTAAGTCACCGAGATTTTGGTTCTCCACTAAGGTCAGTTAGGAGAACACATCTCACTGTGATCCATCAATACACAACCTTAAGTGTACCAGTAAAGACAAGCAGCCAAGAAAACTCACTTCTTATCTAAACTGCAGCTTGTTGGTCCCGAGATTACGTTCAGGTGTAGAGGGGGGGGGTGAATACACCTGAAAACCGATTTCTCAACTTAAACACGAACAATCCTTTTCAGGAAAGTGTCGTACTGAACAAATTCAGCAGACCAGACAAGCTGTTCTGAATCGTGTGGCAGAGTGACTGACTCTACTGAGACCTACTAGCTGACTTAGAGTCAGAATTCAGTATCTTTCAGATAGAGTACAGTAGTGCGGAATAGTGTAGGCCCAAATTCAGTTGAGTTAGGAAAACATTTTTATCAAAATAGTTTCAGTAGATTAATGCAGTCTGTTAAGTTCGCTGAAACTTAGTTGAATGATTTAAAAGATATTTTCAGAATGAACAGTAAATCAATGCAATAGTAAAATGCAGAACACAGAACACAGAGGTTTTTAAAGTGGTTCGGATCCAACAATCCTACGTCCACTGTCCCGAAAGATCAGGAAACTATGTATTATACTGAGATAGTCTCGGTTGGTTTGTCTGTTGGACAAACATCTGGTCTTGAGATTTATACTGAGCAAGTCTCAGTTTACAAGGTTATCAAACTAAGTGTTTGAAAAACTCTCCAATAGTGAAGGAGTCCTTTACAATAAGGATCAGTTCAGAAGTGAACTCCTTCGTCTAAGCTATGGATTTAGTCTATTGAGCTTAGGTTAAAGGGATAGGGAACAAGGATGTGGCTTCTAGAACGACGAACAGCTGAGAGTAAGCTTTGGGTTCGTGTAGCGTCGTTTGGATACTAGAGGCTGTATAATTCAGTTCAGCTTGGTTCCCTATGAGCAGAAGTGTAGTCTTTCGCCGGAGATTGTTTCTTCGAACTTCTTGTGGAAGACTTCGCTTTTTCGAATTTGCTCGTCTGAATGCTCTGTGTGTTCTCTCGTGTATGCGACGGTTCGGTGAGCTTCAATTTTGATTTATCCCTCTATTTATAGAGCAGAGATTAGGATAGATCCGTTGGAGACGACGATCCTTTCTCTCTCTCTTTTGGGTAGCTAACAGCTCTTTTGAACTATGGTAGCAGTGTCTTTTCCCTCCATTTCTGGAAAGTTGTTGACTTGCAGCTTTAATAGATATAAGATACGTGGCTGCTTGTCATTGGTCGAGGTTCAGAAAGTGGTTGAGACAAAACAGACTTCAAGGAGATCTAAAGCTGACTTCTCTCTTCCTCGTACTGACTCTGCTGATTTAACTTTAAAGATCATGACAGTTAGAAGACTGTCTGGCCGTTGCTGAGTCTGATCTCTGATTCAGTAGCATGCTCCTGCTGAGTCGGCTCTACTGAAGATCAGCTCTGAGTTCAGTGAACTACTGCTCGCCGAGTTCGGCCCACCGACTCCTTTCGCATATCGCTCTTCTTGCGAGTCCAAGGTATCACTGAGTCTTCTACTTCTGGTGCTGAGGCGGATAATCTACTGAGTGCCTGAACCAGAGCAGAGTGTCTGTTGAGTCCGAAACCTCAGAGATAAAAACAGGTTACAACGCAATGGTTTACCAATCAATATAGGGTTTTGGGAACTTCAAATCTTCAGTAAGTTTTCAGAGCACAGGGCTACTGAGTTAATGTCAACAGAGAAGACTGAATCATTTCCCACTATTAATGTTGTTGCTGGGGACTGAATCATCACCCAACATTTTCCCCCTATTTGATGATGCCAAAACCTATCAACCAATCAACCTAACACTATGACTTATCAGAAACAGAGCTCCTTACTAAATATTACAAGTAGGATCAGTGGAGTTGTTCTTCAAGTCCTAGATTACTGAGGGGATATGGGTAGAAATGACAGAACCTATACAAAATCTAATCATCATTCTCCCTTTCTAACAACATTTTCCCCCGAACACTAAGCAGTCTATCAGAATCTAGCTAAGCAACAACTGACAGTAAATAACAACAGTGAGTGTGTGAGTCAGTAATCACTTCAGTGATTCTGAGTATTAAGCATAAACAAACACGGCTATTCAGACAATAAGGAATTATCAAAGCCAAAACAGAGATGTTGTATATATGAGCAATTCAGTACAAGTACATCTTCTGCTAGACTAAAAAGAGTAAAAGAAAGATACAAGGTGTTGGGTTATGAGTCAGTAGATGATACTTAGCATTTTATTGGGTAAAATAATATTGGGGGAAATCGTAGTGTTCATGCTATGGAATTGAAGATCCCAAAACCCAGCTGGTATCAGTAGTGTAGTGTCAATAGGACTAGATGATGTAATAGGCTAGACTGTTTTCGATTTCTTTATCTTTCGTGTCTATGTCCTGTACGGGGTAAAGTGTTGGACTGATCTTCAGTAGGAAGTTACTTTCCAGAACCCCACGTCATCTGTGTAAGAGCTTGTGTTCTTAAGTCATCAGCTGATCTTCGCCCAGTAGAAGACACCTTATCAGCTGATAGACATCAGTAGAAGAACCTTATGCAAAGCTCAGTACCTTCGCAGTCAACAGCTGACTACACTCAGTAGAATACATCTTGTCAGCCGACTCAGACGAAGAAGACAGAGACTTCATCAAGTCTACTGTATCCGACAGGAAACGACCCAGCTATTAACATCACTCGAAAGTCAGAAGAAGATCATACGAGGATTAGTGAGAGTCAATTCTGAGGAAGACCGATGTCTGACATATCTCACCTACCACAAACCTCGACCAATGAGAAGCCGTCAACGCACTATCTGCTCTGACCAACTAAAGCTGCTCTCATGAACAGTATCAACAACTCTGCTACAATAATTCAAATTTATAGCAGTTTTCTTTGGAAGTTTGTGACACGTGGCATCGTCCTCTCCAACGGGCAAATGCCTGAGTCACGACTATAAATAGAGAAGAAAATCCGAGCTCCACGCACGGGATATCAAAGGGACAAACGCTCAAGCTTTCGAAACAACTCTAGCGCATTCAAGATAAATCCAGCGAAGAACTTGCTCAATAGAATACCTTTAGTTCTTCTCTCTAGAGTTCTTTAGATCCCTCTTCTCTAGCTAAGCTCAAAGTTAATATCTATAGCTTAGATCCTCGAAGGAGTTCACTTTTAGTGATTGTTCTTATTGTAAGAACTCCTTCCTAGTTGGAGAAAATCCCCTCCCCTTCAAACTTTGGTTTGATTTGTAAAAGTCGCTAAGGACTATAACTTAGAAGGGTGTCATCCGGCACGCGATACCTTGGCCGAGGCTTGCTCTCGATTAATCAACAAGACCTCCTGTTCAGCAGGACCGTGGACGTAGGATCTTGCGTATCCGAACCACGTTAAAAATTGTTTGTGTTGTTTACTATTTTATTGCATTGCATACAAACTGCTTACAAAGTCATATCTTGCATAAAACGTATTCATAAATTGCACTAGCCAAAACTGTTTAACTTGTGAAAATCACGTTTTTAACTGAGACGAACCACCGGGCCCCACACTCTTATCCGCACTAAGTCTTCGACTGAGAATCAACCACTGACTAAAGTCAGTAGGAGAGACTCAGTAGTTGGCTCACTCTGGCCCGCGATCGAAGGTTACTATTTGGCACTGTTCATCAGTCGCATCCAACAACTCAGCTATCCTTCACGTTTGAGAAAAGAAACAGTACTCAGGTGTATTCACCCCCCCATCTACACCTGACTCTCGTCTCCGGACCAACAATTGGTATCGAGCAACGGTGTTCTCTCGATCATCGCCCGAAACTACTGATCTTCTCGAACAGATCCTGAAAACGTTTTTCACTGCACAAGTATCTCTTCATACATCCTTTTACTCTTACCCATAATGTCTGATATGTCAGGTATTCGGATGGTGCCGATGTTCTCCGTAGAGAACTATACGGTATGGCGCGTGAGAATGGAAGCACACTTAACATCGCTGCATGACAGCATGACGGATGTCCTTGAGACAGGACCAATCATTCCCATGATCGACATCTACTACTGAACTCCAGGTCAGACTCAGCAACAGCCTGACATTCTCCTTGATTGTCAGATGATCTTATATGTTAAATCAGTAGAGTCGTCCGAGATGATTCACTTCAGAGAAGTCAGCTTCAGTATATGTCTTGAAATTTGTGTGTCTCAACTACTTTCTACGCCTCGACCAATGATGAGCAGCCAGCTGTCAAAGTTCTGGTAAAAGCTGCAAGTCAACAACTTTTCGAAAATAGAGGAAAAAGACTCTGTGCGATTCTTTAAAAGAGCCGTTAGCTACCCAAAGAGAGTGATACGTAGACAGTTCGTCTCCAACGGATCTATCCATAGCTCACCTCTATAAATAGAGGGAAAATCAAATCAAAGAACACAACACAAGAACGAGCGATTACGAGCAATAAACGAACAAGAACACAAGCTTTCCGCAAGAACTTCAGAGAAACACTCAACGCGAAAGGCGACATCTTTGCTCTAGGGAACCAAGCTGAATAGAATTAAAGCCTCTAGTATCCAAGTGATCGAACACAAACCCAGAGAGAGTATTCCTCATTGTTCATCACTCTAAAAGCCATTTCTTGTTCCCTTCCCTCTAACCTAAGCTCCACTGAAAGATCCATAGCTTAGACCTAGAGGAGTTCATATCTTGAACTATTCTTATTGTAAAGAACTCCTTCATCGTTCGAGAGTTTGTCAAACTTTATAGTTTGATTCTTGTAAACTGGGACTTGCTCAGTATAATCTTCAAGGCCGTGTTTGTCCAGTGCACAAACCAACTGAGACTAACTCAGTATAATAAAATAGCCTCCTGATCTTTTCGGGACAGTGGATGTAAGATTGCTTGATACCCGAACCACTTTAAAATCGTTGTGTTCATTTACTGTTGCATTGATTTACTGTTCCTACTGAAAACCGTTTTACAAAATCATACAACAGAGTTTCAGCAAAGCTTAAACTGAGTGCACTAGCCTACTGAAACAGTTTTAATAAAAATGTTTTCAACTTAACTGAATCGGGCCTACACTATTCCGCACGCTACTGAACTCTTACTGAACGGTATTGAATTCTGACATCAGTCAGCTAGCAGGCCTCAGTATTGTTAGTCAATTTGTCCACGCGATCCAGAACAGCTTGCCTGGTCTACTGAATTTATTCAGCAAGACACTCTCATGAATTGGAATGTTCGCGTTTTAAGTTGATAAAGTGTTCAGGTGTATTCACCCCCCCCCCCCCCCTCTACACCTGAACGTTTATCTCGGGACAAAAAAATTACTGAGTTGATTTTAACTGTTGCATTGATTTAACTATTCATTCAGAGTCCAACTGAGTTTTAATCAAACTAGCATAAAAATGGGTTTTCAACTGAGACATTTATTTAAGGATTTGCACTTCCACACGCAACTCTTATAGTGAACTACTATTCACTGACATAAGTCAGTAGGACTATACTGAGTAGGAGAAATTTTCAGCCCACGCGATCGAGAAAGCATATCTAGCCAACTGACAAAGTTCAGTAACAACATTCAGCTAAAGCTGACTTTCGCATTCTGAGTTTGAATTTGTATTCAGGTGTATTCACCCCCCCCCAAAGACACACACTGAAGCACGTCTCTGGACCAACAATTGGTATCAGAGCGGTGTTCTTATTGATCATCGTTATTTGTTTACTGGTCTAAACTCGAACATATCCTTGAGAACCATTTTCTTTGCACTTGCTTCTCTTCATAGCATCCTATACCATATTCTTCAACGTGTCTGATTTTTTAGGTATTAGGACACTATCCATGTTTTCGGCAGAAAACTATGCGATATAGCGGGTGAGGATGGAGGCTCATCGTACATCGCTTCACGATAGCATGGCCGATGTTCTAGAGAAATGCCCTATTGATCCTATGATTGACACCATTGAAATCATAGAGGAAGGAGCAGCAAGCGCCAGAACCAGCTCGAAAATCCCCAAAGACAAGAGCCTCTTCACATCTGAAGAGAGGAAGTTGCACAACCTCGACCGAGTCGCACGAAATACGATACTGACAACTCTTAGTGACTCGTATCTTAGTAGGGTGCATGAATGCAAGACAACTAAGGATCTATGGGATGCTCTAGCTGTGTTAAGCTAATGGACTCCACAGACAAAGAAAACAAACTGGAGTTATAGCTGCTGAAACTTGCAGCATTCACTATGCTTCCTGGAGAGTCTATTGATAATTTTAGCTTCAGATTCACGAATCAAATCAACATCATCAATGGATTGGGGAGAACATTCAGCAATAAGGAGACCAACACCAAGATCTTAAGGGCTCTTCGCATGCCCAAGTAGTACTCTTTTCCTACATGTTTAAGGAGAACTAACCTAAACTCTATTACTCTTGATTATATATTTTCATAATTATAGGTAGAGGAGTCCGAGTTCAATCTCCCACACACCCCCGATGCTGAGACTGAAGTGCCAATGGATCACACTTATAAGGCATCAGTAGCACACCCGTACAAGTCCCTCAAGCGCAATTCAGTCAGCTAGAAGCTCAGTGACAATACCATCTGCTGAAAACTTGGCTGAGAAGTAGGCTCTCCTCGTTGTGAAATATCAGAAGGAGAAGGACAAATTCCGGAGTATGAAGATGAATAAATCTTCTAACTATCAAGGTAAGAGAGATAATAGTCACTCGAAAATGAATCTAAATCTCTACCTGATTGCAGGAATGCTGAAGCTGCTCCCACAAGACACACAGATACACCTAAAAGGGAAGTCAGGAGCTCAGTATGCTATAACTGCAAAAAGCAAGGACATTATCAGTACGAATTTCTAAAACTCTCAGCAGCTGAACAGCAAGCATGAAGTGACAAATTTGTAAGAAATAGGCAAGCCTACATAGCTGGAGAGTTATCCTACATCTCAAGCGACGTAGAGCTTTTCATGGAATCATCAGATGATGATGCTGCGTTCGTCGCAATTGAAGCAGAAGACACTGAACTGTGTCTCATGGCCAGAGAAGAGGCTGAGGTAAATTCTGATCCTAATATATACCCCTCTTCACCATGCACACACGACACAAGCTCAATTGCAGGTGAACCGCAAGATGTGGTTTTTGCATACGAAGATCTGTTGGAAGAACAGATCCAGATGAGCCAACAGTTCAGCAAGACTATTCAGGAGATGGAACTTCTGAAAGATGAAAATCAGAGACTTTCGACGAGAAGTCAGGACTCTACTGAGTTTGAAGAACTTGTGCTGAGACAGAAGGAAGAGATTAATTCTCTGATGACTAAGTCTCAACATCAAGAAGCATAGATCTCAGTCTTTACCAAAGACAACTCTGAGAAAGATACTGAGATAGCTAGGCTCAGTCAGAAACTCGCAGAAGTACAAAAGGATTATGAATCACTCAGGAGGAGTGATGAAGTTTGGCGAGGGCTGATGACAGAGCAATATCTTGGAGCTAAGGAGAAGTTGGAAAGTATACTCAGAGCTCAGAGCCCAGTTTCCGTAAAGGAAGGACTTGGCTATGTATATGAGGCATCCACTTCTACCTCCAAAGACTCAGAAAACCTGGTTGATCGGTTTGTCAGAGGGAAGACTCAAACTACTGAACCTACAACCCCTCAGGTAAAGAACAAGCAGAAGATGATCGCACCTTAGCCCAGCAACAAGAAGATGACCCGTGGTTCAAGCCCCAAGACACCCATGTCCAACTCAGGGGGAACAAAGAAGGTCAGGTGGGCCGAACAGTATGGCCAACCAAGATGGACTCACCCAACTCAACATGGATCGTATTATTATGAGCCGAGAGTCTAAAGCTAAAAATTTCAGAAGATGAAGAAGGCTGAACCTCAGAAGAAGAAAAAGTCAGCATCTCCAAGTTCAGTGGAGAAGCCAGCTGACAAAAAGGGCAAGAAGTCTGAAACCGTCAGGGTTGTCAGACAAGTTTGGATTCAAAAGTCCACTAACATATAAGGACCCAAAGCTGAATCCAAAGGGTACCTGAATCTTTTTCTGTTTTGCAGGTGTTAAAGGACCCTCGAATTGTGGATAGCGGATACTTAAGACACATGACGCATCAGAAGAATCTGCTGACCAACTATGTTCAGCAAGAAGGAGCCATAATTGAGTTTGGCAACAACTCCAAAGGCTACACAAGGGGATATGAAACGCTGAAAATAGGGACTGCAACAGTTCCTAGAGTATCATATGTTGAAGGACTTCAACATAATCTCTTTTCTGTCAGTCAATTCTCTGATAACTCCAATAAAGTGACTTTTAACGCAGGTTTTTGTGATGTTCTTGATAAATCTATAGGAAAAATTTTGTTATCAGGGTCGCGGCGAAGAAATATTTATTATGCTGAATGGAATACTGCCAAACCTGAAGCTTTCCTGCTAGCACACACGAAGTCAGATGACAGAACTACATGGTTGTGGCACAGATGACTAAGCCATCTGAACTTCATGACTATGAACAAGCTGGCAAAGAATGCTAAAGTCAGAGGACTGCCCAACGAAGTTTTCAAAAGACACAAGAATTGTGAGGCATGCTTGAAGGGGAAGCAAACCAAGTCAAGCAATCCGCCTATCTTGTCACCTTCTACTGATGGGATACTTCAGCTGCTTCACATGGATCTCTTTGGGCCAGTCAATCTAGTGACGATCAGAGGAAATAAATATGCTCTTGTAGTCCTTGATGACTATACAAGATATACATGGGTGATTTTCATTGCCAATAAATATGACGTCAAATCTGAACTGCCGAAACTGCTGAAACGGCTAAGCGTCGAGAAGGATATCAAGATTCAGAGGATACGCTCAAACCATGGAACGGAGTTTCTGAACTCAATGATGAAGGACCACTGCAAAGCTGAAGGCATTCAACACGAGACCTCAACGGCACGTACACATCAGTAGAGTGGTCTTGCTGAAAGGAAAAATAGAACATTGAAAGAAGCAGCAAGAACATTACTCGCAGACTCAGGTCTACCATTGAGGTTATGGGCTGAAGCTATGACACTGCCTGCTACACTCAGAACAGATCTCTACAGACTCAGATGCACATGAAGACACCATATGAATTATGGAAAGGGAGAACTCCTTCTATCTCTCATTTGCATGTTTTTGGTTGTTCGTGTTTCATCCACAATAACGGAAATGACCAGTTAAAGGTCTTTGATAGTAAGTCAGACCAAGGAGTTTTCTTATGATACTCTAGGGTCAACAAAGCTTTAAGGGTCTTTAACTACCGAACCCTTTGCGTGAAAGAAAGCCCTCGTGTTGTATTTGATGAATTTACTTCTGAGGACAGGAAGTCAAACTCTCAGCAAGAAGCTAAAGAGGTCAGGAGCAAGCGACATGATCTAAGCTTAAAAGGTAACATCGAAAAGATCCAGTATTGTTGGAATGGTGATACAGACAATGAAATTCATAATCAACCAACAAGTAGTGTAGCTGAGGAGATTGATTCTACTGAACAGAATCAATCCCAGGTAATTCATGTGGATGAAGAAACCCCAATGGTAACTGAGACCTCTACTGAGAATAACAACTCAGGGGGAACTACTAATGTTCTTAATCTGAATACCCCTAAACCTGGTGACTCAGTATGTCCTGATCTTGTTACTGAATTGCTTCAATTAGAGATAGTACAACTGAAATTCCTAACACTCCTACTATCTATGTAGAATCAATCTCAGATGAAGGCACAAGATGTCGTCGTTCATGGTTAGATGCTCATAGCTCAGATCTAATAATCGGAGATGCTTCAGCTAGTGTTAAGGCAAAATCCAAATTTTGTCAAGGAAAAAGTGCCTTATACTCCTGCTTCTTGTCTACTGAAGTGCCTCAGACAATTGAGGATGCACTGAATGATGCTGACTGGATCACTGCTATACAAGAAGAGCTCAACCAGTTTACTAAAAACGACGTATGGACGCTTGTACATAGACCTAGACATCAGCACGTGATAGGAACGAAGTGGGTCTTCAAAAACAAGCAAGATGAAAACAATGTCATCGTCAGGAATAAAGCTAGACTTCTTGCCAAGGGATATTGTCAAGCAGAAGGGATAGACTTCGACGAAATGTTTGCTCCAGTTACAAGATTGGAAGCCATTCGTCTATTCCAAGCATATGCAACACATCAGCAGTTCACAGTCTATCAGATGGATGTGAATTTGGCTTTCCTGAATGGCGTATTGAAAGAAGAAGTCTATGTTAAACAACCGCCCGGCTTTCAGCAGGGACATTAGGTTTACAGACTTAAGAAAGCGTTGTATGGGTTAAAACAAGCACCCAGGGCTTGGTACGATACCCTATTAGACTTTCTACTTCATAAAGGCTGTCAGAAAGGAACAGTAGATCGCACCCTATTCAGTAACAAGTCGGAAGCTGACATCCTACTGGTGCAGATCTATGTGGACGACATCATCTTTGGATCTAGAAACCTGACTACGTGTTAGAAATTTGAACAGATGATGAAAGAGAAATTCAAAATGTCGATGATGGGAGAGTTGACTTATTTCCTTGGACTTCAAGTTAAAAAATCCAAGAAGGGTATATTCATCAATCAAGTTAAGTATACAAGAGATCTCATCAAGAAATTCGGCTGTGAATACAGCAAATCAGTGAAGATACCCATGAATATCAATCTCAAGATTGATCTTGATAAAGAGGGATTATCTGTAAACTCAACTGATTATCGTGCTATTATTGGTTCATTATTATACCTAACAGCCATCAGACCTGACATAACTTATGCTGTAAGTGTATGCGTGAGATTTCAGGCGAATCACAAATGGATCCATCTATATTCAGGGAAGAAAATTCTTCATTATCTAAAGGGAAGACCTGATGTTAGATTATGGTATCCTATTGATGATAATCTTGAACTGACTGGTTATTCTGATGTTGATTATGCATGATGTCGAATCGATAGAAAGTCTACCTCCGGAAGTTGTCACTTCCTCGGCAGTAAGCTGATATCTTAGTTCTCCAAGAAACAGCATTCAGTAGTTACGTCCACTACTGAAGCTGAATACATGGCTGTTGGAAGCTGTTGCGCACAAATATTGTGGCTCCGACAACAGCTGAGAGACTACGACATTCATCAAGATGAAATACCTACATATTGCGATAATACCAGTGTAATTACAATCACGTAGAATCATGTTCTAGATACTCGATGCAAGCACGTGGACATAAGGCATCACTTCATCAGAGATCATGTTGAGAAGAAGGATACCAGAATGGAAAAGATCTACACTGATAAGCAACGAGCTAATATCCTGACCAAACCTCTAGCTGAGACCAGATTCAACGATCTCTCAGTAGAATTAGGTCTACTGGATCCTACTGACTCAATTCAGTAAGATGATCCAGAGGGTACTAAGTGAGGGGGTCTAAACTCTCAGTACTGATGAAATACTCAACGTCTTCACAGTGGTATCAACTGACAAGTTATGAGTATTTATTCAACATTTGGTGATCAACATGATATAGCACTTATTTTCCACCATTAATGTTCATTGTACGTCATTAAGAATATCGTTTTCATTAAAATCACGACATTCCATATGCTGACTGCGGCGCATTAAATGCATGTCATATCACCTTACTTATTAAGTGATAGAGTTAAGTAGGGCGAAATTATAGGCGACCAGTAATCATATCCTTCTATAACATTTAATGTGAGTCGTCCCCCTCTTTAAAACTGATCAATCTCAGCCACACAAGGAAAAACTGTTCATATTCAGTTTCATATATATCTTTGTGTGCATCTCATACTTAATCACTTTTCGCCATTAACGATCGATTTGTGCTCTGCAACTTTCTTTGCTTCAAAATCTATTACGATCAAGCACATTTCCTTCGGTAAACCTCTCTAAAAATTATCTCTGTTATAAAGTAACTTACTCTGTTTTCAAGTGCTAACACTTATTTTGCAGATTCAGTTTATATTTATAGCAATGGAAACTTACCCCAACAACGAGGTGCTCATCCCCACAGACATGCTGGAGATCGACTCCAAGCGAGTCTGGTGCGAGCCTATTCTCTTGTTCTGGTCCTGCAATGTCTCATGCATGGACAGCATCTTCGATGCCTTGGAGGCCTCTGGTCTTATGACCATCCTGTCGAGGTCTCCCTCTCATTACCTTCCGAGGCAAGTTACCGAGTTATTTATGAACATCCTGCAGGATGATGAGGTGGCGGACATCACCTACATCAACTTTATGAGAGAGACGGACCCCAACGTCTGGACGGAGAAGATCGCAGACGTGGACATAGCCAACTACCTTCTCCGCAGTTTTCACTTAACTGATGAAGGGATTTCTCCAATTGGATACAAGGAGCCTTCCGTAAATCAGTATCTTTCCCGATTCAGCGGACAGAAAGACGCCGTATTCAAAGCAGCCTTCCCAAAGAACTAGTTTCTCCCTGAATACAGAGGCCTGGCCTACATAGTGAACCATGTGCTGACCAGTTCAGCAGGTTCGTATGATCAGCTATCCAGAGTTAGGATTCAGAGATGGCCATCGTAGACGGAGTACATATCAACTAGAACGCCTTCTTCATATCCGAATTTAAGGCCCAGCTCCAGAAGTTCGCAACTAATGAAGACAACTCCGGTCTATAGCTCATTCCCAAGGGAAAACTTCTCTACGACACCAAGGTCTCTATCATGCTTGAAGATTTGTGTCAGGGGAGAGTTCTTTTGCAGATGCATTTTCGTTCGATCAGAAGAACGTGAAATTCCTGAGTGCAGCAGCAACAAAAAAGTCCATTGAACGGGGACTATACGATAAGCGTCCTTTGGAAATCTCTCGGGCTCCTTGTCAAATTCTGCAGAAGAAGAGGAAAATGCTGAAGAAGCCTGAAGCTGTTGAAGTAATTCCTGAGCCTACCTCAGTTCAGGACTCAGAGTTAGGTCAGGAGGACGCGACTCTGAGAGACAAAGTTAAGAGGATTCTCAGTGAAGAGACTCAGTCGGACCCTCCAGCTGAAGCTGATATCCCACCTACTGACTCCTCCTCCTCTATTCCCACCTCAGTCCTACTCAGAGCAGAGCTACTGAGGAAGTCGCCGATGAAATCCCCGAGATCTTGGATCACGCTGATCTCGTGGATATAGCCGTCAGAGCTAGGGTACAGATGCGTCTGAGATTCCTGGAATGGGGTCTGCAGGAAGAGACGATCCACCTAAGTACAACCTCTAAGTTGGCTAATAATGAGCAGACTCTTAGAGAGGAGATTGGATACGGCGAGCCGGCTGACATTGCCTCAGTGGAGGATCTTTGAGCCGCCATGTTGATGCTCCTAAGTCAGAAAGGGCAATCTGATCAGCCCTCTCAGCTCGTGACTCAATCTGACTCACACTGCGACACATAACCTAAGGATGCAGACCAGGGAGGATCTGCTAACGGGCAATCTCCTAGGGATGACTCGCCATCGCCTCCTCCTGAATCAGCTGCAGTCATCCCTACACCATCTCAATCTCAGCCAAAGTATCAATCGCGATACCAGGCTACTGAGATCAGAGATCTGAAAATGGCGTCTATTAATATGTGTATCAAACATCAAGGTCACAAGAACCGTCTCCTCGCGGCAGACGTGAACACCAAGTGGAGCCAATTCACAGAGGCTCAGACAAAGACGTTGGGTAACTTATCTGCTGAAGTACAGAGGATCAGCACTCCCACTAAAGTATATGTTGAAGCGATCCTCACAAAAGCACTTGAGGCACAAAGGACCTATCTGACGACTCAGTTTTAGATCATCTTGCAGAATCAGGCCAAGACATTCTCTCAGGAAATGGCTTCTACAACAGATCGGGTCCTGAAGACAGTAGAGGAGCGACATAAGCTCGCTACTGAAAGTGTCACTAAGGCACTTGTAGAACAACATGCTGCATGCACACAGATCCGGAAGGACGTCATTTCTGTGGTGATATATCTCAAGCGTATCGAAGCATCTAAGTCTGCTCTACTGAAAGCCATAAATTCAGAGCATGACAAGAGATGGACTTCGTATACAGACGCAGTTGGAGATGTTGCAGCCTCTCTTGACTCTATCAGAACATCTATCGAGGGGCTAAACAACAAAGTGACTTTCTTGGCAACTATAATAGATGATGCCAAAAAGGGGGAAAGTAGTAGATCTGCACAACAACTGACCCTCTTAAAATCTGAAGAGGCAGGTCTCAGCGCAGCAGCAGCAAGCAAGGGGGAAGAAAAGCGCAAGAAGCTGAAGGCTTAGGAGAGCCTGCTGATGAGGCCATCATTGAAGTGGCTCAGTACCTTGAAGCTCTACCTGAACAAGGGCTACTACTGAAGTCAGCAGTAGCAGCAGCCAAAGCTAAAGCGAAAGGCAAAGCTCCAGCCTCTCCCTCTCCCTCTCCTCCAAAGAAGCTCAAATTCAAAACATGCGAAGAGTAGATAACTTATGACGAACAACTTGCGCGTGAGATTGAGAAGGAAGATGCTAAGAAGACCAAGGCTAAGAAAGGTGTATTGATTCGTACTCTAGTTCCTACCAGAACTCGATCAGTACAGCCTAGGCAAACCAGGTCTGCAGCAAAGACTCCAACTAAGTCCAAACAAGCTGATAAGCCTGCATCTCCCAAGTCTAAATCAGCTGAGCCAAGCGACTCAGATGTACAACTTATCTCTACGACTGAACTGTCGAACAGACAGGAAGCAGAGATGAAAGAATTATAGGATAGCTATGACAGAGGACTAGATCATACAGCTGAGGCTAGACAGATCAGAGAAGCCAGAGAGCGGATTCGTTTAGTTGATCTGGAGGCGCTCAGGCTGAGAACGGAGAAGGAATCTCGAGAGAGAGTTCCTGAGAAAGACAGAAGTATCCCTACAACTTCCAAGTTTTACAGAAAAAGGGTGCCTGTCAATGAGGTGAAGAGAGTGATATACAAAAGGACTGATGAGTGGGTGCCTTACAAGATCAACTAGAGATGGGAGCAAATCAAAGTCGACTTCATGAAAAGATTCTATGTCTGGAAGATACTCAAAGAGGAATTTGATCGTGAAGAAGTATTTGTATATTTTATGTAACATATGGATTCCTCACTCTATGCTGAAATTCAAAGTATTTTGGAATAGTTCGGTCAGACTCTCAAAGCACCTCAGTTCAGAACCTTACCTCCTCATATGACGCATCAAGGCAATATATGCAAAAAGGGGAATGAGGAAGAGATCTTTCATGCCATCAACAGCAAAGGTCTGGACAAACACGATGAAGAAGACAAGGTAGAGATTAAGGCCCTGAGGCAGCGCGTATATTCAGCATATGGCCTTGATCTTCCGGAGAAGAAGTCTGCTGACTTTAAAGCTCGTATGCAACTCTTCAAGAAGAAGTCCTGCTGACTGTCTCCTTAGTCTTCTTGGCTTTAGAATAGAATGTCATATAAATGTAATCTCTTTATCTCATATATGGCATATCTTTTCTTTTGGCCTTCGATAACTACTCATTGTCACTTGACTGCGTGCTTTTCATTCAACACTACTGATTACTGAAGTAATCAGCTCACACACTCACATATCCACTTATATGTTTCTATGTGTTTCAGTACTTAGATACTCTTTAAGAGAAACTGCTTTTTCTCTGCTATAGGGGAAAAATATTTTAAGTATGATAGGGGGAAAATGCTTTTCTGTTTTATAGGAAATTATTTTCTATGTGTTGAATAGATAGCCAGCCTGATAATGCTATGATATTTCTCTTTATGAGAAATTCAGTTATGTGACACTACTCCATATTTAGGTTAATGCTCTGATACTTCTCTTTATTGAGAAATTCAGCATGCCTGACATTTATTTGATATTGTTGCTCTGATACTATGCCTTGTTTATCTTGTAATATTCTTTTTAGCATAGTCAGTAGCAGTAGTTGTTGTAAAAGGTTTTGGCATTATCAAATAGGGGAAAATTGTTGGGATGAATCTATATGATAAGATTTGAAGATCCCAAAACCTCTAGGTGGATGTTGGGCCTTCGATATTGTAATAACTTAGATGAGTTCAGCTGTTAGAACTCAGTAGGTGTGGATTCAGTAGAAAATTCTGCACTCAGCTGAAGAACTCAGTATCGAGGAAGTCAATTGGTCTGTCAATCCCCAACTAAATCTGCAAAGGAAATCGAGCTAGCGACTGAAATGTTTAGACGAATGTCGTACAGGACAATCAGGTGAAGGTCCGAGGATTCAGAGGAAGTCAACTCATCATACTTTGAGTTTGAATAAGCCTCACCAACTCTCATAGACCTCGACCAATAAGGAGCCGACAACGCCTTACCTGCTCTGCCATAAAGCTGCTCCTAACCTTGAAAAGAGGAAATCTCTACAGTGCCTTTATTCAACGTTCAAATTATTTGTAGCCGATTTTCTTGTCTTACTTGACACATGTTAGACTCCCTCCAATGGATTTATTCACAAATCGAAGACTATAAATAGAGAAGAGTCTTCATGCAGAAAGACACCGGGAACCAAAGCGATCGAAGCTCAAACACTTTAGCGAACTTACAAGCAACATACAAGCGTAAAACTTGCTCATAGATTTTAGATATCTTTTTAGTTCTTATCTCTCAAGAATTATTGTTCCTTTCTCTATCTAAGCGTGCTTATTGTAAAATCAATAGCTTAGAACCTCGAAGGAGTTCATATTTTTTGAACTGTTCTTATTTGTGAGAACTCCTTCCTAGTTGGAGAAAATCTAACGGTTAAGAATTATACAGTCACTACGACTATAAGTAGATATCTGTCCAGCGTACAGATTGACTGAGGTTTGCTCAGTATAAGCAAACAAGTTATAATCTATCCTATGAACAGATCAAATGAGGCTTGGTCAGTATAATTAAAACAAGAACTCCTGCTCAGTTCAGGACAGTAGACGTAGGACACTATGTGTCCGAACCACTTTAAAAATTGTAGTGTTGATTTTAACTGTTGCATCGATTTAACTGTTTTTCAGCATCCAACTGAGTTTTAATCAAACTAGCATAAAAACGGGTTTTCAACTGAGACGTTTATTTTAAGGGCCTACACTTCCGCAAACAACTCTTATATTGAACTACTGTTCACTGACATAAGTCAGTAGGACTCTACTCAGTAGGAGAATTTTCAGCCCACGCGATCGAGAAAGCATATCTAGTCAATTGACAAAGTTCAGTAGCAATATTCAGCTAAAGCTGACTTTCGCATTCTGTGGGAAACGCACCACTTGAAGCCTTTATATCCACATAATGAGAAGCCCTCAGCGACTTTCGCGAATTTCTTCTATTGACAAAGAATCCCAATTGAGGCATTGATTAACCATTGGCGGCAATCTTGATCGAAGCATTTGGAGGCAAGCAACTTAAGAGATCAGTAGGGGAAATCTCGATTGGAGATAACTGAGAGGAACTCCTGGCCGATGGCGACGGTGACTCCGACGATGACGACTCAGAACCTCCGACTCCGTACTACAACTGTCGCCCCGATGCTCAGGTCAATCCCTACCGCCGTGACTGCAGCGTCATAACCCGCTGGAGGAGCTGAGGCGGAGAGAACGGTGGCGGAGAGAGAGGAGGCGGAGGAGAGAGAGATAGAGAGAGGCGAGAGAGAGGGGCAGAGAATGAGAGATTGAGGCGGAGAGCGGATTTTAGTGTAGGGTCTTAATTTTTTATTTTATTTTTAATATTAGTCAACAAATTGAAACCGGGTCAATCGGGTCAAAATGAGGTAAAATGGATCATGTTGCACCTACATCATGATGTACACTAGTCCTTCTCAATTTGGGCAAGAAAGAATGAAAAATGAATTTTGAAGGAATGAGATTGACCATCTATTCTTTTCGAGTGAATTGTCAAAATGACACTCTCTAATTAAAAATATTCTTAAAACAATACTCTTTTAAAAATATTTCCTAAACTAACATTCTTTTTGCGACATACTCACTTATTACTAAATAAATATCTATATAAAAAATATCTTATATTTTTTACATTTACTTACCAAAGAAAAATAATAATAAAAAATGTACTTCCAAATAAAAATAATAAAAAATTCATTTTTAGTTTTTAATCTATTTTAAGTAGATAAAAAAAATTCGTATTTTCCAAATTAAAATAATTTTTTTTCTTTATTTTTACATTTTATTTTTATCTCATATGAAACACTTTTATAGTTTTAGTTACAAAATCAATAAAAATAATTAAAAATATAATTGTTGCTATTATGTTAGAAATAAAAATATAATTTTCTATGCAAATAAATTAAAAAATCTTTCATACTTTTAAAATAAAAATAAAGTATATTTGATTTTTTTATTCCTTAAAATACTAACATAGTAAAATTAAACGAAAAGATTAGAAAGTACTTTTATATAGATATTTATTTATTAAGAAGTGATTAGGTGAGAAAAATAATATTAGTTTGAGAAATATTGTTATTTGAGAATTATTTTCTTGAGAGTGCTAATTTGACAATAGATTCATTTTTTTTTTTCAATGTTTAATTTGTATCATCTATGAAATGACAAAGAGGAAAATAAATATTGAATTTTGGCAAATCTCTCTTACATAGGATTAATAAATCCGGTAGTATTTATTTAATGGGTACATGTGTCATCATTTTTTGATAAAAAATTGGACACCAAATGGAATGCTCCCGAGTTTTTAGTGTTTGCTCAAGCGAAGATTTAAATGTGGAAATTAATGTAAATGTTGGCAATTGATACGACGGTTGCTAAAGTATCAAAAAAGCTGTTGATTTAATTTAATTTCCCTATAAAAGACAAGTATTTAATTATAGTTATATACTCATTATTTCCCGAAACGTAAATATCAATTGACAGCTGTCTTTTTCATCCATTTTCATCAAAATCATTGAAGAATTTGTTGACACGAGACAAAACTTAAGCACACAAAATTGAAATTCAAGAAAGTTGACTAATAGGGCTCCGCTAATGAATCTCAAATAGTTTATTAATCTTGTTAGAGATTTGGGTGCATTATGTTTCACATGTAATATGATCTAATTATTTTAATTTTAGCTTCCTTTGACCTGACCCCGCGTTGACCCAGTTAAAAAAAACTGCACTCAATTCTTTCGCGCAACCCATTTGCCCGAATCGGATCCACGAGCAAAAGACTAAATATAAATTATTTTCACCATTTCATTAAAGCAAGTCATAGCCTAGTGGTAAAGCATCTTACATTCCTACTAAGAGGTTTTAGGTTTTAGACATTTTTTGTTTCATTCTTTTTTTTTTTTTATTTAGCAGAAATACTATTGGATTTTTAAATTATTTTTAATAGTATTTTTTTCAAATACTTTTTAAAATTGTTTAATGTTTTTTAATTATTTCAATTTTAGTTTTTAGTTTTTTTAATATTTTTTAATTTATTTATTTTTATCGTTTTCCCAATTTTAACTAAGGACGGGCGTGTGTCATTTGTAATGAACTAAAGTATCAATTATTTTTAAGAAAATTGTCATTTGTAGAGTATCATTTATTTTGAAGAAAAGTGTCATTTTCGTGTTTTTTCATTTTTTTTTTAAAAATCCCAATTATTATACGGACGGACGTATCATTTGTTATGAACAAAAGTGTCATTTGATGTGAATAAAAGTGTCAATTGTGCAGAGGAGAGGCCACATTATCATAGAGTGTCATTTTGCAATGAATAATGTGTCAATTGCAACAAACAAATGTGTTATTTATCTCATAGTGTCAATTGTATTGGAGGAGAGTGTCACATTCCGAGTATCATTTGTAATGAATAAATGTGTCATTTGTTATTTATCTCAAAGTGTCAATCGTAACAAATAAAAGTGTCATTTGTATTTGAATAAAGTGTTATTTTGTATCATTTATTGACTATAAATTATTTTGAAAAATGCAATTTTTTCGAAGAAAAGTGTCATTTGTTTATGAAAAAAGTGTCAATTGCAACGAACAAATGTGTCATCTATCTCAAGTGTCAATCATACTGAAGTAAAGTGTCAATCATAATTAAGGAACGTGTCACTTTAATATGCAATAACACAATAAAATATGAAGAATAATAACCAGAAATGTTACACAAACTATCAATCTTAATCAACAAAAGTGTCAATTCTCTTCAAGGATAGTGTCATAATCTCATAGTATGTCAATCGCAACAAACAAAAATATTTTTTTATCTCAAGTATTAATCACGCTGAAGTAAAGTTTCAATCAGAAGTAAGGAACGTGTCATTTAATTTAGTAATCACACAATAAAATATGAAGCATAATAACCAGAAATATTACCTAAAGTGTCAATCGTAATAAACAAAAATGTCAATTATGTTGAAGGAGAGAGTCACATTCTCATAATCTATCTATTGCAACGAACAAAAGTGTCATTTATCTCAGACTGTCAATCACAGTGAAGTAAAGTGTCAATTATAATTAAAGACTGTGTTAGTTAATTCCAGTAATTACACAATAATGAATACTCATCATTCAGCAATTTTAATTTTGGAGATTAAATGAAGGATTGAATAATAATTTACAAAAAAGACAAATTATTGAATTTGAAATACAGCCGCTCTTGTGGTAAAAATCTGGAGCCGTACGCGAGTCGTCGCCGTGCCGCCTTGGCTCTCTCTCTCTCTCTCCTCCCCACCAGCCATGGCCGCTTCCTTCTCTCTCCTCCTAATCGCGGCTGACAATTTCTCACACCAACATTATATTGGCCAATTGCACCAACCTCCCTCGCTCAAAGCCTCTCTCCATTAGAGCTACGACCCGGCGGCGAAGCCAAAGCCTACTCTCACTGTCATCTTCATCGCTTCGCCAACGAAGCCCGATCGGAATCGGCATGGTCGGGGCGCAGGCGCTCTTCGCGTTCAAAGCGGCGAACGGATCTATGGCGGTTAAAACCTATAACATGATGCACACTAATTCAACTCGATAATCTTATATCCAGTCCACATACACTGGGTGAGAAATGCATAATCTTACACTGTTTTGTCTACACTTGTAAAAGAATGAAAAGTGTTATGATGTAGCTCAAATCTTAATCCTGGAAGGAAATTAACTCTTATCCCATATCGAATAATTAATGAAGTTTATCATCCTATAAATAGATAGGTTCTCTAATTGTATGAAGTGTGCTTCTACGCATCATAACCCACATGTTATGAGATTAGTTAGTTAGACTAATTGATCATGTTTTTGTGTGTATGTGCTTTTGGGCCTAAGACCATATTCCGAAGACCTATTTTGTATTATCCTCTTTATTAGTGAATTGTTTATCCGCTGCCCGTGGATGTAGGTCGATTGACCGAGCCACGTTAAATTCTCTGTGCCTATTTCTTTTTTCTCATTGTGTTATTCTTTTTTATTGTCTCCGTTGAGTTCCAAGAACCCGTTCGTCACATTTTGGAGGGTCTGAAGATCCTAACAAAAAGTAGCATATGTTTGGTCACAAAGATTTCCAACTGTATTGTCTTAGTTGGCAATTTCATTTCTATTTTCTTTGGCAAAGAAAACAAGGCAGACATAATTTAAGATGTGTATAAGATAATCACTGACATTCGATAAACTTTACGTATTATTTTGTAAAAACATGTAAAATATACATAAGATGTAAATCATTTATGACACGTTCAAAACAGCC
Organism: Lavandula angustifolia; assembly: GCA_028984105.1. Taxonomy (NCBI): domain Eukaryota; kingdom Viridiplantae; phylum Streptophyta; class Magnoliopsida; order Lamiales; family Lamiaceae; genus Lavandula; species Lavandula angustifolia. The sequence goes on along the minus strand of CM054825.1, from coordinate 1,116,704 downwards.
GAAATTGTTACATTGACATATATTGTACTTACACTATTATCTTGGAGAAATCTTATCTTTGAAATTTATATTATTCAAAAAAAAATTGCATCAAATCCTATTAAATTTGTGAGTAATTAATTGACAATAAGATCAAAATAATATTCCTTTACAATACGAATCTCGTGAATCTCTACACCAAATTAGCATCAGATTTTTCCATGTATACACGTCTAATTCAAAATGGCTACCGATTTTTTCCCATTTAATTCCACAATCGTTGATTCCATATTAAATACTAGTATTTATTATATTTTACTAATTCGATTCACTGTATTGGTAGAAATATTTCATTATATACAGCTGTCAAACGGAGTATCGATTTTTCACTTATAAAATGGGTAAATCTGTTACATGAGGAAACACTCAACACGGGATACGCCACCCGAAAAAACTTGAAGTCGAAAAGCCATGGATCGATCATCGAGCATCACCAAGCGAACCGATGGAGACGACGAAGATAGGAGTGTGGCGGAAGAGTCGGTGGAGAGGAGCTTCGAGAGCAAGGAGGTGCCGCTGTGGCAGAAGCAGGTGACTGTTCGGGCGTTGTTGGTGAGCTTTGTGTTGAGCATTCTGTTCACGTTCATCGTGATGAAGTTAAACCTGACGACTGGGGTCATCCCATCGCTCAACGTCTCCGCTGGCCTGCTCGGCTTCTTCTTCGTCAAGACGTGGACGAAGTTTCTAGAGAAATGTGGATATCTGAAGCAGCCCTTCACTAGGCAGGAGAACACCGTCATTCAGACTTGCGTCGTTGCCAGCTCCGGCATCGCCTTCAGCGGTCAGTACTTACAGTTAATAATATACCGATTTAATTATGATCAATTGATTGTTTACGATTTCAAAATTAAGCGTTATTCTTTTGAGCACCTTGATTTATTTTGCATTCCGCCTTACTTATGGTGAATGATTAGGAGGATTTGGTAGTTATCTTTTTGGGATGAGCGAGGTTGTGGCGAAACAATCCACTGAAGTTACTGACCCTCAAAATATCAAGAATCCTGCTGTCTCATGGATGATTGGATTCCTCTTCGTCGTTAGCTTTTTGGGGCTCTTCTCCGTTGTGCCCCTCCGGAAGGTACACAGTACAAGAACTGATGTTTTTTATCCATTGTGTGGCAGCTTATATAGTTTTTTAATGGTTCAGATAATGATCATCAATTTTAAACTGATTTATCCAAGTGGCACGGCTACTGCTTATTTGATCAATAGCTTTCACACTCCTGAGGGAGCCAAGCTAGTTAAGTGAGTCGCGATTAGTCTTGCTTCGTTTCGTACTATTAATCCAAAGTATGTCATGGTGGTTGCTTTCTTGATTGCAGGAAACAAGTTAGAGCCTTAGGGAAGTTGTTCTCTTTCAGCTTCTTGTGGGGTTTCTTCCAATGGTTTTTCACTGCATCGGATGCTTGTGGATTTGCGCAGTTCCCTACATTTGGCCTTAAAGCCTATGAGAACAAGTACGCAAGCAAGCAGCATCTGTTGTTTATTTGACAACTCTGCAATTTTAATTTTATCTGATTATCTGTGTAGGTTCTACTTTGATTTCTCAGCAACATACGTTGGTGTTGGCATGATATGTCCTTATCTTATCAACGTATCGATGCTCGTTGGAGCCATCCTGTCGTGGGGCTTATTATGGCCACTGATACTCAACAAGAAGGGCGACTGGTACTCTGCTAAACTTCCATCCAGCAGTCTTCATGGCTTGCAAGGTTATAAGGTTTTCATCGCCATAGCCACGATTCTTGGTGATGGACTCTACAACTTCCTCAAGGTCCTCGGCCGGACTTTATTCGGTCTGTACTACGAACTCCGCCATAAAAATGCCCTTCCAACCTCTTCACCTCCTGCTCTGTCCTATGATGACCAGAGGCGAACTCAACTCTTTCTAAAGGACCAAATCCCTACTTGGGTTGCTTTTGCCGGCTATATCACCATTGCAGTAGTATCTATATTCACACTTCCTCACATCTTTTCCCCACTCAAATGGTACCACATTGTCGTGTTATATATAGCTGCACCCGCACTGGCCTTCTGCAACGCCTACGGATGTGGCCTTACTGATTGGTCTTTAGCTTCTACCTATGGAAAACTAGCTATTTTTGTGATTGGGGCGTGGGCAGGAGCTGCTCATGGAGGTGTTCTGGCGGGGCTAGCCGCGTGTGGGGTGATGTTGAACATTGTGTCCACTGCCTCCGACTTGACGCAGGACTTCAAGACGGGGTATATGACTCTTGCATCGCCACGGTCTATGTTCATCAGCCAGATCATTGGTACAGCTATGGGCTGCATCATCTCTCCCTGCGTCTTTTGGCTATTCTACAAAGCCTTTGACGACATTGGACACCCAAATTCAGCATATCCTGCACCTTTTGCTCTTGTGTTCCGTAACATTGCAATCTTGGGCGTGGATGGAGTTTCCTCTCTTCCAAAGCACTGTCTTACTCTGTGCTGTGTGTTTTTTGTGGCTGCATTTGTTATTAATGGGATTAGAGATGTTGTGCCATCAAAAGTTTCGAGGTTCATTCCTATTCCCATGGCTATGGCGATTCCGTTCTACCTCGGAGGCTACTTCACCATTGACATGTGCGTTGGGAGCTTGATTCTGTTTATGTGGGAGAAGATTGACAAGGCCAAGGCTGATGCGTTTGTGCCTGCTGTAGCTTCGGGATTGATCTGCGGAGACGGGTTATGGACTCTGCCCAGTTCTCTGCTAGCTCTGGGAGGCATAAAACCACCCATATGCATGAGGTTTCTGTCAAGAAAAGACAATGCAAGGGTTGATAACTTCTTATCCTCTTAGTCCATGTAATATTTCCAGTTTGTTTCTGTACATGAGTTTTTGTTACATTCTTAGTCCTCAATCAACTCTCTGTCTGATAGGTTTAATGTTTACATTTTCTGAAGGGCTTGGTAAATTCAGACAGTATTCTCTTGAACTCCTCTCCAGTCATGGTTTCTCCATCACCACCTCTACTAGCTTATCAATCTTATTATGCCTGCTTTGCAATATCATACGCACTCCCAGTTATATACAAAACAATTGGCATTTTCTATAATTTAATTAAACAAAGTAAATATACTATTCTTAATCCATTTTTTTTCAAGTTGTGTAATTTTGTCTTATTTAATTAATGATTATTTAATTGTGTCTATCTACGGAAGACACAATAACACTGTTATCCCCTGTCCAATCTTATGCCTGCTTTTTCCCGGCTCGGCCCGGCCTGGCCTTCGGATTTCACGCGCCCTCGGGCATGACTCGCGTTTTTCTTAAATTGCATCTTATCCAGTCGGTTTCTGCGTTCGCTCTCGCGCCATTTTTCCTACCTATAACAGGCCGCTCGACATCCACCATTCTTTCAGTCGGTTACTTCAGGTTGCCTCTCTTTTGGAGGTCTTGCGGCATCTTGCGCTGGCGAAATATTATGGGCTTCCGTTTGGTATGATCGCTTGTATTTTATGGGTTCTGTATTTTCTGTGATGGTTATGAGAATTGTCCTCGGTTTCTATATTGGTGTTTCAGTTCGATTATCTAGCAATTTTGATTGCTTCGTCTTAGGGTTTTATTTTGTTTTTTGTGGCTTCCTTATTTGCTGAGTTTCTAGGTGGGTGTTATTTGACAAGTAGGTGTTCGTTGTCGATGATCGCGCGATTCTCGGCGTTCTGTTATGATTGCATTGTCTTCGGCTTCTTCTAGGTAGGTAAATCCACTCATTCCTAATTGAGTGAAGCAATAATGGAGGAGCTACAGTGAAGGTATGGACGGAGGAAACATACCCGAAAAAGCTATTCTCGCAGTTCCGACCTTGGGGTCAAGGCCCTAATGAAGAGAGAGGTACTGTTACAGCCCGATTTGAAGTGAAGGAGTTGGAGATGGAGAAATCTAATGAAGAAGAGGAGGGGAAGGAAGAGAAGGGTTTACTGTGCTTAATTTACGAAAAAGAAGGGGAGTTATTAGATTTGGTGACGAAAGATGATGAAAAGTATTTAGATGCGTGTGATAGATTCGTGACCGTTGATGATGAAAGTGGCTAATGGACGAGATTGGACGATCAGAGGGGGGCGTGGACGGCCGAGATGAAACCACGACTTATCTTATCTTGTTTTTTAGTAGTAAGTGTTAATTACCAAAAAAGTTTCTTAGTTGCTTGTATTTAAACTATGTTCTGGGAAGGAGAAGGTATCAGAACAATTATCCAGTTATCTTCTAGTTGTTTCCTTCCTGCATTTACTTGTGTTCAAATATCAAGAAAATTCCCAAAAATAGTAACAATCCGCAGCAACAAAAGTTGAGCTTCTCTGTCTCATTATACAAACCATATACAAAAAAAAAACTCCAACCTATTACATTTGCCTGATGGTGTTCCTCCTCTCCCTTGTTCATGCATTTTTCTGTATTATATGCATATCCGTCTATCAGTTTTTGTTATTCGTCTAAATTTTTTCTGTTGTTCGTTCTACTCTTCGTAAAGCTGTCAATTATGAGTTCTATCTACTCGAATGTGGATGTTACGACTTAATAGTGTTTCAATTCAGATTTATGTCTGGTTGTATGGTAACTGGTCGTGGTTTTATTATGTTTTGTAGGTGTTTTTTGTTTCGATCTAGGTGTTCGAGTTCGATTATAGCAAATTTTCGCGGGGATTGTTTTGTATGCCAGTTAATTCCCTTCAATTCTAGGTGAACGGTATGATTCTGTTGTCTTTGCCTTCTTCATTTTTTAGATTCTGATTTTCAAGGTATGTGTTTGCTTGAGGATATGTGTGTGCGAGTGCAATGAAGTTCCTCCTCTGCCCTGTCTCTGCATTTAGGTATTATGCACTTACGTCTGTCGTTTTCTGTTCTTCGGCTATCATTTTATGATCTTCGGTCTTCTCATATTAGTGATTACTCATTTGTTGTCACTTTCTATTGCCTCCGTATATAAATTTGTCATATTCGTCAAGCGGTGAACTACGAGTTTGATCTACCAAAATGTGGGTGTTTTGTGTTAATGGGGTTTCAAATCAGATTTATACCTGGCTGTATGGTAACTGATCGTGTTTTTGTCTGATTAGTTAAATATCCTGATAATGATGAAATTCAAACTTTTGTTCTATGCAGTTCTTGTGATTGTTGTGCTTGGAATAGGTGGTTCTCTAACATTTGCTCCAGTTTTTTTTTTTTGCACGAGATAGCCATTATTATGGAAATTATGATAATTATGGTACTTAAAACTGGTTTGGTTTTTTAGTTAGTTTTATTTCATCCTTATTTAAAAAAGTGTCTGGATTGGAAATTCATTGGGATTCATAGATTTATTTGGAAGATAGTTATTTCGTAGGAGCCAAATCAATAGGATGAATTAAAAGAGTTCTCCATCATTACAACTGTCAGAGCCCGATTTTCGGGAAAAAGGCGTGTGACCGGGTGTGGTACAATACGAATAAATAAATTGAAAATTCATGATTAAAAGATAATATAGAAATTCAAATATTAAATTATAGGATCTTCGGTTCGAGATTCATTCAAAAGATGATGAGTATCTGAACACATAGAAAGTAATTCGAATAAAGATAAGTCCAGAGTGGCGATTGACAAAAGGACTACATTCCTCAAATTGGGGAAAAACCATTTAAGCACTGCGGAATTTAATTATTGGACAACAACTCTCGTCTCGGCTCCGTCCGTCAGCAGTGACCGCTCAACCTAAAAAAAATTTTGAAAAGATTTTGGGCTGAGTACTAGTGTACTCAGTGAGCGTGCATAAAATATTTTATAAAACTTGCAGTTATCCAAAGCATAAATGTATAGCTTAGGAGGTTTTAAAAAGGAAAAGATACTCCTAAGTATACGAAACATTTTCCATTTCTTTTGCACACGTGTGCGGCATTTTTTGGGTTACTCTTGCGAACCCGGAACACATCCTCGTCGGATCCACTTTCATCTCTATTGCGATCCCGGAACACATCCTCGTCGGATCCAATTTCATCTAGGGTCTCGAGCCGTTACTCAGAGTACCCTTTTCAACTTTAGATATCAAGTCTTTCCCCAGATAATCTCTTATAAAAGTTAGTGCAAAGTGGAGATCAACCTACTGCACAACTAACGGGGGTGTACACAATTCCAATCTGACGTATTAGGTCAGAACAAGAATCTCGATCGACCATATAATTTCAATGGATAACAGCATTTCATATAATTTAAGAGCTTAATAACTCAAAAATAAGTTTAAAAGAAAATATAACTCACCTCGTGGCGCGATACTATCATGTGCAGCACTTTCCGAGGTTGTCGTCCTTCCTCAGAGGGTCCTATAATAGAGACCTAATTTCTGTTAGGGATAAATCCCAAAGTCCTAGAATTTCTTCGAATTCTAGACCACAAAGTTTGTCTCTAGCAAAATAGGATTTTTGGTTATGAAGAGCGCATTTTATTTCGCTATTTTCTTAAAATGATAAAATTCGTCTTCAATATCTTGCCCGGATACATCCCGTACGCATTTTCAATAGCAGCCTCTTTCTCTCTTCATTCGGAAATTTATATAGCTTAGGTAATTTCCATTTAAGGGGATATTTGAAAATAAAATATATTTGAAAATGATTTTCGCAGCAACTTCCGGCTTTATTTCTGGACGATCCGACTGTCGGTCTTCGATGAAAATTCATGTTTAGATTCTGCCCCAGGAGAGGTACGAGACCGTAAGAATAAGTTTCTCGATCATGTGTTGTTTCGGTATCGAATATAGTCCCCGAATTTGAGTCAGTGAAATTGTGGTTTTGGAAAGCCAACGAACTCATCATATGTGTCGAGCATGGTTCTGCCAGCGGTACTTTGTAGGCTCGTATCTTTTTTGTTCGAACTTTATTTTATGCATCGAGCATGGTTTTGGAAAGCCAACGAACTCAGCTTTATATCGATATAAGGTTCGGTGAGTTTCAAGAACGAACGAAGCTCATAGACTATTTTAATGTTGGGGGTTCTGCACATTCCGGGAAGGATGGGGTGTTTCAACGATGCATTTTCGTCGATCCGTAACTTATTGATACGATCTCCAAATGGCGAACGGAAAGGTTCTGGAGATTCCTTGAATGACAAGGTTTGATACGGTGTGGGGCTTGGGGTTACCAGATTCGAGGGTTGTTCACAAAAGATCTCTCAAAACGGGTGGTAGCTAAGCCCTTTTGTTCAACACTTAGAATTTTCTTGTTGAGGCATTAAATCAAACAGTTACTGGGCTATTTTCAAGCAAGCGTATCTCAGCGGTCGTGACTTTATTTTATGAACGGAGAGGTGTTCTGGAAAGCTTGAAGTAAGGGCTTTCCAGGGATATGCCGTTTGGGGGTTTGGGTTGTTCGTAGAGTTCTGAAAATTTGGACGGAAAGTAGCTACTTGGTTGGTCGCCAAAGTTGGGGCTGGTTTTACAGGCGTTTTCCAGGGTGTGAAACTCTTCGGTCCGTTCTCCGAATCATGAACGGAGGAACGTTATGCACACCTGGGGGTGAGTTCTATATAATGGTACATTATTTTGGGTCTTACAGTTCATGAAATCAATAGATAATTCAGTCGCAAGGTAGCAAGAAAAAGGCAGTTTTTCGCAGGAAATTTAACATTTTTGGGCAATTTTCAACGGGTATATCTTCTTGATCGAGAGTCCGTTTTACGAACCACGAGATGCCTTGGAAAGCCTATACTAGTGGCTTTCCAAAGGTGTATCCCTTTACAGTTTTAGGTAAGCGGAAACAAGCGATATAATGGCTTTAAAGTACTGCCTTGGTTTCGGCAAGCTACTCGACAGCTGAACTTTGCAGCTTCGTATCTCCTTCTTCTCAGCTTCGAAAAACTACGTGAAGCGTCTCTTTGGAAAGCCAACAAGAAGGGCTTTCCAACGGTATGAGTTTCGATAGGCATTAATCGGTTTTAGAGTGATTGGGAGTTGTTTGAAAATAGTCGGTTCCTTGCTCGCAGCACAGGAGCAGTTTGGGGAGCCGTTTTCGACAGCAAATAACTCCTCGATTTGAGGTCCGATTTACGAACGGTTTAGGCGTTGAAAAGTCACTAAGAAGGGCTTCCTCGCGGTTTCTGATTTTCTAAGTTCTTCATTAGATTGGTGGCCTAGATAACGGGCTCAAGTTGGCGGTTTACAAGGTATGTGTGCAGATTCAAAAACAAGGAAAGACTTGTCTTAGGCATTTTGTCGAGCACTTAATGGGATGCATATTTTCAACAATTTGATATGGTTTACTCGAGCCAGTTACCATTTCCAACCCTTCCAAGAGATAGATACAACATAGACAAAACGAATTTGTGTCTTAGATCAATAATGAGGTAAATACATTCTTGCATTCGAAACACTCATCCATTATCATCACCAACAAGAGTCTCACACAACTAGGAGAAAACATTCCCCAAAAGTTTGAAAGGAAAATTAAATAGGCCGACATCATAAAGCCAAAACCAGTTTTGCAGAAGTTGTCCATGAAAGAAAACAAGAGAAGAACGTTACCCTCCTAATCTCTTCCGGGCACGGCGTGATTAGGGACCTTCTAGTCGACTTCGAGCTCGATTCCGGCGGTGTTCTTCCTCCTCCCGCTGGTATTGCTCGTGAGAATGAGAGTGAGAGAGAGATATAGTGTAGAAGAGAAGGAGAGTGTAGAGTTGTGAGTATATATGCGTGTCTTCTTCCAACCTTGCACTCCTCCGACGATTCATCTCCCTCCATGCGTCAGTCTTGGCCAGCAAGAAAGCAAAGAGAGACGGCGGTCTTCCTTCCGCCGGTGAGTCCGCCAATGGGGAGAAGGGTGTTAAATCATTCCCCTATACTTCTACACATAGGGTCATCCGTTCCTACGTTGCGTGTTTCTCTCGAAGGTAGCGAAAAGATTTGGATAGGTTCTAGTCTACGATTTCATATCTTGCAAGATATTGGCGAGAGTGAGGAGGGATGATGTGGAAAAGATTTTTATTAATCTATGTAATTAAATAGTTTTCACATCGTATTTACCCGGAAGATATAATAGCTATATATATTATATATATATATATATATGTATATAGCTATTAACACATTTACACGCATATATAATAATATGTACGCCAATATAGAACTCGAAGTTATCCGAAATGTCGCGAAACATTCATAATGCTCTGAAATTACCTGCGAACACGACAATAATTAAGTCTATCAAAATTTTCGTTCTCGCGATGAATCTAATTGGAATTAAATTCCTATCGTTACAGATTTTATTTATTATCATTACTCGGGGTATTACAACAACTTCAATTAACAATGCAACGCACGCGTATACCATTGCTCTACTATTGTCTTCAAACATATACAAATGAGTTACGACTTCCATCACCCATGCAACGCGCGGATGCTTCCCCTAGTTTTATTTTATTTATTAATTAATAATTAAACTATCTCATTATATTTAACTAGTATAAAATTATTGATTAAAAAGTTATAAAGGTTTAATGTGAAACATTATAAATATAAAAGTGTAACTGTAAAAATATAAAAAGTAGTATATGAAAGAAAATTTGTTTGGTTTGTGTATGGAATAAAATTACCGTTGATCCGATAGACCCGCAAAATTGGTTTAAATTTAAGTATGAGTATTAGAGTGCTCTTAAGATCAATCTTATGTTAAAGAGTTCCATCTATTTTATAGAAAGAAACTATACAAAGACTCAACAGCTAGCATGTGCAATATGATCTATTTGACCCAATTCACGATCCAATTACCCAGCGTGAGATTCAGTACTGCCCCATTTCTCAAGCTATAATATAAATATTATGTGCTAATTGTTATAGTAATGACTCCTAGCCCAACGGTAAGGTGTTCTCCTTTTAAATCAATGATTTAGTCAACAAATATATGATCATCATAATAACAGAAATGATAGTCAAAAGTGTCAGTCATTATGATAGTTTGCAATAAATAAATGTGTCAAATTGCAACGAAAAAAGTGTCAATTGTTTTGAATAAAAAGTGTCATTTTTTTTTCAATATGAGTTGTTTTAAACAAATGACATAATTGTTTACAACCAATGACATTTTATGTTACAAGAAATGACACTTCAATAAATTAGTTAACTAATAAGGCCATAACAAACGCAATGATCTCAATACTCCAAACAAAATCAAATTAAACTTCAATGAAAACCCAAACGACTCAGAACCTTGATTTACAGCAACAGAAAAAATCATATCTTAAGGCTCACGACAGGGATTATAATTGCAAATAGAAAATCTAGTGAAAACTTCTCTGGCAAATTAAGCGTAGAGCCTTTGATCTACACAAAAGAAACGGATATAAATCATCAAAAATTCAAAAGTTGATGCTAATCACAAATCCTTGAAAAATAAGTAAGCAATCCCCTCTTAATCCCTTCTGGTGTTATGGCTAAGCACATGGAGAGTTTGAATATGAAACTTCTCACTTCTATTCCTCAGAGCACCAACTCTTTCGGCGACGAAGACGGTGACGAATACAACATCAGACGACAGAGAGTGAAAAAATACGTTTATGAAGTCAGAGATTTGCCGTGCTACAGCAGAGGGAGTTTGAACGGCGTCAAAACGACCGCGCAGCCGTTGATTGCCGTCGAGAAGAGGCGGAAGAGCGGCAGAGAAAGAGAGGGGGGCGCTTGTGCGATGAAATAATGGGTAGGATTTTTTTTTTTTGCTTTGTTTTAATAATAGTTAATAGGTCAAAACCAAATTAATAGGATCAAAATTGGATTTGCTGATCCTGTTGCATGTGCATGCACACTAATCTGCCCAAAAACCTTAGGAAAAAATTGATTTGCCAAAAAGCACAATGACGAGCATATGTGGACAAGATATTTTTTCTCGTCGAAAGAAGATAGATATTTGACAAAGATTCAACCCAATTTATTTTTCTAGTCCAGTGTGAAACAGTCAACTTAGAAATTCTACAAAGCCTAAATTTCTAGAAGATAAAAAATTGACCCATTCTAATCAAGCACTATTTTCAAGAAACTACATAGATCATGACTTAGTTCAACAAGATCTCCCCAAATCCCTCATGTTCAACCATATCTAAATCGTGAAATATTTTTAATTTGTTCAAGCATTCATTATCTAACCCCAGACCATTTCCGTAGACATACTGTATAAAGTTAAATGACAATAAATTGTCTAAAAATGTCGTTATAAAAAGATGTAGCCTTTAATCTGGTAATAATATCATCTTGACCTTATGGCACTGCCTAGGAACGAAGTCTCTCTCCTCGTTTATGTATCATAATCATTTTGCACTATTTAAACATAGACAAATACGTCGTTTTTGTACGACTTTCTGAATAACTAGATGCTGATTTCACACAAATGTGACGAAACTAAATATTATTAAAAAAATTATTGTGTAGGTGTGGACAAAAGTGTCGTACTTCCATAAGCAGATATAATAATATCATATGGTCTTCAAAGTCAAAAATTTTTGGTATAATCGTTGTCACACTTTACAAATAGCTCCAATTATTCGCAAAGTGCCCAACTAAATCACCTATCATTTAATCCCAAGCTTCTAAAATTATAAAGTATTTAATTAGTTTTCTGATCACTTGGAATTGGAAGAGAAAGTCATCAATAATAAAATTTCAAATTTGGTAATATAAGTCGGTCTCTGACCCTTTTTTGTTTAACAATGTGGTTGTATCTGTCTTTGGTCCCTTAATATGAACAATCATTATTTTTTATCCTCCATAATGTATATTCAGGAGTCCCTTTTTTAATGTTCTAAATATATGCTTAACGTTGTGTCACGTACTAGTAACAATGTTAAGTTGTCGATAACACAAATAAGCACTGTTAATTAGAGCAATGAAAAAAACTGCATAAAGTACTCTTATCTGTTAAAAGACTAAAAAATATAAATATATTTCAAAAATTACAGGACAAAAAAAAGTATTGTTATAAACTAAATAGAACGAGAGAATAATAGAAAGAATGAGATGTATTATTATGAGGGTGAAGACTTCTATTTATAGAGTACAAGATAGACTGCTAGGGTTTAGATATGGTCATCATATATATAGTAAATCTTATCTACAACACTCCCCCTTGATGGACCATCCCTAAACGTAAATTGCTAGGAAAACCCAATAGGATAAAAACCTGGTTGAAGGAAAAAGAGTACAGCTGCTCCACCTCAATATAGTCATTCTTGATCCTTGAGTCGTCGCATATCGATCTTGTGTACCAATTTCTTGAATGTTGACGTTGGTAATGCATTTGTAAAAGAATCCGCTAGATTGTCACTTGAACGAATTTGCTGGATGTTGATGTCGTCACTCTTTTGGAGATCATGTGTTGCATTGACTCTTTTATGAATCAATCTCAATGACTCATTTACTCGTGTGTTGCATTGGATGCCTCGTTAAAAACCTTAACTAATGTTGGGTGATGATTCTATCCTCAGCAGTGTCGATAAACAGTGGGAAATGATTCAGTCTTCTATGCCGTCATACAATCAGTAACCTTGTGCTCTGAATGAATTTGTGAAGATTTGAAGATCCCAAAACCCTATTCTGATTGGTGAACCATTATATTGTAAGTTGTTTTGTCTACGAGATTTCGGACTCGGCGAGACCCTCCGCTCCCGGTTCGGCGCACTCGGCAGATTATCCGCCTCGGCACTGTAAGTAGAAGACTCGGTAATACCGGACTCAGCGAGAGCAAAGATATGCGAAAGAAGTCGATGGAACCGAACTCACCGAGAGTAGTTCACCGTACTCGTGAGCCGATCTTAAGTAGAACCGACTCAACGAGAGCATGCTATCGAATCGGAGATCGGACTCAAGAACGGCCGGACCGTCTCCTCGACCGCCGAATCTTTGAAGTCACTTTTCAGCAGAGTCAAATATGAGGAAGAGAGAAGTCAGCATCAGATCTCCTTGAAGTCTGTTCTGTCTCAACCACTTTCTGAACCTCGGCCAATGACAAGCAGCCACGTATCCTATATCTACTAAAGCTGCAACTCAACAACTTTTTAGAAAAGGAGGGAAAGGACACTGCCACCAAACTTCAAAAGAGCCGTTAGCTACCCAAAAGAGAGAGACAAAGGATCGTCGTCTCCAACGGATCTATCCTAATCTCTCCTCTATAAATAGAGGGATAAATCGCAATTTGAAGCTCACGGGAAGAACACGAGAGAACATACAGAGCATTCAAACGAGCTAATTCAAAAAGCCTAAGTCTTCCGCAAGAAGTTCGAAGAATCTATCTCCGGCGAAAGACTACATTCCAGCTCTTAGGGAACCAAGCTTAACTGTTTCATACAGCCTCTAGTATCCAAACGACGATACACGAACCCAAAGCTATATTCAGTTGTTCATCGTTCTAGAAGCCTCTTCCTTGTTCCCTATCCCTCTAACCTAAGCTCAATAGAATATATCCATAGCTTAGACGAAGGAGTTCACCTTTGAACTAATCCTTATTGTAAAGGACTCCTTCACAGTTGGAGAGTTTTTCAAACACTCAGTTTGATAACCGTGTAAACTGAGACTTGTAGTATAAACCTCAAGACCAGTGTTTGTCTAGCGTACAAACCGACTGAGACTATCTCAGTATAATAAATAGCTTCTTGATCTTTCGGGACAGTGGACGTAGGATTTTTGTGTCCGAACCACTTTAAAAATCTCTGTGTCTTGTGTTCTGCTCTTAACTGTTGCATTGATTTACTGTTCATACTCAAAACCTTCTTTAAATCATTCAACTGAGTTTCAGCAAACTTAACAGACTGCACTAATCAACTGAAACTGTTTTAATAAAAACGTTTTCCTAACTCAACTAAATTGGGCCTACACTATTCCGCACCACTGAACTCTATCTGCAAGATAATGAATTCTGACTCTCAGTCAGCTAGCAGGTTTCAGTAGAGTCAGTCACTCTGCCAACACGATTCAGAACAGCTTATCTGGTCTGCTGAACCTGTTGAGTACGACATCATCCTGAAAAAGGACTGTGCGTGTTTAAGTTGAGAAAATCGATTTTCAGGTGTGTTCACCCCCCCCCCTCTACACCTGAACGTGCTCTCGGGACCAACAACTAAGAAAACCCCTTGGGAAAAACTTAGAAAGGAAAAAAGTGTACAACCATTTGACCTTTAGGGTCATTTGACCTTTAGGAGTCAGTCTAATCTTCAAGATTATTTACAATTCGTAACTCCCCCTCAAGATGACAATCTTCAAGGTTATCTTCAAGGTCTAAACTAATATGTACAACACAAGTTTAATTATCTTCATAGAGAATGACATGTTTGTCTCAAATATAACAAAGGATGGTCAATACCATTTTAAATCCTCAAATTGCACATAAGGAACTTATGGTCCTAAAACATCTTTGTTATCTTCTATAGGTCTAAATGAGTCTCCATCCACTTCAAGTGATTGAAACAACCATTAGGTAGCTATGTGGATGCGATACAATAAAATCTCTTTAAAGACCTTTCAGGTAGGTTGACTAGTGTAACTTCATCAGGGAAATGCTCAATCTATAGGTCGAGATAATTACTAGTTCGACCCAAGTCTTTTGATTCTAACTCTGTCTTTTGGGCATGAGTTGATTTCTTCAAGTACTTCTGTACATAATGATTCACATATCCTCTTCAGGAGGAATTTGGAGTGATGTGTTCTAAATTTCTATTGCGCGGACTTTTTATCTTTAGCACCAATAAATCTCTCACGCTTCTAGCGTCAACGAGAATCAATTGATTTATTTTGTGTATGAGGAACTTCAGTTCCTTCTTGGTGCATGTATAATAGGTATATGAGATTTTAGTCACTCCTTTAGCACTAAATAATTTGATGAACTTCTAGTTCATATTGTATGAATCTAAATAATTAATCCAACGAGATATTTGCAGCATTCATATTTTAATCTCCTCCTAATGCCAATAATAGTTGAGTTGGATTATAGAATCACGTGTCAATGAATAAAATAGTCCACAAGTAGTGGCCCTATATATGTCATGTTGACGGAGTATACACTTAATTCTCAAGTATTAACTCTTCAAGAGTCTTATTTAAATAACAATATAAACTGTTTTGCTATTAGTTTTCTTCTTGAAAACATATGAGCAAATATCTTCACTTTTGAGATTCACGTTCTTACAACGATTTTACAGTTTGCTTGAAAATATATTTTTGACTTATGTGATTCAAGCAAGTTAAATCCTTTAGGGATTTTCAAGTATATATAACTATCAAGTGAATCAAATAGATAGATATTTACTACATCCATAAGGCACATATCAAGCCTTTGTGACATAAATAGATTAATCAAACTCTAAAATATAATGACGTCAATTATAGGAGAGTACATAATTAATTCTCGGTCTTTGAGAGAAATATTATGTTATGAGTATTGCCATATATCTCGTAATTTTTCATTTCTCTTTATAACAAAGACACATTTGTATCCTT
This sequence comes from Lavandula angustifolia, assembly GCA_028984105.1. NCBI lineage: Eukaryota > Viridiplantae > Streptophyta > Magnoliopsida > Lamiales > Lamiaceae > Lavandula > Lavandula angustifolia. Next base: position 1,101,229 of record CM054825.1, on the reverse strand, counting down.
CGGGAATATACTTTTCGAATTTTGGAACTACAGGTTCAAATATTTTCGGCTTTCTTGGGAATTTTAATTCACCTTGTATGACTTCGTTCCTCTTTGACCAATTATTTATATCTTGACAATCTCTAATAGATCGTCATTGAGGATCCTCTTTTATCATTTCAAGAGTCATTTTAAAGGCGAATATATCGTCATTCGTCCACGACGATATTTAATCTCTAAAATATATTGAGATCTCATTAATTTCAGACGGTTGCAGTTCTTTAGGATCTTTCATTTGATTGATTAATCATATTCGTCATTGTTTGGTTCATATCTTGCACCCCTTTTCTTAGGCACAAAATTCCTTTTAGAACCAATTGATTGACCATATTTTTGACGAACTTTATATGCATTAGCTACCATTTGTACTTGTCCTTCAGGGACATTTATTCTGGCGGGGGTATTTATAGCAAATGTATAACATTGTCACTTCTTTTATATTAAAAGCATCAAGAAGGTGATGTGCAATCTTTTGCAAGTGAGTCTTTCGACTTCTTGTTCACATTGATTACTTCAGTAATACAAATGTGACTAGTTTTTACTTGTGCTTTTTTACTGGAAGTGGATTTCACATTGACTACTTCAGGAATCAAATGTGGCATATGTTCCAACTAATGTTGGAAGCGTTACTTCATCATAATAACAATCTTAATGTGAGATATATGATTTCAAAATGACAAGTTTTAGTTGTTCCAAGAACATGTAGAGTTAATTGTGCTACTTCAAGAGCAACAATTAGAGTTATGAACATATATCATTTGCCAAAATCAAAAACTTGAATTGTTCTTCAAGAACATGTATTCTTCAGGAATACAAACTGTGCTACTTCAGGAGCAACAATTTTAGTCTATATTAAACCACTTTAGGCGAAAGGTTAATATTTTCTAGAAACCGGGCTTGTTCTTCAAGAACAAATAGTACTATTTGAGAATATTAATTGTGCTACTTGGAAACAACAATAATAACAATTCAAGAACCAAGATCCGCCCATCAATAAGACAAAATATATGAATTGCTCATCGAAAACATGTAATATTCTTTAAGAATATTAAATTGTGCTACTTACAGGAGCAATAATTCAATCATTTCAATAAATTGAATTGCTCTTTAAGAGCATGTCATATTCTTCAGGAATATGAATTGTGCTACTTCAGGAGCAACAATTTAGATTAAGACATTAACTAAATTAATAAATAAAAACATATATAGAAATATTGATTGTAAATGCTCTTCAAGAGCATGTAATTTTATTTTATTTTTCAAAAATATTGGTTGTGCTTCTTCGAAGTAACAATTTAACTTATAAATATATTTTTGAATTGCTCTTCAAGAGCGTGCAATATTTTTCGTAAATATGAATGGTTCTACTTTAGGAGCAGCAATTTATTTATTTTTAATAAAAACAAAATAGACGTTCAACAAAATACATATGTATATTCCAATAATCGAATGATTATGGAAGATTTGAATCTATTGTAATATCCCACCAATTGTTTCGGCAAAAGAATTATAATATCAACATAATCATGCTTTGAAGAACGTGAAGCAACATAAAACAATGTTAAATAAGAATTTTAATTCTCTTAATTTCGAGGTCGAATCCCACAAACCGACTCCAATATGATCATCTATAATGGTTTTGCAACAATTATATCATAAACATGCAGGAAACTAGTTATTGGGAATTTCAATTCAGATGTCGAATGAAAAGCGTCCATGAAAGTAAGTATATCGATTGTTAACAATTCATATTTTGCAATAAGAATATTACCTTATTTGAACGACATGATACTCTCCACCGGCACAACAAATTTAGAACATTCGTGCGATAACGTGTTATAAACTAAATAGAACGAGAGAATAATAGAGAGAATGAGAAATACATGTGTATTATTATGAGAGTAGAGACCTTTATTTATAAAGTACTCCCTCCGTCCCGTTTGAAACGACCCGTTTCAAATGGGCACGGGAATTAAGAAAGTTGAAGATAAAGTATGAGAGGTGAGTAGATGATAAAGTAAAAGAGAGAAGATGAGTGTGATAGTGAGTAAGTAAATAATGAAGTATGAGAGAGAAAAATGATTAATGTAATGAGAGTAGATAAAATAGTTGAGAGAAATGATAAAATATGAGGAAGTTATTTCCTTTTTAGGAAACAGGTCGTTTCAAATGGGACGTCCCGAAAAGGAAAACATGTCATTTCAAATGGGACGGAGGGAGTATAAAATATGCTGATAGTATTTAGATATAATCATCATATATAGTAAATTTTATTTACAACAAATATATTAAAATATTAAAACCGATTTTTCTACTAGAATTATATTAAGTGGTTGGATGCCGATACCGACTCCGTGTCGTCGTCATAAATAAAACTCGCCAAAATTTATAATTTTATAATTATTGCGACCACGCGTTTGTCCTTGACAAAGAATTGGACCAACTAAAACCTGTACGTTACGTCCCCTTGGGATGACAAAGTTGGTGAAGGTGGTTGGCACGACCGATAGGTCGCAGGTTGTCAATCCCATCGGAAGCACCTTTGTGGGCTCGTCACCTTTATGGTTAGCACAGGGTGGTTGAACTCTCCTGTGTGGTTTGCGGTGCTCTGCACAAGGAGCGGGGTTTACCCAGTCTTGTAACGAAGCGTAGTAGCTGCGGGTTTCACGTATCAAAAAAAAAAAAAAAAAAAAAAACCTGTACGTTACTTAATGAAACAATATTTATTTATTTGATCGCCGCATGAAAAAGCCCTCCTAGAATAAGACTCTTTACCCTCTAATTGCTCAAAAGTCAAAACATACGAAGCTTCTTCAGACACGCACAACACGACTTTTCTACCTGCATTTTTCACACAACCTTTCACCTTTTCCGGACATTATATAACCACACACACACTTTGTCCAAAAAAAGAAAAATACTTACTTGAAATCAGAATGACCGACCATCAACGAATCCATCCGATGGACCCCGAGGCGGCGCCGCCTAAAGCCACCGCCCCTCTGGTGGGACGAGGCTCATCCCGGTCGGAGAACGGCGATCCAGAGAAACAGCAGTACTATCCAAGCCGGACAATCCCATACGCACCGATGAAGCCTCCGAAGAGGAGAAGCTGCTTCAAGAAATGCTTGTGCTGGACATTAGCCCTCCTCATAATCCAGATCATAATCATCGCAATACTTGCTGCAGTTATATACTTTGTGTTCGATCCCAAGATCCCAAAGTACTCTGTTGATGCAATGAGAATCACTGAGTTCACTCCCGGCAGCGACAACAGCTTATCGGCCACGTTCAACGTCAACATAACTGCAAGAAATCCAAACAAGAAGATCGGAATATACTACGAAGGGGGCAGCCATTTGAGTGTGTGGTATACTGGGACCAAACTGTGTGAAGGGTCGCTTCCGAAGTTCTACCAAGGCCACCGGAACACCACCTTGCTCAGCCTGGTCTTGTCGGGGCAGACGCAGGATGCTACCGGGCTGGTGAACTCGTTGCAGGCCGCACAGCAGACCGGGAACATACCGCTGAACCTCCGGGCGAAGGTGCCGGTTAGGCTGAAGCTTGGGAGTCTGAAGCTGATGAAATGGAAGTTCTTAGTGAGGTGCAGGCTTAACGTTGACAGTTTGGCTCAAGATAATGCAATCAGGATCAGAGATAGCTGCTGTAAATTTAGGTTCAGGCTTTGATTATTTCATCATTTTTTTTTTTTATACGTGGAACCCGCAGCCGCTACCGCGGTAAACCCGCTCCTTGATTTCATCATCTTTCTTGTTTATACATATATATGATTGAGAGGTGGATGTTTTGCCCATCCTTGTGTTGTAGGCCATGAGCCATTGATTTTATTTTTTCTCCATATATTTTTTTATTATGTAACTTAATATTATAATAAATATAGTACTATTGATTTTTTTTATATTATTAGGAATTTAGCATTTATTCATTTGCTTAGACTCTAGAGCTGCTCATCACCCATCACCGGTACGAAATTGTTAAAGAATAAAAGGATGGAAATGCACGCAATGAAATCAATAAAAATGAAATGAAAATTAAAGAAAGTCATATATTTATGTGATTTGGTAAATATAACCTATATGATCGCACTATAATTGTATTCTTTTTTTACTAGTAATTAGAGCTAACAAATATAGCAATATATTTATATGTTGAGAACTTAGGCTAGAAGATGAGACAAACTGCTAAAACCGGATAATAGCATAAAGCCACGTTAAACAGCAGAACACAATGATAATTGTCGCTGACACTTTTTACCACCATCGTCATTCTTTTTAGATAGTTTTTTTTGTGTTAATATATCAATATACCCATCTACACTATATCAAATACAAAATTACCCAACTTTATAAAACCTATCCACTATATACTCAAATTTACTAAAATACCCCAACTTTTTCACTTCTCTCACCTAAAAAGTGTCAGACCATGATCGGACCGTGGAAGTGTCCGATCGATCGGACATGACCGATCATGATCGGCCCATGTGATCGGCCACCCCCCATGTGATAGGGCCACACCCCCATGATCGGCCAAGTCCGATAGTGGTTAGTGATCGGCCCACTTGGTCGGACGTGTCCGATCGGTCGGATCGGTCCGACAGATCGGACCCTGATCGGCCCCTCTGTCCACCGTGATCGGACCATCCATAGTAAGGGTATTTTTGTCTTCTTGGGTATATAGTGTAGTTAAATATAAGAATTGAGTATAAATGTGTTTGTCTTTCCCCATATGGACATTTCGCCGCTGGACTCTTTTTTTTTTTCTATTTTTTAAATGAAGAATCTGCAGCCGTTACTTTAGGTGTGCATAAATCCATGACCTTCGGCTACCGATTAAATACTTTAACCGTTATATCATCCCAATGGCATCATCATCATTTATTCTGGCATAGATGATCGTGGTCATTTCTTCCAAGGACGACCAACGTGGTCGGGCACAGAATTGATGTCAACCACCTCCCACCCGGTCTCCCGCACACGTACCAGATCATAGGTCTACCCAAGAAACATCAAGCTTATAATTAAGAAAATAATAACCTGGATTCCTGTTATATTAAGTTATCACGCTTTTCAAATGCTTGATATTTCAAAAAGAAGTAACAAGAAATGGAACACGCCTTTCCAATTAATTAGTATTTAATCGAACAAAGAAAACTGTCTTTAATAACACATAATTAGCTCGCTTCACGAAATAAAAGTAGTCTATGTACAAGCTTCAAGTGCGAACCACACATATAGATAAGGAAATAAAGAAACTAATACTATCTTTATGCCACGTTCAACGGTTTAAGAGGGGTGAGAAATGAACTAACATAGTAATACACGTTTGATTCTAGCAAGAGAAGAGACCTTTCAGAACACCCTGCACGTAAGATCATGTTTTTTGGCAAAAACAAGAAAGTTGAAACTCACCACAATATTCCATCCATCATTTGTGATGACCGAAATTGTTACTTGTAGATAATTGAACAAGTCAAAGCCATCTGGATGTTCAAGGAAAAGCATATGACACCAGAGAGTTCAACTTCTCCCAGCATGTTGGCTTCTTGGAAAACTAGTTTGCTTTTTAAAATTTCACAAACATTTTTAGCTAGTTCAAGAGTATTTACCATTCTGCGGCCAGAAAATTAAATTGGGCACTGATGTGAAGCGATCGGAAGATGGAAAGAAAGATTTCGAGATCTGAGAAGATTTGACGAGATATGGAAAGAAAGATTTCGAGATTTGAGAAGATATATTCGTTCCCTTTTTATTATTATTTCTATATTTTAATTATATTATTTTTGGTATGATTTGTGGGTATCCATCCTTATAAAAAGGGATGAGAACCCTTAGTACTAGGCATCTTGGTTTTTGGACGAATTTTGGGCAAGGCGACGTGCCTTGATTTGGGGCGAGCTCTTCACGGACTCGTTTGATCTTTTTATCCTTTCAATTATTATTTATTTTGCAAGATTGATATTGTTATAAGCTTGAGTTGGTTTCTAACGTAAATTGTTGTGCATGGTATCAACATATGGTTCTCTTATATTAATTGTGTTGCAGCGGCGTACATCGTGACCAATCAAACAAAGTTATTTCCTTTGAATTTCGTGAGCTGACCCTTTGAATTTCGTTTGCATCAATTGGTCCGACCTACCGGATCTGACGGTGTACGATTTCAAACGGGAGCCAGTCAAAATTTGTAATCAAATTCATGGCGAAGTGTATAATGACCAATGAGCAATTCATGGGGTTTCCAGATAGGCCTAAGGCGAAGTGTATAATGACCAATGAGCAATTCATGGGTTTTCAGATAGGCCTAAGGCGAAGTGTATGATGACCAATGAGCAATTCATGGGGAGGGAGAATGCCCGAGATCCAGATAGGCCTAAAAATGATAAAGCAGCTATTATCTCGAATATGATCCAAATGATTAAGGATTTGACCTCTCAAATTGGACGATTAAACTCCAAATATGTTGCACCCAGTGAGGAGTCCCGTGAGCTGATCCAGGAGAAGAATGATCTAAGAGAAAAAAAGGAGCAAGTGAGCGTGGATGTGGAGAAGGATGAAGAATTGGAAACACTGAGCGTGGGGATCAAGACAACTAGCGAAAACCCGGATAAATCCGCACCATTAATCGGATATTTTTCATTTGGCTTCGACCCGTCGAAGAATTCAGAGGAACCGGACTCGAAACGGGCTTGTTCTAGCTTGAAGGTATACAAGGATGCTTCCCGGAACTCCAGAAATCCTAGAACGGAGTTGGTGGTGAATAGACTGCTAAAGTATGGACTTGTTATCCCACGCCGTACTCCGATCACGGCTCGTCGCGTGGCTACTCGATTTGAGTTGGCCTATGGACGGCCGCCGCCTAGAGGGATGAGGCATTTGTCAGAGGAATACCGCATGGCCGTGGTCTCGGACGTAGTATTGTCACGGGATAAATTTGAGAAGCAATTTCGGGTGAATTTAGAACGGGCGCAAGATCGAATACGGAGAATGCGGAATCAAGCAAATAAAAGTCGCCGTGGAGTGAAATTTAGGGTGGAGGAGTTACGCAATCAATTTCCGGATTTCCGCCTTGAGGACAATTTTTGAGGGGGTGGAAGTTGATGTGAAGCGATCGGAAGATGGAAAGAAAGATTTCGAGATCTGAGAAGATTTGACGAGAGATGGAAAGAAAGATTTCGAGATTTGAGAAGATATATTCGTTCCCTTTTTATTATTATTTCTATATTTTAATTATATTATTTTTGGTATGATTTGTGGGTATCCATCCTTATAAAAAGGGATGAGAACCCTTAGTACTAGGCATCTTGGTTTTTGGACGAATTTTGGGCAAGGCGACGTGCCTTGATTTGGGGCGAGCTCTTCACGGACTCGTTTGATCTTTTTATCCTTTCAATTATTATTTATTTTGCAAGATTGATATTGTTATAAGCTTGAGTTGGTTTCTAACGTAAATTGATGTGCATGGTATCAACATATGGTTCTCTTATATTAATTGTGTTGCAGCGGCGTACATCGTGACCAATCAAACAAAGTTATTTCCTTTGAATTTCGTGAGCTGACCCTTTGAATTTCGTTTGCATCAGGCACTCTGCTAACCTGCTACCATTTAGAGAGTTAAAACAATACGAGTCCTGGACAACATTTCAATTGAAGTTTGGAGTAGTTATTGCTGACTTTGGAGGATTTCGCCACAACCCATTCAATTATTTTCCTATTTTTAGTCTGTAAAACACCTATTTGCGATAACCATTTCAATTCCACAAAGTAGGCAATCGAGTGCCTATGATTATTGAGTAGGTAAATTATAACACTTAAAATGATACAAAATACGTTCAAATAGGATAAGAAATAATGTACCACCAATAAGAGTCTCAAGTCCAGTCCCTGTTGCCATTTTTGAATCCTCGCACGAAGCGAGCAAATGATATTTAGACCTTTATGAATTCTGCAGCAATGCAGATTGATGATTAATAATAAGTTAATTTGCAACCACTCAAATGCATGGAAAGAATCAAACAAGGACTTATACGCAGTGTTCTGTTTCTTACACAAATGAACATCCAGCAAAATGATCGAAAGTGAGTTATTATTAAGTTAATCCAATCCAACGTGCAAGGTGGAGCCGGAGGAGAGAAAATGTTAATATTGGTACTTTATCGTGGCTCATGTCCGATTTTGGTCTTTTAACTTTTGAAATTATCCGATTTTAGTCCTCACACTCTCATTTCACTTCATCTTCGGCCACGGATTCGTTCCTTCAACGATCGCACACACTAAACGAAAATCTCTTTGAACTAGTCTCCATTTGATCAACATTTATCCCACTTATCGATATCATTCCAATTAAGTCCGAGATCATGACATGAAGTACTTTATTAGATTGAAAAGTAGAAGTGTGGGTTTGCTGGAGATGAAGTGAGAGGCGCATGAGTTTGCTTGTGAAATTCAGCTTTGATCGTCTCCCACATCTGAGTCTTCTCCCAGGGCATCCACTTGTCTACACGATGCCATATGTGAGTTTTCAGCTCATTAGGTTTCCTGCCTCGTCTGAAGAATTTGGAGGTTGTGGGGATGTCCCTGTCCTTAGGAGGTAGTGGCTTAGGCTTCAGTCGTTCAGCTTCACGTGCCTCTTCGGCCGCTCTATCATTGGCTTCTGCTTGTTTCCTTTTAGCTGCAGAAAGCTGATGCCATTCAGCTCTGGAATCAAGACCCCTTATACTGAGGTCAATCAACTCATCAATGGTCGGCTCAGCCTGTTTCTTCGTTTGCTTGGATGTATCAGCCTGTTTCTCAGCTTCTCTCTCTTTCTCTTTCTCTTTGTCAGCATTGTCTCTGAGAGTAAGCTTTCTGGCTACCTACCTCTGAATAGGCTTTCTAGCAGGTACCTTTGTCCTGGCTTTCGTCGGAGCCTTCTTGGACTTATTAACCGCTTCAGCCTTAGCAATTTCCCGAGTAATGTTCTCATCGGCATCAATCTGAGCTTGCTCTGTTGGGCTTATGTATCTTTGGGGACGAGGATGAATTTTCAGCACTTGTTTTCCTTTTTCAGATACAGGTGGAGGCAGAGGAGTGTCTTCAGCATCAAACTCCTCTAGAAACACGGTCACTTCCTAAATATATTTCTGAGGAGGTTCAGAAGTGCCGGTTTCTGCCTTCCTGTGTCCTGAGCCACTTGGGCTTGTCTTAGTTGCTACATCCCCTATTGAGACACTCTGGGCAACAACCCTTGTTACTTCCCCCTTAGGCTTATCGCTCTGAATCTTTTCAGCTTTGTCCTTCCTAGAGCTCTTAGTCTTTTCCCCCTTTTTGGCATCATCCAATAAGATCTAAGGGGTGGGAAGAGTAACTGCCTTGGTACTGAGCGTTTGATAAGATTTGGAGAGCTCATTCAAGGTCTTCTAAAGATTATCGAACTTAAGGTGTAGATCATTCCTCTCAGTGATGAGTTCTTCAACGTTCTTCAACATACTTGCGTTGAGAGAGATCTACAAGTTCTTTAATCTTCGTCAGCTTTGCATTGATCTTCAGCTCACACTCATTCTGAAGTTTAGTGATCCTCTGCTCATGAGCTAGAGTGTGCTGATAGATCTGGTTCTGAAGCTCTAACTGGGCTGCCTTGAAGGAATCAAGAACAGAAGTCTGGACATCCTTCAGAAGCTTTTGAACCGATGCTTGCTGAGTGTCGAATTCAGGTTTCTATCCGGATAAAGCATTCCTGAGAATTGAGCTGAAGTCACGGATTGAAGGAATATTCTGAACAACAAATTTCAGAGTTCTGACTTACTCGCACTGAGCTGCAGTGGACTAGCGCCATAACTTGTGAACATTCCTGGCAAGGAGACGATTCTGAGTCCCCTGCTTCAGAAGTGCCTTGGCCACTGCCTTCGACTTTTGGAGCTTTGCAACATAGCCAACCTCATAAGCTGACCCCAGCAACAGCAGTTCAGGGTCAACAGGGCAAGAGGTGCCTCCTGCTATCGATCCAGAAGGAGGAGGGGCGTTAAAATGATCGTCAGAAGGTTGTTCTCCCTCCTTCTCTTGTTGAGAACCCTCAACAGGCTTCTCAATTCTTGCATCACTGGGCGGTTCCTGGTCGTCGGGACCTGTTGAACCTTCCACAGGGTCGGCTGTTGATGAAGGATATCGATCTTCAATCAAGGCCAGCATAGCCGCCCTAAGGTCGTCGAACGAGCTGAGATCAGCAGGCTCTTCGTAGCCTATCTGCTGTCGGAGCTGTAACTCGTTGGCGTTCAGAAGTTCCGAGGACTTGAATCGGATCAGCGGCTATAGAGTGATCGAGTTCCGAAATCTGTATAATATTTGAAGCCTTGCCCTGTTGGCTATATCGACCAGGTCAGAGTGATTGACGATTTCAGGAATATACTCTGAGACTTCTTGGGTTGCTCTGGATTGAAGCAAAGAAAGGTCAAACCTAAGCATCTTGGCTTCAGTGTCAGTCTCCATCTCCTCAATGTCAATTGGAGACTGTCTTCTCTCAGCAAAAGGCAACCTGCTGAGCAGTGGTACGTCCAGTGGACAAAGGGGAGTAGGAGTAGTGACTTGAGGTGAAGTCCCCTGTTCCACTGAATCTTCTTCGTCTGCTGAAGCAGCCTTCTTTGCTGAGGCCTCCTTCTCAGCTGACTTTGCCTTCGCTTCTGAATCAGCCTTCTCTGCTAACTTAATGTCCTCGTCTCTCAACTGAAGGACAGTTGGGGCTACTACTATGGCTTGCTCAGAAGCGTTCTTCTTCTTCGGGGTAGCACCCTTCTTCACTGGGGTTTGGGCTTTCCTCTTGCCCTTACCCTCTCCGGCACCAATGTCAATTTGCTGTAGAGAACTGGTTTGATTGTGGAATCTGATCTTCTTCGGGTTGAAGTATTCTTTATCAGCAAAGGCGATCTGATCAGTTCCACGGAAGTCCTCGATCATGACTAAGAGCTTCATTCCATAAAGAAGGTTTCCCTTAGCGCTCAGTCGAGCTGCTGATCGATCGAACTTCGCCCCTTGAGCCTGAAACTCTTTGATGAGGACTTCGGCCTAATTGATCTGAGCTTTGTCATAAATGGCCATCATCATCTAAAGTTTCGACCACGGCACCTAATCAAACGAACCAGCCTAGCTGGTCAGAATCTACATCACAATGTACGCCAAGGCCCTATACTGTGGAAGCATGCTGCTTTTGGGAAATGCAGCTCTGAACGTCGTGGGCTTCCCGTAGAACAGTATCAGGTAGTCGTCAAGGACATCATCCTTATATCCCGCATGACTGATGCCTTGGTTGGGAAGACTGAAGCTTCTGTCAAGAGCTTGCTTCAGTGACATCCTCTTCAGAATCAGAGCGGCCTTGGATGGATCCTGAATCTGGTGAACTTGCAAGGTCCCAAACAATCTTCGGCTTCCTCCTCAAGATTAAGATTGCGAATTGTTGGTCCGGAGACGAGTGTCAGGTGTAGAGGGGGTGTGAATATACCTGAGTACAAGTTTTTCCTCAAATGCGAAGGACAACTGAGATGTATGTTGCAACTGATGAACAGTGCCAAATAGTAACCTTCTGATCGCGGGTCAGAGTGACTCAACTACTGAGTTTATCTTACTGACTTTTGTCAGTATTAAAACCTCAGGCGAAAAGTTAGTGCGGATAAGTGTAGGGCCCGATAGACTTCGTCTCGATTTGAAAACAAGTTTTCGCAAACAAAATCAGTTTCGGCTGGTGCACTTTTAAATACGTTTTATGCAAAGTATGAGTTTGTAAAACGGTTTGAGAACGATGCAATAAAACAGTAAATAACACAAGCAATTTTTTACGTGGTTCGGATACGTAAGATCCTACGTCCACGGTCCTGCTGAATAGGAGATCTTGTTGATTAATTTGAGCAAGCCTCAGCAAGGTATCTGTGCACTGGACAGACCCTTCTAAGTTATAGTCCTTAGTGACTTTACAAATCAAACCGAAGTTTGAAGGGGAGGGGATTTTCTCCAACTATGAAGGAGTTCTTACAATAAGAACAGTCACAAAAAGTGAACTCCTTCGAAAGTTCTAAGCTATGGATCTAACATTTGAGCTTAGATAGAGAAGAGGGATCTAAAGAAACTCTAGAGAGAAGAACTAAAGATTTTCAACTAGGCAAGTTCTTCGCTGGATCTTCGTGAATACGCTAGAGAGTTTGAATGCTTTGAGCGTGTATTCCCTTTGATATCCTGTGCATTGAGCTCGGAAAAGCTTCTCTATTTATAGTCGTGACCTAGGCATTTGTCCGTTAGAGAAGACAATGCCACGTGTCACAAACGTCCAAGGAAAACGGCCATAAGTTTTGAAATAGTGTCGCAGAGTGGTTGGTCATTGTATATAAGAGCAGCTTTAGTTGCAGAGCAGAGGCTTTGGATGCTTCTCATTGGTCGAGGTTTATGGTAGGTGAGACTTGTCAGACATCAGTCTTCATCTGAGTTGACTCTCACTCATCCTCGTATGATCCTCTGCTGACTTTCGAATGTCATGAAAATTTGGGTCGTTGTTTCCTGTCGGATACAGTAGATCTGGCCCAATCGTACTGACTTCTTCATCTGAGTCGGCTGATAAAAGGTCTTCTACTGAGAGCACTCAACTGGTGACTCTGAAGTTACTGAGCTCTATACTGTGTTCTTCACTGGGGGTCAGCTGATGAGACATCTTCTACTGATAAGGGTAAACTGGAGACCTGAGAACATGAGCTCTTACAGACTGATGACATGGGGTTCTGGAATTTAACTTCCTATTGAAGTTCAGACCAACAAATACCCTTACAGGACTTAGACAAAACAGATAACTAAAAATAAGAACAGTCTAGCCTATTACATCATCTAGTCCGAAGGACAACACACTAAGGGTACAAGACAGGTTGTGGGATCTTCAATTCCATAGCAATAAATCACTATGATTTCCCCCATTACCGAAATAAGCAATAATACATGAACTACTGATGATAATTCAAAGTACCCTCTAAGTGATGGTCTAATCAATCACTGACTCATAACCCAACATGAATGAAGTGGTGTTGAATGTCCACGTTCTTGCATCTTGTATGTAGAACAGGATTCTGCAAGATTGTAATGGCACTGGTACTGTCATAGTAGATCGGCACTTCATTTTGTATTACATCGTAGTCGCCGAATTACTATCGAAGCCAAAGGATCTGGGCGCAACAACTTCCGGTAGCCATGTATTCTGCTTCAGTAGTGGATGTGGCTTCTAAATGTTATTTTTTGGAGAACCATGAAATAAGATTGCTATCGAGGAACTGACACGTTCCTGAAGTTGATTTTCGGTCGAGCCTGCAACCTGCATAGTCAGCATCAGTATAGCCAGTTAATTCAAAATTATCATTTGCTGGATACCATAACCCTCTATCGGTGTGCCTTTGAGATAGCGGAGAATCTTCTTTGCTGAATCAATATGGCTCAGCTTGGGATTCGCCTTAAATCGAGCACATACACCTACAACATAAGTTATGTCAGGTCGACTAGCAGTTTGATATAATAATGAACCAATTAAAGAATGATAGTCAGTAGAGGCTACTGATACACCCTCTTTATCAAGATCGATTTGGAAGTTTGTGTTCATAGGGATTCTGATTTGTTTGCTGAACTCGCAACTAAATTTCTTGATAAGTTCCTTCGTTATTGGGAAATTGTTCAGTAGTTGATTTGGCTGATCCCAAAACCCTATTATGATTGATGAACCATTCCTTTGTAAAAGTTAACACCTTTGTCTTTGAGTGGTTCAGACCCAGTAGACTCGCCTTCAGCATGGTTCCGGCTCAGAAGTTCTGTCTGCTGTCTCTTAGTAAACTATCTGCCGCAGTGCCATGGAGTGAAACTTCAGTATGGATGGACTTAGCAGGAACAGCATACTTAAAGGTGTTCAGGAGTCAGTAAAACTAGACTCAGCAGGAGCAATTTGCTGAACTCAGAGTCTTGGCCCTCAGTAGTATTGGACTCAGCAGGAGCAACATACTGAACCTTTCGGTCAGACTCAACAACGGCCTGTCAGTTGCTTTAACTGACAGTGGACTTCAAAGTCATTTTAGTAGAGTTGTCCGAGGTCATACATCTGAGAAAGGTCAACTTCAGTATCAACCTTGAAGTTTGAATAAGTCTCAACCACTTTTTGTACCTCAACCAATGACAAGTACCAAGCTGGCAAAGTCTCCGACACAAAGCTGCAAGTCAACCACTTTCCACAAAGAAAGAGGACTCTACAAAATTCGAAAAAGAAGCCTTTTGCTACCTATATAGAGTGACACGTGGAAATTTCATCTCCAATGGATATTTCATCTCCAATGGATCTATTCACAACTCAGGTCTATAAATAGAGGGAAAGTCGTGGTCACTCAAGTCGCACTACACGATCATACAAGCGACCTATCAAGGGAACTCAAGCATTCAACGAACTCAAGCTCTAGAATTCTTATCGGATATTCAAGTGAAGAACACGAATCCAGAGTGATTATTCCTCTTTGTTCTTCGCTATAGAAGCCATTCTTGTTCACACCCACTAACCTAAGCTCAACTGTTATATTTATAGCTTAGAACCGAAGGAGTTCATTTATTGAACTGTTCTTAAGTGTTAAGAACTCCTTCATTGTTGGAGATACATTTAAAATTTTGTTTGACCCTGTAAATTGAGACTTGCACAGTATAATCACAAGTTACAGTTTGTCCAACGCACAAACTAACTGAGACTAACTCAGTATAATAAAATAGTGTCCTGCTCTGTTCAGGATCAATGGACGTAGGATCTTGCGTATCCGAACCACTTTAAAATTGTTATGTTGCTAAACTGTTGCATTGATCACTTTTCATACTGAAAATATCTTTACAAAATCATACAACAATATTTCAATAAAAGCTTAAAACATCGCACTAATATACTGAACTGATTTAATAAACAACATTTTCAAAATAAGCTTAATCGGGCCTGCACATTCCGCACGCTACTGAACAGCAGCTGAACGCTACTGAATTCTGACCCTAAGTCAGCAAGCAGAGCTCAGCACTCTCAGTCATTTTGTCCACGCGATCAAGAACAACTTGCTTGGTCTACTGAATTCATTCAGTAGACATCTTCCATAAATCGGACTGTTCGCGTTTGAGTTTGGATAAGGTTTTCAGGTGTATTCACCCCCCTACATCTGAACGTTTAACTCGAGACCAACAATTGGTATCAGAGCAGGAGTTCTTTTGACTCTTGTTTTCTGAAACTGGTCTACTCGAACTGATCTTTTGAAAACATTTTTCACAGCATAACATTTCGTTCATCCTTATCCCATAATCTTGCTATGTCTGATATGTCAGGGATCCGGATGGTACCCATGTTCTCAGTATAGAACTATGGCGTATGGCGTATAAGAATTGAGGCACATCTGACCTCACTACACGACAGCATGTCTGATGTGCTGAAAATCGGTCCTATCATTCCTATGATAAAAAGTTTCAAATTCATTGAGGAAGGTGGAGCCGAGACAGGGGAGAAGGTCGCCAAGAACAAATCAGATTACACGCCTGAGTAGAAGAAGCTTCATAGTCTAGATAGAGTTGCTCGTAATGTTATTCTAACAACTCTAAGTGATTCTCATCTCGGCAGTGTTCAGGACTACAAGTCCGCGAAGGTGCACTGGGATGCACTGGCATTACTGAGTCGGGGGGACTCAGAAGATCAAAAACAACAAACTAATGTTGGAGCTCCAGAAGCTTGAGAGACTCACCCTCATGCCCAATGAGAAGATTGAAGATTTAAACGACAGATTCACAAAGATCATGAACTCAATCAATGGGCTAGGGAAGACGCTCTCGAACAATGAAATGAACTTGAAGATACTGCGGGCATTGCCTGAAGGACGATGTAGTTCATTCGTCACGTATCTTCGACACTCTAACCTTGATTATGTTTCTACTGATCATATATTTTATGAATTAAAGGTAGAGGAGTTAGACTTCAGTCTACCTCACAAGATAAGGATGGAGCTGACACCTCACATGATCATGTTCTAAAGGCATCAGTCAACATTCCACAACAAGCAGAGCAATCAGACAATGTCGACAAGCTCAGTCTCGATTCCTACTGAAGGAACCTTGGCTGAACGCTATGCTCTGCTGGCCCTTAAATTTCAGAGAGAGAAGGATAGGAGGATCAAGCTGAAGAAATCCTACAAAAAATCCCGAGGTATGTATGATGCACCTTCTAAAGGAGATCATAACCAGAAACTCTCTGAATGCTGGAATGAAGCATCTGCTTCCAAGCCTGAAAAGTCAGAACTTAAATCAAGCAGACCCTCTTCATGCTACAACTGCAAGAAGGATGGGTACTACCAGTATGAGTGTCCAGAGCTGAGTGCAGCTGAAAGAGCTGTGCGACAAGCTCGAAGAGAGAAGTTCGCCAAGAAGCGCCAAGCATTCATTGCTGGAGAGCTCTCAGATGATTCTGAAGAGCCAGAGAACTTCATGGACTCATCTGATGATGAAGTCTCATTCATCGCAGTAGAAGCTGAAGAAAATGAGAAGTGTCTCATGGCTGGAGAAGAGGATGAGGTAAACTCCTATGCAAATTATGAACCCTCTCCACCATGCACACACAATACACAATCTACTGCAGGTGATCATCCTAAATCTACATTGTGCTACGAAGCCCTATTAGATGAGCAGATTAAGATGAGTCTGTACTTCAATCAGATCCTTCAGGAGATGGATCTCCTGTGAGGTGAGAATGAGAGACATTCTAAGTCAAGTCAGGATGGTTCTGAGTTGGCTCAGTTTGCCAAGAGACTAAAAGAGGACAATGAATCTTTGATGAAACAGTCTCAACAGCAAGATGAACCGATATTAGCACTGACCAAAGAGTTGGCAACGAAAGTCACTGAACTAGGTCTACTGAAGAAGGAACATCACGAAACTCTCAAGAAGAGTGATGGCGTCTGGAAAGTTCTGATGACCGACATATTTCTTGGAGCAGAGAAGAAGCTCGAAGCCATTCTTACAAGTCAATGGCATGTAACTCATAAGGAAGGGTTAGGCTACAAAACTTATGATGCTTTGACCTCCACTCCACAGGATTCAGCAGCAAAGCTTACTGATAGGTTTGTCAAAGGGAGAACTGAACGTTAAGAATTCTAGAAACCTTTGAATAAAGGCAAGCAAAAGGTGAATGTACCTCATCCCACCTATCAGAAGTCTGGCAGATGTCGCTCACAACCTCCCAATCAGAAGCAAGGGGAACTTAGTAAGATGGGCAGATCAACATGGGCCTCTGACTTTGACTCACCCAGCTCATTACAATAGTTATTATTATGACCAGTAGTCAAGAAGGCACATAAGAACCAGACGAAAGCCACAGAATTAACTCAAAAGGTTAAGAGTCCACCTAAGCAGAAAATCAGGACTACTGAGCCTCTGAAGCAGAAAGAGTCAACGTCACTGAGCCCTTTAGTGAAGTATGTTGACGGGTCAGGAAGGAAGCTTTTTGAGACTACCAAAGTAGTTAGACAAATTTGGATTGCTAAACAACTAACTCCGAAGGACCCAAAAGGAACATAAAGGGTACCTAAGTGTGATTTTCTATTTTGCAGGTACAAAAAAAACCCATGGTATGTAGATAGCAGATGTTCCAGACATATGACGCACCAGAAGACACTGCTGACAGATTACATCACTAAAGAAGGACCCAGAATAGAGTTTGGTGACAACGCCAAAGACCACACGAGAGGACATGGAACACTGAATGTTGGAACCACTATAGTTCCAAAAGTATCTTATGTTGAAGGGCTCCAACATAACCTCCTCTCTATTAGTCAATTCTGTGACAATAATAAAAGAGTGATATTTGACACTAGTTTTTGTGATATACTTGCAAATCTAATGGTAAAACAGTGTTATCAGAAACACGAAAGAAGAACATTTATGTTGCTAATTGGAAATCCATGGAGCCTGAAGCTTTTTTGATAGCACGGATCGAAAACAGAACTGAGTGGTTGTGGCACAGAAGACTCAGTCATCTCAACTTTAAGGTGTTGAACAAACTAGCAAATGGATCTCTTGTAAGGGGACTACCCAAGCGAGCATTCAAAAAGGAAGAAGAGTGTGAAGCCTGTCTGAAAGGAAGTCAAACAAAGAAAAGTCATTCTTCAATTCTGTCACCATCTACTGACGGAATCCTTCAGCTACTTCACATTGACCTTTTTGGGCCAGTTTCTCCTGTGACGATCAAAGGCAAGAAGTACACACTGGTGGTCATTGATGATTATTCCAGATATACATGGGTACTGTTTATTGCCCACAAGTCTGACATCAAGACAGCTTTGCCGAGGCTACTGAAGAAACTTAGTGTCGAGAAGGACACCAAGATTAAGAAAATCCGTTCTGACCGAGGTATTGAGTTTCTGAACTCAATGGTCAATGAGTTTTGTGATACTGAAGGAATAGAACATGAGATGTCTGCAGCACGCACTCCTCAACAGAATGGTCTTGCTGAGCGGAAGAATAGAACACTAAAAGAAGCAGCAAGGACCTTAATCGCAGACTCTAGACTATTGAAGTTCGGGGCAGAAGCCACAAACACGGCTTGCTACACTCAGAATCAATCCTTATTGACAAAGAAGCACATGAAGACGCCTTATGAATTATGGAACGGGAGAATTCCTTCTATATCTTATTTCCATATTTTCGGTTGTTCTTGTTTCATCCACAATAATGGGAAGGATCAGTTGAGAACTTTTGATCGCAAATCCGACCCAAGGAATGTTCTTAGGACAATCCATGGTCAGTAAAGCATTCAGGGTTTCAACCTCCAGACCCTTTTATGTGGAGGAAAGTCCTCATGTTGTTTTTAACAAGTTTGCTACTGAGAACAGGAACAGAAGCAACTCAGATTCTGAAGATGTAAGCCAGAAGCTACAGAATCTGAACTTAAACGAAGATTCATAAATGATTTTACCAGTGTTGGGATGATTATTCAACAGAAGATATTCAGAATCAACCCACACTGAATGTAGCTTAGAAGATTGATTCTACTGTACATAATCATTCCCAGGTATTGGTCGATGAAGATACCCAAGTAGCTACTGAGACCACCACTGAATGCACCAACTCAGGGGGAACAAATAATGTTCTTGAATCTAACACCCCTGTAGTGGACGATTCAGTAGAACCTCAACTTGTTACTGAACTTCTTCAGTTTCAAAACTGTACTGATGAAATGCGTAATACTCTTACTGTTTGTACTGAATCTGTTTCAGAAGAAGAGATAAGGAAACAACGTTCTTTTTAGATACTCACTCTACTGGGCTTATTATTGGTGATCCTTCAGCAGGCGTTCAGACTAGAGCTAATCTCAGACAAGGCGAGAGTGCACTGTACTCCTGTTTCTTGTCTATTGAAGAACCTAAGAATATTGAGGAGGCATTGAACGACGCTGACTGGATTATAGCTATGCAAGAGGAGCTGGACCAGTTCATACGTAACGAGGTTTGGGAGCTTGTTGATAGACCCTGACACCAACATGTCATCAATAAAGACGAAAATAAGGTCATCGTCATAAACAAAGCTCGTTTAGTAGCAAAAGGTTACTGTCAAGCTGAGGGAATAGACTTCGATGAAACATTTTCCCCAATTTCAAGACTAGAAGCTATTCGTCTTTTCCTCGCATACGCCTCACATCAAAGATTCAAGGTATATCAGATGGATGTGAAGTGTGTGTTTCTGAACGGCGTACTGAAGGAAGAGGTATACATAGAGCAACCTCCCGACTTTCAGCAGGGACACCAAGTATACAGACTCAGGAAAGCACTATATGGGTTAAAACAAGCACCCAGGGATTGGTATGATACCCTTTCAGATGTCCTCCTTCAGAAAGGTTTTCACAAAGGCACCGTAGACCGCACACTATTCAGCATTAGACTAAACGATGATATTCTTCTAGTGCAAGTCTACGTGGATGACATCATCTTCGGTTCTCAGAATGTGACCATGTGTCAAAAATTTGAGAAGATGATGAAAGATAAGTTTGAGATGTCAATGATGGGCGAGATGAATTTCTTTCTTGGACTTCAGGTTAAACAAACTGATAGAGGGATATTCAACAATCAAGCCAAATATACGAAGGAACTAGTTATCAAGAAATTCGGTTGTGAGTTCAGCAAACCAGTCAGAATCCCTATGAACACAAACTTCCAAATCGATCTCAATAAAGAGGGAGTATCAGTAGCCTCTACTGACTATCGTGCTTTAATTGATTCATTATTATATCTACTGCTAGTCGACCTGACATAACCTATGATGTAGGTGTCTGTGCTCGATTTCAGGCGAATCCCAAGCTGAGCTATATGGAGTCAGCAAAGAAGATTCTCCGCTATCTTAAAGGCACACCTGACAGAGGGTTACGGTATCCAGCAGATGATAATTTTTAATTAACTAGCTATACTGATGCTGACTATGCAGGTTGCAGGCTCGACCAAAAATCAACTTCAGGAACGTGTCAGTTCCTCGGTAGCAAGCTGATTTCATGGTTCTCCAAGAAACAGCATTCAGTAGTCACATCCACTACTGAAGTTGAATAGCTGTCGGAAGTTGTTGCGCTTAGATCCTTTGGTTTCGACAGCAATTACGCGACTACGATGTAATTCAGAATGAAGTACCGATCTACTGTGACAGTACCAGTGCCATTGCAATCTTACAGAATCATGTTCTACATATAAGATGCAAGCACGCGGGCAATCGACACCACTTCATTCGCGATCATGTTGAGATGAAGGACGTCAGATTGGAGAAAATCCACACTGACATACAGAGGGCTGATATACTGACTAAGCCTCTAGCTGAAGCTAGATTCAGAGATCTTTCAGTAGAGCTCGGTCTCCTGGAACCTACTGAGTTCACTTAGTAAGCGTTTCAGATGGAGTGTCCTCGGTAAGGGGGAACACTCGTTTGATACTGAGTTCGTTCAGTACAGAGATTCAGCAACCAACCACACATGGTATCAGCTGACTACAATGTTCAGATGATAGGTTTGTGTATCTCTTCCAGTAGTCAACTCAGCATATAAAGGTTTTATGATATCAGTTCAACATCGCATTTATTGCCTTAAAGAATGTCATTTATTAAAATCGTTTTTATTTATTACACGACATTCTATGTCAACTTTGTTGAAACTACTTTGCATTAGATGCATGTCGTATCATCTTACCTCTCTAAGCTATTTTAGTCTGAGATTTGACTAGGCGGCACAGTCATCATTACTTTTCTTATCAATTAAAATCGTGACCGTCCATCTGGAAAAGCGAGATTTAATCCCAACCGTCGATCCGAAAACGTTTCATATTCAAAAATCTATATATCGACGTGATCATCCAAAATCGCCATCTTCGCCATTTTTCTCTCTGCAAAAACCTTCGATCTCTATGAAAATCATTCAGCATTCTACTTGTTTTTCATCTATTTCAGATATTTTCTTACCGTAAATTTTATTTTCTAAAGCACTCTTTTTGAATAATTCTATTTTCAAGTGCTAACCATTATTTTTGCAAATAGTCATGGCAAACCTTGCAGTCGTTTCACCGGATGATATCGTGGAGATTTTGGAGGAGGACCGGGTGTGGTGTGAGCCAGTCATGGAGTTTTACTCCAGTGACTTGGAGTTTTTTTATGAAGTCTATGATGCGCTAAGGGCATCTGGACTGGAGTCGTTTCTTTCAAAGAAACCGTCATACTTCCTTCCTCGCCAGATCGCAGAGCTTTATCTTAATCTTGAGGAGGAAGACGGAGACTTGTATTAGACCTTCAAAGTTCATCAGATTCAGGACCCATCCAAGGTATCTCCGATTCTAGAAAGGATGTCACTAAAGAAAGCTCTTCACAGAAGCTTCAGTCTTTCCAACCAAGGTATCAGTCCTGTGGGATATAAGGATGATGTCCTTGACGACTACCTGACGCTGTTCTGCGGGAAGCCCACATCGTTCAGAGCTGCATTTCCCAAAAGCAGCATGCTTCCTCATTACAGGGCCTTGGCGTACATTGTGACGCAGATTCTGACAAGCCAGGCCAGTTCGTTCGATCAGGCGTCAAGACCGAAACTTAAGATGATGATGGCCATTTATGAAAAAGCTCAAATCAATTGGGCCGATGTCTTCATCAAAGAGTTTCAGGCACAAGGGGTGAAGTTCGATCGATCAGCAGCCACACTGAGTGCTAAGGGAAAGCTTCTTTACGGGATGAAGCTCTCAGTCAAAATCGAGGACTTTTGTGGAACTGATCAGATCGCTTATGCTGACAAGGAACATTTCAATCCGAAGAAGATCAGATTCCACAGCCAAGCCAGCTCTTTGCAGCAGATTAGCGTTGGTGCCGGAGAGGGTAAGGGCAAGAGGAAAGCCCAAACCCCAGTTAAGAAGGGTGCTACCCAAAGAAGAAGAAGGCTTCTAAGCAAGCCTTAGTAGTAGCCCCTACAGTCCTCCAGTTGAGAGACGAGGACACTGAGTCAGCAGAGAAGGCTGATTCAGAAGTGAAGGTTAAGTCAGCTGAGAAGGAGGCCTTAGCAGAGAAGGCTACTTCAGCAGACAATGAAGATTCAGTAGAACAGGGGACTTCACCTCAAGTCACTACTCCTACTCCCCTTTCTCCACTGGACGTACCACTTCTCAGCAGCTTGCCTTCTCCTGAGGGAAGACAGTCTCCAATTGACATTAAGGAGATGGAGACTGACACTGAAGCCGAGACGCTTGGGTTTGATATTTCTTTTCTTCAATCCACAGCAGCCCAAGAAGTCTCTGAGTTCATTCCTGAAATTGCTAGTCACTCTAACTTGGTCGATATAGCCAATAGGGCAAGGCTTCAGATGTTATATAGATTTCGGGACTAGATCACTCTAGAGCAGCTGATC
Organism: Lavandula angustifolia; assembly: GCA_028984105.1. Lineage (NCBI taxonomy): Eukaryota > Viridiplantae > Streptophyta > Magnoliopsida > Lamiales > Lamiaceae > Lavandula > Lavandula angustifolia. The sequence goes on along the minus strand of CM054825.1, from coordinate 1,078,273 downwards.
CGATTCAAGTCCTCGAAATTACTAAACGCCGACGAGTTGCAGCTCCGATAATAGATAGGCTACGAAAAGCCTGCTGATCTCAGCTCGTTCAACGATCTTAGGGCGGCTATGCTGGCCTTGCTTGAAGATCGATATCCTTCTTCAGCAGCCGACCCTATGGAAGGTTCAACAGGTCCCGATGACCAGGAACTGCCCATTGATGTAGGATCTGAGAAAGCTGCTGAGGGTTCTCAACAGGAGAAGGAGGGAGAACAACCTTCTGATGATCATGTCCACTCCCCTCCTCCTTCTGGATCGGCAGCAGCGGGCACCTCTCGCCCTGCTGACCCAGAACAGCTGTTGCTGGGCTCAGCTTATGAGGTTGGCTTTAGAGCAAAGCACCGAAAGTCGAAGGCAGTATCCAAGGCACTTCTAAAGCAGAGGCCTCAACATCGTTTCCTTGCCAGAAATGTTCACAATTTATGACGCCAGTCCACTGCAGCTCAGTGCGAGGAAGTCAGGGCTCTGAAGACTTCCACTCAGTGCGAGGAAATCGTCTCCTTCTCACTCTTCTTCCTTTTTGAATGCTCGCTTGGGCAGTCCCCTGATTAGCTTGTTTGTTCAGCATCTTAAAGTTGAGATGGCTAAGTTTTATGTGCCACATCCACTCAGTTATGTCTTCGTTCCATGCTATCAAACAAGCTTCAGGCTCCACGGATTTCCAATTAGAACCATAAATGTTCTTCTTCCGTGTTTCTGATAACACCGTTTTACCAGCATATTTGTCAAGTATATCACAAAAACCAGTGTCAAATATCACTCTTTTATTATTGTCACAGAATTGACTAACAGCGAGGAGGTTATGTTGGAGCCCTTCAACATAAGATACTTTTGGAACTATAGTGGTTCCAACATTCAGTATTCCATGTCCTCTCGTGTGGCCTTTGGCATTGTCGCCAAACTCTATTTTGGGTCCTTCTTCAATGATGTAATCTCTCAGCAGTGTCTTCTGGTACGTCATATGTCTGGAACATCCGCTATCTACGTACCATGGATCTTTTTGTACCTGCAAAATAGAAAATGACTACTTTGTAGTCTCAGACAGCTTCTTTCCTGACCCGTCAACGTACTTCACTGAAGGGATCAGTGAAGTTGACTCTTTCTGCTTCAGAGGTTCAGTAGTCCTGATCTTCTGCTTAGGTGGACTCTTAACCTTCTGAGCTGATTCGGTAGCTTTCGTCTTGATCTTCGGTGCCTTCTTGACTACTTGCTCATAATAATGACTTCCGTACTAAGCTGGGTGAGTAAAAGACAAAGGCCCATGTTGATATGACCATCCTACTGAAGTTCCCCCTTGTGTCTGACTGGGAGGTTGTGAGCGAGATCTGACAGACTTCTGATAGGTGGGATGAGGTACATTAACCTTTTGCTTGCCTTTTGTCCAAGGTTTTTGGAATTCTAAACGTTCAGTGTTCCCTTTGACAAACCTATCAGTAAGCTTTGCTATTGAATCCTGTAGAGATGAGGTCAAAGCATCATAAGTGTTGTAGTCTAACCCTTTCTTATGAGTTACAGGCCATTGACTTATAAGCATGGCTTCGAGCTTCTTCTCTGCTCTAAGAAATCTCTTTGTCATCAGAACTTTCCAGACGTCATCACACTTCTTGAGAGTTTCATGTTGTGCCTCTAGTTCTGAATATTCCTTCTTCAGTAGACCTAGTTCAGTGACTTTCGTTGCCAAGTCTTTGGTCAGTGCTGAGATTAGTCCTTCTTGCTACTGAGACTGTGTCATCAGAGATTCATTCTCCTCTTTCAGTCTCTTGGCAAGCTGAGCCAACTCAGAACCATCCTGACTAGACTTAGAAAGTATCTCATTCTCAACTCTCAGGAGATCCATCTCCTGGAGTGTCTTACTGAAGTCCAGACTCATCTTAATTTTCTCATCTAGTAATGCTTCGTAGGGCAGTGCAGATTCTGGATGATCACATACAGTAGATTGTGTAGTGTGTGTGCATGGTGGAGAGGGTACATTTTACATAAGAGTTTACCTCATCCTCTTCTCCAGCCATGAGACTTCATCATCAGATGAGTCCATGAAGTTCTCTGCCTCTTCAGAATCATCTGAAAGCTCTCCATCAATGAATGCTTGACACTTCTTGGTGAACTTCTCTCTTCAAGCTTGTCGCACAACTCTCTCTGCTGCACTCAGCTCAGGACACTCGTACTGGTAGTGCCCATCCTTCTTGTAGTTGTAGCATGAAGAGGGTCTACTTGATTTAAGTTCGAGAGCGTCTTCCGTAGCCCGTTGATTGAGTTCATTATCTTTGTGAATCTATCGTTCAGATCTTCAATATTCTCATTGGGTATGAGCTTGAGTGTCTCAAGCTTCTGGAGCTCCAGCGTTAGTTTGTTATTCTTGATCTTCTGAGTCCCCCGACTTAGTAACGCAAGTGCATCCCAGTGTTCCTTCGCGGACTTGCAGACCTGAACCATGCCTAGATAAGAATCACTTAGAGTTGTTAGAATAGCATTACGAGCAACTCTATCTAGATTATGACGCTTCCTCTCTTCCGGCATGTAATCAGATTTGTTCTTTGCGATCTTCTCCCCTATCTCTGCTCCACCTTCCTCAATGAATTTGATGTTGTTTATCATAGGAATGATAGGACCAATTTCCAGCACATCAGACATGATGTCGTGTGGTGAGGTCAGATGCGCCTCCATTATTACGCGTCATACGCCATAGTTCTCTAGTACCATCCGAATTCCTGACATATAAAAACATAGCAAGATTATGGGTCAAGGATGAATGAAGAGATGTTATGCTGTGAAAAACGTTTTCAAATGATCAGTTCGAGTAGACCAGTTTTAGAAAACAAGAGTCAAAAGAACCCCCGCTTTGATACCAATTGTTTTTCCCGAGTCAAACGTTCAGGTGTAGAGGGGGGGTGGATACACCTGAAAATCTTTCTCAAACTAAAACGCGAACAGTCCGATATACGGAGGTTGCCTACTGAATGAATTCAGCAGAGAAAGCAAGCTATTCTTGATCGCGTGGACAGAGTGACTGAAGATGTTGAGCTCTACTAGCTGACTTGATGTCAGAATTCAGTAGCTGTTCAGCTGCGTGCGGAATGTGTAGGCCCAATTAAGCTTGTTTGAAAACATATGTTTATCAAATCAATTTCAATATATTAGTGCAACATTCTAAGCTTTTACTGAAATATTGTTGTATGATTTTGTAAAGATATTTTTAGTATGAACAGTTATCAATGCAATAGTTTAACGACACAACAATTTTAAAGTGGTTCGGATAGGCAAGATCCTATGTCCACTGATCCTGAATAAGGCAGGACACTATTTTATTATAATGAGTTAGTCTCAGTTAGTTTGTACGTTAGACAAACTGTAACTTGTGAATATACTGAGCAAGTCTCAGTTTACAGAGTCAAACAAAAGATTGAATGTATCTCCAACTATGAAGGAGTTCTTAACAATTAAGAATAGTTCAATAAATGAACTCCTTCGGTTCTAAGCTATAGATATAACAGTTGAGCTTAGGTTCGAGGATGGGAATGAGAATGGCTTCTAGAGTGAAGAACAGTGAGGAATAATCTCTATGGGTTCGTGTTCTTCACTTAATTATTCGCTAAGTATTCTAGAGCTTTGAGTTCGTTTACGCTTGAGTTCCCTTGATAGGTCGCTTGTATGATCGTGTAGTGCGACTTGTGCGATTTCGACATTCCCTCTATTAATAGACGTGAGTTGTGAATACGTTGGAGATTTTTTGAATTCTGTAGAGTCAACCACTGTCCATGTGTCACTCTAGAGTCAACCACTGTCCACGTGTCACTCTATATAGGTAGCAAACAACTCTTTTTTTAATTCTGTAGAGTCCTCTTTCTTTACAGGAAAGTGGTTGACTTGCAACTTTTGTCAGAGACTTTGCCAGCTTGGTGCTTGTCATTGGTCGAGGTACAGAAAGTGGTTGAGAGTTATTCAGACTTCAAGGTTGATACTAAAGCTGACTCTTCTCAGATGTACGACCTCAGACAACTCTAGTGAAATTGACTTGAAGTCCACTGTCAGTTAAAGCAACTGACAGGCCATTGCTAAGTCTGATCGAAAGGTTCAGTATGTTGCTCCTGCTGAGTCCAACACTAGTAAGGACTAAGACTCTGAGTTCAGTAAACTGCGCCTGCTGAGTCCAGTTCTACTAACTCCTGAACACCTTTCAGTGTGCTTCTCCTACTGAGTCCAGCCATACTGAATCTTCACTTCATGGCACTGCGGCAGATAGTCTATTGATAGACAGCAAACGGAACTTCTGAGGCGGAACCATGCTGAAGGCGAGTCTACTGAGTCTGTAACACTCAAAGACAAAGGTGTTAACTTTTACAAGTGAATGGTTCATCAATCAGAATAGGGTTTTGGGACCAGTCAAATCATCTACTGAATCATGTCTCAACACTTGCTCTAGGATTCCCCCCCCCCCACCACCCCCGCATTATATCATAAATGAAAAGGAATTTAATATGAGTTATTACCTAGCTGATGGTATATACCCTAAATTGTCAACTATTGTGCAAACTATATGTGCACCAGTTGGTACCAAGAAAATTCATTTTGCGATGAAATAAGAATAGTGTAGAAAGGATGTTGAACGTGCCTTCGGAGTCTTCCAAAGTCGTTTTGCAATTGTGGCAAATCCAGCATGTTTTTGGGACACAAGTTATTTGGGAGATATTATGACTTCCTGCATAATCATGCACCATATGATAATTCAAGATGAACGAGACCTTGAAGCTCCAATTGAAGTTGCAAGAGATATGCAAACCACATATATTAAATTTGAAGCACCTCAACCTAACCAAATGAGAAGCTTCACGAAGTGGTTTAGTGAAATTAAAGACAGAAACGCTCATTTCGAGCTCCAGAATGCACTAATTGATCATTTGTGGAATGAATATTCATCTTTGGGGAATTAGATATTATGTAACCTATCTTTATTATTTATGTCGTTTGAATTATCTTTTTTTTGCAATTATGTAAAATTTTAATTTTACATTTTTTTAATAAATATATTATTATGCTTAGTTTAATTATATAAAAATTGATTTAAAATTGATCTTTAAAATTAAAAAATGAAAATGTTATGGAATATTCCTTTTTAGAGGAGAGATAGGGAAAAACCGTTGGAGACGAAACACTGTTTTCGCACAAAAATAGGAAATATGGATATGGCTCCCCTATCATGAGGGAAAACCCTTGGAGATGCTCTAAGCTTGAGGATTGAGGGTTCAAGGTTGAGAGTTAAAGGTCCAAGGTTCTTCATATACATAAAAGTGTTCCATAATATATATATATATATATATATATATGTATATATATATATATATATGTATAAGTATATAATAACGTGTATATTTAATGGTTGTGATTGATCTAAATAAAATAAGAATAAGATGATAAGAACTAAGTAAAAGAAGAGATAAACTGCAAATTAGGCAAGGAATAAGAAAACGATCAAGACGAAATTAGAAATGGAAATGAATAAGAACATAAAGAAACTTAATAACTTAGAATTTAGTTTTTGACAAATTGTTATATATTATGTCCATACGGTCTCGTTGCATTTGATTGTATTTTTGAAGATGGGGGTTGTTTGGTCATGGTATGATTTCAGGTGTATGGTGGGGGAGGGGGATACACCTGATGTCAAACTTTGACAAATTTAGATCAGAGAACATAACTGATAGTGATCAGTCAGTATGTGGAATATGATAGGCCCTTGAAAAACGCTTTTCATGAATGCAACAGTTAAGCTGATAAATAATGCGATGAACAGTGAGCTTAATGCAATAAAACAGTAAAGCACACGGTTTTTATAGTGGTTCGGATTTACAAGATCCTACATCAACTTTTCTGCTTCCTTGTAGAAATTCACTAATGGATACTCGTAGACTGACTAGTGCAGATCAATACAAACAAACAAACTATCAAACTATCTATCAACCTAGTACAATCGTTATAACAAGATCAGGTTGGGTTTAGGGTTTTTTCAACAACAAGAGTATGAAACACTCTTGACACCAAACTTACGATTATCAATACTTATATTATAATCCGGCAAATTAGCAAAATTCAAGGAATTCTTATTAACTAAAAGACTGAAGAGGTATGAAGTTCTGAAAGCTCAAGAGCATATGGTTGAAATAATGCATTAATAGGCGACGAACGATTACATTTTAATAAAATGGTCCAGAAAAGGTCCAACTATGTTCAAAGTAGCAGAAGAGGAGTCCACACAGGATTTATTCTTTTAGGCATATACATTAGCAGAAATATTAAATTTTCGTCGCTATTTTGGTAATTTGTTATAGTGAGACCCGTTTAAGTCTTTTGAAAACCTTACAAGCCTGGCGAAGTACACGAATATGCAAATGAAACTATTAGGCTAATTAAGAGGTAGAACTCAAATCCAAGTTATGGAGATAACACAATTATCTTTTACCGTTACAAGAATTATATGCAGCTGAAGATAAGTGATACGCTATCAAATTAAACTCGGTGCCAAAAAGCACCAAGACGAGAATAGCAAGACAGAGGGAGTACACAGAATGCATAAATAATATCATACTTTTAGCAATTAAACTTTAAAGAAAAAAATGCGCTCTATTAGTTGGTAAATATTTGAGTGTGGTGTAATAAATATTTTATATTTATTTTTTAATGACCAATCTTACCAAAACCTGAATATTTGGCAGGATATTGGAATATTGAGGTATCTCCAAAGCATATCAGATATGACAAGTGAATTATAATTTGTTGTATATGATATTTGATTAAAATTATTATTTAATCAAAATGAATACATATTGAACATCTATGTTCTTTTGTTAAGATTAACTTTTAAAATTGGATTAGAAGATATTAGACATTCACTTGCAAAATATTTAAATTATGCACCACTATAACACTATGAGTAACAACGATGGTTAGTTTAATATTATTCCCCTCAGATACAATCAATTGTTTTAAGTAGCTATTAATATATAATCAAAACACAAACGATTTATGAAGATAAGAAAGATAGGAATTAAAATCTATAGTGCAGAGTAATGGAACATCAAGGTATCACCAATCATGAAAAAAGGCAAAAATAAATCTAATATTACTGGTGAGATCTTTATTTGTTCAATGACATATTTTATTTAAGTTTATTATTTAATCGTATTTCCATTAGTAGTATAAAATTATTAAAAATGAATAATACTGAGTGCTACGATATAGGAGACTCAATACATATATGTACTGCATGCGAGGTCTATTTTTGGTGTGATGAGCGATTGTGTCATCAAGTAAAAAAATCTAGAATATTCCCTTTATTGTCTAAGTAGAAAAATAAAGTTTTCGCCAAAAGTATTTATTGGTTCGGAGACGAGTGTCAGGTGTAGAGGGGGGGGGAGTGAATACACCTGAGTGCAAGTTTTTCCTCAAACGCGAAGGTCAGCTGAGCTGAGAATTGCGACTGAATGAACAGTGTCAAATAAGAACCTTCTGATCGCAGGTCAGAGTGTCTCAACTATTGAGTCTGTTCTACTGACTTCTGTCAGTATAGAGAGTTCAGTCAGAGAGTTTCACTGTGGATAAGTGTGGGGCCCGTAGGACTTCGTCTCTTTTGAAAACGTGTTTTTGCAAACCAAAGTTGTTTTGGCTGGTGCACTTTTAAATACGTTTTATACAAAGTATGAGTTTGTAAAACGGTTTGAGAACAATGCAATAAAACAATAAATAACATAAGGAGTTTTTAACAAGTTCGGATACGCAAGATCCTATGTCCACGGTCCTGCAGAACAGGAGTTATTGTTGATTAATCTAAGCAAGCCTCAGCAAGGAATCTATACGCTGGACAGACCCTTCTAAGTTATAGCCCTTAGCGACTTTACAAATCAAACCGAAGTTTGAAGGGGAGGGGATTTTCTCGAACAATGAAGGAGTTCTTACAATAAGAACAATTCACAGAAAGGTGAACTCCTTCGAAGGTTCTAAGCTATGGATATAACAGTGGAGCTTAGATAGAGAAGAGGGAACTAAAGAATCTCTAGAGAGAAGAACTATGGATATTCAACTAAGTTCTTTGCTGGATCGGCTTTAATGCACTAGAGAGTTTGTATGCAATGAGCTTGTATTCCCTTTGATGTCCCGTGTGTTGAGATTGGAGACCCTTCTCTATTTATAGTCGTAACCCAGGCATGTATTCGTTGGAGAGGACGATGCCACGTGTCACAAACTTCCAAGGAAAACGGCCATAAGTTTTTGAACGAGTGCCGCAGAGTGGTTGGCTTTTGTACATGAGAGCAACTTTAACGTCAGAGTAGGTAAGGCTTTAGTTGCTTCTCATTGGGTGAGGTTTGTGGTAGGTGAGACTTGTCAGACATCAGTCTTCATCTGAGTTGACTCTCACTGATCCTCGTATTGAATAAACTCTGCTGACTTTCGAATGATAATAGTCGGGCAGTTGTATCCTTGTCGGATCTGCAACTGAGTTTCATGCGTTCAGTAGATCTGGATCGATCATACTGACTTCTTCATCTGAGTCTGCTGAAAAGAATCTTCTAACGAAAACGGTCGGACTAGTGACTCTGAAGGTACTGAGCTCTTCACACATTCAGTAGATAAAGATCGTACTGAGTCTTCAATGGAGGTCTGCTGAACGAGATCTTCTACTGAGAGCAGTCAGTTGGTGACCTGAAGACATGAGCTCTACAAACTGATGACATGGGGCTTTGGAATTTAACTTCTCTACTGAAGTTCATACAAACAACACCCCTTACAGGACTTAGACAAAATAATCAATGAATATAAGAACATGTATAGCCTATTACATCATCGAGTTCAAAACACACATAGGGTTCAGGACAGGTTTTGGGATTTTCAATTCTATAGCGTTGAAAATCACTAAAATTTCCCCCAAAACTAAAATATTACAAAAAGTCCTAAGTACATGAACTGCTGACGTCAGTTCTAAGTACCCCCTGGCAATGATCTAAATGACCACTGACTCATAACCAAACAATATTATCTAGAGATTTGTTGAAAAAACTCTTTCTGTCCAATAATCGGAGGTATAATAACATGTTTTATGTCACACCAATGGGGGAAAGATTCAGTCAACTATAAACACTAGAAATTCCATGCTTGGATTCGCATGTATGGATACACTACAACCAAATCGAAAGTTTGATTTCAACATATGAACAACCGCCTAGATTTTCACAGTTTTATATCTACGACACATAAAATGAGGTTAAAAACCAATTGTAAATTATTTTCTTTGTCAATCTACTCAACTAATTTCATAAGTAAAGGCATGTTCGCATCTTTGCTTTATGGTTGGCAAGTGTCTCTGTCCTTTTCATGTCGCGGCTCACGACTTCTTCCTTTGATTGAGGTCGTATTTCCTTGGGATGGTAGTAATGGAATCAATTGTGTAGTTCAGTAGGTCACGTCGTAACAATTCTGGTACCAGCTGCCCACCCTTCCTCCTCTGCTTTGAGGTCTGATCCTAGTCTTGCTGAGCCTATTTGAGGATGAAGGATGGCTCATTAAAAGAGAGTAGTCATTTAGTTCCAATCTTCTTTTTTTGTTGTTGCGTTCTGTTAGGCTATGGATTACAGGAACAAGTGTAGTTGAATGGAACAACTCCCGTTCTTTTATGGGGTCCTATCGGGATAGGTAGGCCCAAACCTTTCCCCTCAATTCTTTTAGCTAGCCTAGAGACTAGAAGAAAAAGCTATGGCAAGTATCCTTTCCATTTCAGCGTTGCATTTGAGCGGGCGCGGAGAAGGAAAGGCCAAACACTTCGGTGTAACGAGAATAAGCAAGACTATTCCTACTGCTACTACTATGGCTACTGTAGTAAGAGGAGAGTCTTCTCGTTCACGCCTTAATCTTCTCGTTACTGTGCCAAGAATAAATATCAGGCCCAATCTGAGAGGAAGGGGCTGGACCCCCACCCAGCTCGATAAGTCGTGCCTGAAGTTGTTCATGCACATCTTGAGGAGCTCTTGATGAGTAAACTTCTTGGGACAACCTCTTTTACGCGTCTATACTCCCTTCTTTCTAAGCCACTGCTCACGCCCCAACAACCGGTAGTGACAGATGAGCGGAAGGTAAGCAAGTCCGATCGATTAGTTGTTTCAATTGAACAAGCTCAACCTTGAAAAAAAAAAAAGAGAAAGGCGGTAGGCCAAAGAACGGTTGAACGCTTCAACTTGGCCACTTCAGAAGGCGAAAGCTCGGTGAGAGACTAGAGTTATTGGGTTAGACTCAGATGCATGCGTCCAATGCAGGAGTCCAGCTTCTAGTACAAAGGTAACTAAGAAAGCCAAGGCAGTCTTTGCAAAGACAGGAGAGGACAAAACAATGTAGTAAGTGAGATTTATGCAATTTAAAAATTATTTTAAAAATAAAAAAACCACCTATTTTATCATAAAATATGTGAATTGTTTAAAATATGGCCGATATAATCAACATTGATGCTCAAATTGTAGTGAAAATCATGCATATGCTTGATGAGAATAATGTTTTAGTGAAATCATTTATAATTAAAGAGAGAAAATTGGGGAAACATAGAGATCAGAAATAAAATTAAGCCTGATTTGAAAGAGAATGAGATACACAAACATATAACCTTCATATTGTATTAGAGGTTGCTACATTGGTCGTTGGTGATTGTGAATAATCAATTCAAGACAAAGATATAATTGTTGAGACACAATCAGGGTTACTACAACTAATAAACTAGCTTCATATCTTGCTTTACGATTTATTTCAACCATTCATGATTGATACATATACAATGATAAAGTCGGCTAGATTCTTATACATTCACATGAAGCAACCAGACTTATGTGCAAACATATAAAGTGGTTTGATTTAGGCATTGATTAGAGGAGAAACAAATCCGTCCAGACATGGTAAACGTCTAATTTTACCTTCAAACTTTACTGGTGGAGCTCGATACATGATACAAAATTACCAAGATGCTCATCTGCGGATATGATCGAAATTTATTTATCACATTCATTTATAATCCAAAATAGCTAGAGAAAGTGAGATATGAAACATAAAAAAGATCCGTATGGATGTATGGGGACTGTACTAGTTACGATTAATTTGATAATGGAGAAGGAAAAAGAGTTGTGGCAGTGGTACCAATGAAAATTAAAAATACTCCATCCGTCCCATTAAAATCGTCAACTTTTCCTGATTAGGTTGTCCCAATATAAGTGTCCCCTTTCCTAAAATGTCAATATTATTTTACATTGAAATATGAATAAGCCCCTCGTTGCTCACTACCCGCTCCATATTTTATACACACTCTCTCTCCAAAAATTTCTCTTTTACACGTTTTCGCTCTGCTTGAACTCAGAAAATTATGATTTTTAACTTTTTGGAAACTTTAGATTATTTATTTACTTACAACATTAAATAAAACTGAAAAAAATTCATTTGCTTCAACTAGGCCTTAATAAAATTTGGAAGAATTCTCATTCATTCCCATCAATTATTCCTCGAAAACTGTGTTAGTTTCTTAATATAATTATAATTTGTAAAATATATATCTAAATAAAGTTTATTAATTCCCGAGCCGAAAAGAAAGGAAACGATTTTAATAGTACGGAAGGAATAATACTTTATTTTTTCTAATTTGTTTAATAGATGAAATGAGATTCACAAAAATTAAAAATTTAAGCAATATAAAAAGTGGCTAAAAAAACAGTGTCCTATATATATGCGGTTATAAAACATAACTTTTCGTTTACTTTTATACAATTACTCATTGTAAAAATATAATTCTTCAAATTATTTACTTTCACAACGGATATGTTTCTGTTGCTCACTCAACTGTGGACACTTAGTCACCACAAATAATTCATCAATGAAAATAAGTCTTCGTCCATGAAAAATCTTTACAGCAGCATCCAACAATATGGCATGGAATTGCTACTGTACCTCCTCATTCCCTGCCACCACTTCAGCGGCGGTGGTTCCCGCCATTTATGCCGCCTCGATAGATCGCAACAGTTTCTCTATTTCTCTCCGGAAGCAGAATGCCTTCTCGCGATTGCAATCGATAAGAAACCCTAGAAATCGGCTAGTTTCGAGCAAGGCGACGGAATCGGATCTCAAAACTGATTCCACGCCGTCCGACGAGATCGGCTGCATAGGCACCGGGGTGGATCTTGAGTGCGTGGTCGGTTCTACCGATGATTTGTCGGAGAAATATGATCAGGCGAGAGAGGAAACGAGAAAAACAACGCCGGATTTGGTGGAATTGGCTGGGACAGCGTTGGAATTGGGACTTCTGATATCGCCCTTCTTCTTCTGGGGCACGGCCATGGTGGCAATGAAGGAAGTTATTCCAAAAACTGGGCCCTTTGTGGTGGCGGCGTTCAGACTTATTCCGGCCGGGCTCATGTTAGTAGGATTCGCTGCTTCCAGGGGGCGTCGTTTGCCTTCCGGATTCAATGCTTGGCTTTCCATCTCAGCCTTTGCTGTCATTGATGCTTCCTGCTTCCAGGTCCCTATTTTAGTGTTACTATCCATAAATTATGTGGTAAGTTACGTTTATGTATCCTAATTTTGTCTGCTGGTGAGCAGGGTTTTCTTGTTGAAGGGCTGGAAAGGACGACGGCCGGTTTGGGCAGTGTATGTTGCTTCAACTTTTTAGGACGAGTTACTTTAGTGTATACATGTAGAGAAATCAGAGGTGGAGTCTAGGAAATCTATTAAACAATGATAAACAGAGAGTATAAATGCTGATTTGTAGAAAGTATGAATGTCTTTATTTGGAAACAATAGTCAGTTATTTATCAACATAAACTTAGTTTTCCTCAATCAATTCCAATACTCTTTCTAGCATGGCTTCTAGAGGTGCCACAGGCCTAAAAGCTTAAGAGTATCAATTCCAATACTCTTTTCATCATTATCTTCTCAAGAGGGTGTTTGACTTACATCTTTGGGATCTTATGTCTTAGAAGATGTTTTTAGTGCTTATAATCTCAGTAAGTTGTTGAAGTGGATGATTTAGTTTATAAGTTGTTAAAAAGAGAAAGTTGTAATTATGTTAACCTAAATATCAGTTTTTTTCCAATAAGATATTTTTTCCATAAAAGTTGGGATCCTCTTATATTCTTAAAACAGCTTATAAACTCCTGGTTCCTTATTTGCAGAGAAAATCAAACTTTTCTAAATGGAATTTGTAAGCTCTAAGCCATCAAATGAAGTGTTTTAAAAAGCTTATAAGTTTAATCTCTATTGTTGATCCCAACATGGAGAAAAGGTTTTAGGTATTCGTTGTACCCTTGTGAATACTGAGAATGATTGGACATGTAGACTTCAGGCCATACAGGAACATTTCTCTGTAGATGTAGATCTGTGCTCTGATTCACTAGAGCTTATGTAGGCTTACTGTCTACGAAATCAAGCATTTATTTTTAAATTTGACAAGGTATTAGCAATTTGTCTCAGGTAATCATTGATTCTCAACCTCTAACAGTGGCTGTTCTAGCATCCTTGTTATTTGGAGAGTCAATAGGATACATTGGAGTAGCTGGACTTGGGCTTGGTGTTTTAGGGCTTTTACTTCTTGAGGTAAGAATCTTGGTCTTTCTTATATAGTCAACTGCTGTTCTGAAAATCTAGTCCTGTTGAATCATGAAATTTATTCTCAATATGGGTTAGCCACTCAGCCCTTTTGTCATTAAGAGTTTCAACAATATCCAGGTCAATTATATTTGTTTGTAGTGCTAATTTCTTGACGCCAGAAGAATTTCCTGTTAAAGAAACCAAATAAATTAGATTCCTTTAAAACATAGGCTGTTCCTCATTCAGATTGATTTAATCTGGATGCTCATCAAATATCTTCTGAACCATCTCCTTTGCAAAGTAACATAAAGTTGTGGTGTTTGCACTCCTATACAGTCGTTATTCACCATATACTATAGTACTAATAAAATAAACATTTCCAAGCTCCGTAAGAGAGTAACACTTTACATAACCTTCTTACATTGCTTGGAAAAAAGTGAACTCTTGAAGTCCTATCTGCAAAGCTCCTCCTGGTTTATATCACTGCTAAAATACTGCAAAATCACAATTGCAGGTGGTCTGATCTCCAAATGCTGCACCTAATCTGCAGGTACCTGCTCTTACTTTTGATGCTAATAACTTCTCTCTGTGGGGAAGTGGAGAGTGGTGGATGTTTCTTGCCGCACAAAGTATGGCCATTGGTACTGTGATGGTCCGGTGGGTCTCCAAATACTCAGATCCTGTTATGGCCACTGGATGGGTAAGTCTTAAACCTTATCATTAACATTTGAATTTCTCATCCTCATATATCAAATAGGGCTATCTCATCATGCCTTTTCTTACTTATAACACATACGAACTCGGTAAATATCTTTGTCACAACACATTGCCTACAGGAAAATATTATAAACTGATTCTTTAACCTCTGTTGCATTACATGGTTAAGTGGTAAGCGGTAACCACATGGGAGGTCCCAAGATATATATATATATATATATATATATATATATATATATATATATTACCAAATTTGTGCAATTATTAAGTTAGAATTTAAACTTACATGACCTGTCTGTAGAGCACAGTTTGAAGTTGTAATCCAGATATCCTTATACAGGTTTTAAACCTCTAATTGTAATTTACTGAAAACTAGATGCATCATACTACCCAATTGACAAACATAAATGCATTGTTCTGAAAGTAAAAGAGTTTGTCTAAAGTGAAATCTCATCACAGCACATGGTTATTGGCGGTCTCCCTCTTATGGCAATCTCCATTCTTAATCACGATCCTGGTCTCTCAAGTTTTAATGAGCTTACTACAAGTGATGCTTTGGCGCTTCTTTATACATCCATTTTCGGTAGTGCCATCAGCTATGGTCTCTACTTCTACAATGCTACAAGAGGTAATCATGAGATTTTTCTTTATACTGCAATACTTAACCTGCAGACTTGACTGGGCCTCTTATAATGGAATTCAGGTAGTTTGACAAAGCTCAGCTCCCTCACCTTTTTGACTCCTATGTTTGCATCACTTTTCGGGTAAGAATTGCACGGCATTATATCTGGATCATATATATAAGTTGCAAGAATATCCCCATTAAATACACTTCTGAATATTGCAGTTTCGTATATCTTGGGGAAACTTTCACCCCATTGCAACTGGTTGGAGCATTGGTTACTGTTGCAGCAATTTATATGGTTAACTACAAAAAAGAAGCCGAATGAAAGTGCACAGCATCTAATCAAACATCCCTTCCATCATCTCTCTCTCTCTCTCTCTCTCTCCACACACACACACGCACACAAAGACCGAGAGAGAGTGAGTTGCCGCCTGTTATGGCTTCGGTATATCAGTTATTTCAGTGCTATTTTTGAATTACGTGTAAATATAACAGCACGACCGATATATTAGAAGCGATGTGGTTTGGTTTAGGTAACACAAGGAACTTTTGGCATTTGGTTTCTGGTTAAGCTCTCCCAGCAGTAGAGACCAAAACTTACAAATCTCAAACTTTGTGTAGCATTTGAAGTTGAATTACAAATCATATTTGCACACCTTTGGGATGACGTTAGTGTCAATGTCGGCAACAGGATTTCTTCTAAAAGGTGAACTACTCCGGCTAAGAGAAATCGGATGCTGTTGATTCTGAGTTTAATTTTCTCTCATTCTTGCAGCAGCATTTCTCTTCACTTTAAGGCGAAATTTGTAGTATTATTGTACCTTTATTTTGATTGAATGTGACTAAATTGTATTGTAAAATCACAACGAATGCATGTGATTATGTACTTCCTAAATAATAACTTGCTTATATATAAGGTGCATTCCACTTGCAAGATTCAAACCATAAAAAAATATTCAAAAAAATTCAACAAAACTTTAGTGGAAGAATTTACAAATCATTTCACAACCTCGACATATTTATTTAGAGGTATGTTAATTTTCCTTTTTATTTATTATTATTGTAATATTAATCTAGTATGTAATAGACCTAACTTTATTAGAAATTTGAATTTATATAGCATGTTCCTTGTTAAATATAGTCTGAATTTAGGAAGAGATTTTCCGTTGTATTAAGTAACAAATGTGAAACATGATATGAATTGTATTCTCGCATGATGCACGTCTCCATTCCGTGGTATTAGTTTTATATTCTCGCATCTTTTGGAATATAGAATGATTTTTTCAACATACTAATTTATTTCGGATGTATTTTGAAAATTATGTATTTTTAGATGTCAGAATAGAGACATGTGATTGTAACATATGGCGATACTTTTGCTGGTCCACAATGTATAGGCGGTGATGATCAACAGACATACATCCACGCTGATCAATTATCTATTTTCATCTTAACAAGAAGTATTGATTCTATGTTGCGAGCAAATTCAATGTATACACATTAATTACTTGGTGTATTTTTTTTTATCGCGTGCTGGATCCGATAGAATATTCAAGCTACTATTATTCAAGGAGAAGTTGCCCTTCACCGCTCCTGCCTACTGCCAACTGACTCCTCCCATGACGACTCAAAGAGTTGTTTGCACAAAGGAGATAGAGGAGGAGGTCGAGACTGCTGTGCGCCACAATAATCTGAATCCTTTGCAGCCAAGTGATCTCGCCCCCATCCAAACCCTCAGAGAGAGAATCTACAAATCTTATGGGTTGGAGCCTCCAGCTGCTAAGTCTGCGGAATTCAAAGCCAAGATCAAGAAGTACAGACATTAGTAGTAGTTGCTCCTTATCTTCTGATGTATAGTGCATAGACTGATGTAATTTCACTTCTCTTATATATGTATATCAGTTTTTTGCTTGGCCAGACAACTACTCATTGTCTTGTGGCTACGTGTTTATTGTTTATCACAACTGATCACTAAAGTGATCTGACACAAACTCACGTGACCTATCTTTCTTTGATGTGCCTACCTTTTATCTGTTGATTACCCGATTTTCACTGCTCAGTTTTTCTGAAGTCTCTTGGGTCAGTAGTATAGTGCTTAGTGGTTTTGGCATCATCAATTAGGGGGGAATTGTTGGATTATGATTCAGTGATTGATTAGATCATCACTTAGAGTTAGAGGATACTCTGAGTTGATTATCAGTAGTTCTTGTATTAGGACTTATTACTTATTTCGGTAATGGGGGAAATCATAGTGATTTACTGTTATGGAATTGAAGATCTCAAAACTTGTCTTGTACCCTTAGTGTATTGTCTTTCGAACTAGATAATGTAATAGGCTAGACTGTTCTTATTTTTTGTTATCTGTTTTTGTCCAAGTCCTGTAAGGGGTATTTATTGGTCTGAACTTCAGTAGGAAGTTTCCAGAACCCCACGTCATCAATATGCAAGAGCTCGTGTTCTCAGGTCTCCAGCTGACCTTCATCAGTAGAAGATTTCTCATCAGCTGACCTCCAACAAGAACACAATATAGAGCTCAGTACCTTCAGAGTCATCAGCTGACTGCACTCAGTAGAAGACCTGTTATCAGCCGACTCAGATGAAGAAGACAGTATGATCGTGCTAGATCTACTATATCCGACAGGAAACGACCCGAGTTTTAATATCATTCGAAAGTCAGCAGAAGATCATACGAGGATGAATGAGAGTCAACTCAGATGAAGACTGATGTCTGACAAGTCTCACCTACCACAAACCTGGACCAATGAGAAGCGATCTAAGCCTTACCTGCTCTGACCAACTAAAGCTGCTCTTATGCATAGTGACCAACTACTCTGCGACACTATTTCGAAACTTATGGCCGTTTTCCTTGGACGTTTGTGACACGTGGCATCGTCTTCTCCAACGGACAAATGCCTGAGTCACGACTATAAATAGAGAAGTTTTTCCGAGCTCAACGCACGAGATATCAAAAGGGATTACACGCTCAAGCATTCAAACTCTCTAGCGCATTCACGAAGATCTAGCGAAGAACTTGCTTAGTTGAAAATCTTTAGTTCTTCTCTCTAGAGTTTCTTTAGATCCTTCTTCTCTATCTAAGCTCCATTGTTATATCCATAGCTTAGAATCTTTCGAAGGAGTTCACTTTATGTGTCTGTTCTTACTGTACGAACTCCTTCATAGTTGGAGAAAATCCCCTCCCCTTCAAACTTCGGTTTGATTTGTAAAGTCGCTAAGGACTATAACTTAAAAGGGTCTGTCCAGCGCACAGATACCTTGCTGAGGTTTGCTCAGATTAATCAACAAGACCTCATGTTCAGCAGGACCGTGGACATAGGATCTTGCGTATCCGAACCACGTTAAAAATTGCTTGTGTCATTTACTGTTTTATTGCATCGTTCTCAAACTGATTTACAAACTCATACTTTGCATAAAACGTATTTAAAAGTGCACCAGCCAAAACTGATTTGGTTTGCGAAAACACGTTTTCAAATCGAGACGAAGCCTTTCGGGCCTTACACTTATCCGCACTAACTCTCTGCCTGAGGTTTTATACTGACAAAAGTCAGCAGGACAAACTCAGTAGTTGAGTCACCCTGACCCACGATCAGAAGGTTACTATTTGGCACTGTTCATCAGTTGCAACTTACAGCTCAGCTGTCCTTCGCGTTTGAGAAAAGAAACTTGTACTCAAGTGTATTCACCCCCCCCCCATACATGACACTCGTCTCCGGACCAACAACATTAGCCATTACTTAATTGTTAATACAAGTAGGAAATCTACTTTAAAACGAAGAATTTTAAAATGCCCAGCTTAGAAACGAAATTTGTTTGAAAACAAGCAGCCTAGAATAGACCGCAATCAGGGCTTTCTAAAATCAATATAACATTGACTATTTTATTTAACACCTGCCGAAGTTATCTTGATGAATGACTGTAGAGAACATTACAAATCAAGATTTAAGAAAATGATGTTTTATCTATACTGTTCATCAATCAAATTTAAGCAAGCTAAACTAAATAAAGCACACTGTACTCAAAGAGTGTCTGAAAAAAACTTCTTAATCTCAATGTAGTTGCTTGTAGGACCTCTCAAAGTTGTCCAATATTCAACCCTTCCAAGTAACTTCCTTAAAGCGAACAATGCACGTAGCAAACATGCACTCCAGAAAGCACCATAAAATCCAAAAGTTCATATTTCAGGGTATAAACATACATGAATCTTATAAAATCTAATTCAGTTATAGAATGAGACGAGTCTGATTAGTTCACTACAGCAAAGTGGATAATATTTTGTCTTCCTCCATTCATGCCAGACTGAAGAAAAAATGTGCGTTGGTGTATCTTTCAAAAGCTCATCAAGATTTGGCATCACAACAACAACTTTATATCTTGAAAAGGTTTTAAAAAGAAACATACATTATAAAATGAAAGGTGGGTTTTTTTCCATGAAATTTACCCATCATTCACAACTCGAATGAAGAAATTTAGATTTATTGTTTCAGAGAACACCACCGCACATGCCTCATGATGATGACATAAAAGACTATCATAACCTCTCTGCTGTCGAATACCAAACATCCATGAAATTATTTTCAACCAAGTCCCATCACCAATTACAATTACTAAATAATTCAGCTTTAATTCCAATCCAAAGCACGACTGAAAGAATTATCATCCACTCCACATTTAAAGCTAAAATTGACAACAAAACCGTGCTGGAAGAAATTCACTCTCAAAATTAAAACTCCACAAACATTTACTGAACACTGAAACGAAAACCTTATTACCTTGCAAGAAAACCAGATCCATTACCTCAAAGAAAAGAAAATCTCGAACACAAAAATAAAAGGGGAGACTGGAAATCGCTGGTTGGAAGAGGAACAAGAGAGCGATAGCCTTTTCAGTAGAAGAATCCGGTGGAAAGAGTAAAGGTCGTTTTGAAATTCATGCTCGAATGAGAGTGTAACAATGTAATTGAAGCAGTTTGGCTTGAGTAGGCGTCGGATCCGTGGCAGGGTGGAGGTGGCGTTGGGAGAACAAAACTGTAAAGTGAGAGGTCGGTGGTGGCGTCTGGAAAGGAAGTAGCTGGCTTTGTCTCTGTACTAAATGGACATGTTTTATGATGTAATTACAAGATTGCCACTCGCAAAAGCATAAGAAAGAAAAACTAGTGATAGCAAAACGGAGAATCCGCGAATTTCAGGTTTTTTTTTTTCGGAAAATCATACATAAGATGGGGGAAGCACCATCATTCATCCTTATATATATATATATATATATATGTGTGTATTAGAGGTGTAAGTGGTTTCGCTTCGAACCACAAAACCAATCAAACCGAATTGAATCAAATCGAAAAATGTGGTTCGATTTGGCTTCGCGGTTTGGTTCAGTTTATTTTTTTAGAAACCGTTTACATTCGGTTCGGTTCGCGGTTTCAAGAATTTTTGAACGGTTCGAACCGAACCGAACCAATATCTTATTTTTTATTTTTTTATTTAATATTTGTCTTTATTATATGAGAATGTTATTGGATTTAGATATTAGATTTAAGTTAATATCAATTATAATCTATACAAAGGAAGAGAAATGAGTAACAACTCTATACTTATGAGTTTGGAACGAGTGACATCCTATAAACTATTATTTTTGCATTATTTAAGATTTTAAAAATAAATAAATAAATAAATAAAAAGGTGAACCGGTAAACCGAACCGAACCAAATTATTTATAAGCGGTTCGGTTCGGTTCGGTTCCGATATTTAAAAACACATCGAACCGAACCGAACCATTTCTATGTGTTTGGTTCGGTTTCTAAAATGCATAAGAAACTGAACCGAACCAAACCGTTGCACCCCTAGTGTGTGTAGAACAACATAATATCTCAAAACATTGAGGAAATAATATTTCGTCCCGCTTAACTTGTCTTATTTTCTTTTTTGGATTGTTCCGCTTAATTTGTCATGTTTCTTTTAAATTAAAATTAATTAACATATTTTTTTTCTTTGTGGGATTCACCTATTATACACAATACACTATGTATTTTAATCTCTGTACCAAAAAGAAATTAAACAAATTGAGCGGAATGGAGGAAATAATAATATATCAAATAGTAATAATTTTTTATATAATAATGTACTCCCTCCGTCCCACTGGAAACGACACGTTTTCCTTTTCGGGTCGTCCCACTGAAAACGACACGTTTCCAAAAAAGGAAATAACTTTATCATATTTTATCATTTCTCTCACCTACTTTATCTACTTTCATTATATTAATTATTTTCTCTCACCTACTTTATCATTTCTCTCACCTACTTTATCATATTTTATCATTTATCTCACCTACTTTATCATTTCTCTCACCTACTTTATCTACTTTCTTAATTCCCGCGTCCATTGGAAACGCGTCGTTTCCAATGGGACGGAGGGAGTAGTAATTTACGAGATATTTTTGTCATTATGTATGTATACCGCTTTGAATTTGGACAACAAATGAAAGAAGATGAGAGCATGTGAGTTGTGACATGGCATAACAGAAGATTCATTGGAATATACCCATGTGGACCCACAAATGCTTTTATTCAATTTAAGCGGTTCCTTTACCCTTGCCATTATTAAAACCAGTAAAGGCGTGCATAATACCAGGTCACAAGACTCACAACTATACTGCACCTTGGAATCTTATAATATGTTTGTAAGAATTTGTCTAAAATATTTATCTGTTTTTTAATTGTATAAGTAATTTAAATATTTATAAATTTATTTTCTAAATTTATTTTTTAATTAAATAAATGAACTGTTAAATTAAAATAGTTTCTTATAGCATCAATTCACATATTTTTATGCTTACACCATGATAATTTCTAGAACTATAAAAAATATTTGGTATTTATGTTAATTCCAAAAAATAAATAAGAAGTTTAAAATAAGTATTTGTAAAATAGATTTTTAAGCAAACCCAATTCACTCAATTTTTTAATCCAATAACATTATTAGAATATGGTTGTTTGGGAAAACAACTTAAATAAGTGTTTATTTCATAAGTATTTATAATATAAGTGCTTAAATTGAATAAGATGTTGATTTGGATATATTTATCAATAAGAATTTAATTAGAGAAAAAATAAAATGTTGTTTAAAAAAATATTTGGGGTTGATGAAATGACCTTTATTCATAAGTTGTTTTTGACTTATTTTCATAAGCTATTATTACCAGCTTATGTAAATAAGCCAGAAACAACTTATTATTTAGAATAAATTGTTCTCATAAGCTCTCCCAAATGTGTGCATAAGCGCTTATTTTTTAGAATAAATTGGCATAAATTGCTGATATGTTCTTCCAAACGGGCCCGGCCTATAACAGCTAAAGGTATAATCAAGTAGAGTCCATATTGTGCATATTTTAATTAATACCCGTTACAATATTATTAATTGTGGTGTGCATGATTTATGTGCAGATATTAATGATGCTAGGGTTTTGAGATATGTTTGAATAAAGTTTATCGGATTGATATTGTTGACATCATAACTACAAAAGTGGGATTTATTAAACCAAAATAATTTGATAAATTTTATCAAAAAATCATATTTAATTTACATTCTAAATCCTGAATAGAGGATCCCGAATCCAAAACACAATTCCAAGCATCAATCAAACCGGCGAGATCTATTCCATTTATTCTGTTTTTTTTTATCTCATCAATAGAATGGTGACATGTGTTTTTTTAAAATTTAATATACCTTAGTTATAATTTATTAACCTTTTGAGGAAAAATTATGCTTAATAATTATTAAAATAAATAGTGGCATTATTCCATTGGTAAATACGTGTCATTATTCCAATGGTTGCAAACAGAAAAGAAATTAAAAAAAAATGGAATAGTAGATTAGTCAAATGCCCTCCTAAAATTAATACCCATGAGAGCATTAATTAAATACAAAGTATTATAGTCCTGAATAGGGGTTGGGTATTTTTGTCTTGTAATGATGTAGCAGACAATGATGCAAAAAAAAACCAAGAATTGGTAGTGATTAAAGGCGCAGCAATACCATAACGCCAATCCCAGTATTAATATCAAAATGTGGACCTAATTTTGGTGTCATATTTTGTAACTTTTCTTTTGAGGAAACCCAACTAGTGATAGTGATATCTTAATTATTCTCTTCTTTGATGTTGCCAAGTTGACCAACTCTCTCTCTATCATGATAGTTGTGCAAAATCTTAATGGTATTAATTTAATAAAGTTAAATAAACAAAAAGTTATCAAACTATAATATCATATTTGACTCCATTGGCTAATAATAATTATTAATGGTAGATATTAATATATAGCGAGAATTATAGTATTCTCTCCGTCCCCGACTTGACTGGCTTATAGGTTTAAAAGCGCGGTTATTAAGAATAAGTGGGTAGTTGTGTGTAAAGTGGTATAAAGTGATGGGACCCATTAGAATTTATTAGAGTATTATTTTAGTTAGTGATCAAGTCAAGTGAGACAATGAAAAAGAGGAAAGAAGCTAAGTCGGGTGGGACGGAGGGAGTATATGTTAACTTGCTCACTTATTTGACAATGAAGCGTGCCACACTATAGTGCGATAAATCTTTTATTAAGAGTAATAATAATGATAGTTCTAACACAATTTCGCAATGATTTTTTATGTGTTGCAAAGTGATAGTACATGCTTAGACTACCCCTCCTCTTGGGGGGGGAGGGGGGGGGGGGGGGGGGGGGGGGGGGGGGGGGGGGGGGGGGGGGGGGGGGGGGGGGGGGGGGGGGGGGGGGGGGGGGGGGGGGGGAGAGGGGGGGGGGGAAGGGGGGGGGGGGGGGGGGGGGGGGGGGGGGGGGGGGGGGGGGGGGGGGGGGGGGGGGGGGGGGGGGGGGGGGGGGGGTGGGGGGGGGGGGGGGGGGGGGGGGGGGGGGGGGGGGTGGGGGGGGGGGGGGGGGGGGGGGGGGGGGGGGTGTGGGGGGGGGGGGGGGGGGGGGGGGGGGGGGGGGGGGGGGGGGGGGGGGGGGGGGGGGGGGGGGGGGGGGGGGGGGTGAGAAAAATTATAAGGCTCCTACCGAAACAGATTCACACTTCCGTCATCCCTAATATAATGTTTATTTTTCTATTATAAGAAAAATCATCTGACCGTCATGTAAAGTGAGCATTGAATAATTTTTGTTTTCTTGTAATTACTATAGTAATTTGTAAATCACATAAAAGTTATTAATACCACCAAGCTAATTGAAGGAAATATTGCACGGCAGCCCTAAAGTTGGATTAGTCAATGTGAAGAGCTAACAAGTCAATGTGAAGCAAGATTGACCGCATGAGCAGAATAATGTCGGGCTTACCAACACTGGAGCATACCTATTTTTTGATTGGTCTATTTACATTATTGCCATTCTAGGAGTTTTAGGGTTTGGAATGTAACATCTTGTGTTATCTTCCTTGGCGAGACAATTCTTTCATTAATAGGAATAACGTCGTATAACCATAACATTTTATTTTTCTGGAATCTTCTTGTTATTTTCACTTAGACGGATGCATTAAATTCATGTTTTCAATTTATCAATCGATGGAACTTACGAGTTTTTTTATAGTAAAATAAGAAATATCAAAAGAAAATTGCATATAAATAACAAATTATAGCAAAAAAATAATTAAAACTATTATAATATAATTAAAACTATATAAGTCGTATCTTTTGGTTGAGAAAATGAGAACTAGTAACGAAAATTTAACAGTAAGACATAATCACATAAATATTAAAGAAAAAATGGTTATTAATCTATTTGACAAGAGTTTATCCTTTGAATAATGCAACTTTAATTTCCCACGAATAATTGAGGAAGACATCATGTGGAAATCAAAGCTATGTAAGGCCAATTCATTCAATTAACTAAGAAATTCCATTGAGCCAAATGTAATACAATTTTTTTGTGGGGTTTTATTATCCGACTCAGCATATATATATATATATATATATAGAAGGGAAGGATCAATTAGGAACATGGGAAGTAGGAATAAAATTCGGTCTTTAGATCTTGAGATGTGTGGTTAGGATTGAATCATATCTCCTCTGTTTCACTCCATTAGTTCATTTTTTCTTTTTGGGTCGTTTCACTCTATTAGTCCACTTTCTCTTTTTAACTTAAAATAATACTCTAATATATTCAAGTGGACCCCACTACTTTATTTATTTTACACACAACAAATAACTTTCTTAATCTCCGTGCCGAAAAGAAAGTGGACTAATGAAGTGGAACGGAGGGAGTATTTGATTTCTTTTCCCATTTCATTTTAATCATTAAGGGTAGTAAGATAAAATTTCCATTCTATTTTCTTTGAAATAACATTTGAATCAACACCAAAGCTTTTTCTCTCTCTTCTCTTCCTCATCGCTAGCTCGTCACCATTATGGGGGAGATTGAATACTGTTGGTCGCTCAACCTCAACAAGGGATGTCTTGGCTATGAGTTTATAATCGACCAGTGTTCTACTTGCGAAAGTCCAATTAATCGTTTCCTTCGAATGGGTATGTTCTTCTTTCTTGATGTAGCTGAATTTACAACAGTTTTAGGTAGCTGAATTTGCTGATTTTTGTTTTGTTTGTGGAATTATGCTACCTACATACTCGATTGTGTATTGTATATGTAATGGGTATTTCAAATCTAACACACAATCGAGTGGAAGCTCTGGTTTGCTGGTTCGATTTTGATTATGTATTTCTATATTTCGTACCCCTTTAGCTGTTCTTCATTCTTCAAAATCGATTCTAGGGTTTGATTTGAGTTCGAGGAATTGTTCTGCCTTATGTTGACGTAATTCACTTTCTTACCATTTTTTATTCATTAAATGGTTGATATACGATTCATTTTTATGCTTATATCTTGTTGCACTCTAAGAAGCGTTTTAAATGTCGTGTGCAAAACAAAATCTCGACCAACTTCATATGTTTACACGCTAATAATATCCTTATTAATAATATTACATTTCATACAATCTTAAATGATCGTAAAACATGAAATGAGATTTGTAAGAACCTTCCTAACTAAATAATTAGTTATAACTTCTTCAACATATATATAATTAGTTTTAATTTTAACTAACATAATTTTATATGAACTTGATATTAACTAAAATTGCAGTGCAAAGAATTGAATTTAACCAAACAGAGTATACAGAACAATAATGAATATATCATCTTATAACTCATTTTAATTTATAACTTTTTACTTTTCATATTAAGGTTCCAAATCCCCAATTTAGGGCACATTAAACAAACATGTAATATAATATTGAAATTGAATTACCAATCTATATTTGACATTATCTGGTACGTGGAATCGAATTGCCAACATGTATGGTATATATTTGATATTGTTTTTGAATATAATCTATTAAGATATTAGATAGAAAATATAATGATATTATGAATTATAACTATATTGATAATTTGAATAATGATATATGAGATAAACTTATTTAAAATAATTATATTGGAAAAAAACGTTTAGTGAAATTATTTATTTATTGATAAATGAATATTTATTAATTTAGAGAAAAGTAAATATATATACATTATACATGTCCTAATTAAAAATAAAATAAAACAAAGCATTGAATGTAGGAAACTCGATAGTTTTAGTAAACTTAATTTCTTTAATAACTTGTTTGTGTATATAAAAAAAAAACCAAAAATTATATCCTTTACTTTAGTAAAACCATGTCAAACATATATTGGATGTGTGCTAATTCGAAAACAAGTCAATAACTCAATCTTAAGAAAACTCAATTAGTTCTTGTGAAAGAACAATGTTTATATGCACATAAAATGAAAGTTTCTCTTTATGTATATTTTAAAATTATGTTAAAAGTATGTACGTTGTACATGTGCTAATTAAAAAAATCAAGTCAAAGTATTCAATTTTGGAAAACTCAATAACTTTAAGAATTTAATTTTTATTCAAAAGAAACATTCCATTTTATGAATATTGGTGATGATAAAGAGAATAATCCTGAACCAAATGATAGTGTTATTGTGACAATTGTATCATTAAAATAGATATTTCAAATACCATTCACCTTAAAAAATTATATGCTACAACACACGAACAAATTATTATGTAAGTTGTGAATGGTTTACAGAAAGTTAAAAATGAAATTAATTTTGATTTAGATGAGAGAAAATACAATTAACTATAGATGATTTTTTTTATATAGAAAATGATTATTATACTACTCTAATATTGTAATTGAAAGATTTCAATCTTTATATTTTCTAAATCAATTATGGAGCCCTGCGAAATTATTATTTTAGCCTATCAGTCTAACTTGGGACCGAAAGAAATTATTCATCTAAGCGAAATTATTACTTTATTAAAGATTATTTTATCAATGTTTAACTATAGTAGTTGATGAAATATTTAATTGTTTGAAATTTTAGTTAATGGTCGAAATATGTCCATTATATTTGACTATCTAATAAATTATTTTGAGTGATAAATCGTGATACTTATATGTTGAGATGAGATCTAATGTGCCAATTTTCGTATTCTAATACTGTTTTATTAGTGTAATCATTTAGATGATTACAATTTATTTGTAAAATTGTATCAGAACCACCTAAGTGGTTGTATTAGTGGAACAACATTGAAACATGAAAATTGAGACAGGAGATCGTTCTATTATATGTTTGCTGTATTCTTGCTATTGAAATTGTATAAATAAGAATTGTTTAATTGAACTTATATAAGTAAGATTTGTGTAATAGTACTATATAAGGATGATGTTTAAATGTGAAGATGCTTTTATCGTGTGAACATGTGAACATTGCACTTTAAAAATAAATGTACTGCACTATCAAGACAAATATACTATACTTTAAGTCTGCACTTTTAAAATGATCAAACTGCACTTAAATGATATTTTTATAATCTAACAAATAAAGTGCAGTTGAAAGTGCATTATATTTACCTTGAAAGTTCAGTGTAACCGATAAGGGTTGTTCACACATGAATCACTTCTTATTATATACCTATATTCATAGTCACACACACTTAAAATAGCAATAAAATTATAGATTATCATTATACTTGATTTTAATATGAGACCATCCAAAAATTAAATTTTATGATAGATTAAATCGATATACAGAATATACTAAAATATTAAGAAGCAAAGCAATAAATTGAGAGAGAGAAAGAGAGGGGAGAGAGGGTAGGGCCCAAAAGCAAAAGTATCTTCGAAGCCGACATGGTTACTGGTTAGGCTGTCAATGCTACCGGCTTCTGCTGTAACCTCGAAGTCTAATGTCAGATTTGCCCCTTAACAGATATTCCCTCCGTCCCGCTATTTGTGGCTCACTTTTCCGAAAGGGGTGTCCCGTTATTTGTGGCCACTTTCCTAATTTGGTAAAAAGTTATTATCATATCTTTTACTTTATCATCTTCTCTCTCCTATTTTATTACATTCTCTCTCATACTTTATCATCATTCTCTCGTACTCTCTCATTATTTTACTCATCTTCTCTCTCATACTTTATCAACTATTATCTCTCTCATACTTTATTATCTACTCTCTTAATTCTCGTATCGAAATCAATTGAGCCACAAATAGCGGGAAGGATGGAGTATTATAATACGAACTGCGTTCATGCATATACTCGCAACAATTCCGAATCGGACGCCCCCATTATCGCAATCCAAGCACTCTCGCGCCCTGTAAATCCCTCGAGAACCAAAACCCACCTACACAGCGAGAGGGAAAAAGCAATTAGGGTGATGATTGATTGATCTATCCAGTTTTAGAGTAATTAACCAATCTATGCAACCGAGGAAGGAGAAGCCATCGGTTGTGAATCAGGCTAGAAATTCCCCATTTCGATTTTGTGGATGCTGCTTCTGCGATTATGATTATTATAAGTTCCTTTGATGACAAGCTCCGCGCCGCTTCAAATCTCAGCCGCATCATTGCCGGCCTTTTGTTGTTCCTCCTTTATCATTCATCTCAATTGATTTCTAATTTCCCTGTTCCTATACACCCGTAAATTTCCCCAATTGTTTTGAGATCGAATTGTTTTTCTTTGTGAGATCGAATTTGGTTTCCATTTATTCTTGAATTGCGCTGATTTTGGTTGCCGGAGTTTGAGAGGAAAAGGAGAGGTAAAGAGAGATTTTTCGTTGGCGTCTGATGGAGCTCAAATATGGTGGCGATTCGCTCTCCAGCGAGTATTACGACGGTTAGTGATGAAATCCCATTTATTTATTTTTTGATGTTTTAAATGTTTATTGATTTTGATTAGATTTGTATTTTGATAGTCATCCCGTGTTATACTGCTTGGTATAATGACAGTGGATTTTGTTGGTGTATAAACCAATTTATTTATGTTTTCTTGAAGTGTATTATCTTGTTAAATTAATGTCCTACAAGATAGTGAACTGGTAATAAGGTATATAATGTTCAATTTGCTTTCGTTTGATGATCATCTGATACTAGATTTTTTGTAAACCGATAATTATCTGTTTTTCTTCTCCTACTGAAAATCTAGACATTAAAAACCATTGCTTTTGTAGCAGACATTGAAGAACAACAATCTGTTTTTCTTTTGGCATTTTCTCTATGTTGTTTTCTTTCTTATAATTGTTGCCATAAAGGTATAGTGTATATTATTCTAATTTATTTTTTTTATGCTACTTGGACCTACTATTTATTGATTAGTAAATTCTTCATCTTTTTTATCATTGTGTAATCTGGTGACCAGGCATTTATGCATCCCTTGCTGAGAGATCACACGGTGCCTCGCCTTCTGTTATCGTTATTGGTGGGGGCATATCAGGGATTGCTGCTGCGCAAATGCTTAAGAATGCATCTTTTAAGGTGGAACATCTTAGAACCATGGGATTCTTCTTATAGTGATTAGAGTTGATTTATATATCTTCTTTCTGGTGGTTCATATGGTATTTGTCTTCTTTGTCCAGGTGATCTTGTTGGAATCACAAGATAGAATCGGTGGGCGCATCCACACGGATTACTCATTTGGTTGCCCAGTTGATATGGGAGCTTCATGGTTTGTTCAAGTCTTTACTTCTTCAGATGTCTTGTGATTCTTGTGCTTGATAGTTCTTAACTGGTCTGCGTTAAGACAAAGTCTACACATGTTTTGTACTTTTTCGCTTTTGAGGTTGTGAAACCATGGTTTGCATTTCCTTCAACAATTATTTTTTTCTGCCGCCTCAAAGATTTATTACTTAATGTAAAACTGGAAATAACTTCTATGGTCAAGACTCAAGTGGACCATAAATTTGTAAAGAATTATAGAATTTTATATCTAATAGACTATATACAGAGGATAAAGTCTTGTTGCTGTTTGGTATTGTGCAGATACACATGTTTAGCTATAAATTACAATTCTTTGGTTTGGTTGGCTGAAAGATTAGTAAACCTGAAAAGTCCAATTTCCCATAATCTTTGCCTGTTTTGTGTGCAAGATTTGCTGTGTCCATAATATGCAAGTATGTCTTTTTTAGTTATAATCTAATATTTGTTTTTTGCTTAGGTTACATGGTGTTTGCAATGAGAATCCCTTGTCTCCTGTGATTCGTCGGCTGGGGCTGACAATGTATCGTACCAGTGGCGATGACTCCATTCTGTATGACCATGATTTGGAAAGGTATGGTACCGACCTACCTTCATGCACATCATGCTACAGTTTTCTTTAAAGAATATGATTTTTGGGTTTGGTTGTTTCAGTTATGCACTTTTTGACATAAATGGTCGTCAAGTTCCTCAAAATATAGTTACTGAAGTTGGAGCGGCATTTAAGAAAATCCTTGAGGAAGTAAGGCCTCTTTCTATTGTGTTATGTATTCTAATTGTATGCAACCCTAATTTCTATCTCTAACAAGCATATTTATTAATATTTTCTCTTTTCTAGACGGATGAAGTGAGAAACAGACAGAGCAGTGACATGTCTGTTAAAGAAGCAATATTGATCGTGTTGGATAGGCATCCAGAACTTAGGTACATAGATACTATTTAACCTTGCATTTTTTCTTAAAGCTCATCTTCAAATATAGAATGCTGTTGCTGATTATTATAATATGCATGTGGTCAGACAAGAAGGCCTTGCATATGAAGTGTTGCAGTGGTACATTTGTAGAATGGAGGCTTGGTTTGCTGCGGATGCAGACTTGATATCACTGAGAGCCTGGGATCAAGTAAGCTCACCCTTTTTGTGCAGTTTCTGTTGACTACTTCTATTTCACAGCTGGCAGATTTAGCTGCGCTCAAGTAATATGGTCTTTGAAAAATATGTAAATGATTGTTATTTTTACAAAATTCGTAGTTATTGTAAATTATTTAGCACTGTCATTATAGAAATAAGTGAATTCATAGATGGTATTAAAGTAACTGCCTCAATCTCACTTCAGTATGTGGTATGTGCTTTACCTCATCTAGAGCTTAGTGTCATGTTTGGGACGAAGTTCCTTTATTCGTTTTCTTATATGGTTATCTCTTATTGGAAATCATCTGGAGCTGAGCGCAGTTGTTTAATCCAGATATTGGTCCTAGGTTTCACGCATGTTATTCATATTTTGTTTTCCATGAATGTGGTGACTTGGTTTTATACGAGTTATGTACATGTACCTGCTTTATTTCTTACCTGCTTGATGGATTGCATGTGTGTTCAGGAACAAGTCCTTTCTGGCGGTCACGGGCTTATGGTGCAAGGGTACAATCCAGTGATAAAAGCCCTGTCAAGAGATATTGATATTCGTCTAAATCACAGGTATGTTGTGCGTTGTTTTCTAATTTACTTTCTTTCATGAGAAACCCCCAGTATTAATTTCTCTGAAATCTCTATAACAGGGTAAAAAAGATTGTTAATGGGTATAAGAAGGTCATAGTAACAGTTGAAGATGGGAGGAACTTTGTAGCAGATGCTGTAATTGTCACCGTCCCGTTGGGCATCCTAAAATCCAAGCTAATCGAGTTTGAGCCGAAGCTCCCAGAATGGAAACTGTCTGCAATATCAGATCTCGGCATAGGGAATGAGAACAAGATAGCAATGAGATTTGAGCGCGTGTTTTGGCCTAACGTGGAGTTCTTGGGCGTTGTTGCCAACACCAGTTATTCCTGCGGCTACTTCCTAAATCTCCACAAGGCCACGGGTCATCCCGTCCTTGTCTACATGGCAGCTGGAGCCTTGGCAAATGACCTCGAGAAGCTATCTGATGAGGCTGCTGCTAATTTTGTAATGGTGCAGCTGAAGCGAATGTTTCCTGATGCTAGCGAACCTGTAAGTATCATCATCTTCATCATCATCTTGACCCTTATATGTGTTATTGACATTATGTGTGTAACAGGTCCAGTATCTAGTTTCACGCTGGGGAACAGATCCAAACATTCTTGGATGCTACTCGTACGACGCGGTTGGGAATTCAGACGACATATACGACCGGCTACGGGCCCCGGTGGGCAATGTTTTCTTTGGAGGAGAAGCAGTGAGCGTGGATCATCAAGGGTCAGTTCATGGTGCGTATTCTGCGGGAGTTATGGCTGCTGAAAACTGCGAAAGCCATCTCAAGCAGAGGCTGGGGAGCTTGGAAAGGATTCCCCTCGCCGCATGTAGGAGAGAGGAAATTGCTGAATCCTCAGTTCCTCTTCAGATCTCTAGATTATAAACTGTGTATGCTTCTCTATCAACATTTCATGGTATTTCTTTTCAATCCAAGAGATTTGGCACAAGTCTCAACTCTAAACTGTTTTCTATTAAATTTTATGCTCAAGTTGACGGCTTTTACATTGAAATTTTCTTTATTTATACATCGTCTTTAGTTCTTTATATGAACTGCTGTATAGAGTATAATATAGTTTAAGTATACACATTAATATTTGAATATGCTGAAATTGTCTTCTTAAAATAATAATAATAATAATAATAATAATAATAATAATAATAATAATAATAATAATAATAATAATAATAATAATAATAATAATAATAATAATAATAATAATAATAATAATAATAATAATAATAATAATAATAATAATAATAATAATAATAATAATAATAATAATAATAATAATAATAATAATAATAATAATAATAATAATAATAATAATAATAATAATAATAATAATAATAATAATAATAATAATAATAATAATAATAATAATAATAATAATAATAATAATAATAATAATAATAATAATAATAATAATAATAATAATAATAATAATAATAATAATAATAATAATAATAATAATAATAATAATAATAATAATAATAATAATAATAATAATAATAATAATAATAATAATAATAATAATAATAATAATAATAATAATAATAATAATAATAATAATAATAATAATAATAATAATAATAATAATAATAATAATAATAATAATAATAATAATAATAATAATAATAATAATAATAATAATAATAATAATAATAATAATAATAATAATAATAATAATAATAATAATAATAATAATAATAATAATAACAACTAAATGCTCTCAATTTTGAGAGAAATGCAACATCTAATTCTGAGAGAAATGCAAAACTAAATGCTTTCAATTTTTAAATTTTTTTGTTACAATATCTAAAAATCAAAATTCATTTTTTATCGATCTCTCCTTCATCCCTCTTCCTCTACGGCTCTACCCAAGCAATAACCATTTTCCCGATGAGTCTCAACTATTAATCTAGTGACCTCGGTAGCCGTTGATATGCACGAAAAATTGCTCCTGTGCCAAGGTGACATCGCTCTTGTCTTGTTACCCAAATTACTCATATTTTGTTACATAACTCATTTTTTTCTCTCCAAACCAACCACCCTCACTTATACGTTTTGTCTAAATTTTTTATTTTATTGTATTCTGAACATCAATCGCTACTAAGCTACCTAATAAATGAGATGATTTGTTTGGGTGTGGATCCCATAAAAACGAAATTTATGGTAAGAAATATGAAGAATTTATATCTTATCTAATCAATGACCAATGTTTTACTCAGCTTTAATTTGTAAAAAAAAAAAAAAAAAATTAAAAAAAGTGAATTGGGCATGAAAAAGATATGCATAATAGGAAGGTGATGCAACGGAATTAATCGTGTGTCTAACAATGATCAAAATTGTCTAATTTATAGACAATCACACAACTCTTCACTAGGGACACAACTCTTCGTAATTGACACAACTCTTCACAATAAGATTAATTGTGAATGGTTGCACTTGTTCAACTTCCAAGTACCTCTTGACATGAACTAACATATCCCTTCATGAATCAATACATTCGTTCATCATTTAATTTATGAAACAATGTGTCCATTCCATGATGTAACGTATCCATTCATCTATGAACCAACACATCCTTTCAATTCTTCCCATAAATCTCAAGAACTAATGTATCCTTTACATTAATTATATATTAATTAATTTAATAATCTAATTTTCATTATTAAAATTCTAACAATCCCCAACATGGAAGTTAGATTATTAAATACAAATGCAAAATGTTATGCAAACCAAAGTCCCAATGACCTATTATTGCATCATGTTGGATATGAGTCAGTAGATTGATACTCAGCTGTTCTAGGGTTAAAAGAAATTGGGGGAAATCATAGTAGTACTATGGAATTGAAGATCCCAAAACCGAGCTGATATCAGTAGATTAGTGTGTCGATAGGATTAGCTGATGTATAGGTTAGACTTGATGTAATGCTTATTATTTTTGTCTGTTGGTCCCGAGTGTACGGTCGGGTGTAGAGGGGGGGTGAATACACCCGATTCGATTTCTTAATTTCGAACTTGAACAGTCCTATTCGGGATGGTGTGCATGCCAAATTGATTCGGCCAGCACTGCACAACCGTGTTCGAATCGAGTAAAAGGCTAAAAGAGTACCGACTCGACCGAGATCTCGCTAACCGACTAGGTCGGAATTCGGTATCGTTCGGTGAGAGTTCGGTGTGCGGAATTGTGTAGCCCAAATCAATTTTTGTGAGAAAACGTTTTAAGTCTCGGTTCAGTAGATTTAAAAGTTCAGGTATGCTTCGAGACAGTTGATTGATTTAAATATGATGTTCAAGTATGAATAGTAAAATCAATGCAACGCTTAAGAAAGCAAGAAGAGACACGGGATTTTTAAAGTGGTTCGGATATCGCTCAAATCCTACGTCCACCTGTCCCGAATGATCGGGAGGCTATTTATTATCCCGAGTTAGTCTCGGTCGGCTTGCACACTCGGGCAAAGTCGCGTCTTGGTTTTTATATCGATCCAAGTCTCGCTTACAACACTATCAAACTTAAAGTGTTTGACAAACTTCTCCAACAGTGAAGGAGTCCTTATACAATAAGGATTGGGTTCAAATGTGAACTCCTTCGTCTAAGCTATGGATATAACAAGTGAGCTTAGGGTTAGAGGGATAAGGAACGAGAATGTAGCTATCTAGAGCGACGAACGGTGAGGATTTAGCTATAGGTTCGTGTCAATCGCTTGGATGCTAGAAGCTTATGTCGGTTCGCCTTGGTTCCTTTTGAAATTTGGATGTAGTCTTTCACGGAGATAACTCGGTTGTTTCTTGCGGAGGACTTAGTCGTTAATTTCGCTCGTTTGAATGCTTTCTCGTGTTCTAGGCGCGCATTCTCTTCTAAATCTTGAATGATCCCTCTATTTATAGAGCGAGTAGATTGAAATAGATCCGTTGGAGACGATCTTCTTCTCTCTCTCTCTTTTTGGTAGCAAACGGCTCTTTTGGTGTAGGTAACGGTGTACTTTCCCACCTTTTTAGGTAAAAGGTTGATGCAGCCTTTAGCGGTGAGAAGACACGTGTATGTTTGTCATTCGTTGAGGTGAATGAAGTGGTTGAGACAAAGACAAACTTCGAGACAGATCGAAGCCGACTTCTCTCTTCCTCGTACATGACAATGCCGATTCTCTTTCAAAAGATTTCGACGATCCACGAAGACTATCCGCCGTTGCTTGAGTCGACCTTGTATTCGGTAGATAGACCGCCGAGATAAATCTATCGAGGATCAGCTCCGAGTTCGATGAACTACTCCCGCCGAGTTCGGTCCAACCGACTCTCTCGCATATCGCTTCCCGCTCGAGTCCAATATCACTTGAGTCTTTCGCATATCTTGCTCCCGCCGAGTCCAAGATCACCGAGTCTTTCGAATATACTGCTCCCGCCGAGTCCAAGATCACCGAGTCTTACATGACCGGTGCCGAGGCAAATAAGCTACCGAGCGCCTTGACCAGAAGCAGAGTGTCTACCGAGTCCGAAACCTCGAGACAAATACAAATACAAAGGAATGGTTCACCAATCAGATAGGGTTTTGGGATCTTCAAATCTTCTCAACAGTTCAGAGCACGAGGCTACTGAGCATGATTTAGTATGGAAGATAAGAGTCATTTCCCACAAGTATGGTCATGCTGAGGATTGAATCATCACCCAACAATTTCCCCCTATTTGATGATGCCAAAACCTATCATCTATGTCCTATCAACTATGCTAAACACTAACTTACTCAGGAACAGAGCTCCTTACAAATATTACAAGTAGAATCAGTGGAGTTGTCTGGTAAGTGCTAGACTACTGAGGGAGACAGGGCAGAACAATTTTCCCTTTTACAATAATTCCCCCCATGCAACAATTTCCCTTAAGAGAAATAATAACTCTCCAAAAGTCTAGTCTATCAGAGATCTAACCGAGCAAAAACTGACAAGTAAATAATCAACTCAGTAATCACTTCAGTGATTCTGAGTGTTAAAGCATAAAGCAAACACGGCTATTTAGACAACAAGTAGTTGTCAGAGCCAAAAGAAGATTTGTATATATATAATACACAGTTCAGTACATTACAAATCTTGCTAAGCTAAAAGAAGAACTAAGAGGGAGAACCCTTAAACCGCTGAATCCTATTCATGAAACCTTGGGATTTATCTTCGGAGCGGTGGAACTCCATACATTCCCGAACGTGTTCTTCCTCGCCTCGGATATTCGGCGAAGTCTGCTGGATCATCTTGTTCTAGTCCTCTGTTCAACGCAAAGCATTCTTCACTTCTTGTTCAATCATTCCGAGATGTCTTGAGTCGTCTTGTCTTCGGGT
Source organism: Lavandula angustifolia (assembly GCA_028984105.1). Lineage (NCBI taxonomy): Eukaryota > Viridiplantae > Streptophyta > Magnoliopsida > Lamiales > Lamiaceae > Lavandula > Lavandula angustifolia. The sequence goes on along the minus strand of CM054825.1, from coordinate 1,041,186 downwards.
GGAGGAATGATCCTTGCTTCGAGAACTCGACTACTACCCCTTCGCCATCTTGCTCGTGCATATATGGGTAAAGATCGGGTTCGGCAATGGTCATCCACTCGACATAGGCATCGGCCTTAGACATTTCGAGCCGGAATCGCGTGAAATAATTTCTCTTGATAAACTCTATCTTGGCCGATTCCCATCTCTGATTGAACTGAATAGGCATCCATTCGTCTGATGGGCAGAACAGTACAAGGAGCCACTGTACAAGGAGCCACTGTATGAGCACGCGGCTCATACAGTACAAGGAGCCACTGTATGAGCACCCGGCTCAGTACGGCTCGTGCTACTATGAGCCCAGGGTCAGGAGAAGCGCTAAGACTCAGAAGAAGAAAGCTCCTGAACCCAAAATAATCAGCAGAAAGTCAGTATCTCCAAGTCCTGTGGAGAAGAAAGGCCGATAAGGTTCGAAGAAGAAGTCTGGAACTTCTAAGGTCCCGAGACAGATCGGGTTCCGAAATCACCCACTAACCCGTAAGGACCCAATCGAACCAAAGGGTACCTAAAAATGCCTCGTTTTGCGGTGTGCATAAGGACCCGTGGATAGTGGACAACGGCCGCTCGAGACACATGACCTACCGTAAGAGCCTGCCGACCAACTACGTACAAGAAGATGGTCCTGCACTGAATTCGGTGACAATTCCAAAGGCTACACAAGGGGATACGGAACGCCGAACATTGGAACCGCCACGGTTCAAGAGTAACATATGTTGAAGGACTTCAACATAATCTCCTTTCGATCGATCAATTCGTGATAATCTTAACAGAGTAATCTTTGACGCCGGTTTACGTAATATTGTTGGCAAATCTACAGGGGAAAACAGTGTTATCGGGTTCGCGGAGGAAGAACATCTATGTTGCAAACCGGAATACCGCAGTAACCCCGAGGCTTGCTTGCTCGCACGGACTAAATCGAGGTAACAAGTCGAGCCGGCTATGGCACAAGAGACTCGGCCACTCGAACTTCAAGACCATGAACAAGCTTGTCAAGAACTCTAAAGTCGAGGACCGCCCAACGAATCGTTTATCAAAGACGAGAAATTGTGAAGCGTGCACGAAGGGAAAGCAAACAAAGAGTAGCAATCCACCTATTCCGTCACCTTCCACCGATGGAATCCTTGGTACCGCTTCACATGGACTTATTCGGGCCGGTCTCTCCGGTGACTATAAGAGGCAAGAAGTATGCCCTCGTCGTCATAGACGACTTCTCGAGATATACTTGGGTCATCTTCATCGCCAACAAATCGATGTTCGACCGAGTTACCTAATCTATCGAAGAAACTCAGGTGTGGAAAAGAACATCAATATTAAGAAGATACGCTCGTACAGAGGAACAGAGTTTCTAAACTCGGTAGTTAAGACATACTTGCGATAAAGAGGGAATTCAAGCACGAGACATCACCGCGCACCCCCTCGGCCAGAACGGACTTGCTCGAACGTAAGAACAGAACTCTCAAAGAAGCAAAGCAAGAACGCTCCTCGCAGCATTCTGGACTTCCCTCAAAGTTTTGGGGCCGATGCTACCGACACCCCCTGTTACACTAGAATCGATCACTACTGACACAGCAACACATGAAGACGCCATACGAACTATGGAAAGGGAGAATTCCTTCTATTTCTCATTTTCATGTTTTCGGTTGTCCTTGCTTTATCCACAACAATGGGAAAGATCAGTTGAAGGTCTTTGATAGCAAATCGATCAAGGAGTATTCTTAGGATACTCCCGAAGTCGATAAAGCCTTCAGAGTTTTTAACTATCGAACTCTTTGCGTGGAGGAAAGCCCTCATGTTGTTTTTGATGAATTTGTTACTGAGAACAGGAACGATACAAAGTCAAGCACCGAGGATGTCGGCAGCAAGCTACGGGATCTCGAACTAAATGACAAAGCCGAAAAGATCCAAAGCATTGTTGGGATGATGAGTCGGAAGATGAAGAAATTCGGACTCGGCCAACAAGCAATGTAGCTAACCTAGTTGATTCTATCGAACGGAATCAACAACAGGTAACTTCGGTCGATGAGGAAGCCCCCCGTGGTAACCGAGACCTCTACCGAGAATACAAACTCGGGGGGAACGATTAATGTTCCCGAGCTGAATGCCCCCGAACCCGGAAACTCGGTAGATCCTAACCTTCTTACCGAATTACTACGGTCACAAAACAAGCATTACTCGAAATGCCTAATACACCTACCGGATCGTGCGAAGTGGTATCGGAAGAAGAAGCCCGACTCGGGCGTTCGTGGCTCGATGCTCATTCTTGAGATCTTATCATTGGAGATCCATCAGCAACTATAAGGACGAGATCAAGATTAATTCAAGGAGAAAGCTCACTTTACTCTTGTTTTCTCGTCTACGTAAGAACCTCGATCGATAGAGGACGCACTTAAAGATGCCGATCGGGTCATTGCTATGCAAGAAGAGCTGAACCGGTTCGTCGAAATGAAGTTTGGGAGCTTGTCGACGCGACCTGTACATCGGCACGTGATTGGAACTAAGTGGGTCTTCAAGAACAAGCGAGATGAAAACAACGTCATTGTCGGAAATAAAGCTCGACTAGTTGCTAAAGGATACGATCGGGCGAGAGGAATTGACTTTGATGAAACATTTGCTCCGGTCGCCGCGATTGGAAGCCATTCGTCTTTTCCTAGCTTATGCAACACATCGAGATTTAAGGTATATCGGATGGATGTGAAGTCGGCTTTTTACGAACGGCGCATCGAAGGAAGAAGTCTACGTGGAACAACCGCCCGGCTTTCGGCGGGGACATCGAGTGTACGAGACTTAGGAAAGCTCGTATGGGTTAAAACAAGCACCCGTGGCTTGGTATGATACCCTATCGGACTTTCTACTTCGTAAAGGTTTTCAAAAGGGGACGAGTAGATCGCACCCTATTCAAAGATAAAGTCGGAAGATGTTCATTTCAAATGGGAGAAGTACACCAAGGCTCGGAAACGAAGCTCTAAGTAAGTTGGCCGCCGACATCTCCACCCCTAAAGAGGCTTCTCGACCGATTTCAAGGAGATAGTTGAGCGAGCCCTAAGTGCTCAAAAGGCCGATTTAACAAAGACAGAGTCAAGCATGGCTTGCCACTCAAAGATAAAACTTTCTCGGAACAGTGACTCGGACCATGAAAACAATTCAAGGCTTCATTGATGAGAGAAACAAGATAGCAACCACCTCTCTTCAAACGGCCATCAAGCAACAGCCGTGAGGCCTTAAAAGCCATTCGTAAAGAAATGACGGAATCAAATGATCAAGCTCTGCTGAAACTCCGTCAGGAGTCGGCCACTCGATTGAAGAAATCTAGAGCCGATCGGGAGAAAGACTGGGAAAACTACCGCAACTTGGTCGGTGATTTTGATGACACGATTACCCGGATCAAAGATTCTCGTGCACAACTGGAGCGGGACGTAAAAGCTATCCGCACCTCCCCGGCGAATATTGCCGATGCCAAAAAGGGGGAAGATATTGTGAAAGATGAACATGATACGGATACGGGCCGACGTCCGGATCCTTGAGGGACGAGCTCGGGAGGCGGAGACCCTCCTCGCCAGCAGAGCCCTCGGCCCGCAGAGATTCGGTGGGGAACAGGCTCGGGAGGCGGGACCAACTACTCGTAAAGGTACATCTACCGAGGTCCTTCTCCTTGATTTCCCACTACAAGCCACCCCCATCTCCTCTTCGTCTGTGCACATAGACGAAATCGCTCAATTCCTTGAAGAGCCAATGAAGAAGAAGAGTCTCAAAAGCCGCCGCAGAGGTCGGGGAAGGAAATCGCTATCGAATCCACTACTCCTTCCTCCCCCGATCAAGAAGTTTAAATCAAAAGCGGAGCAAGAGGCATTCGACCTCGGAATAGCCCAAGAGCCGCAAGACAAGCCTGGACCGGGAGCGTCGGCTAGAGGAGGCGGTGAAGCAAAGTGAAAAAGCCTAAGGGCAAAGCTGTCGGGGGCAAAGGAAAGAGAAAGGTCATTAATACGGTCGAAGAGCAAAAGAAGAAAGCCCAAGAAGAATTTGCTAAGGCTCTTCCGACCGAAATCAAAGCTTTCGCTCGTAGTATTCCCATATCTACTCTTACACCTGAGCGGATAGCGTAAGATCAAACGACACGGGAGGCGACGCCGCAAGGACCGAGTCTCGGACGAGGAGACACTAGAGCGGCCGCTCTCCGTGAGAAGAAAAGGATGGCCGACACGGCAAGAATGAAAAGCCTATCTCGATAAACCAAGGCGACCGATCCAAGAAGGCGGATCCCGAGAGGATCTAAGTTCATCGGTGGCCCCCACATCAAGCAACAACCAATTCAAAGCATGTGGATAAGTGGGTGCCGTCGATATGAATGAACATTGGGAGAGATTGAAAGAAACTTTTATCAAAGGCTACTACGTATGGCGCATTTACCCACTTGATCGCCCGGCCGATCGGCTCTTTGAGGAGGCCGATTACGAGATTTAATGTTGAATTCTCGTGAACGGTGAAGCAAGTCATGGAATCACGAATGTAACCTTCCGTGCCCCAGCTTTCCGACGTATTCCACCGCCGAGACTTGCTAATGGGCTGCCGAGCACTAAGGACATAGAAAGAGAAGTGGAGGAAGCCGCCTGATGCCCGAGCCTCGCTCCCGTAAAAGGCCGGATGATAACTTGGAGATCCGGGAGATTCGAGCTAGAGTGTATAAATACTATTACCGGATCCTCTCGAGGAAAAATCCACCGACTTCAAGAAGAAAACGCAGAAGTTCAAGAAGCAAAGCAGCAGTGATTTTTTCTCTCCTCGTCTTTTGTAATAGCATAGGAACTCGTAATTCTTGATATATATATCGGTTCCTCTCGCTTGCTAGACAATTACTCATTGTCTCTCGGCCTTTTACTTTGTGTTTACACTACGATCACCAAGTGATCGACACACACTCACATCGGTTTCTCGATCTTGCCTTTCTCTCACCCGCTTGAAGTTCATTTACTATTATCGGTTTTTCCTCGGATGCTTTAAGGGGGAAATTGTTGTCGGTAGGGACAGATATCTTTAATAGATATTAGAGTATAGAGGTTTTGGCATCATCAATTAGGGGGAAATTGTTGGATATGAGTCGAGAGATTGATACTCACTGTTCTAGGGTTAAAAGAAATTGGGGGAAATCATAGTAGTACTATGGAATTGAAGATCCCAAAACCGAGCTGATATCGGTAGATTAGTGTGTCGATAGGATTAGGCGATGTATAGGTTAGACTTGATGTAATGCTTATTATTTTTGTCTAAGTCCTGTGACGGGGTAGTCGTTGAACCGATCATCGACGAAGATACTTTTCGAACCCCACGTCATCGGTGTAATCGCTTGCATTCTTCGTCGGCGCTGATATCAAACTCGGTTGAAGATCCCGCATCAGCCGACCGGACCTCGGTAAGCATTCTCTACAAGCCGATAGTCATCGGTAGAAGAAGAACCAGTGCAAGCAGTATACCTTCGCAATCGACCAACCGACTATCGAAGCTCACTTTATCGGTCCGACGACTCACCAGAAGAAGACAGACTTTCGAGTATCGTATCCGACGTAAAAGCGACCCAAAGCACTTAAAGTCCCTTCAAATGTTCGGGAGAAGACATACGAGGTAGTTTGAACGGTCAACTCGACACTCACCAACTACAAACCTCGACCAATGAGAAGCCGACAACGCTTATCTACTCTACACATAAAGCTGCTCTCATGAACGGTGCATTAACCGCCCGCCGCAACAAAGTTGAATAGTGGCCGTTTTCTTTGGACGCTTGTGACACGTGGCATCGTCGTCTCCAACGGACATATGTCACAACTCACAACTATAAATAGAGAAGGATTTGAAGATTTCGACAAGAGGAATATACGCGAAATCAAGGGAAATCATTCAAACTCACAACGCTCTAGAACCTTCAAGCTTATCCGAGAGACGAACTAGTTTTCATAGAACACTTCTTGTAGTTCATCTCTCTAGAGCACTTTGATCCCTATCTTCTCTAGACTAAGCTCATTGCTAAATTCATAGCTTAGATCCGAAGGAGTTCACATTTAGTGAATTGTTCTTGTTGTAAGAACTCCTTCTCAGTTGGAGAATATTCCCTCCCTTCTAAACTTAGGTTTGGATTGTAAAGTCGCTAAGGACTATAACTTAGAGGGAACTGTCCGGCCGCACGCATATCCCTGCTCGAGGCTTGCTCGGAATAATCAACAAGTTCTCCCGCCTTGTTCAGGACCGTGGACGTAGGATCTTGCGTATCCGAACCACGTTAAATCGCTTATGTTCATTTACTGTTTTATTGCATTGCATTCAACTGACTTGAAAATCATAAGTTTGCATGAAACGTATTTTATAAAGTGCACAGCCAAAAGATTTAACTTGCAAAAACGCGTTTTCAAAAGAGACGACTCCGGGCCTAACACTTATCCGCACTACAGTCTCCGACTGAGTTTCGTAATACTGACATCAGTCAGTAGAAGAGCTCAGAAGCTGACTCACCTTGACCCCAGTGATCGAAGGCTTACTTGGCACTCGTTCATCGCTGTGCGACATCGCCTTACTGACCTTCACTGAGAAAAAGAAACAGAGCTCAGGTGTATTCACCCCCCCCCTCTACACCTGACTTTTCGTCTCCGGACCAACACATCAAGATAGGTAGTTGTTAACTTTGAACCTAATGTTATTGGGTTTACTCGCTGCTCGGTGAACGCGATGTCTTAAACCGGTCAGCTTTCATGTAAACCAAGACAATAACATATACACAATAATAGATACAATATTGTTGGTCCCGAGAGTACGTTCAGGTGTAGGGGAGGGGGTGAATACACCTGAAAACCGATTTCTCAACTTAAACACGAACAATCCTTTTCAGGATAGTGTCGTACTCAGCAGACCAGATAAGTTGTTATGAATCGTGTGGCAGAGTGACTGACTCTACTGAGACCTGCTAGCTGACTTAGAGTCAGAATTCAGTATCTTTCAGATAGAGCTCAGTAGTGCGGAATAGTGTAGGCCCAAATTCAGTTGAGTTAGGAAAACGTTTTTATCAAAACAGTTTCAGTAGATTAGTGCAGTCTGTTAAGTTTGTTGAAACTCAGTTGAATGATTTAAAGAATGTTTTCAGTATGAACAGTAAATCAATGCAACAGTGAAAAACAGAACACAAGACACAGAGATTTTTAAAGTGGTTCGGATACAACAATCCTACGTCCACTGTCCCGAAAGATCAGGAAGTTATTTATTATACTGAGATAGTCTCAGTTGGTTTGTACGCTGGACAAACACTGGTCTTGAGATTTATACTGAGCAAGTCTCAGTTTACAGGGTTATCAAACTAAGTGTTTGAAAAACTCTCCAACAGTGAAGGAGTCATTTACAATAAGGATCAGTTCAGAAGTGAACTCCTTCGTCTAAGCTATGGATTTAGTCTATTGAGCTTAGGTTAGAGGGATAGGGAACAAGGATGTGGCTTCTAGAACGACGAACAACTGAGTGTAAGCTTTGGGTTCGTGTAATGTCGTTTGGATACTAGAGGTTGTATAAAGCAGTTCAGCTTGGTTCCCTAAGAGCAGAAGTGTAGTCTTTCGCCGGAGATTGTTTCTTCGAACTTCTTGCGGAAGACTTAGGCTTTTTCGAATTTGCTCTTTTGAATGCTCTGTGTGTTCTCTCGTTTTCTCGTGTGCTTGTTAGCTTCAAATTTGATTTATCCCTCTATTTATAGAGAAGAGATTAGGATAGATCCGTTGGAGATGACGATCCTTTGTCTCTCTCTTTTGGGTAGCTAACGACTCTTTTGAAGTATGGTGGCAGTGTCCTTTCCCTCCATTTCTGGAAAGTTGTTGACTTGCAGCTTTAGTAGATATAGGGTACGTGGCTGCTTGTCATTGGTCGAGGTTCAGAAAGTGGTTGAGACAGAACAGACTTCAAGGAGATCTGAAGCTGACTTCTCTCTTCCTCGTATTGACTCTGCTGATTGACTTTTAAAGATCCCGACGGTCGGAAGATCTGTCCGGCCGTTCTTGAGTCGATCTCCGATTCGATAGCATGCTCCTGCTGAGTCGGCTCTACCGAAGATCAGCTCCGAGTTCGGTGAACTACTCTCGCCGAGTTCGGTTCCACCGACTCCTTTCGCATATCTTGCTCCCGCTCGAGTCCAAGATCACCGAGTCTTCTACTTCGGTGCCGAGGCGAGATAATCACTGCGAGTGCCTGAACCAGAGCAGAGTGTCTGATGAGTCTAAAACCTCAGAGACAAGAACAGATTACAACGCAATGGTTCATTAATCAATATAGGGTTTTGGGATCTTCAAATCTTCACAGACTCTTCAGAGCACAGGGCTACTGAGTAAATGTCAACACAGAAGACTGAGTCATTTCCCACTATTTTCCAACATTGCTGAGGATAGAATCATCACCCAACATTTTCCCCCTATTTGATGATGCCAAAACCTAATAACCTATCAACCTAACACTATGACTTATCAGAAGCAGAGCTCCTTACAAATATTACAAGTAGGATCAGTGGAGTTGTTCTTCAAGTCCTAGACTACTGAGGGGATCAGGGCAGAAAGTCAGAACCTATACAGAGTCTAATCAACATTTTCCCCCTGTCTTAACAACATTTTCCCCCATCACTAACAAGTCTATCAGAATCTAGCTAAGCAACAACTGACATTAGATAACAACAGTGAGTGTGTGAGTCAGTAATCACTTCAGTGATTCTGAGTGTTAAGCATAAACAAACACGGCTATTCAGACAATAAGGAATTGTCAAAGCCAAACAGAGATGTTATATATATAGGCAATTCGGTACAGATACATCTCTGCTAGACTAAAAGAAAGAAAGATACAATGAGAATACAGAAGCAAGAAATCATTTGAACTGCTTGATCCTGTCTTTGAAATCTTGAGATTGAGTTTCAGGAAGAGGCACTCCATACATGCGATATGTGATCTTTCTCAGCTTCAGTATCTCAGCAAAGTCCGCTGGGTCTTCTTCATCAAGAAATTTGGCTTCAGCAGCGTCCTTCACTTCTTTCTCTATCACACCATAGTGGATGGATCCATCAAGTCTCTGTGGGGGTGGTAGGATTCTGGGATCAGGAACTCTAACTTCAATATTTTCCTTGACAACTTTTTGAAGTCTGGCATACATTTCCAGATCAGCTCTCATTAGCCATTCAGTATATGCCACTGTCTTGGGTTTCTCAGACCAGAATCTCCAGAAGTAGTTCCTCTTGATGAATTCGACTTTCAGTGTCTCCCATCTCTGAGTACCTTCCCACGGGATCCATTCATCCACTCTAGGCCATCTGTGAGTCTTCAGATCAGTAGACTTTCTGAACTTCCTGTATTTGTATGGGATGTCAGCATTTGCAAGAATCCTCAGACTCGCTTCCTTTTCAGTCCTCAGCCTGAGAGCTTCAAGATCAGCCATTCTTATTCTCTCTCTGGCTGCTTCTATCTGTCTGGCCTCTTCACCTCTGTATAGATATCTGTCCAACTAAGCCCAGATTTCTTCCATCTCTTGTTCCTGTGCCTTCGAGGCAGTGTAGGAGGGCTTATGAGGTGGCTCTTCTTCTGAGTCAGCAGGCGTGGATGATTTCTCTTTAGAAGTTCCCTTCTGCCCAGTTGATTGTTGCTGTTGCTGCTCCTTTTCTTTTTCTTTATCAGCCTCGTCGCTGAGTTTGAGCTATTTAGGAGGCAGCCTAGCTCCTGTTTTCTTGCCTCCAGCTGGAGCCTTAGTTTTGCCTTTAACAGGCTTCTTCGCGGCTTCAGCTTCGGCTATCTCCCTAGCCAGCTTTTCATCTGCTGCTATCTAAGCCTCCTCCTCCGGGGTTATGAACCTCCTGGGTCCTTTCTTCTTGGAGGGAGGGGTTGGGAGCTTCAGTACCTTTTTGCCTTTGCCGGCAACTGGAGGAGGAAGAGGAGCTTCTTCCTCTTCTGACTCCTCGTCAGCATACTCAGCAACTTCGTTTATGATATCTAGAGGAGTTTGAGTTGCCTAAGCTGTGACTTCTTTGGCTCCTGAGCCACTTGGGCCAGTCTCAGCAGAAACTGCAGCTCCTGCTGCTGAGACACCCTCGGCCTCGCCAGTGGTGAAGGTCCAGTGGGGGCAGATGACTGAGTTTGAGATGCCCCTGCCACTGTCCTTGCCTTCTTTGGAGCTTTCACTATCAGCTCCTTAGATGCTTTCTCTATAAATCCTTCCCCCTTTTTTGCATCAACAAATCGGGTAGGGGGCGGAGCAGATACCTTGCTGTTCAGTAGGGATGGCAAAAGGACCCGAACCCGTCGGACCTGACCTGGACCCGCACGTAATGGGGCGGGTAATACCCGCCCCGTAGGAGTGTGGGGCAGTTCCGAACCCGACCCGTACCGGGTCCGGGGCGGTTCCGGTTCCAGCCGCGGACCCGCCCTGCCCCGTTTAGACCCGCCCGTATAGACCCGTATAGACCCGCCCCGCCCGGACCCGTCCCGGACCCGCCGTAATTAGAATTTAGAAGTGTAAAAGTGTCACTTGTGAGATTCGAACCCGTATCAATAATTTCTTTATATGCACTTATGCCGTTTGAGCTAATGTTCACATTTGTTAATATTTTACATGTATAGTTATATATAAGAATATTACATACTAAAATAAAAAAAAAATTGATACATCTAACAAAAAAATAGCTTATAAAATATAAATATTAATTTTCTAGAATTCAATATACTATATTTAAATTGTAATTATCTATGAGGATATGAACATCTTTATGACTTTATGATTTGGACATCTTTATGACTTTATAATTTGTATTTTGTTTATTTGGTAATATCCGAACATATGAAATTGTGTTTGTTTTATGTTTGTTATAGTAGTATTGACGATAACAGGTTTTGCAACTTGATTAGTTCGTAGTGAATAGTGTTTTTTGTAGTAATGAGAAGCAAAAAAAAAAAAAAAAACTACGGGGCAGGGCGGGTAGGACCCGCCCCGTGCGGGTCTGGTTCCGGGGCCAAAGGTGCAGATCCGTACGGGTCCACGGGGCGGGGCGGGTCCGCGGGTCCGTTGCGCGGGGCGGGTCCGGGTAGTATGATACCCGGACCCGACCTGCCATTTTGCCATCCCTACTGTTCAGGCTTTTGTAAGAGTCTGAAAGATCTTCCAGCTTATTGTGTAGCTTCGTCAGCGCCTCATGCAGCTCGTTTCTCTCGTTTGTCAGCTGAGTGCTGTATTGCTTATGTGAGAGATTAACTGCAGCCTGAAATTCTTTCAGCTGCTTCTCCACCTGCTCTTCAATGGCCTTTTGAATATTCCAATCTGAGTTCATTGGCTTGAGAGATGGCATTGACGGATTCAGTGTGAGCGGTTTGAGCGGCCTTGTAATCATTCAGCAATTTGTCCTGGCCTTCCTGAATCGTCTTGAGTTGCGCTTCAAAGTCAGCTCTCTGTGCAGCTAAGGCATTCGTCAGAATGCTGGAGGGACTGGAGATGTTGAGATAGCAGTTCTGAGTCCCTGCAACTCTGCGCTCTGAGCCTCAGTGGTTTGCCGCCATGTTTTGTGGATGGTTCCGGCGAGTAGGCGATTCTGAGTGTCTTGGTTCCTCAACGCCCTGGCCATTGATTTTGATCGACGGCTCTTAGGGCTGGGCACTGCCTCAAAGGCAGATTCAAGAAGAAGATGTGAGGGTTCAGCTGCCTTTGACGTGCCGGCCACCGTCTACCCGGGACCAAGGATGCTGAGTGGAGGATCAACAGTTGAAGTAGTGGCATCCTTGTCCGGTTGAGTTCCCTCATCAAGCTTCTCATGGGGTGGGTCCTGACCATCAGGGTCAGACCCATCTGAAGGCGCGGGAGCTGAGACAGCCTGTCTGTCGTTCAGCATGGCAAGCATGGCCGCCCTCAGATCCTCGAGCGTGCCGAGGTCAGATGGCTCGGAATAACCGATCTTTCCTCTGATCAACAGCTCTTACTCGTGAAGCTGCTCACAGGAGTGGTGGATGATGAGTCTCTTCAGGTTGTGCCACTCCTAAAACCTTATCAGCATATGGAGTCGCGCCTGCCTTGCAAGTATGACAAGGTCGTTGTGGCTGGCAATCTCTGGTATAACTTCAGCAATCTCTTGGGAGGCTCTGGATTTTAGAGCTGTGGCCTCCATCCCGACAGATTCTGACTCTGAGGTTGTCTCTGAGTCTTCTATATCAATGGGAGACGCCTGTTTCTCAGCAGACGGGATGCTGCTGAGTGGTGGGACGTCCAAGGGGCTCTCCAAGGTCTGAACTTCTTCAGCCTGGACATCTTCAGCTCGGACCCCTTGGTCCATGGTTTCACCCTGCTCAGTATAGACGGCCTTCTCCACTGATTGTGTCTTCTCAGAAGACTCTGGCTCGTCTCTCAGCTGTAGAGGCGGTTGAGCAATTACGGCCCCTGGCTCCGCCTCAGTCTCAGTAGGCACAACTTCACTGACCTTCTTCAGCTTTTTGGTTGGTGCCTTAGGCGTTGATTTGGGAGGGGACCTCTTCTTCGTAGGCGTGGAGGTCTGCTGAGTCCCGGTCCTTGAGTCAGCGGGCCCTGAGCCAATCTGCTGAAGGGCCGCTGCCCTGTTCTGGAACCTAACTTTCTTCGGATTGAAATAGGCCTTATCTGCGAAAGTTATGCTCTCAGATCCGCAGAAATCTTCTATCATAACGGAGAGCTTCAGGCCGTAGAGGAGTTTACCTTTGACGCTCAGTCGCTTGGATGTTTTGTCGAACTTAGCCGACTGCGTCATGAACTCCTTCAGAAAGAATTCCGTCCAATTAATTTTGGCTCGGTCGTAGATGGCCATCATCATCTATAGCTTGGGCCTTGACACTTGGTCAAATGAGCCTGCTTGACTCATCAGGAGCTGAGTCACTATGTATGCCAATGCTCTGTATTGAGGGAGCATTACGTTCTTGGGAAAAGCGGCTCTGAAGACTGTTGGCTTCCCTCAGAATTCAGTGAGGTACTCATCCATCAGATCATCTTGTATGCGACGGTGCTGAGTCCTTCATTTGGCAGATTGAAGCTTTTCTGAAGAGCTTCTCGGATGAACATCTGCTTGATAATCGAAGCATCTCGGGCGGGGTCGCCTACTGAGTGGACGACAAAGCGGCATTTGATATCTCCGTCAACGGACTCTGAGTTTAGGTAGGCCTCAGCCACCTGGCGCGGAAGGAAGAAGGATGGCTTCCTTGTTAAGAATCCTTCCAGTCCGGTCTCGCGAAGTACGTAGAAAATCTCCTCCATGTAGTCGAGATCGCACGCGTCAAATTCCATCATAGTCTCGCACCAGATGCGATCCTTCTTGAGGATTTCTTTCATATCAGAGGGAGAGTCTACATGTGTTCCTGTCATTTCGAGTAGTTAGATTTTGAGAGATTGAAATATCTGTGTGAAAGGGGTATGAGAAATCTCTGAAAATACTAGGGTTGAAGATTTGCAGTTTCGAAAATGGCAGTTTCAAACATTTGAACGCATATATATATATATATCTTAGAGAAGATAAACAGTTAAATATCAATGGTTCAGTTTGAACGCGCTTTTTGAGATGGACGGCTATGATTAAGTTTTATAAAATAGGTAATGATCATATTAGCCGCCTAAGTCAAAAGCCAATTGTATGTAGCCTAAGTAGTAACTTGATACGACATGCATTAAATGCGTTGCAGAGTTCAGCATGATTTTACATAGAATGTCGTGTATTAAATGTAGTCCGTTAAAAATTAAATGACATTTTCTAAGGCATTGAATACGATGCTGAATTTGATTCATAAATGTACAGAATTGTTCTATAGGCTACTGAGTAGAGATACGCAAACCTGTCAGTTGAACATCGTAGTCAGCTGATACCTCGTGTAGATGGTTGCTAAGTCTCTACGTGCATCGATTTTACTCGATGCGAGAGTGAACATTCCCCCTTACTGAATGCTCCTCTCCTGAATCCTCTTACTGACTGGAGTCAGTAGGGTCCAGCAGACCTAGCTCTACTGAAAGTTCTCTGAATCTGGCTTCAGCTAGAGGCTTGGTCAGTATATCAGCCCTTTGATGGCCAGTATGAATCTTTTCCATCCTGATATCCTTCTTTTCGACATGGTCACGAATGAAGTGGTGTCTGATGTCCACGTGCTTGCATCTCGTATGAAGTACAGGATTCTGAGTGATTGCAATGGCACTGGTGTGTGGCAGAAGATCGGCACTTCATTCTGAATGACGTCATAGTCGCGTAGCTGCTGTCTCAGCCAAAGGATTTGGGCGCAGCAACTTCCGGCAGCCATGTATTCAGCTTCAGTAGTTGACGTCGCTACCGAATCCTGTTTCTTTGAGAACCATGAGATCAGCTTACTGCCGAGGAACTGACACGTTCCAGAAGTTGACTTTCGGTCAATTCTACATCCTGTATAGTCAGCATCAGAATAACCAGTTAGTTCAATATTATCATCAGCTGGATACCATAAACCCATGTCAGGTGTTCCTCTGAGATAGCGGAGAATCTTCTTTGCTGAGTCCATGTGACTCTGCTTCGGATTCGCCTGAAATCGAGCGCAGACACCTACAACATAAGTTATGTCAGGACGAGTAGCTGTTAAGTATAATAAAGAACCAATTATAGCACGAAATTCAGTTTGGTTTACTATACTCCCTCTTTATCAAGATCAATTTTCATATTCGTGTTCATCGGGATCTTGATTGGTTTGCCGGATGTGCAACCGAATCTCTTGATGAGGTCTCGAGTGTATTTACCTTGATTAATGAACGTTCCCTTCTCAGATTGTTTGACTTGAAAACCGAGGAAATAGTTCATCTCTCCCATCATTGACATCTCGAACTTATCCTTCATCATTTTCTCAAACTGCTGACACATGATGACGCTCTTCGAGCCAAAGATGATGTCATCTACGTAGATCTGCATGAGTAATAGGTCGTCTTCTAGTCGAATGTTGAATAATGTGCGGTCTACTGTGCCCTTCTGAAAACCTTTCTGAAGAAGAAACTCAGATAGGGTATCGTACCAAGCCCTGGGTGCTTGTTTTAACCCATACAGAGCCTTTCTGAGTCTATAAACTTGATGTCCCTGCTGAAAGTCGGGAGGCTGTTTAACATAGACTTCTTCTTTCAGTACGCTGTTCAGGAAAGCAGACTTCATATCCATTTGATATACTCTGAATCTTTGAAGTGTTGCGTAGGCTAGGAATAGTCTGATTGCCTCCAATCTTGTAACTGGAGCAAACGTTTCATCGAAATCTATCCCTTCAGCTTGACAGTAGCCTTTTGCCATGAGTCTTGCTTTATTCCTTACTATGACATTTTTTCATCTCGCTTGTTCTTGAAGACCCATTTTGTTCCGATCACATGTTGGTGCCGGGGTCTATCAACAAGCTCCCAAACTTCGTTTCTCGTGAACTGATTCAGCTCCTCCTGCATGGCTATGATCCAGTCTGCATCTTTCAGTGCGTCCTCAACTGACTGATATTCTTCAGTAGACAAGAAGCAGGAGTATAAGGCGCTTTCTCCCTGACAGAATCTGGATCTTCTCTTTACTCTTGCTGAAGGATCTCCAATAATTAAATCAGAAGTGTGAGCATCCAGCCACGATCTACGATGTTTCAACTCTTCATCTAAAATTTGTTCAACACAGATAGTAGGTGAGTTAGGCATTTCAGTTGTACTATTCTGAGATTGAAGTAATTCAGTTACAAGAGTGTGATCTACTGAGTCACCAGGTTCAGGGACAATTAGCTCAGGAACATCATCAGTTCCCCCTGAATTATTATTCTCAGTAGAGGTCTCAGTTGCCACTGGGGTTTCTTCATCGACCTGAGTTACCTGGGATTTACTCTATTCAGGAGAGTCAATACTGTTCGCCTACTTCGCTGGCGTGAGATTCGAGAGATTTATCTTCCGTTTCCTCATCTGAATCATCATCCCAACATAGCTGGATCTTTTCAACTTTGTCTTTTAGGCTCAGATCCTCGTAGGCGCATCGATGTCATCGATTCGAGGTTTAGAGTTCCCGCTCCCGTCTTCGATAGCAAACTCATTAAAAACAACATGAGGGCTTTCCTCCACGCAAAGGGTTCGATAGTTAAAGACTCGAAAGCTTTGTCGACCGGAGTATCCTAAGAACACTCCACGATCGACTTGCTATCAAAAGTCTTCAGCTGATCTTTTCCATTATTGTGAATAAAGCACGAACACCCAAAAATATGGAAATAAGATAGAGAGGGCTTCCTGTCGTTCCATAGTTCATATGGTGTTTTCTTATGCTGCTTTGTCAGTAGAGATCGGTTCGAGTGTAACATGCGGTATCGGTAGCCTTACGCCTGCATTTGGTTGGGAGTCCCGAGTGCCGAGCGGGGTTCTTCTTTGCTTCTTTGAGTGTTCGATTCTTCCTCTCAGCAACCCCATTTCGTTGAGGCGTGCGTGCGGCAGATGTCTCATGCTCTATGCCTTCTGCTTTGAAGAACTCCTCCACCATGAAATTCAGGAACTCAGTTCCTCTGTCTGAACGTATTTTGATGATTTTGGTGTTCTTCTCGACACTGAGCCTTTTCAAAAGCATTGGTAACTCTGTTTTGACGTCAGACTTGTTGGCAATGAATATGACCTATGTGTAGCGCGAGTAGTCATCAATGACCACTAATGCATATTTCTTACCTCTGATCGTTACTAGAGAGACTGTACCGAACAAATTCATATGTAGCAGCTGAAGGATTCCATCAGTAGAATGAGATGGAACAGGCGGATTTTGATTCCTTGTTTGCTTTCCCTTCAGACATGCTTCACACTGAGTGTCTTTGCTGAATACTTCATTCGGCAGTCCTCTTGCTAAAGTGTTTCTAGCCAATTTGTTGGGCGTTTTGAAGTTGAGATGGCTGAGTCTTCTGTGCCAAAGCCACCTCGTTCTGTTGTCATTCTTCGCCAACAAACAAGCTTCAGGTTCAGTTGAGTTCCAGTCAGCTACATAGATATTCTTCTTTCGCGAACCTGATAACACTGTTTTCCCTGTGGATTTATCAATAACATCACAGAAACCAGCGTCAAAAATCACTCTATTCGAGTTATCACAAAATTGACTAACAGAGAGAAGATTATGTTGAAGTCCTTCAACATATGATACTCTTGGAACTGTTGTTGTTCCAATGCTGAGTGTTCCATAGCCTCTGGCGTAGCCTTTTGCGTTGTCTCCAAACTCGATTCGGGGTCCTTCTTTAGTAGTATAATTCTTTAGCAAGTCCTTTTGGTATGTCATATGTCTTGAGCATCCGCTGTCCACATACCAAGGGTCCTTGTGCACCTGCAAAACATAATTATATTTAGGTACCCTTTATTTTGATTTTGGGTCCTTAGATGTTAGTTTTGGTAACCCATATCTGTCTTACGACCCTGGTGGTCTCAGACAGTTTCTTTCCACTTTTGTCAACATATTTGACCACTGGACTGGTCGCTACTGACTTCTGAGGCTTTTCAAGTTCAGGAGTCCTGATCTTCTGAGTGGGTGGACTGCTGACCTTTGCCTTCTGCACGACTTTCTTCTTCTTTTTCTGACTTTTGGATCCTCTCCTGACTATAGGATCATAGTAATATGACCCATACTGAGCTGGATGAGTCAGCCGTGGAGGTCCATACTGATCAACCCATTTAGCTTTGTTGGTTCCCCCTTGACTGAACTGGGGTGATCTGGTGTTGATCTTCTTGTCAGAGTGCTGATAACTAGGATGAGGTGCCTTCATCTTCTGTTTGTTTTTGGCTAGGGGGTTCAGTGTGTCTGCATTGATGGTCTCCCCTTGAACAAACTTATCAGCTAGCCGGTTTTCTGAGCGTACGGGGGTGGATGAGGAGGCTCCCTGGCTGAATCCAAGTCCCTCCTTGCAATGCTTGGGCTTGTTGCTTGCTAGCATAGCCTCTAGCTTCTTTTCAGCGCCCATGTAACGCTCTGTCATCAGGTTCCTCCAGACATCATCACTCTTCTTCAGCATTTCATGCTCGGTCTGAAGTCCTGACAACTCTTGCTTCAGTAGACTCAGTTCATTATCTTTCTGACTCAAGTCTTTGGTCAAAACTGAGATATGATCTTCTTGATGCTGAGACTTGGCCATCAGAGAGTTTATCTCCTCCCTGAGTCTCAACACAAGTCCTTCTGACTCAGTAGCAACCTGACTCTCCTGAGAAACTCTCTGATTCTCCACTTTCAGGGTATCCAATTCCTAAAGAGTCTTACTGAGCTGCAGACTCATCTGAATCTGCTCGTCGAGTAGTTCTTCGTATGCGATCGCGACGTCCAGATTCTTGTCTACATCTGAAAGAGTGTCGTGTATACAGTGTGAACAGGAATTAAATGGTTCATGTGAGTTTACCTCATCCTCTTCTTCAGCCATGAGACACTTTTCAGCATCTTCTTCAGCTTCAAGCTCTATGGCCATGAAAGCTGCCTCATCGTCAGATGAATCCATGAAGGAATTGACTTCATCTGAGTCGTCTGAGAGTTCACCAGCAATGTATGCTTGTCTCTTCTTGATGAACTTCTCGCTTCTTGCTTTGCGTGCTGCTCTTTCAGCAGTGCTAAGCTCAGGGCAGCCATACTGATAGCGTCCTGGCTTCTTGCAATTATAGCAGGTTGTGACTCTTTCTTCTTTGCTCTCACTGTCTTTCGATTGAGCTGAGTCCTCTTGTTTCCTGCATTCAGAAGTATGCGAGTCAGGAGTGCACTTAGGCATGTATTCAGACTTACCCTTGGATTCTCTGAGGCTTTAGTCACTTTTCTGCGCCTCTCCTTCTCCTTCTGGTACTTTACGGCAAGCAGTGCGTACTTCTTGGCTAGATTTCCTTCTTGTATGTCACTGAGTGAAGGTTCAGCCTTGCTAGACACTGGAGCTGCTGTGCTGACTGATGCTTTAAAGGCATGGTCGATTTGGGTATCAGCTTCAGCTCGCTGCTTCCTTTGAGGTAAGACGAACTCGAACTCCTCTGCTTTAAGTTCTGAAAAGATATGGTCAGGAGTAACAATATCTAAATCAGAATGACGTAATAGAGTAGCAAAGGGGGTCCAGTTTCCGTCTGGTAGTGCCCTCAAAATCTTGAGATTCATCTCTCGGTTGGAGAATGTCTTTCCCAGCCCGTTGATAGAGTTCATCAGATTAGTAAATCTGACGTTGAGATCTTCAATGGTGTCACCGGGCATGAGAGACAATCTCTCCAGCTTCTGAAGTTCCAGCACAAGTTTATTTGCTTTGATCTTTTGAGTCCCCCGACTCAGTAGCGCTAGAGCATCCCAGAGTTCTTTTGCGGACTTGCAGTCCTGAACTCTTCCGAGATAGGAATCACTCAGGGTGGTCAGTATGGCGTTTCTGGCGACGCGGTTTAAGTTGTGAAGCTTCTTCTCCTCAGGGGTGAAAAGACTTCTGTCCTTGGGGATCTTCTTCCCGGTCACCATTCCTCCTCCATCTGCTTGATCCTGAGTTACGACGCAATCGATCATAAGAATGATAGGTCCGTCCTCCAGAACCTCTGTCATGCTGTCGTGGAGGGAGGTCAGATGTGCCTCGATTCTGACCCGCCATATGCCATAGTTCTCTACTGAGAACATGGGTACCATCCTGATCCCTGACATATCAGACATGATAGATAATGATATGAATGAAGAATGATATGCAGTGAAAACGTTTTCCGGATCCGTTCAAGTAGACCAGTTTCAGAATAACAAGAGTCTTATAGAACTCCTGCTCTGGTACCAATTGTTGGTCCCGAGAGTACGTTCAGGTGTAGAGGGGGGGGGGTAAATACACCTGAAAACCGATTTCTCAACTTAAACACGAACAGTCCTTTTCAGGATAGTGTCGTACTGAACAAGTTCAGCAGACCAGATAAGCTGTTCTGAATCGTGTGGTAGAGTGACTGACTCTACTGAGACCTACTAGCTGACTTAGAGTCAGAATTCAGTATCTTTCAGATAGAGTTCAGTAGTGCGGAATAGTGTAGGCCCAAATTCAGTTGAGTTATGAAAACATTTTTATCAAAACAGTTTCAGTAGATTAGTGCAGTCTGTTAAGTTTGCTGAAACTCAGTTGAATGATTTAAAGAATGTTTTCAGTATGAACAGTAAATCAATGCAACAGTGAAAAACAGAACACAAGACACAGAGATTTTTAAAGTGGTTCGGATACAACAATCCTACGTCCACTGTCCCGAAAGATCAGGAAGCTATTTATTATACTGAGATAGTCTCAGTTGGTTTATACGCTGGACAAACACTGGTCTTGAGATTTATACTGAGCAAGTCTCAGTTTAGAGGGTTATCAAACTAAGTGTTTGAAAAACTCTCCAACAGTGAAGGAGTCCTTTACAATAAGGATCAGTTCAGAAGTGAACTCCTTCGTCTAAGCTATGGATTTAGTCTATTGAGCTTAGGTTAGAAGGATAGGGAACAAGGATGTACCTTCTAGAACAAC
Source organism: Lavandula angustifolia (assembly GCA_028984105.1). NCBI lineage: Eukaryota > Viridiplantae > Streptophyta > Magnoliopsida > Lamiales > Lamiaceae > Lavandula > Lavandula angustifolia. The sequence goes on along the minus strand of CM054825.1, from coordinate 1,020,696 downwards.
GAACAACTGAGTGTAAGCTTTGGGTTCGTGTAACGTCGTTTGGATACTAGAGGCTGTATAAAGCAGTTCAACTTGGTTCCCTAAGAGCAGAAGTGTAGTCTTTCGCCGGAGATTGTTTCTTCGAACTTCTTGCGGAAGACTTAGGCTTTTTCGAATTTGCTCTTTCGAATGCTCTGTGTGTTCTCTCATTTTCTCGTGTGCTCGTTAGCTTCAAATTTGATTTATCCCTCTATTTATAGAGAAGAGATTAGGATAGATCCGTTGGAGACGACGATCCTTTGTCTCTCTCTTTTGGGTAGCTAACGGCTCTTTTGAAGTATGGTGGCAGTGTCCTTTCCCTCCATTTCTCGAAAGTTATTGACTTGCATATTTAGTAGATATAGGGTACGTGGCTTTCTGTTATTGGTCGAGGTTCAGAAAGTGGTTGAGACAGAACAGACTTCAAGGAGATCTGAAGCTGACTTCTCTCTTCCTCGTATTGACTCTGCTGATTGACTTTTAAAGATCCCGACGGTCGAGAAAGATCGTCCGGCCCGTTGTTGAGTCTGATCTCTGATTCAGTAGCATGCTCCTGCTGAGTCGGCTCTATTGAAGATCAGCTCTGAGTTCAGTGAACTACTCCTGCTGAGTTCAGTTCCACTGACTCCTTTCAGTATACTGCTCCTGCTGAGTCCAGTATCACTGAGTCTTCTACTTCTGGTGCTGAGGCAGATAATCTACTGAGTGCCTGAACCAGAGCAGAGTGTCTGCTGAGTCTAAAACCTCAGAGACAAGAACAGATTACAACGCAATGGTTCATCAATCAATATAGAGTTTTGGGATCTTCAAATCTTCACAGACTCTTCAGAGCACAGGGCTACTGAGTAAATGTCAACACAGAAGACTGAATCATTTCCCACTATTTTCCAACATTGCTGAGGATAGAATCATCACCCAACATTCTTGTCATACTGCACCAATAAGGCAATAAGAATCATTAAAAGCTTATACGCTTACCCTTTACCACGAGCTACAGATTTGCACTTGGGGCAGCTTCGAGAATGGATTGTTAGTTGTGTTTCCAAGTGCACAACTTGAACATTCTTAACTTAGTTGTCTCTTTGAACCATGTTCATGGGATCTCCAATCATCATGGTAGAGTAACCATTAAGAGCGTTCGTTTAGTGTGGATTTTAATTACATTCCCCTTATTGCATTATACAATTGATCACGATTAATACCTTTAGTAAACGGATCCGCGATATTGTCTTTTGACTTCACATAGTCAATACATATTATTCCACTAGTAATCAATTGTCTAACGGTATTGTGTCTTCGACGAATATGTTGAAACTTACCATTATACATACTACTTTGTGCTCTCCCTATTGCAGACATACTATCTAATGTATCTAGACGGGAGGCACAGGTTTTTCCTAACAAGGAATATCCTCTAAGAAGTTTTGTAGCCATTCCGCTTCTTCTTTCCATAGAACTTGCGTTTCTTCAGGTTAGTGCTAGTGCTGCACTCGGCTAGATTAGCCCTTGCCTCCATAGATGGCTTGTTAGTCTTTCGATAGGCCTTGAGGTTGTCTTCTTTAATTCTGATAGGGACTATTAGATATTCGAGACTCATCTCTTTGCGTTTGTGCTTTAGATAGTTCTTGAAATATTTCCACATTGGCGGTAACTACTCGATCGCAGTTGCAACTTGAAAAGATTCAGAAACGACCATACCCTCGGCGAGGATATCATGTATGATCAATTGAATATCTTGCACTTATTCGACAATGGGTTTGGTTTCACCATCTTGTAGTCTAGGAATCGTCCTACAATGAACTTCTTTAGACCGATATCTTCGGTCTTGTATTTGATCTCCAAAGAATTCCAAAATTCTTTCGACGTCTTTGCAGTCGAGTAGACACTATAGAGAGTGTTGTCAAGTCCTTTTAGGACATAGTTGCGACATATGTAGTCACTATGACGCCATGCATCAGACGCTATGCGTTTTTGCTCATCAATTTCATTTTTCCCCACAATTGGAGGTGTCTCTTTCAAGAATCGAGACAAATTCAAAGTAGTTAAATAAAATAACATTTTAGATTGTCAACTCTTAAATTTAGAACCTGAGAACTTTGCTGGCTTTTCTGCATGAACAGGGGCGCTTGGGATTTGGTTGTTTGTTGCCGTTGTAAAGTTCGGCGGCACGTTGCTACTGCTTGTCATCACTTGGACAGGGGGATCGGGTACTTCACTACTACTAGTCGTCATTTCCTCAACACAATTATCGTCTTGCGATTGTTATTGTGGGGTGTGTCGAAATGACGATTACAACGATAGCCGAGGTAAGAGTTGGACTCTTTCTCCGCAAGACGATAATGCTTCGCTACTCGGTGCAAGCGGTCTATAGCACTCGTCTCCAAAATACAACGACTTCTCAATTACGAGTAGTTACACTACTTCTCGTAATTCCGGCGAACTACTTGATATTTTGGGACTAAGGAAATATAAACTAATCAATATGTATGTAATGAAATTATAGGGATAAATAAATTAGGAAGATGAATATTTGGTGGATTTGTTGTGTGTCTAACAATGATCGAAATTGTCTAATTTATATACAATCACACAACTCTTCACTAGGGACACAACTCTTCGTAATGGACACAACTCTTCACAATAAGATGAATTGTGAATGGTTGCATTTGTTCAACTTTCAAGTACCTCTTGGCATGAACTAACATATCCCTTCATGAATCAACACATTCGTTCATCATTTAATTTATGAAACAATGTGTCCATTCCATGAAGTAACGTGTCCATTCATCTAGGAACCAACGCATCCCTTCAATTCTTCCCATAAATCTCATGAACTAATGCATCCTTTACATTAATTATATATTAATTAATTTAATAATCTAATTTTCATTATTAAAATTCTAACAATAAAGTCATTAGGACTATAACTAGTTAAGATCTGACTTGTGAGCGGATTTACTAAGACTTGGTTAGTATAATCTAATCAAGAACTCCTGGAAACAAGAAAGTGGATGTATGATCTTGCATATTCGAACCACTATAAAAATTTGTGTGTCTTTACTTTTCCATTGCTTGACTGTTCATCTTTCACAAAACTGATTTACAAAACTCTTACAAGTGCTGATTTTATATACAATTACTAAGACACGCAAAAGCATAACTGAAATAGTTTTCAATAAGAAACGTTTTTCAAAAGAGATGATAAGTCGAGCTTACAGATTTCCGCATTGATTCTTGTAATAAACTAGTTGTCTACTGACTTTAGTCAGTTAACAGTACTCAATATACTAAATCACTCTGTCACGCGATCAGAAAGCTTACTTGGCGAGCTGAATACATTCAAATAGCAAATTCAATATCAGACTGACTTTCCCGTTTGAGTTGAAGTGGACTCATCTGTATCCAATTCCCCCCCCAACCCCACACTCACCCACACAAAGACCTGTCTCTGGACCAACAAAATATTATTAGCCCCCGACACAAAAAATAGATTCGTGGTAAGTATACTTTTATTTCAGGAAACAAGACAATAATAGTAGGACACTCTGACTAGGAATACATGACTGTAATACCATCCTTAATCAAATATACCTTTTTTTTTTTCTTTTTTCTTTTTTTTTTGGTGTTAACATTTATGGATACCAAATCCATAAAAAGCGTTGTCAACTTTTTTTATTATTTGGTCACACTTTTCTTTATTACCATTATTATGCAATGGTTATTGGATTAATAAGAAGTCCAAATCAACTTTGGCCTATAAAAAGGTGATTCTTAGCACCTTCATTTAACTGAACTAAACTGCTATAATTTTTGAAAATTTATATCCTAGACCAGGTCTACAAGACCTTATGGTCTAGGATTTAAGTTGTATTTTCTTATAATTTTTTATTCTGAAAATGTTCTATGTAGCCTGGTTTTAAACCACTAGGTCCACAACTTAAGTTGTGGACCTGGTCTAGGATAGAAAAATTCTTAATTTCTGATGTATACAATAGATATGTATGTATTGTATAATCTGCTCAAGTCCTTACAAGAGACTTGGCATATGCAATAGGCAAAGAAATCATCCTCTTTGGTTTGCTGACATACGCCCTCCTTGTGAAGTTGTTGTAGTCATTGGCTTCTATCTCGTCCAGTATCTGTTGGTACAGAATCAACGACGCCCACACCTGCAAAACCCGCCCGCACCTTATAACTAACACGACCTACACGTACGTATATAGTGAATTGTTTTGTGCAGTGCTTAACCAAAATACTTACCGGCCACCTACTGGCCGGGCTGAGCTCCCTCACACCGTTCTCTGCATCAACAAAGAACTTCCTCGCCCTCCTAATCTGCCTTTTCATGAAATTTCTCCATTTGTCTGTCACTTTCCCAGCAAATATCTCCTCTTCTGTTATCCCTGCCTGTGCCAACTCATCCTGAGGTAGGTAGATCCTTCCACGCCGTGCACTAGAATCAAATTAAATTAAAGATATATAAGTGTGTAAAACGACATACAGTTGAACTACTAATCACCAACCACAGTTTAGATACTCAAAGGGTCACTTTCTTGAATCAAAACCTAGCATGTTTTCAGACAAACAGAAGCATATATATAAGCTCTCCTAGGGAGAACTATAGAGTGGATCTCTCTGTGTAGATGCATGTATTGTATTTACTTACTCTTCTCCAACATCTCTGAGAATATTTGTCAGTTGATTTGCAATCCCTAATGACAAAGAAGCATTGTAGACACTCTCGGTCGTAGCCTTGGATTCGGGTGCTATGCCCATGATCGGAACACTCATCAATCCCACAGTGCCAGCCACATAATAGCAGTACATGTACAACTCATCAAAGTTGTTGTATCTTGACTTCCACAGATCCATTCTCATTCCATCAATCATGTCCCTAAATGGCTGTAGTTACATTAAAGCAGCTTCAGAAGTATGAATTAGAAATACCTTTCAAGACTGAGAAATGTATATATATAGTGTAACCTGGATGTCAACAGGGAACTTGGAAACCGTATCTGCTAATGCAGCATCAAGCATATCGAAAGGACGCCCTCTAAAGACATCATCCAACCTTGCTTCCCACCTATCCAGGGCCGTTGGAGTTATATGCGATGCATTTGGCCCATCTACAAGCTCATCTGTTCTTCTACACCACACTGTTTAACACCCAAAAATAGAGTTTCATAATAGGAACTCATTCAATTATATCCATCAAAATAATGACTAAATCCAAGAATCATGGTGATGAGAGAGGTGTGTGTGTGTGTTACCATATATTGCCCAGATAGCTCTTCTTCTCTCCGGTGTCATCAACATCGTACCTATCAAAGAAGCATACAAAAATGAAAAATCGATTATATTAAAAGAGAGAATGAATAGTTAAAGAAGGTCTAACCAAGGTAAAAAGTCTTGGCATATTCTGCACACACTTCACCACAACGATCGTATGCTTCACTCAACAAGCTAAGAGACTCCGGTACCATGATCTCCGGCTTCACATCCAAATCCTCGTTAGGTTTCAACCGCGTCTTAACCAACGCTGCCTGCTTCAGAACCACATCATACACCTTCTGCTCAGACGATAAGCCGCTTTCCTGTACTACAGAGCCCCCCGAGCAGGTATACCTCAACTCACCATACCTGTTCATCTTCCTGCCCATGTTTCCATGCCTCATCACATTCTTTAATTTGGAAAGTTTAGAGACATCAGAGATTGGAGAAACCACCCAAGAAGTAGCAACAACCATGATTCAGCTATGGCTTTTTCGAACTAACTATAGATAGATTTATGCTTTCTAATTCTTCTCTCCTTAACTAAATAAGAGTGCCCAACCACTCAATTTTATCCTACTTTGGAAAGTAATCAATTGCTTAAGAAAAAGGAAGGAAGCAATTCAATATCTGTTGGAGGCTTTCTGCAAAACAAACGAATCATGGAATCAACATTTACATCACTTGAATATAATAAAATCCCATGAACAAAAAGGCATTGCCCATTAATTGCAGCACCTACCAGACCAAAATACTCTCCGAAAACAACTCAGACTAAAATAAGCTCCAATTCACTATTTATATATTTAGTCAACTCTGCTCCAATGGCCGCACTTTTCCTATGCTGTCCACACACGTAAAAACCTATCTTCCTAAGCAATTCGCATTAAATAAAACCAGATAAAAATGAAAAATTAACAAACGAAAAATATGAATCAAGGAAATAACAACCCAAAATTAAGAAATAAACCTCTGTTTTAGTTTTGCGGGTGAGTCAGATATATATATATATATATAAATTAAAATGGCCAAACGTATACTATTTCACAATTTACTCTATTAAGTTGCAATGGACTAATTATTATTTTATTAAAGGGAAACAATTTAAATCCGAGATGATAACTAGAATTGAGTGATTCAGTCTCTGCTGTTAAATGTTGAGCCAATTTTTTGAGTGGAAAAGGTTCATTGTCGTTTGTCGGAACTGTTTATATAAGGGGTCCCACTTTTGGCAGAACGGGGTATCTTATTTTCTTTGTATACTAGATTCCATAGCATGTGCTTTTGTAGCTTCGCATGCTATTACTCCTTTTCTCCCTTTTTGTAAGAAATAAAGCCCCAGTTGTCCCGCTTGTTAGAGGGGATGGCAGGGTGGTGGAGGTGAGTTGCCCGGGACCGATAGGTTATTGGTTCAATCCTCACTGAAGCCATTCTGTGTAGCCTGTCACCTTAGGGTGTTTGAACCTCCTGTGTGGTTTGCAGGGTACTGCACCGGAGTTGAGGTTTACCCAGGGCGCACCGAAGGTAGCGGCTGCGGGTTCCTCAAATAAAAAAAAAAAAAAAAAAAAAAAGCCCCAGCCATTAATTAATAGTGAAGACAAATCTGGTTCTCCAAAGTTCTGATGATACAATAGTACAAGTAGAGTTAAATATCGATAAAGTAATATTTGATAAAGTAATAATCTCATTAAGATAATATTTTCTTTCGATTTCGATTTTGATAAAGTAATAAACTCGTTAAATGAATATTTTTTCTCGGTGCCAAAGTTATTATTTTATCGAGGTTTAACTATATATGAGGAAGAAAATTGCTGGTTCTTTAACTTATAATTTAGTCTCTTGATATATAAGTTAATATAGGGTAGTTCATTTTTGGTAACCTTAAAAAAAACACTTCCACCGGCAATCAAATGATTTAAAGTTAAAAAGAATTAGAATGAATTTATAAAATATCATTCTTAGACGCCTAAATAGTTTTATCCCTATTTATAGGATTGAGAATTTTGTGCAAAGTAGTCTAATACGCGATGGATTTTCTGTTCCAAAATTTCTATCTCAATGCAATTCTAACTATAAGGACGTTGGACTTTATGGTGTATTAATATCTAATCATAAACCGTCGATATGTATAATTAGAATTGCAGTTGGAAAATTTTGAAAAATGAATTTTAGGATAAGAAATCTCCCTTCTAATACAGTTTATATTTACTATTTAATGACTATAACACACTTGACTCAGTCGCTACCGAAATGCGTACTATGTAAACTCCGTTCATCTATTCTAGCCTGTAAACAGTACTGTAGAGGCTAACCACTTTAGGCTATTCATAGCAGTATTGCCGGATTTTAAACCCATGACCTTCTGACTATAGGTTATCTATTTAAACCGCTATGTTATCCCAACGAAATGCATGTTTTTTTTTATTTATTTGAGATAAAAATGCATGTTTTTTACTTTATAAGAAAGAGGTAGAAACAGGGTGGAAAAAGCAATTGTGGGAATGTGTCCAACTCACCCTAGAGAAATTGCCTGAATTTGAATAATTATTTAAATAAAACTGTTGGTTCTTACAAGAGTTACGTCGAGAACCTTATCATGCAAGGATCGGAAATGTGAGGGATGTGACTTGTTGCAAACTGCATGGTGAATTAAATGTACGAAACCATCTTTTAATTTTGGAAAATTAAGAGCATGTATTTCACGTGTCTTTTTGTGTATTTTCTCACAAGAAAAGCACAGACTTTTTTGTTACATGCGGTCATAATGAATTTATCTGAATGGAACTGCAATTATTACTTTTAGAATAAAACTAGTTCTCAATTACTATATTAATATTCCCAACAGGAAACTAATTCGCTATTGCTTTTTTAGTATGAGTTGGATTCGTATGAAGTAATGTTCGATAAACTAATAACCACGCTTAGATAATAATTTTTTCGATGTTGACTTCGGCCAGCGTATTAAAGTAATACATTTGCTAAATGTATTAAGTAATAAAAAAGTTTAAATCTTGAAGGACCCAATAAAAATATAAACTAATAGTTATCGATTTCAGAAAGTATGTATAGACAATTACAATACTACAATACTACAATAACCATTTCTCATAAATATATACTTCCGTAGTTATTATTTTTTTCTTCCCACTTAAACCAAGACTAACTTGATCATCCTTTATTTTCTGCAAAGTATAGACAACTTCTGAAATACTTTGCTCGTGTCGTAGCAAGTATTGATTTGAGGTGATTATTGCTTGAAATACTTCTTTTTATGACACAATTGGAATAAATGTATTATCATCTCGTTTAAGATCATTTTCTTCATCACCGTTACTATTCATAAGTGTTTGAATACTTTCTTTATTGAACGGTAATTCCATAGTTACATCATTCTAACTAGAATTGATAAAAGATCTTGAACATTTATAGTATTTATATAGTGTAAATTAGAGATTTCATTACCTAATGTTTGGAGATTCTTATCTAATTCAACAAGTTTAGTTTCGGATATATCATTTTCTATTGAAAGAATTTTACAATGTTGAAAACATACTTCCAGAATAGTTTTATTATAAGCCAAAAAAAATGTACATTAGCTTTGTTATTTTATAAAACTATTAACTTTTCTAAAATTGAAAATTTTAACTTACTTTATAATTAATAACTATTCAATGTACATTTTTTAACATGTTTTTAATAAAGCAAATATTGACACTTTGTATTTTTTTATGTTTACACGAACTAAGTTATTAAAAAGATTAAGTTAAATACACACATTAAAACTTGTTTTATATCAAGAATTTCTCTCCAAAGTACAAATATTCATTTATCTATAAATAAATAATATATTTATTTATCGATAATTAAATAATTTTTCTAAATGAATATTTTTCTCCAATTCCAAATATATTACTTTAAAATGGTTTAACTCTATGAGTATGGTTTATCAAAGACGTGATAGTATGATACATTTTTTTCGTGAAGAAAACTAATAGTACTTCTATATTTTAAGTGCAAGAAACGTTCCTAAAATTTTAGTATTTTTTGGGTAAAACTGAAAGGACTCCTAACCGTTAGCCACAATAATGAAAATGCATTTTGTGTTTTTTTAAGAAATTAGTGTTTTTTTTTGTCTTTTTTCCTTAATCCATAGGACTCTTATTTAGTTCAATATAAGACCTACAAAGTTATCTAATTAAATTATAGACAACAAAAAAATAAATTTATATGAAGGGGCTTTTCTTTTGAATCGTATTTAAATGAAGGCCTTTTCTTTTGTCCGTTCTAATTAATTGAGATTATATGAATAAAATCGATCCATTACTATTAAAAAAGCTTCAATGTAAAAGAGACAAAAAAATGAATATGGCATCCTATGTTCCTATCATCGGCGAGAGAGAGAGAGAGAGAGAGGTTGGATATAATAGTTCTACATTTCTTGAAGGTGGTAAGGCCCTCGTCCATCCCAATCCCAGAGAAATCTCCCCCAGATAGAGCGAGCCGCCCTTTTTCAGTAGGGGCGCGTACATGGGCAGATTCAGAATCTGTCCCGAAATTTTGGGTGTCCTGTTTGAAGTAAAAAAAATGAGCCCGTATACCATATGGAAAAGATATTTTTATTATTGTAAAAAGAATATAGAAAAGTAATACTAAAGTCGAGAAGGAAACTGTAACGCCCCAATTTTCGTAACCTTTTCAAGGGGACGCCATCTCGTGCTTAACATGCATATTTCAATTCTTTCAAAACATTTTCATGGAAAAGAATAATTGAAAAACTCAATTTATTTTACTACTCAGCGGAAGTCTTAAAATAAAAGCAAGTGCAACAATTAGTTTTCGAAAATAAAATGCACAGTTCATGATAAAACTAATTTTAATGCAATAATAAGTTTCTTAAAATCCTTCATCGTGTAACCATCACCACCAACACACCTCTACGCATCGGCCGAGCCATTTCCTGAAAAATGTTAAAATATAAGGGGGTGAGTACGACTACTCAGTGGGGAATACACTTATCCAAACTATATAATATACCAACATATTATGGAAAATTAGAACATGTAAGAATTACGTAGTCACACAGACCACCGAGTCAACTTCGACTCTAACATTTAAAAGGATCAACTTCGATCCCGGTCAACTTCGACCATAAACATGTGTACCGATCAACTTCGATAGCGAATCAACTTCGATCCCGGTCAACTTCGACCATAAACCTTTATACCGATCTACTTCGATCGCGGATCAACTTCGATCCTTCCTTATCATGCCTGTCATTAACTCATAAATATCGAGCATAAAATATAATAAGGATAAATGTAGTGTAAGAAAACTTCCCCACCTTAACCTTGACTTCGATGAAAAATTATGGGTATCTGTGCGTCAATCCTAACATAATAATTATATTTTAATGTCTTATACTTGAATAATCCCATTAATACACGAGAAATAAATAAATACACAGCATGCACAATCATATACTCGTAATATTTGAAATGCCAAGCATTAAATATCTTTTCCTATTATTTCTCAAGAGTTGAATTATCTATTCAAAAATCAAAATCTAATATTTAAATTAAAATGCACCGTAACATTTAAATTCTTATACCATTAATCTAACAACTAAAATAATCACTACTTAAATTACATCTCCTTGGAATATCTACGAAATCATATATGATACTATTTAAGCAATTCTGCTCTTATAAATCCAGAAAGTACTTCCAAACATACTCCATATTTATTTTTAAATCATATACTCGATCACCACAATTTCAAAGGCGTCTATGAAGCTATAGTATACGAAGTAAAATGATTAACATATTGCCATGGAAATTGCATCATTATACAATTTAAATTCATAATTCACTAAGTTGGTTATAATGGAGTTCTAGAAACACTCACGTATTGATTCTCAAGCATCACCTATCATTCCAATTTTTAAATTCATGTTTTGTTAAATAATTAATCATCCTAAACATACACTGTTTTTTTATGGTAAATAATTAATACGAAACATACAAAAATTCCAAGAAACTAATGAAAAATAACATGGTAGCAATTAAGAAGAAGCCAACGTCACATAATTTATTTGTTAACAAACTAAAACAAGAAGAGTACCTATTTGCCGATTTCTTGAAAAAAAGTCTTGAACAAGTTTGAAGAGAAGGAGAGAAACAAAACATACAAATGTAACGCTCAATTTTTTTATTTTCTTACGGAAGTGTGAGTTCCACACAATGTATCTATATATATATATATATATCATATTATCTAATCGTAGTAGATTTAATTTAGAAGATAATTATAGAACATATCTTAGCAATAACAATTATCCTTATATATCCCTAACATATTTACATTAAAATATATTCCATACCAAGTAGCAAATATCTGACGTGTTAATTTTATCGGCATATTCTTACTCCTTTGATTAAAGAATTCAATTTAGCATGATACATCAAATATTTGAGTATTGCAAGTTTTCGAAAGTTCTTAAATAAATATAGCTATCCTTATCTATTTTCTAAAATTATACTATTACTAATTAATAACAAAGTGATAATTAGAAAACAAACATATAGTAATGCAGGGCATAAACAATGCTATTCTACAATTCGAATCCATGACGAACTTATACTCCCTATGATAAAATTAGCTATTTAACATTTTGTTTAACAAATAAATCCTAATAAAATCCTAAATCATGTTTACATCTTAATGGCACATCTAAACCATGTAGTTATTCATAAAATACACCAGCTAGAAATTGATTGTATAATTATCAATGAATTCAACTCGAAGTAGTCATATTATATAATAAAAAAATATACGGATTTTTTAAAACCTATATACATATATCTATATGTGTATATATAATATAATATATTATGCTTGACGTTCTGATAAACTCTAGGGCGCGACTTACAAGACTTACACACGTGATAACATGAATGAATAGATATGCAATGCATTTCATATTGAAAAAAAAAATTCGGGGCGTTACAAAAGCACCATGAGAGATCGAGAGTGAGATAGATGCAAGAGATGAGAAACTAAAGTGAGACAGCAAGGAGAAGCCGAGAAGGAAGTTAGGGTTGCTGCTCGTTTATAATTTTGTTGTTTTCTAAGTCATAAAAAAAGTTAATATATATAACAAAAAAAATTAGTTTAGAAAATTAAAAATACAAAAATAAAAAAAGAAAACCCATTTATTTTTAGTGAATTGGATTAGTGTGGGTTGCTTATATTTTCAATTGGGCTAGTATTTTTAATGATTGAACTCTTTCTTCATAAATTAAAAATGATCTTGTAGGCTAACAACTGTGCACACATCACACCTACTTAATATAACACTTGGTCAGTTGCCCTATAACTTTTGGGCTCTGAGTGATTGGACCGTCTGCATCTGCTCGGGGCCGGGCCTGGGTGGATTTGGGTCTATTTCAGCATAAAATTGATCCACCTATGTATGGGCAAGTTGACAAGAATTTAGGGGTGTAAGTGGTTCCGCTCCGAACCGCGAAATCGATCGGACCGAACCAAACCAAACCGAAAAATGCGGTTCGGTTCGGTTTGTGGTTTGGTTCGGTTTATTTTTTTAGAAACCGTTTATATTCGGTTCGGTTCGCGGTTTCAAGAATTTTTGAACGGTTCGAACCGAACCGAACCAATATCCTATTTTTTAATTTTTTATTTAATATTTGTCTTTCTTATATGAGAATATTGTTGGATTTAGATATTAGATTTAAGTTAAGATCAATTCTAATCTATACAAATGAAGAGAAATGAGTAACAACTCTATACTTATAAGTTCGGAATGAGTGACATCCTATAAACTATTATTCTTGCATTATTTAGGATTTAATATATAAATAAATAAATAAAAAGGTGAACCGAGGAACCGAACCGAACCAAACCAAACCATTTATAAGTGGTTCGGTTCGGTTCGGTTTCGATATTGAAAAATCCATCGAACCGAACCGAACCGAACCATTTTTATGTGTTTGGTTCGGTTCCTAAAATACATAAAAAATCGAACCAAACCGAACCGTTACACCCCTAGACAAGATCACAAATCTTAGCGGAATGTGTTTACCTTCAAATCGTAGCGCATCAAGTAACGGTTTGACGAATAAATGGCAGACGGTTTGATGGATTATTAATAAATTGAAACTTGATACATAATGCATCATAGTTACAAGAAAATGTATATCACAAACAATAATACAAAAAATAAAACAAACACTTAAATATTTATAAAATTTGGCTTATTCTTGAATTAAACTAGAGATGTGATCGTAAAATCGAAAAATAAATAAATTTATAGAACACCTGGACATAAACTATACTGGACAAGTACAGAGACAAGTAAGAGGTCGATCCTCGGGGAATGGTTGATTAAGCAACTATCTCTACTGACCTAAAGGGTTTGGCTAGTAGCCACCGTAAACTTTGGGTGTTCTAACACTAGGCAGAAAGATAACATAAAATAATCAACAAACAAATAACAAGTTATAAAAGCAATCCAGCCAAGGTAATTCCACACCACCCCATGTCCGATCCTAGATTACTATATGAATCAGTTTAGCTAAGGTTATCTGGCCAGGACAATGTGTTGAGCACAGGGGCGTCCATTCCTTCTATTAAGCTAGGATTGCCATGTTGAGCATAGAAACAGTCCCCTACCCAGGTGACTACCCTACCTTATTTAGCAATGACCAGAGAGGCACTAAGGAACATTAAGAACAAAGGAACCAGATCAAGGCATCTACCGATGTTGAGTATTCAAAGCAGATACCTACCCAGATTGATAATATCTAACCAGTTCTCAACTTACTCAAGCAAAATTTGACTAAAACCTACGCTAAACCAATTATCAAGCACATTTTCACATCTTACGGATTCTTAGGGATGGTGTCTCATTACCTTGGCCAGATCTGAGGAGTTAGCTACACATGTTGACTAAGGACATGAAACTAAGCATGTAGAAGTAAAGCATGAAACAGATCTTGGACATAAAACTAGGAATATTAAACTTTCTTAAAACAGTAAGAAACTAGCATTAGAATTTAACTAAAAATGGCAAGAAACGACATTGCATGAAAATGAAAACAATGAAGTCTAAAAGCATAGTATATTCACCAACAAAGAAGATAACTTTATTCTAAAGATGATAAGGGCAGAAAATCATGGAATAAATAAGGTAACTACTTGTGAACAGTAGAGAAACTTGTTAACAAACATGGAGAAGTAAATGCAACCATTAAAGACTGAATTTAAGTGCTGAAATTAAAGCTAACCGATAACATTTAACAAAAGGAAGTCTTCTCCTCTGGAGAGCTTCAGACTATTCAAAGCAGAAATAAAAAGTTGTCTTTAAAACTACATTAATGGTGGATTTTTGGAGGAGTTTCAGAGGGAGAGAAAGCGACTGGAAGTGTAAGTATGAAGATTGTTGTTGTAAGCCTCTGCTTCCTCCCTTTTTGCTATCAGAAAATATCTGCATTGCTAAGTGGGAGAATACTGTTCCAGGCATGGTCTGCTGGTCAAAGTCGGGCTAGACTGTAGCTTCTAGCTAGCCTACTTCCCGCCACAGCTTGACAAGATGTTGTGGGCCGGGTTTGTGGGCTTGCTTCAGTTTAATTCTTTCTATTTTCGGCCCATTTGACACTGCACTAATTTTGCCCTCCTTTCAGAACATTTTTCTTGCATTCTGGGCAATTCTAGTAATCTCGGCCCAAAGTCTTCCACATCTAGCTGCATCATCTTTTCTCCCTTTTTCTCCAATTCTAAGCTAAATACATGCATTTTCACAACACTAAATGCACACATTTAATGGACAAATGAGCTACAAACCTAAGCTCATCAAGATGAAACAATTTTCCTGTTGGAATCTTCTTTTTCATCGACGATATTTCTCACTCTCTTTTTATTTATTTTTGAATATATTAAAAAACAATAACTTCTAGCTCTACAAAATTTTCAGTATTTACCGACGAAAATTCAGAACGTATTTTACCGACGAATTATTGACAGAATTGTGATGGAATTTTAATTTATAAGATTTAGGGACGAAATTACCGACATAATTTTTCGTCGCTAGTTCATAATCTCAACTTTTACCAACATATTTAGCTATGGATTTTGTCGTCGGTATTTAGTGATGAAATTTCCGTCTATAAACTTGAAACTTTGCATCCCACATCGAACTTTTGACAGTCTTTCTACACCTTTATATATCAAATCACTCCTTTACCTATTAAGAATTCTGCTATACATGTGCCTACGCGCGCACGCGCGGCCCTCTGTCGTTGCCCACCGTCACCATCCGATCGTCGCCGGCATTGTCACCATCCGACCGTCGCTGGCAACCAGCCCCGATCGTCGGCAGGTCAATCGTTGGCTTAACTTCAAAAGTCGACAAATTTAGTGACGAAAATTTTGTCACTAAAAATTTACAGACAAGCTCTATAACGATGGGTGATGTGGAGCAATTGATCGACCCGGCGAAGGATGAAGCATCAACTCGGGATAATCGCTTTGCAAGATTCTACGTTCGGCATGCGAGGAGAAATCACGAGGGGGAATAACGACGTGCATGTGCATGGCGTTAGAAGGAGAAGATTCGACGAGATATGGAAAGAAAGATTTCGAGATATGAGAAGATATATTCGTTCCTTTTTTATTATTATTTCTACAGTTTTAATTATAGTATTTTTGCTATGTTTTGTGGGTATCCATCCTTATAAAAAGGGATGAGAACCTTTAGTACTAGACACGTTTTGTTTTTGGATTTGGAATAGGGCAAGACCTCGAGTCTTGAGGATGAAACCTTCGGTTTTGTAGGATTGTGTTTTCTTGTTTTCGTTTTTAATGTTGCAAGCTTACCTTTTCATTTTGAGTTGGCGAGTTTAATATTGCAAGCTATTCGACAGAATTCATCAATTGAAAGTAGGGTTTGTGGCTTGACGGCTATCGTTCCAAATTCGGTATTCATCAACTAATCCCGCATTACACGAGCTCGTCCGCAAGTATCTTGCCGTGTGCATTAATTGCCGATTACAACAATTTCAATTTGGTTGTTTGGTCGGCTAGAAGGCAGAAGGTGTTCAACATCTACCATTTCAATTGGTTTGCGTCATCTACGATTGCAACAAGGTCAGCACTTACGTTCCAAATCAATTCACGGTTGGTCGGCTATCTTGCTTTTAATAGTGGAGAATATATTATTTATTTGAGCAGTCGTCATGGTTTAATAGTGGAGAATAGATTATTTCCTTTGGTTTTATCTTCGCATTCGTGAGCTTGAATTCATTAATCATCAGTTACAATTCCTTGTTATCGTGATTTACAATCTTGCTTGCAACAATTGGTCCGACCGACCGGATTCGGAGGCTACGGTGGAAGCGGGCCGCCGGGTGGGCCCCGTGGAGGGCCAAGAAGGAGGCTATTTGGTGGGCCCCGTGGAGGGGATTGGAACAATTAGGTAAGGTCTCTGGTTTGTCCCGAGGATCGGAACCATCCGGTGTGTGCCGTCCGTGGTCGTCCGGTTCGAAAGGGGGATGTATTGTTGTGATGTGGACTTACAACATCGGTTCCACACGCAAAGTGTGGAGAGTATATAAGTGGGAGTCAATCCTTCCCTCATAACCTGGGCTTTGAGGGAAGTTAGGGCTCTTGCTTGTAATCCAACAATTGGTCCGACCTGCCGGATCTGACGGTGTATGATTTCAAACGAGAGTCAGTCGAAATCTGCAATCAAATTCATGGCGAAGTGTATAATCACCAATGAGCAATTCATGAGGTTGGGGAATGCCCGAGATCCAGATATGCCTAAAAATGATAAAGCAACTATTATTTTGGATACGATTCAAATGATTAAGGATTTGACCTCTCAAGTTGAAAGATTAAACTCTGAATATGTTGCATTCAGTGAGGAGTCACGTGAGCTGACCCAGGAGAAGAATGATCTCGGAGAAGAAAAGGCATCTCTTATAATCGATATTGAGAACCTTAATGGGCAGTACTTACAGAGAGTTAAGACCGTGTACCCATGGGCTGGAATGGACAACTCTGTTATGATGCATCCATCCTTGCAGCCACTACCGATTCCTTCGCGAAATTGGAAGGATATTTCAATGGATCTCATTACCAATCTTCCGTCACCAAAGAGATGTTCTTGTGTTTTGGTTGGGGTGGATAGGCTGTCAAAGTACGGACTTTTTATCCCACGCCGTACTCCGATCACGGCCCGTCGCGTGGCTACTCGATTTGAGTTGGTCTATGGACGACCGCCGCCTAGTGGGATGAGGCATTTGTCGGAGGAATGTCGCATGGCCGCGGTCTCGGATGTAGTATGATCACGGGATGAATTTGAGAAGCAATTACGGGTGAATTTAGAACGGGCGCAGGATCGAATGCGGAGAATGCTGAATCAAGTAAATAAAAGTCGTCGTGAAGTGGAATTTAGGGTGGGGGATCATTCGGTGGAGCCTACGTTGCCGAAATCGTTAGATTTTGAATTTGGTGACGTCTTTGATCTGGAGAAAGTGTTGTGCGTGCGTGATAATGTGTCTTCTCATGGTCGGGTCCGAGATGTGTTAGTTCATTGGAAAGATCGAGGTGAAGAAGAGTCTACGGGGGTGGAATTGGAGGAGTTACGGAATCAGTTTCCGAATTTCCGCCTTGAGGACAATGCTGTTTTTGAGGGGGAGCAAGTTGATGTGGAGCAATTGATCGACCCGGCGAAGAATGAAGCATCGACTCGGGATAATCGCTTTGCAAGATTCTACGTTAGGCGTGCGAGGAGAAATCACGAGGGGGAATAACGACGTGCATGTGCATGGCGTTAGAAGGAGAAGATTCGACGAGATATGGAAATAAAGATTTTGAGATATGAGAAGATATATTCGTTCCTTTTTTATTATTATTTCTATAGTTTTAATTATAGTATTTTTGGTATGTTTTGTGGGTATCCATCCTTATAAAAAGGGATGAGAACCTTTAGTACTAGACACGTTTTGTTTTTTGATTTGGAATAGGGCAAGACCTCGAGTCTTGAGGACGAAACCTTCGGTTTCGTAGGATTGTGTTTTCTTTTTTTCGTTTTTAATGTTGCAAGCTTACCTTTTCGTTTTAAGTTTGCGAGTTTAATATTGCAAGCTATTCGGCAGAATTCATCAATTGAAAGTAGGGTTTGTGGCTTGACGGCTATTGTTCCAAATTCGGTATTCATCAACTAATCCCGTATTACACGAGCTCGTCCGCAAGTATCTTGCCGTGTGCATCAATTGCCGATTACAACAATTTCTATTTGGTTGTTTGGTCGGCTAGAAGGCAGAAGGTGTTCAGCATCTACCATTTCAATTGGTGTGCGTCATCTACGATTGCAACAAGGTCAGCACTTACGTTCCAAATCAATTCACGGTTGGTCGGCTATCTTGCTTTTAATAGTGGAGAATATATTATTTATTTGAGCAGTCGTCATGGTTTAATAGTGGAGAATAGATTATTTCCTTTGGTTTTATCTTCGCATTCGTGAGCTTGAATTCATTAATCATCAGTTACAATTCCTTGTTATCGTGATTTACAATCTTGCTTGCAACAATTGGTCCGACCGACCGGATTCGGAGGCTGCGGTGGAAGCGGGCCGCCGGGTGGGCCCCGTGGAGGGCCAAGAAGGAGGCTATTTGGTGGGCCCCGTGGAGGGGATTGGAACCATCAGGTAAGGTCTCTGGTTTGTCCCGGGGATCGGAACCATCCGGTGTGTGCCGTCCGTGGTCGTCGGTTCGAAAGGGGGATGTATTGTTGTGATGTGGACTTATATCCCACATCGGTTCCACACGCAAAGTGTGGAGGGTATATAAGTGGGAGTCAATCCTTCCCTCATAACCTGGGTTTTGAGGGAAGTTAGGGCTCTTGCTTGTAATCCAACAATTGGTCCGACCTGCCGGATCTGACGGTGTATGATTTCAAACGAGAGCCAGTCAAAATCTGCAATCAAATTCATGACGAAGTGTATAATCACCAATGAGCAATTCATGGGGTTGGGGAATGCCCGAGATCCAGATATGCCTAAAAATGATAAAGCAACTATTATTTTGGATATGATTCAAATTATTAAGGATTTGACCTCTCAAGTTGAAAGATTAAACTCCGAATATGTTGCATTCAGTGAGGAGTCACGTGAGCTGACCCAGGAGAAGAATGATCTCGGAGAAGAAAAGGCATCTCTTATAATCGATGTTGAGAACCTTAATGGGCAGTACTTACAGAGAGTTAAGACCGTGTACCCATGGGCTGGAATGGACAACTCTGTTATGATGCATCCATCCTTGCAGCCACTACCGATTCCTTCGCGAAATTGGAAAGATATTTCAATGGATTTCATTACCAATCTTCCGTCACCAAAGAGATGTTCTTGTGTTTTGGTTGGGGTGGATAGGCTGTCAAAGTACGGACTTTTTATCCCACGCCGTACTCCGATCACGGCCCGTCGCGTGGCTACTCGATTTGAGTTGGTCTATGGACGACCGCCGCCTATTGGGATGAGGCATTTGTCGGAGGAATGTCGCATGGCCGCGGTCTCGGATGTAGTATGGTCACGGGATGAATTTGAGAAGCAATTACGGGTGAATTTAGAACGGGCGCAGGATCGAATGCGGAGAATGCTGAATCAAGCAAATAAAAGTCGCCGTGAAGTGGAATTTAGGGTGGGGGATCATTCGGTGGAGCCTACGTTGCCGAAATCGTTAGATTTTGAATTTGGTGACGTCTTTGATCCGGAGAAAGTGTTGTGTGCGTGCGTGATAATGTGTCTTCTCATGGTCGGGTCCGAGAGGTGTTAGTTCATTGGAAAGATCGAGGTGAAGAAGAATCTACGGGGGCGGAATTGGAGGAGTTACGAAATCAGTTTCCGGATTTCCGCCTTGAGGACAATGCTGTTTTTGAGGGGGAGCAAGTTGATGTGGAGCAATTGATCGACCCGGCGAAGGATGAAGCATCGACTCGGGATAATCGCTTTGCAAGATTCTACGTTCGGCGTGCGAGGAGAAATCACGAGGGGGAATAACGACGTGCATGTGCATGGCGTTAGAAGGAGAAGATTCGACGAGATATGGAAAGAAAGATTTTGAGATATGAGAAGATATATTCATTCCTTTTTTATTATTATTTCTATAGTTTTAATTATAGTATTTTTGGTATGTTTTGTGGGTATCCATCCTTATAAAAAGGGATGAGAACCTTTAGTACTAGACACGTTTTGTTTTTGGATTTGGAATAGGGCAAGACCTCGAGTCTTGAGGACGAAACCTTCGGTTTCGTAGGATTGTGTTTTCTTTTTTCCGTTTTTAATGTTGCAAGCTTACCTTTTCATTTTGAGTTGGCGAGTTTAATATTGCAAGCTATTCGGCAGAATTCATCAATTGAAAGTAGGGTTTGTGGCTTGACGGCTATCGTTCCAAATTCGGTATTCATCAACTAATCCCGCATTACACGAGCTCGTCCGCAAGTATCTTGCCGTGTGCATCAATTGCCGATTACAACAATTTCTATTTGGTTGTTTGGTCGGCTAGAAGGCAGAAGGTGTTCAGCATCTACCATTTCAATTGGTGTGCGTCATCTACGATTGCAACAAGGTCAACACTTACGTTCCAAATCAATTCATGGTTGGTCGGCTATCTTGTTTTTAATAGTGGAGAATATATTATTTATTTGAGCAGTCGTCATGGTTTAATAGTGGAGAATATATTATTTCCTTTGATTTTATCTTCGCATTCGTGAGCTTGAATTCATTAATCGTCAGTTACAATTCCTTGTTATCGTGATTTACAATCTTGCTTGCACCAACGGGTCAGTCTCCGTCGGTAAATGATTTACCAATGGATTTTCAATATTTTGCGACAATTTTTCATCAGTAAAAGATAGCTTTTTTTAGTGTAGCCATCAAAATGAGGGAAAAAATAAATTTTGGCCCATTATGTTGGCGTCCGATTCACTTTAGTCCGTTATTTTGGCAGTGTCCGATTTTAGCCCATTAATTTGTAAAAGTGTCCAATTTTAGTCCGTTTTTTAAAATTGACACAATTTTTCCGATGGTCCATTTATACGTGTAGACACGCGCTGGTTCAAAAAGAAAATTAATAAATTCTATTTTTTTGTGTTTAAAACATATTTCTAATTTCTAATATCAATTTTGGTCATTTATATTATAAATATTCAATGTTATCTCATTACGTTTCAAAAAAAAATTATTCGGGTCTATCTCCGCTTTAAAATTCGGTTCTAAGATGTGAATCAAACTATTTCACTATTAATTTCTCTAATTTGATTAAATACTATTTAATCTCATATTTCTCACAAATTCGTCAATAGTATACACGAATACATAATAAATTAAGAGACCAAATGCCTACTCCATTTTCTTAAGGATAATTGGACACAATTTTCATTATCCACAAAATGCATCTGGTGACACAGGCCATGCAAAATCAAAATCACTTCATAAATCACAAAAACCTACAGTTTCAAATCCTAAAATTCCCTACCAAATTAGATAATTGAAAACATGAAGCAAACACTGAGTTATGTCAAAATGCTCATACTGCTTGTTTGCAAGACCAAGCACTGAGTTATGTCAAAATGCGTCTTGTCTTTCTTTCCCTGCAACGAAAAAAAAATGCATAGAAAATGGAGTTGGAATAGGGGATTTTTTAATAAGAAAATATAATTAAAATATTAGAGTTGGAATTTAAAAAAAAAATTCTTGCGCGTGATTCACACGTAAACGCGCATAAATGGACCAAAAAGGGAAAAAATTGTGTCAATTTTAAAAAACGGACTAAAATTGGACACCTTTACAAATTAATGGACTAAAATCGGACTCTGCCAAAATAACGGACTGAAGTGAATCGGGCGCCAACATAATGGGCCAAAATTGATTTTTCCCCTCAAAATGAAGTGTTGAATGTCGCACTTCATTCCCTTCCACTAAAAATCGCGAGAAATGCGATACCACAATTTTTGGTATCCTTCATGAATTGAACTATGGATCTCAGCCAATATATGAGCAATATAAACCAAGTTTGGTGGAAAGAACATGCGATGGAAAAAGTAAAGGAGGTCGTTGTGACATGTCCAATTGGTTGTTGCGTCGTTGGTAGCTAGATGTGATGATGGCCTGGGCATCACTGAAGTCGGCCACTTCCTTGCGTGAGTCGTCAAGTTTGGGGAGCTAGGCTTGGGAAATACACCCCAAGAAATTGATTGGGGCTACTATAGTGGAAGAACCAGGCCCTTTGCGAGATAAGGCATTGGCTGCCCTGCTAACCTTGCCAGGCTTGTACTCCACGCGGAGTTTAAAGTCGAGTAACTTGTTGAACAAGCATTGGTGTGACAATATAGAAATGCATTCCTCATTCATGTACTCGAGACTGTATGGTCTATGCGGACGATGAAGTAGTGCCCTTCGTATCTATGATCTCCATTACTGAACCGCGTTTGTCAGAGCAAACAACTCCTTCTCGTAACTCGGTAGTTTTTGGTGGAGGGGCGTGAATAAGCGGCTAAAAAACACAATCGATTGACCGTTCGATTGAAGAATTGCCCCCAACCCGCATCTAAGGCATCACACTCAATGAGAAATTCCTCCAAGAAGTTTTGTAGTAATAATGCTAGTGTTACGGTCATAACATGTTTTAAATACTCAAAGGCGGTCAAGGACTTGCGGGACCACGTGAATGAATTCTTTTGCAGCTTGAGAGTAAGAGGTGTTGTGATAATTGCATGGTTATGAATTAATTTGCGGTAGTAGGCGGTAAGTCCCAAAAAACCCAGCAAGGCATGAATATCCATTGTTTGCAGTCAGTCCAACATATCTTTTACCTTTTTCTATTCCGAAATGATCCCAGCAACACCGACAATATGGCATAGGTATGCCACACTTTCCTTTCCAAAATCATACTTCTTGAGCTTGAGATAAAAGTGGTGGTGTTGTACCTTCACTAAGACCACACACAAGTGCTCGATATGGGATTCCTATGAGGGACTATAAATAAGAATATCATAAAAAGACAAGGAAAAACCTTTATATTAACCACAGAAACGTATCATTCATTAAGGCTCGGAATGTGGAGGGGGGTTTTGTGAGCCCTAAGGGCATGACGAGGAATCCAAAATGTCCGTACTGGGTGCGAAAGACGGTGTTTTCTACATAAGTGGGGTGCTTATACACCTAATGGTATCTCGATCTAAGATTGAACTTCGCAGTACTTGGCGTTGTGAAGTTCTTCCAGAAGTTTATCCAGAAGCTCCTCGAGGATTGATATTAAAAACTTACCCTTAATGGTAACTTCGTAGAGAGCACGACAATACACATTAAATCTCCAGGAACAATCTCCTTTCTTAACTAGCAGGACTGGGGAAGAGTAGGGTGAAGTACTAGAGCATATTACCCCTTACTATAACATTTCAGCACTTTACTTTTCGATCTCATCTGTCTGAAGGTGGGCCGAACAATTCACACTACGACGGGTTTGGCCCTGGTCTCCAGACGAAAGCAATGATCATAATTGAGGTCAGTGTCCTATTGGTTTGACGAAAATTGTACGGTAGCGGTCGTATAGTACGTGAAGCTGCTCCTTATGTTCTAGAGATTCTTAGATCAAATACCTGACAAGCTCCTTATGTTCTAGAGATTCTTAGATGAAATACCTGACAACATGTCATGGTTCGCTCGCCCTACAAGGTTTACCCAATTGCCTTGCCAATTAAATTTCACTTCCATGCTATCAAAGTCCCATAGAATTGGTCCCAACATACTTAACCAATTTACTCCTAAAACCACTCTTAATCCACTTAACGACAATAAATAGATCCAGTTGCGATAACATTCACCATTTTAAGTCAAAGTAATAAATAGTTAAATACACTCATTTGAAATCTTATCAAGCTTAAAACCAAATTAAGTCACCGAGATCTTTGTTTCTCCATTAAGATTAGCTAGAAGAACACATCTCACTGTGATCCATCAATAAACCACCTTCAACGTACCACTGTATACAAGCAGCCAAGACAAGCCACATCTTATCTAAACTGCAGCTTAAACCGACAACTTGTCCTTAAGTTGTTTCAGCTGTGATAACTGTTTATATATTGTTAGTTCAACCAATTGTGCAGTCTTCCATGATCTACGACACACTTCACAATCTACTTTTTACAAGATAAATGATCGACATGCGCGAATATAATTAATCAAATAGGTGAATAAAAATAGTGGAAAGGAAAAACACATTGTATACAAGCAAAAATGTTTCTTCCATTATACAAAATTCTAACACCCATTCGATTGCGGGATGCTCTTTTTATATTTAAAGAACTATAATTGTGCAACCCCTTTTAGGTGAAAGGATGTGAGCATAACATGTTCGACTTCGGGGGGTTCGTTGATGGAGATTTTTTTTTTTGAAGTAACTTAACCAAATTATTGGATCTGTAATACCATCAAACTTGAAAAATTGAGCTTTGTTTATTGTGGAACACCAGTGGGGTGATCTCCATTGGATCACCGATCGGATCCGGAGGAAGCCTTGCTATCATCATCTATTTTTCATAGCCTACATCATTCGTTCGAATTTCTCCTACGTGGCGACTTTTTGGCACAGTAAAGATTTAGAAATTTTGTGAACTTATGATTTGACATAGAGGATTTTTCGGCCATAACTCTGGGTCTGATGATAATCTGTTAAGGACCCTAGTTTGAGATTGAGTTGTGGCCTTAAAAGGAATGAAATTTCCCTTCCCTTTCCCTATCGTGTTCGATGGCAAAGTGAAGAGAAGCACTATGTGTTTTATGGAGGAAGCACAATCATAATACTGAATTCCCTAATATAGCTAAAGATATTACTCCATCTGTCCCATAGATCTTGTCTCATTTCCTAAATTATCATGATCTTATGGCTACGATTTACACACAACTTGAGAGATCCACAACTTTACACACAACTAACAATTTTCCTAAATAACTGTTATGAAAAGAAATGAGACAAGATCTATAGAACGAAAGGAGTACTAACTAAGAAACAACTTAACGCACAAGACTCTCGATGCTTGATTTCCTAATCCAAGAATATTTGTTTCATTCCAGAGATAAAGAATTCTCCCACCTACTTTTGGTCAATTACCTTTTACACTGCTCTAGCTAGACCCGCTTCCGTTACCGAACTCTCCAGCTATGGTATTTGTTCTTGGTGGTGGAAAATATTTCATTATGTTGTATTGAATCTACAACCAAGTTGATTAATATTTGAATTGATGTTTTTAGATGAGTTTTTTGATGATTTTTTATATTTAAATTCATTAGAAGAAAATTGGCTTTTGGCAACACTTGTAACTGTTGCATAAATGGTTGTTTGGCAACGATTAGAAACGGAATGCCAAAGTATTGCTTATGTGAGTGTTGCAACTTTCATGTATTGATATATATTTTAGTTAGGCGACAATATAAAGTGTTGCAATAAGGTGGTTGAAGCAACGGTATAAATCATAACTACATTAAATTTAATACTCCCTCCATCCTGCCCGACTTGTCTATATTTCTTTTTTAGGCTGTCTCATTCCACTTGTCTACTTTCTAAATAAGAAAATGGTCACACACCTTTATCACATCAAATTTACTTTAAACAATTAAATATCTATATGTATCTCACACCTCTACTTCACAAACTAATTCCATACAATTATTTAATTATATGGATCCCGCACTTTTATTATATAAAATCAACTACAAAAAATATCCATGCCGAAAAGCAACCAAACAAGTCGGCTGGGACGGAGGTCGGAGGGAGTATATGTGTAAATTATTTAAAATATTTAAAATATTATTTACTATAAGTTGAAGTATTTCTATGGTAGACTTTTGGCAACACTATCAATTATTATTATAAGTCTCCTTTGCCACACTTACATATGCACTAATATATGAATGGTAATACATAATTTTTTAAAGAGTAAGTGTTGCCAAGTTGATGTTTGGTCACACTTTATGCATACTAACAAGTTGTTATAGCCACTTCTATATGCATTTTAGCTCTTTCATTTAACAACCAGACCTGTGAATGCTACGTTTTCCCAGTTCTAGGACTTTAATTAAAATTTAACTCATAATAATAAAAGAAATACTCCCTCCGTCCCATTATTAGTCCCATTATTAGTGACCACCTTTCCTAATTCGGATGTCCCGCTATTAGTGGCGACGTCCCAAATTGGTAAAAAATTACCATTCTCTTTCCTACTTTATCATCTTATATCTCCTACTTTATCATCTACTTTATTATTATACTTATTTATCTCTTTTACTTTTTCATCTTCTCTCTCATACTCTCTCATTATTATACTCATTTCTCTATCCTACTTTACTATCTACTCATCTCTCATAACTTTATTACATATTCTCTTAATTCCCGTACCGAAAAGAAAAGCACCACTAATAATGGGACGGAGGGAGTACAACATAACAACACCGCACATAATGAATCTACAAAATACTATATAGATAATAAGTCCAATCCTGCGTAAAATATCTCTATGCAACATATCTAACAACTATCAATTCAAGATGATCATAGTCGTGCCTAATGATGTGCAATCTTTAACAAAATACAACTCATAAAAGTTGTAGTTGTTGCCAATGATCTTAAATCCTTTCAAAAGTCAATATAATCATGAACAATCTACATTAATCACAAAATTCAAAAAATTAGAACAACTTCTATGTATAATAAAGTTAATATTATAAGTGAGAGTTAAGAACTAATACCAAGAAATTTGGCCAATCAATTGATAGTACAATAACATCTACAATAGTCTTAAAGTCATTATTAGATCGTGTACGTCTCCCATCTCTCTTAATTGGGATTTGAACATGCACTTCACTCCAACCTTCTCCTAACTCTTCATTATCAACAATTAACAACCAAATGATCTACAGATCTTACATAACCTGTTGCTACAACTCAGGATTGATAACAACAAGAACTCCAACCTAAATGAATTTAACATATAAAAAACTTGAATTCATAACATTGAGATTCTATATTCATAAAAGAATTGATAAAAAAAGAAGAAAAGAAACATAAAAAATGATACTCCCTCCGTCCCATTATTCTTGTCCGCTATTCTATTTTGGGTTGTCCCAAAATTCTTGTCCACTTTTCTTTTTTAGTAAATTATTACACACAATTTTTTTATGAGACCCACAACTTTATACCAATCTACACACAACTAACAATTTTCCTTAAAAACCGTGCAAAAAATAAATTGGACAAGAATAATGGGACAGAGGGAGTAATAGAAAAAGAGAGACTTTGGTTGGCAAGTTAAAATCAATTCAAGATCAAAACCATTGACCTTGGATTTGATCAGGTGTAGATTTTAAACAAAACCAAAAAAAAAAAAATACTATAATTCAAAATTTTGTTTATAACCTAATCTAAACCTCATAAAATTCAAACAAATTCCCGACTGAACAATATAAAATTTTAAGGATTGGAAGTAGCTTCAATATAAAATTTTGATAAGGACATTAGTATACGATTTTAAGGATCAAGATATCTTGCTTGAATTTTCTCCACAATTAAGGGCGAAAAAACAGTAAAAGCGCTCAGCAACTTCAGCGTCTAATCATCTGGGGAAATATTCATCACACTCACGCAAGAAAAATACTAATTTAGATGGCTTAATTGTTATCAACTAAAAAGATACAACTGAAAACTCATTAAACGCCATTCAATCAAATTATTAAGCTAATGTGAATAGCTCTTAGAAAGTAGAAACTATAAAATAATATCAAAAGGTTTACTGAGAAAATGGATCAGAGTTCTGGCTTGGATTCTCGATTAGGAGAAAAACATGTTAGCTTAGTATAATCAACTTCGGTCATCTGGGGAAATAATCATCACATCCATTATTCCAAGAATAAAAAGCAAATAGGATAGAAAAAGGAAAAATAAATTTGAAATACAGAGACGGATCAGAATTTAGGCTTGGATCTCCTCCCTAAAAGGGAGAAAACAAAATAGCGCTCAGTAATTTCAGCGTCGAATCATCTGGGGAAAAAATCATCAATTCCATCTCGAAAAAAGCGTTGATAAATATGAAAATTAACGAAATTTTACCAGTTCTGATATTGCAAAGCTCCACAAGGCGAGCTACGAATTGAAGTCAGAAACAGGTAGAATAGAATATAGCGTCAGCTCATACACAACGCCCATTATGAATCTGGGCCGTCGGTAATCAGTAAAATGACGCGTACAAAATCAAAACATTTAGAATTGGAGGAAACCGGAAATTGGGGCGGTGAAAAGGAGACATTAATGCGTGCTCGCGGCGAAGGGATATCACACGGCTTATCAGAAGGTCTCACAGTGAGTGTCTTTAGACTTGGGTGGCTTAGGGGTTATATATAGGCTTGACGGAGGAGGCGGAAACCCTAATTTTAGAATTGGATTTGGAGGCCCGGACACAGCTGAACAATATTAAAGCTTCAGGGGCAAAGAAGGTAAATAGGATTTTACATTTTTACTACTAGTATAATTTTTGGTCTTCAATTTCAGCCATATTGAAATCTTCTTTCTCTTTATCATCTAATACCAGTATTTCCCGTGTGCAATGTACTACAAATATTCGTTATATTTATTTGATTCAAAATGTATATTAGGAGTTTAAATATTAATGAAAGAAAGATGACTTTATAACATTAAGGTGGAGATGTTCTATCCCACTCTATGTCACACTACATGTCCCACTCCTTAAGATGATATGTGTTCTTTTAACATAATTTAATGTCTCCATCTAACTTTTAATTGAATCAACTTTGAGGGTGAGATATATAATGGGACATAGAGTGGGACATTAGTAAAATATTAGCGACCGAATTCTATAAAAGAACTTGCAAATGGGACACCGATAGTTTATTAACCGAACTAATCTTGGTCACCATAAGTCAGTCATTATTTGGAAATAGTCAAATATCAATGCAAGAATTCACAATGACTCTCTGTGCATTATAAGGCTAGTAGTAAATTCACATGTCTTTCCTTATTTATTTTATAAGTATAAGAAAAGAATGATACCAAAACCCAAGTTCCTACTTTTGAATCCAAGATTCTTTTCTTTAACAATTCCATGCAAGAAAGAATGTTTCTTCCTTCCATTCTAACATCTCTTTTGCTTCCTTTTCTGTCTCAAGTCCTCCATCCAAATGCACATAAATCTATAAGATGCATGACAAGTCTTGGGATTTATGAACCATTAGAACCATTCTCATAATTAAACCATAGTCCTCAAATGGCAGCTTCCAATGCACCAGCCCTAAAAAGATCGGAGTCAATAGCAGACAGCATGCCGGAGGCCTTAAGGCAGAGCAGGTACCACATGAAGAGGTGCTTTGCAAAGTACACCGAGAAAGGTAAGCGTTTGATGAAATTTCACCACTTAATGGGTGAGATGGAGCAAGTCATCGATGACAAGGCTGAAAGAAGCCAGTTGCTAGAAGGGCTGCTCGGTTACATCTTGTGCACGACTCAGGTAGGACTAATCGCTTCCTCCCTAATTTGCTTTCTTACACTGATACCAATGGTTGTCTTGATCTGTAGGAAGCTGCAGTTGTTCCTCCAAATGTTGCCTTTGTGATTAGGCCTTCTCCGGGGTTCTGGGAGTACGTTACCGTGAGTGCAAATGATCTGTCTGTGGAGGGCATCACAGTAACAGACTACTTGAAATATAAAGAGATGACAATTGATGAGACCTGGTACTTAAATTGAATCCACTTTTTTTATTCTCATGGTTGCTTATTGGATTGACTTTAAGTTGCAGGGCGAATGATGAGAACGCGTTGGAGATTGATTTTGGAGCAACGGACGCCTCTCTGCCTCACCTGACTCTATCTTCTTCTGTTGGTAATGGGGTCAGCTACATTTCCAAGTTCCTAACTTCAAAGCTGAATAACAGCCCTTGGAGCGGCCAGTCTCTCATCGATTACTTGCTCGCACTGAACCACCAAGGAGAAGTATGATCATCAGCTTATCATGTTAGCTATTTTTGGATAGGTTGAGTTATGCATCATGATCCGGTAATAAATTTGCAGAAGCTAATGATAAATGAGAACCTGAACACGGTGTTGAAGCTTCAAGGAGCGCTAATAGTAGCTGAAGCAGCTCTCTCCTCACTGCCTAAAGATACACCTTATCAGAGCTTTGAGATGAGGTTAATGAGCTCCCCCTTTTTTTTTTTTTTTCTAATCTCATTTTCTTGATCTACATGCTGAGGAAATGATGTGTATTTGGAATGCAGGTTCAAGGAGTGGGGGTTTGAGAAAGGATGGGGTGATAATGCTGAAAGAGTTCTTGAAACAATGCACTCTCTCTCTGAAATACTTCAGGCTCCTGATTCAGTACACATGGAGAAGTTCTTTGGAAGGCTCCCGATAATCTTCAATGTTGTGTTGTTTTCAGTGCACGGATACTTTGGGCAGGCTGACGTTCTTGGCTTGCCTGACACTGGTGGGCAGGTGGGAAGATCTTCTTACGGCCTAAGGATGTAGATTTTGTTGAGAAATGCTAAAGTTTCTTTAGCTGTTTCTTGATAGGTGGTTTATGTGCTGGATCAAGTAGTAGCAATGGAAGAAGAATTGCTCCTAAGAATTAAGCAACAAGGTCTGAATGTGAAGCCTCAGATTCTTGTGGTAAGTGGCATGCCTCTGAACCTTTTGTCCTCCTGCGAACGACAAACATGAAACCATAGCGTTGATCAAAATGCAGGTGACTCGACTCATCCCAGACACCAAGGGGACTAAATGCAACATGGAACTAGAGCCAGTCATGAACACAAAGCATTCCCACATCCTTCGAGTCCCGTTCAATACAGAAACTGGAGTTGTTCAACAATGGGTTTCTAGATTTGATATATATCCTTACCTTGAGAAGTTTACTCAGGTTTGAGATGGATCATCATATACTTACACCAGATGTCTGCATTAAGACATTTACTTTTTGTTTATGATATAATCTGGCCTTAACAGGATGCAACCAACAAAATAACCCAAGTGATGGAAGGGAAACCAGATCTAATTATTGGAAACTATACTGATGGAAACCTCGTGGCATCACTCATGGCTAGTAAACTAGACGTAACCCTGGTACCTAAATCCTAAGTAGTCAGCATTTGTTTCCTACTTTTGTTAGAAGCAGAGATTTATGATATATGAATCTTGGAATAGGGAACCATAGCTCATGCATTGGAGAAAACAAAGTATGAAGATTCAGACATGAAATGGAAGGATCTCGATCCCAAGTATCATTTTTCATGCCAGTTTTCAGCTGATCTAATTGCCATGAATTCAGCAGATTTCATCATTACAAGCACATACCAGGAGATTGCTGGAAGGTACAACATCTCAACTAGCTGGTCTCTGTGTTGTTAGATACTCATTATTGCTATAACATTTTGTTGTTGTAGTAAAGAGAGGCCAGGACAGTACGAAAGCCATACCGCGTTTACCCTTCCAGGCCTGTGTAGAGTTGTGTCGGGGATCAATGTTTTTGATCCTAAGTTCAACATTGCTTCTCCGGGAGCAGATCAAACGGTGTACTTCCCCCACACAGAGAAACAGAAGCGATTTACAACTTTTCGTTCAGCCATTGATGAACTCCTATTTACTAAAGTGGACAATGCCGAACACATGTTAGTTTTTGTCTACCACTGTTATTGTCAATTTGTTAGAAAGAGGATTAACATTTATTACCTTGTATTTGCAAGAACAGTGGATATTTGGAAGATAAAAAGAAGCCTATTATCTTCTCCATGGCTAGGCTTGATACCGTGAAGAACATTACTGGACTAACAGAGTGGTTTGGCAAGAACAAAAGGCTCAAGAGCTTAGTCAATCTGGTCATTGTTGGTGGTTTCTTCGATCCTTCGAAATCCAAAGATAGAGAAGAGGCATCTGAGATTAAGAAGATGCACACATTGATAGAGCAGCACCAACTGAAAGGACAGATTAGATGGATAGCTGCTCAAACAGATAGAAAAAGGAACAGTGAGCTATACCGGTCCATTGCTGATACAAAGGGAGCTTTTGTGCAGCCAGCTCTCTATGAAGCATTTGGCCTAACAGTGATCGAGGCTATGAACTGTGGTTTACCGACTTTTGCAACTAACCAAGGCGGCCCTGCTGAGATAATCGTTGATGGGGTCTCGGGTTTTCATATTGATCCCAACAATGGAGATGAATCTAGCAACAAGATTGCTGACTTCTTCCAAAAGAGCAAGGAGGATACAGAATACTGGAACAGTATTTCTCTTCAAGGGCTGCAACGAATAAATGAATGGTATGATTATTTTGTAAGCCTTTAAGGAGGCTGTGAAAGCACTGAACACAAATCTTGACGTTGCCTTTTTTGAAGCTATACATGGAAAATCTACGCGAATAAAGTCCTGAACATGGGGTGTGTCTATAGCTTCTGGAGACAGCTTTACAAGGCAGAGAAGCAGGCAAAAAGGAGATACATTCAGACATTTTACAATCTTCATTTCAAGAACCTTGTACCTAGAAGTCACATTTAATCTTAACTAGTTCATTTGTTTTTCTGTTTAATGATTAAGTTGTTGACATCCACACAGGCCAAGAATGTGCCTGTTAAAAAGCATGAAACTCCAGAGCAGGAACAAAAGCCGAAACTTAAGCCACGGCTCTCAACAAGGCAAGATCCTTCTTTAATATCTAATAGAAAATTAAGATATATATGAATTGATAGTTAATTTTAGCACTGAACTGATAAAATTTCTCTTCACTACAGGCGGTCTCAGTCGACATTGCAGAAGTAAGACTACTAATCCATATGTTAGATTTATGCTGAATTTAAGTTGATGGGAGTAACAAGTGAATTCATTTCAATGTTAAGGTTATTTGGAGCTTGAGCCCAACACAAAACAAAGCCAGATCAAGATCAGAACATGAAAATATAATCTCTGAGATGAAGTGGAAGCTGAAGCGTTTCAATTTACATGTTCTGCAGTAGAATTTTCAGCAAACAAACATTGTAAAATAGATGTTGTATGTAAATTCATAAGAAACGGTTAAATCATATACATATTCAATAAAAACGATCGGAAAAATCAAAAAATGTCATGGAATTATCTTGTTGCAATTAATAATCAAACACAAACAATAATGATGCAGAAATGAGATTTAAACAGAAAACAATAATCTAGTCACAGATTATACAATTTAGAGGGCTTAACTTCTTTTGTCACATTGGAAAAAGTAAGAACATTTAACCATTGATCCCACCTCTTAACTCGATGAACTACAATAGTATCAGGTCATGTGAGCATCTTCCATTAGTACCACGATAGTCATACATTGCTTGTTCCCTCGACGTAGCCACTCCCGCACGAGCTTATCCTCTGGTCCGAACGTATGATTAACCGGGATTAAGAAGCTACCTATCCACTCAACATGGTCCCAAGACAACACAAATCCCATGCCAGACATGTAGTGGACAAAGGGATTCATGCTAGGACAAGGTATGACAAAGCCATAGTGGCTGGAGAGATAATACCAAAGGCTTAAGCCTGAAGTAAACATCATCGTCTGCCTTCATCACGTAGTCATACTTGGTTTGATGTATTCTTGGGAGGGTGGAGAAGTATGTGTAAGTTTTGCCATTGTTCATGTGCTCTGAGCAGTTGAGGATGATTATGTCGTCGAAACGCATGATCTCAAGACTGCATAGGATGAACTTGACATCAATTCTTGTGGTGGAGGAGGATTGTGTGCCGTAGATGAGGCGGAGGAAGTGGCGGCTGTTGTAGTTATCCGGCCGTGTGAGGATCCCTATTAAGTATCAAGAGGCTGAAGTAGGGCTGTGGTGGAGATGAGTCTTGGTTGGTGAGGTTTGATGAAGGAGAGGTGTATTTGATGCTACAGAATATATTAAAGATGAAGATGATAATAGCAACTATGGATAGTATATCCTGAATTAGTCTTAATCTTAGCATTGCTTGCAATAATCTGTTGCTTGAATGTATATGTATGTTCATAAACTTCCGTAAAAGAAAAATTGTAACAAAAAATGATTTTGTAGTGAATGATTCTTTTGTCATTTATTAAAAATTGTAGATCCAAACAGGCAATTAACACTTCTGGAGGCTTGTTAGAAAATGTGAAAAAAGTAAAGAGATTGGATGAAGGTGTAGGACTTGAACATGAAAATTGACCTTCGGCCATAGTTTGCAATAGTCTGCATACTATATAGGAGATGCAAATTCTCTAAGCTACAGGTGGATTTTAAACTCATGACCTTCAGCCATAATAAAAGCAATAAAAATAATTTATCTAAAAATTGCTGTAGAAATTGATAGAAGTAAGAATGTCGTTAATTAGTTATAGAATACAAATTTCCATTTAGTATTTTTTTTAATGATGAGTAATCCCAGCCGCTCCCTTTTGTGTGCATACAGTAAATTACACATAGCGGTCTCAATAAAATTTAAATTCATGACTTTTGGCCACAGACTTAATACCTTAACCGCTATGCCGTCCCATGAGACTAATAAAAGAATCCCTTAATTTGCTTACTTCTGCTCAAGGTAACGAATATCAACACAAGATATCGTAAATAAAGAAAGAAACAACACTAAATATTTATTGGGATCCGTATAAATCTTCTAAAATTTATAATTATAATTGACTGTAAAGTATAACAAATTCCATCGATCAATTAAGTTACAATAGACCACCCCAATTGCCCAAATATAATTCCTATGTCCAATTAATTAAGCCCCAAAGAATAAAAAATTAAAAAAGAAAATCTCAAAGTATACTATAGTTAACCAGGTAATTATTTGCAATACAATTTGTACCCAAATGGTAAAAAATGCTCATGCAAACGTAAGGTAAGACTTGATATTCTTCCCCTTCGAACTTCCACTATTTTCGCGAGATTTCATCATTTTGGCAACCGATTTGGGCGAAAGCTGGATGTGGGATCATGGGGTTTATCTGGACTGAGACAGTCTTGGATGGCACCACTTTGTGGTAGAATTTACCAGGCGCCTGTCGGTCGGCAAAAGTAGATCGCCATTCATTTTGACTTTTTAGTACACCTCGAAGTAGGGAATGCTCGAAAAATTGTAAATTTCACCATCATACAAGAAGACGTGTCGAGGAGCAATTGAGATGTCAGTGTTGAAGTTGTGGTGGTTGCTGGTTTCTCCTGCAATCAAGATACATACCACTTTAATCATGGGCTGCTCCAAATTTTGTTTATGTCTATAATTTTCTCTTTTTTTTAGTCTTTCTATTTCGTCTTTCAAAATTGTAGATTTGGCTTGTCTTCTATCTCTTAAATCTGGATCTGGATCCAAAGCATACCAAGATTTGAGTTATTAAGAGCTAGAAATAAACTTTGGTAAACAAGATATTCCATTTGGATGGAAGTGTTCTATTTAATATATGTAGGCCCATCCCACAAGGCTTTCCGGCCCACTCTTCTGGAGGCCCAGTCCCACTACTTATTTCCTTACTTATCTAAGTCCTTCCTATATATATGGTGCTTAATGTGTGTTAAGGTGCGTGGTGTGTCCGCAGCCTAGGGTTTTCTACTTCATGAAAATTCTCCTTCTTCCTCTTTGTGAGTGAGTTGTAGAGAGATAGAGTGAGATAGATCAGAGTGGCACCACCAACCTTGTAGTCGGAGTCTTTGTGAGCCGTGCTTGTGGTGCAAGAGGAGCCCTCTACAGCAGGTGGTCTGAGCCAAATTGAAGATGCACCACTCTGGAGCCTGATACCCAACACTGGTATCAGAGCTACGGTTGATGCTCCGTTGTTGGTCGACTACTATCGATTCTTCTTCCAATAAGATTCTGTAGGGATATGAGTCAGTGGTCTTGTAGATCATTGCTAGGGGTACTTAGAGCTTGACTCAGTAGTTGCGTTGAAACTGAAGTCAGTAGTTTGTGTACTTAATATTTGTAATATTCATTATTGGGGGAAATTGTAGTGATGCTGAATTACATCATTATAGAAATGAAGATCCAAAAACCTGTCATGAACCCGATGTGTGTTTTGAACCTTGATGATGTAATAGGCTAGACTCGTTCTTATCATTATTGATTATTTTGTCTAAGTCCTGTAAGGGGTGTTGTTGGACTGAACTTCAATAGAGAATTTAAATTCCAGAACCCCAAGTCATCGGTTCGTAGAGCTCGTATCTTCAGGATCATCCACTGACTGTTCTCAGTAGAAGATTTCCTTCAGCAGACCTCGGAAGAAGACTCAGTATGATCATTGATCTACTGAACATGTGAAGAGCTCAGTGTCTTCAGAGTCACCAACTGACTACACTTCAGTAGAAGATCCTTATCAGCCGACTCAGATGAAGAATCAGTATGATCGGTCCAGATCTACTGAGCGCATGCAACTCAGTTGCAAGTCCGACAAGGAAACAACTGCCCAACTCTTATCATTCGAATGTCAGCAGAGATTATTCAGTATACGAGGTTAAGAGAGTCAACTCAGGTGGAAGACTGATGTGTGACAGGTCTCACCTACCACAAACCTCGACCAATGAGAAGGAACCTAAGTTTACCCGCTCTAACATTAAAGGCTCGCTCTAATGGACGTAAAGCTAACCACTCTACGACGCATTTTCGAAAATATATGGTTATTTTCCTTGGAAGTTTGTGACACGTGGTACCATCCTCTCCAATGGATACATGCCCAGGTCACGACTATAAATAGAGAAGAGTCTCCAAGCTCAACGCACGGGACAACAAGGGAACACAAGCTCACTGCATACAACTCTCTAGCGCACTAAAAGTCTATCCAGCGAAGAACTTGCGTAGTTGAATATCCTTAGTTCTTATTCTTTAGTTCCCCTTCTCTATCTAAGCTCCATTGTTGTATCTTTAACTTAGAACCTTCGAAGGAGTTCACTTTCTGTGAATTATTCTTATTGTAAGAACTCCTTCATTGTTGGAGATCATCCCCTCCCCTTCAAACTTCGGTTTGACTTGTAAAAGTCGCTAAGGACTATAACTTAAAAGGGTCTATCCAGTGTACAGATTCCTTGCTGAGGCTTGCTCAGATTAATCAACAAGAACTCTTGTTCTGTAGGACCGTGGATGTAGGATCTTGCGTATCCGAACCACGTTAAAAACTGCTAGTGTCATTTACTGTGTTATTACATTGTGCTCAATCCTTTTTACAAACTCATCATTTGCATAAAAAGTACTTAAAAAGTGCACCAACCAAAACGATTTTGGTTTGCAAAAACACGTTTTCAAAAGAGACGAAGTCTTATGGGCCCCACGTTTATCCGCACTATATTCAACAACTGAAATCTTTATACTGACACAAGTCAGTAGAACAGACTCAGCTGCTGAATCACTCTGACCCGCGATCATATGGTTTATATCTGGTACTGTTCATTCAGTTGCAAAACTCAGCTCAGCTGACCTTCGCGTTTGAGGAAAAACTTGCAATCAGGTGTATTCACCCCCCCCCCTCTACACCTGATACTCATCTCCGGACCAACAATTGGTATCAGAGCGGTGTTCTCTTGATCATCGTTTTTTGAAAAACCTACTGGTCTACTCGAACAGATCCTGAAAACGTTTTCACTGCACAAGTATCTCTTCATACATCCATATACTCTTACCCAAAATGTCTGATATGTCAGGTATTCGGATGATGCATATGTTCTCTGTGGAGAACTATACGGTATGGTGTGTGAGAATGGAGGCACACCTTACATCGCTGCACAACAGCATGATAGACGTCCTTGAGACAGGACCTATCATTCCCATGATTGACAGTGTACAATATGCCGCTGTGGGAGGTGTAAGAGCACAACGGGTGCAAAGGTTGTCAAAGATAAATCTGCCTTCACGCCAGAAGAGAAGAAACTGCACAATCTTGACCGAGTGGTGCGGAACGCAATCCTGACAACGCTTAGTGATTCTTACCTCGGGAGAGTGCAAGATTGTAAGACGGTAAAGGAACTTTGGGACGCCCTCGCTATACTGAGCCAAGGAACCCTACAGATCAAGGAAAACAAGCTCGAACTAGAGCTTCAAAAGTTCGACAACTTTGCCATGGAGCCCATTGAAACCATTGACGAGCTTAGCGTCAGATTCACCAACCAGATCAATGTGATCAATGGGCTGGGGAGAACGTTCACCAACGAGGAGATGAACACCAAGATCTTAAGAGTGCTACCTCGACTGAAGTAGCTTCCTTTTGCTACTTATTTATGTCGTTCTAATCTTAATGCTTTAACTCTTGATGTTATATTTTCAGAGCTTAAGACAGAGGAGTTCGAGCATAGTCTACCCCAACGGTGCATTAGCGCTCCAGCTGACACTCAAATTGACCATGCTTTTAAAGCAACTGTCAGCACATCAAGAGCTAACCCCGTCTCTGCTAGCAAGACAGTAGTTGCATCAGAAGCAAAATCCACTGAGACTCCAGCTACTGAATGTCTTGCGCTTATGGCTCTCAAATATTAAAGGGAGAAGGAGAGATTCAGAAAGCTGAAGAAATACCACAAAGATTCTTCCTCAGGTAAGAAAGAGAATCACAAAAAGGAAGAATCTAAACCTTCTCCTGATTGCAGGAAAACAGAGTCTGCTGCCAGTCCATCCAACAACTCAACTGGAAAAGGTGGCAGAGTTACTGTCTGCTACAACTGCAAAAAGGAAGGACATTTTCAGTACGAATGTCCGGAGCTCTCAGCTGCCCATGCGAGCTGAACGGCAAGCCAGAAGAGAAAAATTTACCCGAAGGAGACAGGCCTACATTGCCGGAGAGCTATCCGACGACTCAATAGAGGAAGAGACTTTCATGTATTCTTCTGAGGATAAAGCTGCATTTGTAGTTGTTGAGGTCGGATTATCAGATCCTGAAACATCAACTGAACACTGCCTTATGGATGGAGAAGAGGCTGAGGTAAAATCTAAACTACAGGTGAACTTCTAGACGTAATTCAAGCATATGACGACTTACTAGAGTAGCAGATTCAGTTGAGTATAGAGTTCAGTATAATAGTTCAGGAACTGAAACATGTAAAAGCTGAAAATCAGAAACTTTCTTCTGATTATCAGGACTCTACTGATTCAGAGAATCTTATTTCTATACTGAAGGAAGAGATTGAATCTCTTATGACTAAGTCTCAACTTCAAGAAACTCAGATATCAGTTCTAACTAAGGACAATTCTGAGAAAGATACTGAGATAGCTAGGCTCAGTCAGAAGCTCGCAGAAGTTGAAAAGGATTATGAATTACTCAGAAAAAGTGATGAAGTTTGGCGAGGATTAATGAGTGAACAATACATGGGAGCTAAGGAGAAGTTGAAAATTATGCGTAGAGCACAAAGGCCTGTCGTCATGAAGGAAGGACTCGGCTATACCCACGAAGCTTCAACCTCTACCTCAAAAGGCTCAGAAATGCTGGCTGATAGGTTCATTAGAGGAAAAGTTCAAACTACTGAACCCGTAACTCAAACGAAAAACAAACAGAAGATTATTGCACCTCAGCCGAGCAATAAGCAACTGACCAAGAGTTCTAGCCCCAGAACACCACGATCAAATTCAGGGGGAACTAAGAAGGTCAGATGGGCAGAGCAGTATGGCGAACCACTGTATGAGCACCCATCACAATACGGTTCGTACTATTATGAGCCTAGGGTCAGGAAGAACACAAAACTTCAGAAGAAGAAAGCTCCTAAACCCTAAGCTGCCAAAAAGTCAGTATCTCCAGGTTCAGTGGAGAAGAAGACTGACAATAAGGTTCAAAAGAAGAAAGTGTCTGAGACCCCCAAGGCCGCCAGACAGATTTGAGTCGCGAAACCATCGACTAACACTTAAGGACCCAAATTGAACCAAAGGGTACCTAAAAATGTTTCTGTTTTGCAGGTGCATAAGGACCCTTGGATGATGGACAACGACTGCTCGAGACATATGACCTATCAAAAGAGCTTGCTGACAAATTACATACAAGAAGAAGGTCCCAGAATTGAGTTTGGTGACAACTCAAGAGGCTATACAAGGGGATATGGAACACTGAACATTGGGACTGCTTCAGTTCCAAGAGTAAAATATGTTGAAGGACTCCAACATAATCTCCTTTTTGTTAGTCAATTCTGTGATAATCTTAACAGAGTTACCTTTGACACTGGTTTCTGTGATGTTATTGATAAATCTACAGGGAATACAGTCAGGTTCGCGGAAGAAGAACATCTACGTTGCAAACTGGAACACCGCCGAACCTGAGGCTTGCTTGCTTGCCCAGACGAAATCAAGTGATAAAACGGAATGGTTGTGGCATAAGAGACTCAATCACCTGAACTTCAAGGCAATGAACAAGCTGGCTAGGGACTCAAGAGTCAGAGGACTGCCTAATGAAGCTTTCATTAAAGACAAAAACTGTGAAACATTGCTTGAAGAATTAGCTGAATAACAACGATTAGCATAATATGCAAAAGTCGAGTTACTACAATTCATAACCATTAAATCATAACAAAGATGTCCAGTACCAATAAGAGCACCGCCATAATATAAACACATCATGTCTATTTCAAAATTAAACGAATAACCAAGTCTTAATAAAACTAATGGAGATACTAAATTACATTGAATTTCTAGAGTATAAAGGACATCATGAAGGATGAGGGTTCGACCACCATGAAAATCCAACTTGCAAGAACCAATCCCTCAACTTCCATACGAGAGTTTCCTATATATATCCAGTGTGACCTTGCGGTAACTCAACAATAATCCACATAAGCATCTCGATCTCTATCACGTGGTCTATGGCCCCTGAGTCTACAATCCACAAAGGAGAAGATTCAGCCAATAAAATAGTGCTACCAACAAAAGCAACATGACAGGAAGAGGAATAATGTGATACCTTGTCCCTCTTGGGCTCAAGGCATTCACGAGCAAAGTGACCGAGTGCATTACAATTAGAACACTTCATCTTTGCATTATCCTTCTTTCTCTTTGAAACTTTTTCTTCTTTTTGTTCTTATGCTTTCCTCCCCCAGACTCTTTCCCCTTCTTTCCCTTGTTTCAGTTCGTTTTACGTTTGAAGCCCGAAACTTTCTTTGAACTAGACTCCGCCATGAAAACACTACCCCCAGGATTTACGCTCCAAGTTGCTCATCCTCCAACTCAACGTGTCGAGCCGCATCAGCAAAAGTGTTAATGCATTAATTGTGGGTGAGATTAACTTTGAGGTGTTCCCATTTGTTAGGAAGTGACAGGATTAGGGCTTGGATTTGTTGTTCCTTAAAGAGAACATGTCCAGCTAACTTGAGTTCCCTGATCATATTAGACATCACTCGCAAATGTTGTTTGATGCTATGGTTAGCCTGCTTCTTGTACAACTCAAACTTGATTATCAACTAGGCAGTCGAGTAACATAAGTGCCACCGTACTTAGCCCTAAAATATTCCAAGATAGCATGGGCAGAAGGTTGTTGTTCACATTCAGGAATCATGTCATCAATGATAGAGCTAACAAGAATGCCCCGGGCAGTGGCATTTTTCTTACGCTAAGCTTGATAAGCATCCTTATCACGTCTCCCTTGAAGACTGACACCATCCCTAGGGTCACTCATGACGTGATTGAAAGCATCAATGGTATCTTACTCCTTTAACACATACTAGAATTTGTGATGTCGCCATTTAGCTTATTCCCCTTATTGAGGTCAGCAATGATTGTTTTGTTTGTCATTTCCTATTTAGAAAGAAGGATTAATAATTATCGTTTTTATTGTTGCTTAGTTATGCATATAATTTTATGCTAAATGAACTAACATCTGCAAAAACTTAACTCATACAAAATGTCGAAAGAAGACTTAAAGTCTCAATCATCAATCTCATGCAAGTCTTATCAGAAGCTGACTCAATCCACAAAACACAAAACATCATAATGTACCAAATAAAATAGGAAATACATGCTACAGGCTAAAGGAAATACACAAACTGTCTAATAATAAAATCAAGAATCCCAAAAACTTGATTAGTAAATGTCTTATTGTAACCTACTTCCCATCTTGTCTAGTTGTAATGTAAGATTATTCAGGAATAACTTCGCTCAATGGTCTGTAACTAACATTTGCATTTGCCTCGACTCTGGATAAAGAATCCAAATATCTCAACCTAAAACCCATCAGCCCATTGTTCATTCTCTTGTGAGGATTTTTCTTTGCTCTTTGAAGCATCATCTTTTGATCTTCTAACCATACTTCTTGACTTTATTTAGGAAGATCGTAATAACACTTGCATAACCTTCACTTTTCAGCAACTTGCCATACCAAGGTCTAAAAGGCATAGGCAAATGTTGATAGATCTGAAACATGTTATCTTCCAACAACCAATTTAATTATCGAAAAGCATTTACGAAAAAAATCCGAATCCACCTCCAAAAACTTTAACTCAATGTATTTTTGTTGAACTGCATTGATATGATCAATTAAAGAGTGATCCGGATTATAAATTCCAAAATTATTCGTTAAAACTCTCATCCAGGTCACTTCACTTCTTCTACAAGTTTTTATTATCCTTGACATCGTAGAAAGTGAAATATGATAGTGCTTAATGATGAAATTGGATATGAATATCATTCATGCTATATCTCTAAAAAATAAGATGCTAGAAAAACATATTTTTCATGCGTAATAGATAAGCAAAGACATTCTAATCTTAAAAAAAGTTAAAATTTTAAAAAAAAAATTATTCACGGTCAACGGTCAAAAGTCAACACGAAAGTCAATGGTCGTAGGTGATTGTCACCGATTACCGTCAGCCACATGTTGTACTGTGATTGTGCCACGAGTATCGGGATGTGTTTCAACACTTAGAGAATATTAAACCTTGTTGAGGTTCTAATGAGGTGGATAGGCGGTTTGGATGTAATCGAAAAATTGAAGGTTCAAAACCTCGTAACAACTAACTAGTGAGAAATTTTTGAAATCAAAAATGAATATTTGTGAAGAGTGTGGATACCATTTTATCATCTGCTTCTCACGTTCCGTGAATAGTTGGGACATTGAGGAAAATCCTGAAAGGCATTTCAGGCTCCATTGAGTCCCTATAGAACCTATTCCTATAATTATGAAACCCATATGAGATACAAAGGAATAGGCTATTCTTTTTTTACCAATAGGAACAGAAAAGCATACAATGCATATCAGATAAAAACTATGTGTGAACTAGCGAGGGCCCCGCGATTCCTTTTTATTTCTCATCAAACGAATGGCATCTTCTTCTGGAAATTCTAGCTATTCTTAGCATGATATTGGAAAAAAACTTACTATCTGTGGGATGTGATCCTAAACCGCTGCTCAAGACTTTAGTGGAAGGTCCAAATGATCAACTTTGCAATCAGTTGTTAGAATTAATAGGTTTTCAAATTGTTCATTTGAAAAAATGGAAACCCTTCTTATTGGATGATCATGCCAAAAGCGAGAGAAACCCCATCCCTCTATTTCTTGGTTGTGAATATCTGAACGGGTTGTTCGCTGTTAAAGAATTCTTGTTTGGGCAGTTCTCAAAGGTTTATTAATTATTTGACTGTTGGCAGGTCTCTTTGTATGTGTTATCCGAAAAGAGGAGGACGGATAATCCTTGAGACCTTGACAAGAGGCGCAGAAATGTGTGTTCGAAATCCAGTCAGCCTGTGCTGCTGCTTAGGGGTGTTCGGTACGATATACCGTAACATTTTTCTCATACCGCTTACCGTACCGAAAATGTTCGGTATGGGAAAATGCATACCGTTACCGTACCGATAACTTCGGTATACCGTAGTTCGGTATAAGCAATCTCCATACCGTTGTCATACCGCTCTTTCGGTATACCATATCGAAGCAAACGATATACCAAAACGGACGGTATACCGAAAATATAACATTATACCAAAGCACACGATATACCAAAAAACAATCTGCCATGAAATAGAATATGCCGATACTAGAAAACATGCAAATCCCATCCGACAAAAGTGTCTAAGATAATCAGTAGAACATGCTAGTACAGAAAATAAAACACAGCCCAGCAAGGACAAATTCAATCTAACATCTCAAAAAACTATTCAAATGTGAAATAAAAATAAAACAACAAACTTTGTCTGAAGTCTTAAACAACAAACTATACGAATTGGTATAGTTCGGTATGAATCGGTATAGTTCGATTTGAATTGGTATAGTTCGGTATATTGGTACCGCGTTTGGTATGAATCAGTGTGTTTCGATATATGCATGTACCGTGATATACGCTATATACCGAGGTTCGGTATGAATTGGTTTACTTCGGTATACCGTATGTACCGCGGTATATCGGTACATGGTATGTACCGAGATTTGGTATGAATCGGTATGCTCAGTACCGAAATTTCGGTATGCAACATTATACCCGTACCGAAAAAAAAATCACAATATACCAAATTTTTGGTATTTTTTGTATTTTTTCGATACGGTATGTGCGGTATACCAATTTTTCGGTATACCGTAACACCCCTACTGCTGCTTTCCCTGCCCTTTTGTTTTATTAATAATGTCTACGGGCCTTTTTAAATACT
This sequence comes from Lavandula angustifolia, assembly GCA_028984105.1. Classification (NCBI taxonomy): domain Eukaryota; kingdom Viridiplantae; phylum Streptophyta; class Magnoliopsida; order Lamiales; family Lamiaceae; genus Lavandula; species Lavandula angustifolia. The sequence continues at coordinate 975,768 of CM054825.1, read as the reverse complement.
ACAACTGGGCCTAATCATTAAAAGGATTAACAAATTGGCCTAAAAAAATACGAATAGGCCTAATAATAAAAACACGATCCCATATCATTAATTGCTAATTATTTAAATATCTTATCTAACCCACTATCTTAGTAGATAGTTACAGATAATGGGTATAATCTAAAAAATTCGAATTTTTCAGTTTTTTAACTTCCCCTAAATTTATGCAAAAAATATTATGCATTACAGAAATAATTTTATCGCCGGAATTTCGTCGGATAATCATAAAACATAGAATCTCATTCTAATTTTAATCCGACTATTAATTTTAAAAACATGATAGCATTCTCATTTTAAAACAGATTTAAGCATATAATATATCAAAACAACCGATTTTAAAACAGATTTAAGCATATAATATATCAAAACAACCGTATCGAAAAGACAAATATAATGATACATAATTCATGCTCATAAAATGAATAGCATAAGATCAACGATAATAAGAAGAACTTCAACAATATGATGCTTTGATAATGCTTTATTTCATAAAAACATATTCTAATTAATTTCCAATCATGCTTTGATACTAATATCGAAAATTGATTATAGAATACATACCTGCAGTGGAATTAAGCAGTAGACGAACTCTTACTTTAAACGTGCTCCAGATCACCAATTATCATAAGGATCACGGTTTATTTACACAATTCAAGTGTTGAGATGTCCAATGAAGAGAGAAGAATGAGAAAATAGCTTACGTTCCTCCGTTGATTTCTTTTTGAATTCACATAATATATATATATTATATTTTAACCGCTTCGAATTCAATATATATATATATATATAACTTATTGCATATAAGTCCCCTACTTATATGATATTACATAATAACCCTCATGGGTTTAAATATTTCCAACAAAGGAAAATGAGAGAATAAGGTGAAATTTTTTGTAACACCTTCACATATACATAGAATTAATTGTAACGGATCTAAAATCACTATGCAACGGATCTAGAATTAATTGTAACGGATCTTGAAATGGAAAGCTATTTGTTTTCAATACAAAATCTCTCTCTCTTCAGTTATGGAGTTGGATCCCACTAAAGATTCACCATTCTCCATTTGAGGTATTGAACAGTGAGTACTCTCAATCCATTTAAATGGGCTGATGGGCTGCTGGATCGCCACATTTAACTCTCTCTTCATTTAAATGAGCAGATTGAATAGCGATGCGGATGCTCTTAGATAGAGTCTTAAAGTTTTGACATTATTGCTTCTATTTTCTTGGTTTAGTTTGTGTCCTTTAATTAGCCAAATAGGAGTAGTATTTTGAAATTTCTACCATAAATTGGAAAGGGGATTTGCCTGTTTGATTTTTATGGAAAACTCTCATAATTATTTCCATATGCAGGAAGACAATAGATGCAGACATAAAAGCCTAAGCTGGGCCAACAACAACAATTTGAGCCACAACGACATGCCCATACTAGAGTTATTAGACACCAGCGGCTTTTCACATTGGCCCTCAATATAAATGTTTGCATGTGGCATTGAACCCCTCTAATTTACATTTCTACTTTTTCATTTTATTGTCCAAGCTATTAAGACCAGTAAAGTTAGATAAGACCATTATTTGGACTTCGAGTTTGAGAGAATCACTTTAAATTAAAAATTGATGATCATCAGTCGATGATAATTCAATGTTCTAATAGAAATCACTTATTTTGTGTTTGGAGGCTTGGACTGCCGGTTAAATTCAATGGCCGAAATTGAGTATCAATTTGAAACCAATGGTCAAATTCGAATTTCATTTGTTAGGAATCATGGAACCATAGGTTACAAACATTGTTTCATATTTTTTGAACCATCACCACAAGCACAGGTAGTGTTTACAGTGTTACGAGTATCTACAATGATATATTTATGAATGGATAAATCCAACTATTGGAATGAAAGTTTGGGTGGAGATAGGGCGGATCCAGAATTTTTGATTAGGGGGGGCAAAATTTATTGGGGCTTGAGTTTACTTTGTACGGGGGGGCGGAGCCCCCGAAAAAATTTTTTTAGCATTTTTTTCTATTTAAATCTAATTAAACTTATTCTTTATGGCTTATTTAAGGATTATATTCTTCTTTCATGAATAACTCATGTATTTTTTATATTTATTCGAAAAGTATAGTACACAATCCTATTTTGACATCACTCTAAATTTAATTAGAGGAAATTATGAAGAATAACAATATCTAACTGAGGAATTAATAAGTATTCAAATGATAGTTTATTTATACTTCAAATGTTCTTAATTTTATATCAGTAAGTACATGAAAAAAGAAAACACAAACATAGTATATTAATTGCATCAAGTTATATAAGTTGACTCTACCAAACTAGGTATCCAAAACTCAAAATCTACACCTCCACTAAAATATGCGACACTTAATATACGTTTTTTTAAAATTTTTCAAAGTTAGGATAACAAATTTAAAAATTTCGGGGGGGCGAATTTGAAAATTTAATTGGAACAAGTACGAAAATTAAAAATTCAGGGGGGCGGTCGCACCCACCCGCCCCCCCTTGGATCCGCCCCTGGGTGGAGAGCTGTGGCGGAACTAGAGCTATGAATTTGGGGGTCAAAGTAGAGGAATAACGGTGACCGAAAGTAGAGAAAAAAATAGAGAGTTGCTAAATATAATTTTAAATGGTTTGAATACAAACACGATATGAAAGATATATATATATATTATTTCTTGTATATATTATGCTGAGAAAGATACTTATATAAATAGTAGAAAAAAGAGAGAAAAATACTTAAAACATGTGAGAGAGTTTTGCATATATACTGAATTAATTATACTACTAATAAAACAAAAGAAAACTAGCAAGAAATAATTTAAAAGTCTAAAAATAAAAATCAAATAACTGCAATAGGTTTCAAACATAATACCTCTCTTAAAAGAAATAAATCCACTAACAACTCTACTACAAGTGAATAATTAATTATATTTTCCACTAAAATTATGTATAGGCAACACGAATCCTATACCCTATTCAGTTGAAATTCCGTCGGTCGGGGGTTCGGTCGACCTGGTGGAGAGAGAAATATAGAAACAAGGCCACATGTTCCCTAACCTAGTCTTGGAATTACTATTTATTTCAACAAAATGGGTTTATTATTTTTCATTGTTTCTGGAAGGCATTTAAAAAACTGTAAGTGCCTTTATATATATATATATATATATATATATATATATATATATAGGGGAGAGTTCTATAGAGAACACCCTTATATAGAGAAATAAGAACAAATCCTCACCCTTGATCTAGACTAATAGATGGTGTAGATGGAACTGAAAATGCATTTCATTTGTTATTTTTTTTAAACCCAAAACTCTCATTAAGGGTAAATTGGGTAGGAATTGTGCATATTATTCATTTTGTAAACAATGAAAAGTGGCTAGGGTTTTTACCACTCCAATCTCGTTCCTATATTCAAAAAATTACCATTCCTTCTCTACCCGCTAAAAAATGGCGATTTGGAATTGAAACCAAAGATAGGGTGAGGTTTCAGAGGCGCCGCGTGAAGCAGCTTTCGGAGGCGACTCTGAAGAAGCTTTCGGAGTTCACGCGTGAAGAACATTTCAGAGGCGACGCGTGAACAACGTTTCGGAGTCGACGCGTGAAGAAGCTTTCGGAGGCGACGCTTGAAGAAGGTCAGTTCCGAAGTAGTTCTTATTTTGTCCATTCAATACGAAAGGGCAACGTTATTCTGTCCATCTAAGGTATGTGCTGCGACTTTCATCTTCGAAATTAATACACTACGAAATCGAATTGAAACATTGCGTAATCGAATTGATAAATTATCCGAAAACGTTAGCTAGGGCTTTTTTGGTGGATTGTGAATTGATAAACTGCGAAATCGAATTGGGGGTTTTTTTGGATTAGTGTTTTATTAGTTCAGTTTGACAGATTATGCACATTTCAAGTAGAAATTATGCACATTTTGTAAATTGATAAACTGCGAAATCGAATTGGGGATTTTTTTGGATTAGTGTTTTCACAATTCAGTTTGACAGATTATGCACATTTCAAGTATAAATTATGCACATTTTGTACTTCAGCTTCAGCTACTTTGGTGGTTGACAGATTATGCACATTTCAATATCTGAACATTTATTCTGAATGCACATGCACGTTGAACTATTATGCACATTTCATGTAAAATATATGCAACTTAGTAGCAGAAAAGGTAAAATTACATTGCCCTATCACATTTCAGTACATTCATATGCACATGTGATTACGTTTATATGCACATTCAATGTTTCTTTATGTGCACAACTTTTAGGTTGATAATGTAAATGTAAATGAGGAGCACATATCAGAAGGTGAAAAAGAGAAAGGTGAAAGAGAGAAATTGGTTGATGGAGGTGAACAAGTAGCTGAAGCTGAAGTACAAAAGGTGAAATTAAATTAACATAATATGTGTGCAGTTAGATACAAAATCATAGAATTCTAGTAATTGTTTGTTATATGCACAAGTTGCAGGGTGTTGATGATCTGACTTGTAATGTAAATGCAAATGAGGTTACTCCTAAGGAGAGGGTTGAGGAATGTGAACAGGATACGGAATCAGAAGGGACTGAGAATGGTGACAATGAAGCTGAGAAGAATAAAGGGACCGGAGGCAAAGTTGGGACAGACATGGCTGTAAGCATTAGTTCACTATTTCTACATATTCAATGATAAACTTCATTACATATAATTTGACTATTGGTAGGAAACTTCAAGGGATGGGGAGATGCGTAACAAGAGACTACAAAAGCGAAAACCATCTACTTGTATATCCCTATATGTGAGAAGAACAGTTGAATTGACAAAGATATTAGTTAAATCTGAGAAGGTTTTAGGAATGTACACTTTTTACAATAAGGATTCACAGTAAGTCTGAATGTTTAATGATTTATTAGTCGTTAGTTTCAATTTGTATTGATAAATCTAAATACTATAAATGGATATATGTAGGGATAACATCATCTTTGACAATGCGGATGATTTGGAACTTGGAAAGGAAATATTTCAGAGCTTAGCACGAGGGAAGCACGTAAACCTTATTATCATGCAGCTATGGAGCCAGATGGCTAAATTCAAAAGAAATCTTGAAATCAGAATCCTCAGAACGACGTTTCTTTGCCAGTCCAAAGGTCACGGTAAGTATAATTTATACAAACATTTCTTAATGATTATGCACATCAATCAAACTGTATATGCATACATTTATGAATTATTATGCACATTTATGCAACTTTGTATGCAAACAATTCTGAATGATTATTTATGGATTTTATAGGACTACGCCATGCATCGCAACTATACCAAATTTCGTGAGCAATTATTGGGGGATATTATTTGTCATCAAGAAGAAGAGCTTGATTTGCTTGATCAGGTAAGGACTATGAAAGTTTATTGTTTTAGTACAGAGTTTTGCTTAATAGAACATATATGATTGATATGTACAACACACAGTTTGTTTTCCCGGTGTACATTGGTCAGCGGCACTTCATGGTAATGTTTGAGACGAAGAAGCCTAAGGTTCATGTAATCGATAGCTTGAACGATGAAAAATCCAGATGTTCGGAAGCAAAGTACTTGGACTGGACAAACAGATTGGTACGATATTCTATCCATTTTGATACGAAAATGATAAGTAGTTTCTAAAATTGCCAACTGATATATTTAATTAATTTTGTGTAGAGAGAATCACTAAGGTTGTTTCTGCTGGATCATGACCTAGAGATGAAGGCTGTTGTTGTGCAAGGTTCCCCCATGAACGTTGTGCTCGTGAAATGGGGAGATCCTAAGAATGTGAAGGACACAGAGATTTATACCATGAGACATATGGAAACATTCATGGGCGACTCGGGGACTTGGCGATGTGGGCTGACAAAGAATTCAAAGAATCAAATTCCAATCCTAAGGGTCAGGTACTGCACTGCACTCTTGACATGACCGCATAACCGGATAACTGAGTAGACAGTTTAAGCTGCAAAAGAACACTATGAGAAGATGTCCAAGGAAGAAATATAGACGTGCTGAAAAAATTACTTGGTTGATGTTTTAAAATTTCATATTATTTTGTTGTGATGGTGGTTGATGATGTTATTTTGAAATTTAGTTGAATTCATAGTAGAAGTACAAGTTAGGACATATGATGGTTTTTGGGTGCACACTGAAGACATATTATATGCACATTTCAATACTTGAATTCTCTTATTCAAGTTATGAATTTTTTTAAAGTGTTACCTAAGTTTATTTTATTTAGATAGGCACGATTTTTGTATTTATGAAAAGATTGTTTAAGGAAGGACTCGTAAGATCGTTTCGACGAAAATTTCAGATGTTTACAGGCAAGAAAAATGAATGCATTTGTTATGTACATTTACTGAATTTGTGTTATGCACATTCAGCCAAAGACAATATTATCTGTATGTTTTGCAACAACAAATTCATAAACAAGGATCCAACTCGAATAATTTCAAATGCGATACATCATGAAACAAAAACATTTAAAGATGTCATAGTGCAGATTTAGAATTGTTCATTCATCTTCAATGGTCGTTTGATCACAGTTACGAGCATCGTGATTGGTCAATTGTTTGCATTTACTGCATTTCCTCTTTGGTTTGTTTGCTTTACGAATAACAACTTCTTTCCTCGATTGAATACGACTTCCACTACCGTTTGTCTTAACTGGACTAGGAGACAACAGTGATACACTCTCCGAAACCGAACAACCATAGAAATCTTCAATGATCTTCTTCTTGGCATTACCATCACTTTAACAAAATTAGAATGTTAGTTCTTCGTTGGAAAAGTACAAGGTAAATTAATGAATTAAATCAAATAAAATTATATAGAGCACGTACTTTTTTGTCTTTGTTCCTGCTGTAAGATTTGAATACTTCTCCGTCACTTGTTTTAGATCCAACAACAATCTCACCCGTACCTCTTCACTACACTCAACCAGTCCAATACATCTATAACTCTCATATAACAACTCCCGATTGTCCTTCGATTTGATCCTTCGCCAAACCGCACAAACCAGCATATACTTTGTAAAAATGAACACCATCATCCAAATGGCTGAATTTTTGACCAACATAAGGTTTAAGCTCGACGGGACACACTGGACTATAACACATTTCGGTGCTATCCATAATAGACTCTTCAAAATCAGTTGAATCAGCTGGTAAATAATGAAACAACACTAAATGAATACAATCCGCAAATTTTTTACGAAACACAATCACAATGTGCGTAAATGCAGGTCATAAATGTGCATAAACATAATAGGTGCAGAAAAAGTCATAAATACAACTTAAATCTACACACAATTGATGAAGCTCAAGGATAAATTCTCTTCACAAATAACATTAAATCCATGAAACAAACAACATCTTATCAAACCCATGAGACGATTGTTCTAACGAACACGCAAATTTATTCATTTCGCACAATCAGTACAAATTAATAAAACACCCAATTCAATTTTCGAATTACAATAGAAAATGCAGAGTAGAAATTACCCATATCCTTCGGAAATGATAGTGGCGAATTCCAAACGGGATGCAAATGAAGGATGTGCACAGCGAAACGAATGAAGAAACAATGGCAATCGAATGCGAGGATTTTCTCTTGAATTCTGAATGAACCCTTCTGTCGAAAATACATCTGGAGGAAGAGAGAGAGAAAATGTTCTTACATCTTAAAACATAAGAGGAGAAAATACGAATATACCCTTAATGAGTATTTTTTCCCTTCAAAATTTGATTAGTCAACACTCAATCTGAACCACATATCACGAAAATGAATGGCACGGATTTGTTCTTATTTCTCTCATTAAGAGTGTGTTCTCAAAAGATCCTCACTCTCTCTCTCTCTCTCTCTCTCTATATATATATATATATATATATATATATATATATATATATATATATATTCTTCAAATGCACAAAAGAGCCGTTGTAAACTAGCCCTTGAATTATATAAGTTGGACCAATAATTTTTTAAGTCCTATAAATATATGATTATTGTTCACTCTTTCTTTCTATTATCTCAATTTTCTTTTATTTCCAAATACATTTTATTTTATAACTTTTATCCAAACAGTTTCAGTTTGTCAAATTATAAGAATTTGAACGAAGATGAATATGTTCCAAATTCTCAAGTTCCTCTAAATATGTACTTAAATTTTTTTTGCTATTAAAAAATGTACTAATATGTAAAATAAAAATATATAAAAAAGTGGAATGAGTTAAGGGATAAGTAGAATTGATAGATGTGGATGGATGAATGAATAAGAATGTGTAATTAAAAATTGAGTGTTTGAAAAAAAAGATATTGAAATCATATAAAGGAAAAAAGTATTTATGGATTGACAAACCATTATAGATGCTCTAATGCCTTATTGTGCAGTGTCATATTCAAGTTTAATGCTGATAACATGTAATGTAGTTGGCATTCTTATTTCTGTGTAAATGGTTGATTTAGAGTCGATCTAGTATTCAATCTCCGTTATAGTAATATTATTTTTTAGTAACAAGAAAAAATCACTTGTTATTTGTGGTGGAGATTATAGGAACATGTGACCTTCAAATTATCAGTTTTTACTTAAAAAACGCAAGAGTTCTTGAGCACACAAATGAGTCCACCGGAATTTTGGCCTTCAAAACTCGAGTAATTAATGATTTATTGAAATCTTTTGACCAAATGTGAATGTTGGATATATTAATAAATAAATTGGAAAAGCAAATTATAACAACCCATTTAAATTGATACAAATAGGTGGTGTTCAAAGATCACGTGTTGAACGTTTGTTAAAGCATGTAGAAAAATTGTCTAGATTCAGCTGAGGTTTGGTCCGACAAAATTGCAGATGCATGAACACTTACGCCAACAGATCTTGAATTGCTTCATAGATTCAGTTCCAACTTGATCTCGAAAAGTAAAGATGGAGCAAAAAATTATCAAAATATTACATTATTCGAGCTCGATTACCCGATACAAAAGTAATTAAATAAGCTCAAATACATATCTTTAAAGAGTCAATATCATTTCAAATAAATGTAATGATCGATCGACTTAGACGCGAGTCAACTCTCTCATACAACTTTACTGTGGAATAGGTCACCGAGCCAAAAAAAAAATGATAGTACTATATTGATTATTAATATAAATAGGCGATTGAAAAAAAAAAGTATTCAGGTTAAGATTTATAAAAGTATTACGTGTTTGTTTCATTGAAAAAAAAAAAAAAAAAAAAACCTACTCGTGTTTTTAAATTTATTGCAAGAAAACCCCTAAAATCAAATAAGTGTATTTCAGTCACTGTGATTGTGTCTCAGCACGATTTTTATATTGTTGCTAATATACAATGTCTAAAATACACTAACAATGTGCATATGATGTTTAGTCTTTATAAATTCACAACCTCACAAGCATATGTGTTGGCATTGCAGCTCGCATTTTAAATCAATCTATTATCAGTTCTTCAAAGTTTACGTTTTCTTCTAATTCTTATCTAGTGCATTAGATTTTGCCTCGTTTAGTTTAGTAATGTTATTTAGATACTAACAATATTAAAAATTTGAGAATGATTGAGATAAACACACTGTTAATTTTAAGGGTTGGGAAGAATTTCCAGACATCATTTTTAAAATACGAGGTAGTTTTACGCCATTTTCCCATATAAATAGTGATATTTTCAATTGCAATAAAATATTGGCCGTAAAAAGTGCTTTTCATACAATCATGTTCACACATATTATTTTCATATCATCAAATATATTTTCATGACTAATCAGAAAATTTGTGTGCACTACTTAGAGGGTGCTTGCAATAACTTAAGCTCATGAATTTATAACTTAATTTAAGAATAAATTAATTTTTAGTGTTTGCAACGGCTTAAAAGTTGCAAAATTCTCTAAAATTAATGTAAATAAGTTGATGTTGGTTAAGTTGGGTTTAACCAACCTTTTCAACTTAATGACATATTTGTAATTCTATATAAACTATGGTTTGACGCTTTAGTTCTAAATTTCAAAATAAGTTACTACAGTATAATATTCACAAACACTATTGTTTTAACTTTTTCTACTCTTAAGCAGCATTTGCAAACACCCCACTAATTCTTTAAATTAAATTTTTAACAACTTCTACTTAAATTAAGAACTTAAAAAAAGTTTAAGCTATTTCAAACACTTAGAAAACATTACACCGTAGGATAACATAGTGATTGAGTAGGTTGCCTTGTAACTTAATTATACATTTTCAAATATCAATTACTATAGGTCAAACTTTTCATATTTAGTTAGCCTAGTATAATTTAACTTTTGCATATTGTTTTTATGCTATTACTCAAGAGTGGATTTTATTCATCACCATCTCGAATAACAACTACAAATTTTTATGATCGCTCCCAAAATTGTGGGTCGAGTTTATTGCGCTAAGCACACTTGAGTTTCAGAAATTATGTACAAAATTATCATCATTTCCCCTCAAATTTGAGACAAATATAATTGTCATGGTCTTCATTACAATATTCAATGACTTGAGAATATTGTAAAAGATATTTGATATATTTATAGTACATGCTGGAATGAGATTCAGTATGATAAGATTTGAAGATCCCAAAACCCTAGCTGAATGATGAACCTTGTATAATATAATAGCTTAGTTGAGTTCAGCATGTTAGGAACTCAGTAGGCTAGCTAGAGTTCAGTAGCTGATAGGGCTTAGTAGATCATATGTCGTTCAGTCGATGAACTTAGCATCAAGAACTCAGTTGAGATTGCTACAACCCACTGAATCTGCACAGGAATTCGAGCCATGAGCTGAAATCTCAAAAGAATGGAAATACGAGACAATTTAGTAAAAGGTCCGAGGAATCAGAGGAAGTCAACTTAGCATGATATTGGAGTTTGAACAACCCTCACTTACTCGCTAACCTCGACCAATGAGAAGCCGCCAGCACAATACTTGCTCTGACATAAAGCTGCTTCCATACTGAAAAAGAGGGAATCTCTACAGTATCATTCAAAATGAAGATGACCATTTTTCTTATCGTTTTCGACACGTGTCTAGACTCCCTCCAACATATCTATTCATACTTCGAGACTATAAACAGAGAAGAGTCTTCATGCAGAGAAGACACCATCAACACGGGAACATAAGCATTCAAGCGAACCAACACTCTAACAAACTCAAAGTCAAACCCAACGAAAAACTTGCATACATAGATATTCTTTCTAGTTCTTCACTCTAGAGTTTTTATCAATTCCCTTTCTCTATTCTAAGCAAGCTTATTGTAAAATCATTAGCTTAGAAAACTCGAAGGAGTTCAGCTTTCTGAATTGATCTTATTGTAAGAACCCCTTCATAGTTGGAGAAACTCAAACCTTCACGATTGAAACTGTAAAGTGACTGCGACTATAAGTAGATATATGTCCAGCGTACAGATTAACTGAGACTTGCTCAATATAAGCAAATAAGACCGCATTTATCCAGTGCACAGATCAACTGAGATTTGCTCAATATAAATTAATTCAAGTACTCCTTCTTTGTTCAGGACAGTTGACGTAAGATCCTATGTATCCGAACCACTTTAAAAATTCTGTGTCGTTTTTACTGTTGCTTTGTTTAATGTTCATATTGCATAAAACTAACTTTTAAACAATCAAAATAAAACAGGTTTTTCAAACTGAGACGAACATATTTTTGGGCCTACACTTCCGCGCACAATATCCAATATTGAACTACTGTTCACTGACTGAAGTCAGTAGATAGGACTTAGTAGAATGTTATCTCTGCCCACGCGATCCAGAAAGTTTATTTGGTCAACTGACTAGTTCAGTAGACTTGTTCACTAGCAATATTCAGGTGTACTGACTTTCGCGTTTGAATTTTGAAAGTTGCATTCAGGTGTATTCATCCATCTCCTTCTACACCTGAAGGCTCGTCTCTGGACCAAGAGGACATTACCTTGCCTTAGTTGAAGACATGATGTCTTAGAAACAGAATGTACGTGTTAATTAAGATCCTTTTTCTATCACCCCAAACAACTCCTTTTTTCTCCCTTTTGGAAGTAAAAAATGAAGGTCCGAATTCAAAAGGTCTCATCTCTAATGGGATCATGTAAAAAGTTATCTTTTTGGTCCAAACACAAAAGCTGCAAAATTTCATGTGGACTACGTTAATTTGGGAAATTCACATGAATTATAGTAATTCTATTTTATTTGTGGTGTGTGTTTGTCACACACCACCGAATGTTTGGTTCCATTATCTTTTCAATACTTTATTAAATATGTTAGGCATTTGACCACTACAATCATTCGAGAATCACAACAAATAATTTCCAAAACTCAAGATCTTGAAATCTACAAAAATAATTAAAATAAACACAACGTTTATTGGTAAACTAAAAGAAACCATTTCAACGACCAATTGCTGTAAATTAACTTATCCATAACTTTTCAAAGATGTCCTCAGAACCCCTAATTTTCCCTTTAAATTTAGGAAAAAGAAAAAATGACATAAGGGTATGAATACAAAGTCGGTTAATTTAAGAATGACCTAATGATAAAATCTGCAAAATTATATTTTGTCAATTTAATTGTCGCTTCGCCCCTTGATTAATAAGTAAGCCACTCATGCCCTATATAAAAAACTTTCTAATAACTAGCTTTTTTTTGAATAACTTGGCAAATTGAATCGATTATATAGTGAAAAAATATCACATTTTAATCGCACCTATGCGTGCAACTAGCTATGCAGGAATAGATAATAGTACCCTAAAATTACAATTACAGAAGAAAAGGTGTGAAATAATAATTTTCTGAAAAAACGATAAAAATTCATAATTCGTATTTGCGGAAGGTGGTGGTCCTCATCCACCTACTAACCAGAGGCGGATGTAGGGGTGGGCTGGGGTGGGCTCCAGCCCAATGCAACCCCGGCCCAGAAATTACATTTACCCGACTCAAATTTATTTTTTACATATTTCATCTCACCTCAAATCAGTCCAAATGATTTGCAAATTTATTATAATTGAAATCCATTTCAACACAAATTCTAATTCGCAAGCCCAAATCCCAAAATCTAATTTTGACAGCCCCCATTTTTCGTGTCGATGCCGAATTTTATGTGTAAATTTTACGAAAAAAATAATTCGTATTTTATGAAAATTTAATATATTGAAGCAAATTTAAAAATATATTAGTTCAATGGCCCAACAACAACTAAATTAAATGGTCCAACAACAACAATTAAATTAAATGGTCCAACAAGTCAACAACAATAATCCTATACAACGAGAATTGAGATATAATTGAGAGGATAGTGAATTAACGACACTTCAGAGGACAGAGGAGGGATCAAGGAGCGAGAGTTAAGCAGACCGTATCCTAGGCGTCCGGAGTCCTTACTCTTGACTTCCTTATACTCATTGTTACATTATATTTTGTCTAAAAAAAAATTTTCGGGGGCTTCGCCCCCAAACCCCCAATAAGTCTTGCATCCCCCATCTATAAATCCTAGTTCCGATCCTCCAGACCCCCCCAGTATACATTTCTAGATCCGCCCCCTGCTACTAACTATGATGAGTATGTCACACAATATGAATAATTTTGTATGATATTCAGTTTTTATATAATTTATAAGCTATTTCAGGAACAATTACCCAATAAGCTTCAAATATTTCCTCCATCACAAAAAATACTTGCTAGATAATTTTCAATTATCGAATAATTTTGTGTTTGATCACTGTTTACCGTACTTGACGAAAAGATCTATGACAATTATCAATTCTCTACAACTAACACAATTTTGGACATACTTTTTAATATATTGTAAACTCGAAGTTCCAGGCAGCAAGCCCTCTGTCGGTAATTTAGTACATAAACGCATCTGCCAAAATTCCGGTAAGGATTTGTGGCTACCAAATTTCTGCAGTTAAAACAGAGCTTTGCTGAAATAGCCAAATCTAATCACATTAAGAATTTCGCGATTTCCCAACGGAAAATTCCGTCGGTAATAGATATACCGATGGAATATTGATGGAATAATTCCGTCGGGTCAGGCTTAGTCGCTAAATTTCTTCGACGGAATGTGTCTGTTGACAAAGATCACCGACGGAATATTCCACCGGGAGTATGTCGCCGGTTGTTTTGTCGGCGACAATCACCGATGGTTTACCGACGGAGTTTATTCATCGGTGACATCCCCGATGGAAATTTCCATCGGCATTCAACTTGTACATATTGGCTTACCGACTTATTTCCGTCGGTAATCTTAATTTTTTTTTGAATTTTTCGTACCCAATTGTCGACATTCTGTATCAATATTAATAGTTTTACCAGCCAACCAATCACATATATATCAAATCCAAACCCAAAATAGAGAATAATTATTAATTTAAAATAGAAATATATATAAATCTACAAATTCAAGTATTCAGTATCAATATGTAAATCATAAAGAGGCGGGAGAAGAGGATTGGTTTTCGTCAGAAGCGTCTCATCGGCTGGAGGAATCCATCATCGCCATCATCTGCTCGCTCCTGGAGGTCCCTCCTAGCTGCCGACTCCTCCTCCAGCTGACGCAAAATCTCGAGGTTGTTCTGGGATGGCCCACGTGAAGAAGTAGAAGAGCAGGTGGCGGCGTTCATGAAGCTACTCCCTTCCTCCCCGAGACAGTACAACCACTGCTTCTTGTCCGAACACCTTCCAACACCAGATAAATCGCGTTTTTATTCGTTTTGGGGCCTTCTTCAACAACAATCCGCTTAACCTCCGCCTAATAGACCATAAAAGCAAAACAAGGTGAAACTAGCAACTTTAGAATAATATCATATATATTGTAATTGGGTGCTTATATGAAGTCTCGCCGCCTTCATATTCGAGAAGTCTCCATTTTTGTAATGGAGACTCTGGAAAATGTCAAACGCGGTGGACTCTAAGGAGCATCCCCTCTCGGAAGCCTATTCATCACATGCATAAACAAAATTGTGTCAAAACAAAAACTTTATGACTAAAAACTTATTAAAAATGAGACTTACCGTAGATTGGGAGTACTGTAGAGCTGATCGGGACCCTCCTTTGTGCTTGCTCATCCCGGCGTCCGGCTCTGGCTCTGACCTCCGACACTGGGAAGCAGTCTCCGACTTGCTGACAACCTCTGGCCGCATCTAGTATTCATTGAGGGCTTCCCACCTCTCTGTGTTGATGTAGTCTGAGTTTTGAGGGCGCCCCTTCTTCATCTCGAAGTGTCAATCACTGAAACTCTTCGATGCCTTCTTATGCCGCATCTGGTAGACAGCCTGATGCCAGTCAGCAGGCCAGGGGAAGTGCTTCTGCAATTTACAAATTGATACATGTTAGATACATTAGAATGTTAAATTATAAATTGTGAACTTCAAAAAAAACTTACCTTAAATTCCTCAAAGTACTGCGTCTTAATGTCAGTGGGCGTTAGCTTCAAAGTGAACCCAATCGGGTTATTAATCTTCTTGAAACACTCAATGATTGTGTGAGTCAATCCAGATTGCTCAAGCAATCTCCTACTATTGAAAAATGGTTTAGCCAAGTTATAGTTGATATATTTGAAAAGATAAAAGCAATTACTACATGCCCCTCCGCTGAAATCTCAAAACAGCGGCGATTAGCAACTGAGCAAGAACCGGTAGAAACAATAGCAGTCGTGGACCCTGTTGGTGGAGGACTGACCCCATGCCCAAACGATGAAGGGGTGGCTCAACGCTCAGCAGGAGCTGATATAGTCCTACCGCCACGACCTCTTGGAGGGGCCATGTACCTGAAAATAATGAATCATCAATTGTCCAACAATAATAAGATCATAAATAAGATAATCAATTGCTGACATGCGGGATTGATATGCATTCATTTCAAAACACTCAATTATTGTGTTACTTCCATATATCGAACACCATTAGTTCCTAATTCAAATTAAATAACAATAATTGAGAATATCCAAAATTGACATCGGACATACTGAAAACTTAATATATCTACATTCCCAAATTTAGAACATTATCTAACCATCACATTGCCAAACCAATCAAACACAAGAAAAACTCAATAGAAACACGAATGTTATAAAACATCAATAGAGAGAGAGAGAGAGAGAGAGAGAGAGAGAGAGAGGGAGAGAGAGTTATCAGGTTGGATTCAACATCAGCAGGCGAAGAAGGGAGAGGGGGAGAGCCGACGGGTGCGCGCAGGCGGCGGCGGTGCAGGGAAGAAACGCAGGCAGATGGAGTGTTTCTGTGTTCGAAATAGCCTCTGCCCGGTACTAAAGAACTTAGGGCTTACCGACAGACATACCGACGGAATATTCTGTCGGTAAACGAATAAAAAATTTGTCGACGAGAAAACCAAATTTAAAAAAAAACGCGGACTGAATATTTTGTAAGCAATAATTTTGAAAAAAAAATTCAAAAAATTCAGTATTTGTTTACCGACTTCGTCTTTCCGTCGCCATTCCGTCGGTAATTTATTTGGATGCTATTCCGTCGGTAATCCGTCGGTAAGTGACCCATGTTTTTTTTCCGTCGACAATTCCATTGGTAAAACCAAGATATTTTGTAGTGAATTAAAAAAAAACAAAAATGTAGCATTTCCTTAAAGTTATGCACAAAATACCCAACATTATCAAAACACCCTCAAATTTTCGCCAACATGCCATCAATTGAGGTGTTTCCTTCGTAGTTTGTGTCAGCAATGATTGATTTTCGAGTGAATTAATATATTTTGCTAAAAACAGCCAGTTGCCGATAGAGTGCCTAAGAGTGTTGTTGAGCGCCTATAGGTTATTTTAAATAAATAATCGAGGCATTTTAATTCGAAAATACACACATAGTGCCCATGGTATGCCTTTAAGTGCCTATACATGACCTCAATTTTCGATTCAAATATTTTTTTGCAAAAAATTGTAGTACCTATGGGGAGCCTAAGTGTGCCGTTGCGTGCCTACAGGGTTTTTTTCAATTAATATTATAGGCACTTGAATTCAAAAATACACACAGGTAAGCCTTTAAGTGCATATACATGAACTCAATTTTCAATTGAAATATTATTGCCGTAAAAACATTCAGTGCCTGAAGGTGCCGCAGAGTGCCTACATAATTTTTTCAAATCAATATTCTAGGCACTTGAATTTGAAAATACGCATAGTCCCCATGCTATGCATTTAAGTGCCTATACATGATCTCAATTTTCGATTGAAATAATATTTTTGTTAAAACTATCAGTGCCTACGGCGTGCCTAAAGGTGTCGCAGAGTGCCTATAGTTTTTTTCAATGAATATTATAAGCACTTGAATTCGAAAATACACATTGTACCCATGATATGTTTTTAAGTGCCGATACTTGACTTCAATTTTCAATTGAAATATATTTTTTGTTAAAACGTTTGGTGCTTAGCGCATGCTTAAAGGTGCCGCTGAGAGCCTATAGTTTTTTTCAATCAATATTCTAGGCACTTGAATTCGAAAATACACATAATGCCCATGTTATCCCTTTAAGTGTCTATACATGAGCTCAATTTCGATTAAATTATTATTTTAACAGTTTCAGTGCCTATAACGGGCCTAAGGGTGCCACTGTTGGGATTTTGTATACTGGAAGAAAATTTTATGCTTGTATACAATGTGTTTTGTCCCTACCACTATTTTATTCTCCTATCTGATAAATATATATATTTGCACAAGTTATCATTTATCTTGTATAAAAGTTAGATTTGTGTGGTGTGTCGGGTATCATAGAAGACAACACAAATTGGTTGAACTGACAAGATATAAACAATTATCACAGCTGAGACAACTTCATGATATGTTGTCGGTTTAAGCTGCAGTTTAGATAAGAAGTGGCTTGTCTTAACTGCTTGTCTTTACTGGTACACTTAAGGTGGTGTATTGACGGATCACAATGAGATGTGTTCTCCTAACTGACCTTAGTGGAGAACCAAGATCTCAGTGACTTAGCTGGTTTTAAGCTTGGTAAGACTTCAGCTGAGTGCATTTGGCTATCTATCACTTTGACCTACTATGGTGAACGTCATCGCGACCGGATCTACGTATCTTGGGTGTTAGTAGTTATTTGTGGCTCAGGCTGGTTGTCTGTATCTTGCAGCCGTATCCTAGTAAAAATGGATTGATAATATCCCCTGAGGAACTCGAAAGGATTAGCACACTAAACCCAGCCGGTTGATTAAGTTCAGGTGTGTTAATAAGGTCCAGTGGTACTACTCATGAATATAAGATGTTAATTAATTTAATGTCAGTGAGCTTAATTAATTAACGGATATTTCTATCTTAAATACGGAGATCGATTAAGTCTAAAATACAAGCCCTTGCTCAATTTGGGATAAAGGGGTAAGTCAGCACATATTCTCTAGTGGAATGAATCTGTGTTTATTAATTAATTTTGTTCTGGG
This sequence comes from Lavandula angustifolia, assembly GCA_028984105.1. Classification (NCBI taxonomy): domain Eukaryota; kingdom Viridiplantae; phylum Streptophyta; class Magnoliopsida; order Lamiales; family Lamiaceae; genus Lavandula; species Lavandula angustifolia. The sequence continues at coordinate 957,281 of CM054825.1, read as the reverse complement.
CTGAGCATGTATAATTAATTAATTTGAGGCCCATCTTTATTTCTTGTATTGGATCCCTGATCTGACCCAATTAGTTGCCTAGTTATTTATTGTCTCTCATAAATCATTATTAATATATTAATGTATTTTTATATTATTTAATAATATTATTTATCTGGAAATAATTGGCTGGGCCAATTAATTGATAAATATTAGTAGCCCAGTAAATTAATTAATTATATTATGGGCTGGTTATGTGGAAGCCTATTAGAAATATAATTAAATTAATGTGTTACAAATATATTAATATTATATTGGCTTTTGAAGCCTATATATATTAGTATTCTGTTCAGAAACAGATTACACTCATTCATAAAAACTCACGCACGCACGCGAGTAAGAGAGAGAGACATTTATTTATTTTCTTCAGTTCTCTGACCACCCAGAGGAAGAAAAAGGCCGGGACACAGATCAGAAAATCTAACACAGGAGCAACAATCAAAGCCGTGACAACATACGAAGGAGGAAGGTAGCGTTTCCAACCCTCAATTATCCTTCAGCCACTACGTGCCTACAACTTATTCTCAAAGAATTTTGAAGGCACTTGAATTCCAAAATATACATAGAGCCTAGGGTATTTAAGTTACTATATATGGCCTCAATTTTCGAGACTGAAAAATTACAAGAAGGATTACTTCTTCCTGGAAATTTGGTGGAGTGCTGATGGAAAGCTTACAGGTGCTGCGGCAATGTCTATTGTTGAGAGGACATGTCTTACTAAGCCTCTATTGTAGGTGTCGGGCTATCTCATTTATTCTATCGAGTGCCTATAGAGCGTCTATGGGTGCCGATGTTGTGCCTATGGTGAATTTTCATGCAAAATTATGTTGATACGACTAATGAACGAGGGAAAATTTTCTATACAGTTTCTTTTGATTATCAGTATGATGAGCTCTATATGTAACCTTACTCCTTCGCAACTACATTTTCAAATTACTCTAACTTTGAGTCCCTTCTCATTCTCTTCGTTCTCATCGCCAAAACATTGAAGATTTTCGACCTGTTATTGTAAAAGTGAACGACATCGGCGACCATGAATTCATGGTTTATATTCCTTCATACAATATTTCTCTTGCATATCTCCTCCAGAACATTGACAAAATGCTCGTTGCTTATCCCCGACGCCCAAATTCAAGACTCGAGCAGAGCAGGAGGAACATGATAAGCGAGTGGCTCAGCTCCTCCAGGACGAGCTGGACTATGAGATGAAGTTGGAAGAAGAGGCACAAAAGGCCAAGAAGAAGAGACAGCCTAAAGTCAGGATGTCCAAGTGTACAACGAGAAAATCTTGGATGAGCACAAGAAGAAGGCTCAACAATCTGCTGATGAGCCGGCTGACTCGGACACTGACAACCTGCCACTTGCTCAGAGGATGAAGAAAATTCCTACTCTTACACCTGAGCAGGAGGTAGAGGATAAGGCGACCTGGGAGGCAACGCAGCAAGGGCTGAATCTCCAGAGAGGAGATAGAAGAGCTGCCGCCCTTAGGAAGAAGAAGAGGTTGGATGACTTGGCGAAGATTATCGAGCTGACTGACAAAATCGCCAAGGAACCAATCCTCGACAGGAGCAAGCAGGTGCCCAAGACTTCCAAATTCTTCTGGCGAGGTGCACAGAAAGCTTACTTGAAGAAGACGCCGCACCGCCGTGTTGACAAATGGATACCATGGAACCTGAATGAGGAATGGGAGGAGCTGAAGATCGGATTCATCAAGGCATACTACGTATGGCAGTGCTATCCTGCTGAGGTACCGGCTGCTGATCTCTTCGACGAGTTCATATATCAGTACGATGCCAACCTCAGAGCGTAGATCAAGCAAATTATTTCCAAGGAAAAGCTGCCACTCGTTGCCCCTGCCTACAGACAGCTGACTCCGCCCATGACCTCTCAAGGAGTTTTGTGTACGAAGGAGATTGAAGATGAGGTTGAAGCTGCTGCACATCACAATGATCTAGATCCTCTGCAGCCTGATGATCTCGAGGACATCCAGACCCTGCGAGCTAGAATCTACAGATCTTATAGGTTGGATCCTCCTGCTACCAAGTCTGCTGAATTCAAGGACAAGATTAAGAAGTTCAAACGATAGCAGTAGATGTTCTCTCTCTGTATAGAAGTTAGGGCTGATTGTAATCATTTCTCATATATATCAGTACCGTGCTTTTGGCCAAACAACTACTCATTATCTTACGGCTGTGTTTATTTACTTTATCACAACTGATCACTGAAGTGATCTGACACACACACACATAACCTTTTTCTCTGATATGCTATCTTTTAGCTGCTAATTACCCTGTTCTTATTGCTCAGTTCTTACTGAAGTCTCTTTGGGTCACTAGTTTAGAACTTAGTGTTCTTAGAGTTTACAGTGGTTTTGGCATCATCAATTAGGGGGAAATTGTTGGGTTATGAGTCAGTGGTTTATCTTAATGTCCACTTAGAGGGTACTTAGTATTATTTTATCAGTAGTTCTTGTAATAGGACTTATCTGTCTTGTCGGTAAAGAAGGAAATCATAGTGATTTGATGCTATGGAATTGAAGATCCCAAAACCCGTCTTGTATCCTTAGTGTAGTGTCGATAAGACTAGATGATGTAATAGGCTAGACTATTTGTATTTTCATTATCGTTTCTAAGTCCTGTAAGGGGTAAGTGTTGGTCTGATCTTCAGTAGGAAGTTACTTTCCAGAACCCCACGTCATCGTTGTAAGAGCTTGTGTTCACATGTCATCAGCTGACTCCACTAAGTAGAAGATCTCTCATCAGCTAACCCACATCAGTAGAAGAACACAAAATAAAAGCTTAGTACCTTCAGAGTCATCAGTTGACTTCACTCAGTAGAAGATCCGTTATCAGCAGACTCAGACGAAGAAGACAGAGATCGTATCAGGTCTACTGTATCCGACAGGAAATGACCCGAGTTTTAACCTCATTCGAAAGTCAGCAGAAGATCATACGAGGATGAGTGAGAGTCAACTCAGATGAGGACTCATGTCTGACAAGTCTCACCTACCTCAAACCTTGACCATTGAGAAGCAGTCTAAGCTCTACCTGCTTTGACCAACTAAAGCTGCTCTCATGCACAGTGACGAACTACTATGCGACAACATTTCGAACATATGGCCGTTTTCCTTGGACGTTTGTGACACGTGGCTTCGTCCTCCAACGAACAAATGCATGGGTCACAACTATAAATAGAGAAGCCTTTCCGAGCTCCACGTACGGGATATCAAAGGGATTATACGCTCAAGCTTTTGAAACACTCTAGCGCTTTCACGAAGATCCAGCGAAGAACTTGCTCATTAGAATATTTCTAGTTCTTCTCTCTAGAGTTTCTTTCTTTAGATCCATCTTCTCTATCTAAGCTCCATTGTTATATCCTTAGCTTAGAACCTTCGAAGGTGTTCACATTTCGTGACTGTTCTTATTGTAAGAACTCCTTCATAGTTGGAGAACATCCCCTCCCCTTCAAACTTCGGTTTGGATTGTAAAGTCGCTAAGGACTATAACTTAGAAGGGTATGTCCAGTGCACAGATACCTTGCTGAGGCTTGCTCAGATTAATCAACAAGACCTCCTGTTCAGCAGGACCGTGGACGTAGGATCTTGCGTATCCTAACCACGTTAAAAACCGCTTGTGTCATTTACTATTTTATTGCACTGCATTCAAACCATCTTACAAACTCATACTTTGCATAAAACGTATTTGAAAGTTCACTAGCCAAAATTATTTGGTTTGCTAAAAACACGTTTTCAAACTTAGACGAAGTCCTTCGGGCCCTACACACTTATCCGCACTAACTCTCCGACTGAGAATCAAATACTGACAGAAGTCAGTAGGAGAAACTCAGTAGTTGAGTCACTCTGACCCGCGATCAGAAGGTTACTTTTTGGCACTGTTCATCAGTTGCAACCTACAGCTCAGCTGTCCTTCGCGTTTGAGAAACAGAACTTGTACTTAGGTGTATCCACCCCCCCTACACCTGTCACTCGTCTCCGAACCAACAACTACTAAGTTCCATCAGTATATGAATGTCATCCGACAGACAAAACTCGCAATTTATGAGAAGTTGATGGAAATCAGACTGGATAAGTGGTCTAGATTTTACAGCAAAGATCGGCGTTACAGTCTACTGACATTGAACGCCGCTGAGTCAATCAATGCTCAATTACTACAAGCTAGACATTTCCAATTATTGTTATGCTCGAGGCAATCTGGCATATGCTTGAGGTTTGGTTCGATGAATGCCGAGGAAAGGCAAATGCAAGAAATAATTAGTTGACAGTGGCATCGGACTGAGAATGTGGAAAGAAGTGGATGCAGCTCGAACGTATACGTTGTGCAGGTCACTGATGACACATACAAGGTCGAAGAAGGTGATCAACAATGGAGGGTTCAGCTTCAGAACGAAGTTTGTGAGTGTTGTGTATGACAGATTGACCTGTTACCGTCAGAGGCGGATGTAGGGGGCGGGTCAGGGGTGGGCTCCACACAAGGCAACCCCCCCGGCCCGAAACTACATTTATCCGACCCAAATTTATTTTTTACATATTTTTCACCACCCCCAAATCACCCAAATGATTTGCAAATTTATTATAATTGAAATCCATTTCAACACAAATTCTAATTCGCAAGCCCAAATCCCAAAATCTAATTTTGACAGCCCCCATTTTTCGTGTCGATGCCGAATTTTATGTGGAAATTTTACGAAAAAAATATTTCGTATTTTATGAAAATTTAATATATTGAAGCGAATTTAAAAATATATTAGTTCAATGGCCCAACAACAACTAAATTAAATGGTCCAAGAACAACAATTAAATTAAATGGTCCAACAAGTCAACAACAATAATCCTATACAATGAGAATTGAGATATAATTGAGAGGATAGTGAATTAACGACACTTCAGAGGACAGAGGAGGGATCAAGGAGCGAGAGTTAAGCAGACCGTATCCTAGGCGTCCGGAGTCCTTACTCTGGACTTCCTTATACTCATTGTTACATTATATTTTGTCTAAAAAATTTTTTTCAAGGGCTTCGCCCCCGAACCCCCAATAAGTCTTGCATCCCCCATCTATAAATCCTAGTTCTGACCCTCCAAACCCCCCCAGTATACATTTCTAGATCCGCCCCTGGTTACCGTGCAGTCATGTTGTTGCCATTCGTCACAGTCGCGCGTGAAAATTTGTATGATCATATCTATTACTTCTACACCACGAATACATGGAAGGATATACACGCCGGTGTCGTAAAATCCATTAGCTCCTCGGGATGAGTGGGGTGTTCCACCGGAGGTTGAGGATATTGTTGTTCTCCCACTAACAATTCCTCGCCAAGCGGAACGTCCTAGGACCAATCGTCGGCCTTCTAGTGCAGAAACGAGCACATCTGCTCATAGACGTCGTGCACGGAGGAAATGCAGCAACTGTGGCGAACAAGGGCATACAAGGTCAACATGTCCTATTTTGGAACATCAAATAATGGATGAAATCTCTTAAATTATCCGTAGTAGTAATGTTGCGGTGTAGTATTTGCATTTCAATTTCTATGTTTGTACTTCGTGTTTATTTCTATGTAATTCGTGTTTGTATTTGATATTTAATATTTAATATGGGTGCCTAAGGGAGCCGAGGGATCCATAGGCACCCTTAGGCACTGTGTTATCCAATTTTATTTTTTTTAAATACGTCTACCTCCTCAGCTATCAATATATTCGGCCGAGATGTCACTCCTGAAATAAGAAAACGGGTGCCTTAGGGTGCCGATGGATAGCTCAGCACCCTTAGGCACTATATACTTTTTTTTTAAATGATACATCTATTCCTTCTATCGGCCAACAACTTCTATGGTCAATAGAGAGAATTCGGGAAACATCTACATATGGTGCCTTAGGGAGCCGCCGGCACCCTTAGGCACTCTAATTTTTTTTTAAATGATACATCTATTCCCTCTATCGGCCAGCAACTTCTACGGCCGATAGAAGGAATGCGGGAAACATCTACATATGGTGCCTTAGGGAGCCGTCGACACTTTTGGGCACTTTAATTAATTTTTTTTTAAATGATACATCTATTCCCTCTATCGGCCATCAACTTCTAGGCCGATACATGGAATGCGGGAAACATCTATATATGGTATCTTAGGGTGCCGATGGATAGCTCGGCACTCTTAGGCACTCTGTAATTTTATGTGAGAATACATATTAATCTAATAAAAGATAGATTGCTTATTAATCAAAGTATATGTCTAGACTTTATCATATATAACACTGCTCGAAACACTTCCATGTCATCCACTCCCGATATATGCTAATGTTAGACTTTATGTTCCCCCAGGTCGGTGTAGAAAATCCAGTGATCAGCCGCTCTGCTGGCATGCATACATATGTGCCACACTATGAGAGTCAGGCTGTTCAAACTGGACATCCGGCGGCAACAAATGCAGTTCTGGAGACTGCAATCCTGGGTACGACAACTTGAACTTATTAACCATCCAGTAACTACCAGCCTGTGAAACAACATCTCAATTGCTATTTAAAAAGTAATCAAATGACACTAAAGTTGAATAAGAGGCACATCAAGCAAATGCCCTATCAGCTATCGGAGCGGTCTCAAATTTGTTTTTCTATATTCAAACGTGTCTGGATCCTAGTCTTGGTTTAGTGAATCATATAACTCAAGGGTGCATCTCTCGATGCACAATCTGACTAGGCTCTAGTGTCTAACAGCCAACACCGGAAAGATGATCTATAAATAAAGTAAATTTGGATTTCAAAGTGCCCACCTTGGAATCTAAATGGCTAAATTGAAAAATGAATAAGTTCAAAAGTTAAAAATTTCGCATTGCACCAAGCGATCTTGTTTGCGTCCGTTTCTGATCCAAACACACACTCAAGCAAACCATGATTAGGGATCCAATCAGAGTAGCTAACTATGGTCCGCTTGTGTACCTCGTTATCCGGCTCATGAATCTTGGAACTCCAAGCGGACGCTATTGCGGTCTGAAAAAGATTTAAAAATTTTAATAAGGGAATATAGATCAGTCATAACATTCCAATTTGAATAAGGGATACTTACAAAAACTGTAGAGTTTGTAATAACAGTGTAGCGAGCATCAGGGGTGGCCAACACATCACGATCTTTATCTAGAAGTCTCCCACGAAGATAAGCCATGTACAAATCCACCATGGCTTGACCCATGTCGTAAGTTACATTGAGAATATTTCTGAAAAAGTCGTGGGGCAGCTCCCCTGTGAAAGCGTTAATGTTGCATTCTTTCTAGTGAGCATGAACTCCTCGAAATTTATCCTCAGCACATCATCATGATCAACCATCTATGGCATCCGAGTAGGGTTGTATCGGGGAGTGATGAGTGGAGACTGCAAAGAGAAAATATATTAATACACATTTCAAATATATAAAAGATGTAAGAAATGATGACTACCATGGAATTAGGCCATTTTGACAAGTGAGCTTACCTCTAAATGAGATGAATGCATCAGTGGCTGGTGACCTCTTTTAGTGGCCACATACTGACTCGGACCCGCTCTGGATGCATGTGTTGGCGACCAGCGACGGGGCATCCACACATCCCTCGGCTCATACAAACTATGTCGCCCAAAGTCAAAATGCTCTACTCCATAACAAAAAGGCTTGACTTTAGAAACCCTCTAAGCAGCATTCTCCCAGGAGCCATAGGGTCCTCTAGGGAACCTTCCACTGAAGCTTATCGATAAGTGCTGAAAGTTGTTGGAAGCTGCTGAAAGTGACTGAAAGTAGCTGAAAGCTGCTGATTTTGATAATTTGTAAGTGTTTACAAAAAGTGCTGAAAGTCAAAAATTAATATTTGAAAATATTAATAAAGTGGTATCTTATAAAATGAAAATATTATTTATTTCTCACTTATTAAACAAATTTAGAATTTTTACACAAATAAAATTTAAAATTTATTTCCACTCATATAAAATAGTATTTTAATAAAAAAATATTAAAATAAAAATTAGAAAAAAAATTAAGTATAATTAATATTATTAATTAAAATCAAGAATAAAAAAGATTATAAATTATATTAATAAAAAAATATTTACTTATTCTTTGTTAAATGACAAATAAAAATTATACATATAAATAAGCAATATCGATCATTAATTAAAAAAAATAGTTATAAAATTATAATATAATGTATTAATTAAAAAGGTTAAAATTATAAAAGCTATAAGCTATCAGCTTCAGCTGCCCAATACCAGCTTACGAAAATTCTCTATCTTGGACCCAAATAGCTTTCAGCAGCTCCATAAGCTAGATTTCTCAAACACCAAATTCATTTCCCGAGACAGCTTTCAGCTATAAGCTGTTTCAGATAAGCTATCCTAAACACCTCCTGACTCCTCTCTGTTCCAAGGGGGACCACTCACTAGTCGCTATGCGGCGAGGTAAAACCTTAGTATCCTCCTGACCCGAGTGGTCGCTCTCAATATCTATTGAGTAACTAGTCCCAGAAGTGGTCCTCGAGTGCTTGCCACAGTCAAACACCTTTTTCAACACGTCTTTCACTCTTTTGAAAAATTTATCCTCCCGCTTGTCCCACTGCTCGTCCACCTTCTTCAACAAGGCCTGCTCGCGCTTGTCCCACTGCTCATCAAGATCCCTCATCATTCTATCATACTCGACTCGAGGCATATCTTCAACCCCACGGCCGGATGACTCTCTTGTTGTGTCGGTTGTGCCTTTCTTCTTCGCTTTTCTCTTCTCTGTAGGGGCCCGTAGCCTTGGCACACCATCTTTGTTCACCTGTCACAGCTGCACGAGGATCGGTGTCGGGAAAGATACAACAATCCGGTTTTCCCCATTTACACTTTTCCAGTGGTCTTGCAACTGCTCCTCATTAGTCGGCATGAGCGTGGACGAGAGCGGTGACTCCATCTGTTCAAGATGTTAAAATCAAAGTCAGATTATACATAAGTTAATACAATTTTGATGAACTAACGGAAAAATAAACTAAATTATTTTACCGGACATGCAAAGAAGCTAATCCCTCTGTATCTAGTGGCGTCATATATGCCCACTTTGTACAACGGGGCATACCTTCCTGATTGATGAGTCTGATACACAATCGTGGGAGATCTGAAATCGCCTCATAAGCCAAAATCTATATCATAAATCATGTTAATTAAAAAAAAGGAATTTTTAACCAACAAATTGAAAACTAAATAACCAATCCACAATGGTACCAGAAGTGCCCAAACTGGCCCATACAGATTGTATTTCGATTTGACAAGATCCACTCGTTTAGGGATAGAGGTCAAGTAGTGCAGTAGGGCATTGTAAGTGTAGGAACCCATGGAAAAACGTTCCATGCGCCTAAATCATCGACCAAGACCCACATCCACGTTTCAATCTTCTTCGTATCAGTAGGTGCAAAGAAGAAGGACAAAGCCACTAGATTTGCCACCTTCAAATAATCATCAGCCGAAAGATCACCGAGCTTGTTATCTTTCAACAGTCCCAACAAATCCCCTCCTGATATGGCTTTACCCTCTCTAAGTCTCATGAAGACTCTCGACTCTTGTGGCTCCCGAGTCGTATCCGGATTAAATGTATTTTCCCCGAATGTCAATCCAGTAACTACTGCATACTCTAATTTTGAGAATCTAAGCTCCATCCCGGATATATGAAAACGAACCTCTCCAGGTTCGCCCAGCACCTCGTAGCACATCATTTTTTGCAAAGCCTATGAAGCACTCTTCTCTTTCCTTCAATCGAGAAGGTGCCAAAATTGACCACTAATAAAGCGCTGAACTAACTCATTAGCCCCCCCGACGTGAAAGAGACCGCCTAATTCATTCGGGCAACTAATCTCTCTAATAAGTGGTAATTCTTGGGAATTTTTCCCGAACTGGTAATCGGAGATAAGCAGGCTGAGAAGATATGATTGTTTATTTAAAAAATAAAAGAAATCAAGTGCCGAGGGCAAGCAGAAGCCCTCGGCCGAAATCGTGAACACATATCAAACCAACCAGTGCCGAGGGAGAATCTCCCCTCGGCCCTCCCATCGGCACGACCCTCGGCACCAGCAGTAAACTGCCGTTAAAAGCAGTTTCAGCATCAAAACACCAATTCAAGCAAATTCGAACGAAATTCGTGTATCTAACAACAACCCCAGTCAGATTAATGACTAATCATTTATTTTCAAGCAATTTCGCATTCAATTTCAAGAAAACATTCAAAGCCGACGGGGCCGAAGAAAAAATGCATACCTGCGAATCGGTCGAAGAAGACATAGCAGCGGCGACAGTGGCTCGGTGTTTACACGGTAGTGGGATGTCAAGTTCAGCGGCAAGGGACGTTGGGTTAAACACGTATTCGCTGGTTAATGTGGTGTGCCAACAGGAAATGGTTTCTCTCAATATGTTTGTCTGGTGCCGTTTTTGAAAAAAAAAAGGCACGACACTGGTAATAATGTCGAGAATTTGTGTTCTGAACAAATATTTGGCTGTTTTGTCTAGTAAATCAGCACTAGTGGGGTACCAGTAGCACCCGTAGGCTCCCCTCAACACTCGATGACAATTACTTCTATTTTTGTCGAACAAGTGCATAATGATCAGTCAAAATTAATAAAAAAACAAATGAAAAAATGAAGACAAATTGACCAAATTGGATATTTGGTAATTTAAATTATAGTGAACGGTAGAATTATGTTTTTTTTAATGGGAATAAACTAGAAACATTCATTTCCACTAATTAAAAATTAGGTCCAGATATGTATGTAGATATATGTGGTGGAGAATAGTCTATTTTGTAATGTACAGGCTGTATGAATCGCTTTCAGTGACGTTAACGTGGCGGCGAGTGGCAGTGACGTGGCGAGAAAGTGCAAAAAGGTCAGTCGCCACCACCTGAAGGCCCCACACATTTTAATGGAGTAATCGATGTAGGGAGACATGTCATCTTCTCTCTTTTCCTTTTATCCTCAATCGCTACCCACCACTCTTCTCTTTCTTTCTCATCTACAATTCTCTCTCACCTCTCTCTCTCTCTTAGAGGCTGTAGATATTGTCTTTCCATATTCAAGCTAGCTACTAGGCTCGTTTCGGATGATTTTTTGTTGGATCTGGATAGTGCATTCATATATTATAAAGTTCCAGGACCTCCTACTTGCTTCCGTTGAAATTCCGAGAATGCCTTTACTTTTCAAAATATTCACAACGTTATTAAAATGGCAGTTTTGTAAATTCTGAAAAATTTCTGCCTACTCCTACAGCCGTTTTTTTTCCTTTACAGCCGTTTTTCCTTTTTTTTTCTTCTTTTTTTCTTCTTTTTTTCCTTTATAACACTGGATCAGAATACATTTTATCTAGCCTAGAAATATCTTGTAAATAGTATAGTATAACAGTGAAATTATAATAAGAAAAACAATAGCTTATTATTTAAACACGTTGTCCTCTTCTACGATAAGAATATATCGAAGCACGGATTTTGCATTTGTTTAAAATAATATATAATTATATTCTATTACATACGATATTACGCACTTTTTCAATTTTTTCATATTTTCTCACTTTTATTTATAGCTTCAACTTCTTCTTGATTTGATATCTTATTTATTGAATTTATATTTTCATTATTTTGTACATAGTCGCGAGTGAAAATACGGAATTAATTCTAAAATAACAAATCAACATGCTACTATTTGGTTATTCTGTGTATTTCTAAATAATATCGTTGTACATCAATCAAATACATTAGTCATCACTCTGTACACAGGGCATATTAAAAAAACCGTGTGAAGCCGGTTACAAAATGCGCTAGTTTATATTTAATCGTTATATAAATAAACTCGGATAGGATAATATTTTTGTTATGGCAGTCAATAACAACCAAAAGTACATTTATAAGTTAGAAGCTTAATTTAATTGGGTGCGATCATATTAATTCTAATGCATCACATTCCATTAGGACTACGAAATTAGGCGTATTTGAACGAGTAAAATATATAGGAGCATCTCAACTTTTTGAAGATCTAAAATAAGTTATGGTAATAAATTTGTAGCTACATAGAAGGTACAATAAATAGCATTCTGTATTGAAAAATAACCATTGAAATTGAGAAATGTCCTGAGATGAAATCTGAACTAGGCAAAATAAATTTTGCAGGTTTTTTTTATAATTATAGAATAAATTTTGGCCTTTGAAAATCTTACACTTAACGGGGTCCTAAGACTTTGTCCATCAGTGTCCTTACCCTAGTCCCTAAAGCCGGACCTGCTAGTAAAATAGTTGTACCAATTTCGGAAAAATATAAATTCTCCTACATGGGAATGATAGATATATACTTAATAAAAAATAATTACTTTTTTTATGTTTTAATAGAAAACTTTTCTTACCTATTTGAGATGTGAATCATATAAGTTCCACCAGATTGATTAACAATAAGTTTGATGAAAATGATTTTATTTCAATTAATATGTGGGTGTTTTACATAACTAACTTAATATCAAAACCATGTAATATAAAATGAGAAAATAATTATATTTGGCGATTTCAGTTGAATTATTAAACCAGTGGTGTCCAAAAATCTGAAATATCGGCGTATGGATGAACCACGATTTGACCAGTTTTTGTTTAGCCATATAAAATAGATATTATACCTTGTGATTATTGTAGTTTTGATAATAATAATACATACTTCGATTGTAACTAAACGTTGACGTACATAAAGTTGCCTGCATAAGTTACATCGCATTAAAGATGTTGGTTTGACATGTTATGTTAACAAGAGAACTAAAATTTTCGCCCACATAATGGTTAAGGTGTTAAGTACGTGTCCAAATATCATGAGTTCAAATCCAATCCGAATCTTCTAGTCCAATTTATGAGGATCACTACATGGCCACCAATCAGGTGGTGCCATGTGTATTTTGAAAGTCAAATAAACAATATAATATTAACTATATGGTCCACCAACATACACGTGACACCACCGGATTGGTAGGTCATGTAATGATCCCTCCTATTTTGGATCAAAGGATCTCTGGCGGTTCAAATCCCACTCAGGGGCGGATCCAGGGGCGCAGGTGGGTGCGACCGCCCCCCCGAAATTTTGTGCAATACTACGAGTTATCTTTTATATCTAGTAATTTTTATATTTGTTCCAATTAAATTTTCGAATTCGCCCCCCCCCCCCGAAATTTTTAAAATTGTTATCCTAACTTTGAAAAATTTTAAAAAACATATATTAAGTGTCACATATTTTAGTGGAAGTGTAGATTTTGAGTTTTGGATACCTAGTTTGGTAGAGTCAACTTATATAACTTGATGCAATTAATATACTATGTTTTTTGTTTAATTCAATTAATATACTATGTTCGTGTTTTCTTTTTTCATGTACTTACTGATATAAAATTAAGAACATTTGAAGTATAAATAAACTATCATTTAAATACTTATTAATTCCTCAGTTAGATATTGTTATTCTTCTTAATTTCCTCTAACTAAATTTAGAATGATGTCAAAATAGGATTTTGTACTATATTTTTCGAATAAATATAAAAAAATATATGAGTTATTCATGAAAGAAGAATATAATCCTTAAATAAGCCATAAAGAATAAGTATAATTAGATTTAAGTAGAAAAATGTGCTAAAGAAAACTCCCGTACAAAGAAAACTCAAGCTTCGATAAATTTCGCCCCCCCTAACCGAAAATCCTGGATCCGCCCCTGATCCCACTAGAATCGTTGTGTAAATTTATCACCCCATACATTTCAAAGATAGCAGTTGCGAGTCTCTCAATATTAAAAGAGAAAGAGTGAGAAAAATTAAATATCATACAATTCAATATACAAATATTTGGGATTCTTTTGGCAGACTCATGTATGTATCATTTCTTTTTTCCTTAAGATAAGATAAACTCACGGGCTCAACTTGAGCGCATTATATAAGCATCATAAAAGATGTAAATGATACTTCTTCCATCCCAATTATCTTGTCCAGTTTTCTATTTCGGGTTTTCGTAAATATATTGTCCAGTTTTCTTTTTTAGCAAATTACACAACTTTTTTGTGTGACTCAAAATTTTGTACAACTCTACTCACAACTAACAATTCTCATTAAAAATCGCATAAAAAACAAAGTGGATAAAATAATTGGAATACATAGAGTATTAGATTAACTAGTGTGATAGTTTATAAATTATATATATATATATATATATATAAAATTGTACTAGACTAATTAAATACGACATGTTCAACTTTCAGGCTTGTTGAGATTTAAAATTTTGATTTTCGATCATAATAACTCTATCTAGTATTTTATCACTCCAATAAATTATACATCTATCTTGATTATACATGTATCTTGCAAGGGACTAACTAATTCCGAACTAAAGAGATAGCTGGCATATGGTTAATTTAATCGATTCAAAAATGTCAAAGATAATCTTATTAGCATAGGCGGATTTATAATTAAAACTTCAGTAAGAATGAACATATAATTTTGAGAAATTGCACACAATTTGAGTGGTGGTGACCCACAAGCCTATCGGTCATCGAACAAGACCGTTGCATGTATTCATTCATATGTACCGTTAATAATTCCTTGTTGGTTAATGCTCAGGGATCTGACGAGTGGTGTATAAAATAAGAAGTTTATATATTTCTGGTAGCATCTCCAATGCCAAAAACTCCCAACAAACTAAAAAAAGTAGTAGAAAGAACCCTATGAAAATTTTGTATGGAGTTTTGGGATGATACAAGAATGTGAAATGGACCTTATATATTATTATTGGCACCGGTCGGGACCAAAGACACACGGGGTAGGGTGCAATGGCGTATGCACAGTGTTGGTCCCGGTAAGAATTCAGATGTTTGAGATTTTGATTTGTATTCCTTACACGAGTTGTCAAGTCGGGTCGATAGTTTTTCAGAACCCGCTGTTGGAAAATTGGTATATATATATATATATATATAGATATATATATATATTATTGTTGGGAGATCATTCAGTAGCCTAGTGCTCAGTAGATTTGAAGATCCCAAAACCCTACTTTGACTGATGAACCATTTAGTTGTATTCGTTTGTTCTGTCTCTGAGTGTTTCAGACTCAGTAGACACCCTTCGACATGGTTCAGACATTCAGTTCTGTCCGCTGGTTCTTCAGCAGACTATCAAACTCAGTACCATGAGAAGAAGACTCAGTAGTACTGGACTCAGCATGAGCTGTATACTGAAAGGAGTCAGTGGAACTGAACTCAGCAACAGTAGTTCACTGAACTCAGAGTTGATCTTCAGTAGAGCTGAACTCAGCAAGAGTATGCTACTGAACATAGATCAGACTCAGCAACGGCCAGACAGTCTTCTGACTGTTAAGAGATCTTATAAGTCAAATCAGCAGAGTCATACGAGGTATAGAGAAGTTAGCTTCAGATCTACCTTGAAGTCTGTTTGTCTCACCTACTTTCTTCAGCCTCGACCAATGACAAGCGACCAGCTGTCTACTTTCTGATTAAAGCTGCAAGTCAACAACTTTCCAGAAATGGAGGGAAAGGACTCTGTCACCATACTTTGAAAGAGCCGTTAGCGACCCAAAAGAGAGAGACACATGGATCGTCGTCTTCAACGGATCTATCCATATCCTGCTCTATAAATAGAGGGAAGATTTCAAATCAAAGCTCACGACACATACAAGAACACACGAGCATTCACGAGCAACTCAGAATCGACTTAAGCTTTCCGCAAGAACTTCGAAGAGTTATTCCAAGCGAAAGGCGACATACTTGCTCAAAGGGAACCGAGCTGAATCAGATCATAAGCCTCTAGTATCCAAGCGACTGAATACGAACCAAGAGTTTATACTTAACCGTTCGTCGCTCTAGAAGCCACTTTCTCGTTCCCTTCCATCTAACCTAAGCTCAGCAGACCATATCTATAGCTTAGAACGAAGGAGTTCATCCTTGAACTGATCCTTATTGTAAAGGACTCCTTCATAGTTGGAGAGTTTGTCAAACACTTAAGTTTGATACATTGTAAACTGAGACTTGCTCAGTATAAATCTTAAGACCCGGTGTTTGTCCAAAACAGACAAACCGACTGAGACTAACTCAGTATAATAAAATAGCCTCCTAATCTTTTCGGGACAGTGGACGTAGGATTGTTGGATCCGAACCACTTTAAAATTGATTGTGTTCAGTGTGCTCTATTTTTACTATTGCATTGATTACTGTTCATACTAAAAAATAACTTTCAAAATCATTCAACTATGTTTCAGCAAAGCTTAAAAGATTGCACTAGTATACTGAAACAGTTTTCTTAAAAACGTTTTCTAACTCAACTCAATTTGGGCCTACACATTTCCGCACTCTACTGAACTTCAGCTGAACGGTACTGAATTCTGACCTAAGTCAGCTAGCTGGCCTCAGTGAAGTCAGTCACTCTGTCACGCGATTCAGAACAGCTTATCTGATCTACTGAACCTGTTCAGTACGATATCTTCCTGAAAAGGACTGTTCGTGTTTTAAGTTGAGAAAAAGTTTTCAAGTGTATTCACCCCCCCCTCTACACCTGAAGGTTTATCTCGGGACCAACAATTGGTATCAGAGCAAGAGTTCTCTAAGACTCTTGTTTTTCTATAACTGGTCTACTTGAACGGATCCAGAAAACGTTTTCACTACATATCATTCTTCATTCATATCACAATTTTCAATGTCTGATATGTCAGGAATCAGGATGGTACCCATGTTCTCAGTAGAGAACTACGGGGTATGGCGAGTCATAATGGAGGCACATTTGACTTCCCTCCACGACAACATGACAAAGGTACTGGAGGACAGACCTATCGTTCCCAAGATTGATAGTGTCGAAATCCAGGATCCAGCACAAGGAGACGGCATGGTGACCGGGAAGAAGGTCCCCAAAGATAGAAGCCTTTTCACCCCTGAGGAGAAGAAGAATCACAACTTAGACCGGGTTGCCAGAAATACCATACTGACCACCCTGAGTAATTCCTATCTCGGAAGAGTTCAGGACTGCAAGTCCGCGAAGGAACTCTGGGATGCTCTAGTGCTACTGAGTCGGGGGACTCATAAGATCAAAGCAAGCAAACTGGCGCTGGAACTTCAGAAGCTGGAGAGACTGTCTCTCATGCCTGGTGACACGATTGAAGATCTTAACGTCAGATTTACGGATCTGATGAACACCATCAACGGGCTGGGAAAGACATTCTCCAACCGAGAAATGAATCTCAAAATATTGAGAGCACTATCGGACGGACATTGGACTCCATTTGCTACTTTACTGAGACATTTTGACTTAGATATGTTTCTCCTGGTCATATCTTTTCAGAATTAAAAGCTGAGGAGTTCGAGTTCGGCCTACCCCAAAGGAAGCAGCGAGCTGAAGCTGACACTCAAATCGACCATACTTTCAAAGCATCAGTCAGCACAGCGACTCCCGCGTCTAGCAAGGCAGAACCTTCACTTAGTGACCTACAAGAAGGAAACCTAGCTAAGAAATACGCACTGCTTGCCGTGAAGTATCAAAAGGAGAAGAAGAGGCGCAGAAAACTCTCTAGAGTCGTCAGAGACTCCAAGGGTAATTCTGAATATACACCCAAGCGCACTCCTGAATCGCACACTTCTGATTGCAGGAAACAGGATGACTCAGCTCAGTCGAAAGATAGCGAGAGCAAAGAAGAAAGAGTCACCACCTACTACAACTGCAAGAAGCCAGGACACTATCAGTATGACTGTCCTGAGCTCGGTACTGCTGAGAGACCAGCATGCAAAGCTCGAAGGGAGAAGTTCGTCAAGAAGCGTCAAGCATATATTGCTGGTGAACTCTCAGACAACTCAGATGAAGTCGACTCCTTCATGGATTCATCAGATGATGAAGCGGCATTTATGGCCGTAGAGCTTGAAGAAGATGTTAAAAAGTGTCTTATGGCAGGAGAAGAGGATGAGGTAAACTCTCACGCTCCATTTAACTCCTCTTCACACTGCACACACGACACTATTTCAGGTGCAAATGAGAATATGGACATCTCGATCGCCTACGAAGAATTATTAGACGAGCAGATTCAGATGAGCCTGCAGCTCAGTAAGATTCTTCAGGAGTTGGATACCCTGAAAGTGGAGAATCAGAGACTTTCTCAGGAGAGTCAGGTTGCTACTGAGTCAGAAGGACTTGTGTTGAGACTCAGGGAGGAGATTAACTCTCTGATGACCAAGTCTCAGCATCAAGAAGATCAGATCTCAGTACTGACCAATGACTTGACTCAGAAGGATACCGAACCGAGTCTACTGAAGCAAGAGTTGTCAGGACTTCAGACCGAGCATGAAATGCTTAAGAAAAGTGATGATTTCTGGAGGAATCTGATGACAGAGCGATACATGGGCGCTGAAAAGAAGCCTAAGGCAATGCTAGCTAGCAACAAGCCTAAGCACTGCAAGGAGGGACTTGGATTTAGTCATGGAGCCTCCTCATCTACCCCCGTACGCTCAAAGAACCGGCTAGCTGATAGATTTGTTCAAGGGGAGACTATCAACGCTGGGATCCTGAACCCCCGAGCAAAGAACAAATAGAAGATGAAGGCACCTCATCCCATCTACCAGCATTCTGACAAGAAGATTAGCTCAAAATCACCCCAGTTCAGTCAAGGGGGAACGAGCAGAGTTAAATGGGCTAATCAGTATGGACCTCCACAGCTGACACATCCAGCTCAGTATGGGTCATATTATTATGATCCTATAGTCAGAAGAGGATCCAAAAGTCAGAAAAGGAAGAAGAAAGCCGTTTAGAAGCCAAAGGTCAGCAGTCCACCAATTCAGAAGATCAGGACTCCTGAACATGTGAAGCCTCAGAAGTCAGCATCGACCAGTCCAGAGGTCAAGTATGTTGATCAGAGTGGAAAGAAACTGTATGAGACCACCAGGGTCGTGAGACAGATTTGGGCTTCCGAAACTAACATCTAAGGACCCAAAATCAAAAATAAAGGGTACCTGAATATAATTTAGTTTTGCAGGTGCACAAGGACCCTTGGTATGTGGACCGCGGATGCTCAAGACATATGACATACCAGAAGGATCTACTGTAGAATTATACTACTGAAGAAGGACCCAGAATCGAGCTTGGAGACAACGTAAAAAGCTATACCAGAGGCTATGGAACACTCAACATTGGAACCGCCACAGTTCCAAGAGCATCATATGTTGAAGGACTTCAGCATAATCTTCTCTCTGTTAGTCAATTTTGTGATAACTCGAATAGAGTGATTTTTTACGCTGGTTTCTGTGATGTTATTGATAAATCTATAGGGAAAACAGTGTTATCAGGTTCGCGCAAAAAGAATATCTACGTAGCTGACTGGAACTCAGCTGAACCTGAAGCTTGTTTGTTGGCGAAGAACGACAACAGAACGGGGTGGCTCTGGCACAGAAGACTCAGCCATCTCAACTTCAAGACGCTCAACAAGCTAGCTAGAAACGCTCTAGCAAGAGGACTGCCGAATGAAGTATTCAGCAAAGACACTCAGTGTGAAGCATGTCTGAAGGGAAAGCAAACAAAGAAGCAAAATCCGTCTATTCCATTGCCTACCACTGATGGAATCCTTCAGCTGCTACATATGGATTTATTCGGTCCAGCCTCTCCAGTGGCGATCAGAGGCAAAAAGTATGCTTTAGTGGTCATTGATGACTACTCGCGCTACACATGAGTCATATTTATTGCCAACAAGTCTGAGTTAAAACAGAGTTGCATACGCTTCTGAAAAATCTTAGTGTCGAGAAGAACACCAAGATTATAAAGATACGTTCAGAAATAGGAACTGAGTTCCTGAATTCGATGGTGGAGGAGTTCTGCAAAGCTGAGGCATAGAGCATGAGACGTTTGCCGCGCACACGCCTCAACAAAATGGGGTTACTGAAAGGAAGAATAGAACACTCAAAGAAGCAGCAATAACCCTGCTCGCAGACTCAAGACTCCCAACCAAATTCTGGGCAGAAGCAACTGACACTGCATGTTACACTCAGAACAAATCTCTACTGACTAAGCAGCATAAGAAGACACCATATGAATTATGGAACGGTAGGAAGCCTTTCATATCTTATTTCTATATTTTTGGGTGTTTGTGCTTTATCCACAATAATGGGAAGGATCAGTTAAAGACTTTTGATAGCAAGTCAGACCAGGGAGTCTTCTTAGGATACTCCTGGGTCAGCAAAGCCTTCAGAGTTTTTAAGTACCAGCCCTTTGCGTGGAGGAAAGCCCTCATGTTGTTTTTAATGAGTTTGCTACTGAAGACAGGAGATAAAACTCAAAATCAGAATCTGAGGACATAAGTAAGAAGCTACAGGATCTGAGCCTAAAAGATAAAGTTGAAAAGATCCAGCTATGTTGGGATGATGATTCAGAAGCGGAAACTGATGATAAGACAACTGAATCTCAGCCAGCAGCAGAAGTAGCTGAACAGATTGACTTTACTGAACAGAGTCAATCCCAGGTAACTCAGGTCGATGAAGAAACCCAAGTGGTAACTGAGACCTCTACTGAGAATAATAATTCAGGGGGAACGGATGAAGTTCCTGAGCTGAATGCCCCTGAACCTGGTGACTCAGTAGACCCAACTCTCATAACTGAATTACTTCAATCTCAGAATAGTAGAACTAAAATTCCTAACTCACCTACTATCTGTGTTGAACAAATTTCAGATGAAGAGTTGAAACATCGTCGATCGTGGTTGGACGCTCACACTTCTAACTTGATTATTGGAGATCCTTCAGCTAGTGTAAAGACAAGATCCAGATTTTGTCAGGGAGAAAGCGCATTATATTCCTGCTTCTTGTCTACTGAAGAACCTCAGTCAGTTGAGGACGCACTTAAGGATGCTGATTGGATCATAGCTATGCAGGAGGAGCTAAACCAGTTTGCGAGAAACGAAGTATGGGAGCTTGTTGACAGACCCTGGCATCAATATGTGATTGGAACTAAATGGGTATTCCAGAACAAGCGAGATGAAAATAACGTTATAGTAAGGAACAAATCGAGACTCGTGGCAAAAGGCTACTGTCCAGCCGAAGGGATAGATTTCGACGAAACTTTTGCTCCAGTTGCAAGATTGGAGGCAATCAGACCATTCCTAGCTTACGCAACACATCAGCGATTCAGAGTTTATCAAATGGATGTGAAGTCTGCGTACCTGAACGGCGTGCTGAAATAAGAAGTCTATGTAGAACAGCCTCCCGGCTTTCAGTAGGGACATCAGGTCTATAGACTCAGAAAGGTTCTATATGGGTTAGAACAAGCACCCAGGGTTTGGTACGATACCCTGTCTGAGTTTCTTCTTGAGAAAGGTTTTCAGAAGGGTACAGTAGACCGCACATTATTCAACATTCAACTGGAAGACTGGAAGACAGGAAGACCCTGTCTGAATTTAAATTGAACCGTGGATTAATAACTGTTCATCTTCTTGTTCATATATAAAACATGTTCAAAGTTAGAAAACCGCCATTTTACTCTGCAACTTTTACCCTAAAAAATTTTCAAAGAAAAAACATTCACTCCTTTGCAAACTTCTATTAAAACGTCTCAAAAAATACTTTGGTAAATTTCATGCTTATTCAGTATCGTATATGTTTCTTGATAACATTCTTTCTTCGATACTGATACTTTCTTTTGCAGATTAAATCATGACAGGATCAGTCATCACTCCGGTTAACATGCAAAAAATCCTCGAGAAAGACCGCGTGTGGTGTGAGCCGATTATGGAATTCGACGCGTGTGAACTGGATTTCATGGAGGAAATATTCGACGCGTTGAGGGCTTTAGGGTTGGAAGCCTTCCTCTCAAGGAAGCCATCATACTTCCTTCCGCGACAGATCTCAGAGCTATATCTGAATTCAGAGTCAGTAGATGGTGATATTCGAGGCCAATTCGTTATTCATCACATCGCTGATCCCACCCGTGCTGTATCGGAGATAAAGCACATGTCTTTCAAAGAAGCTCCTCAGTGAAGCTTTCAGCTTCCGAGCACTAGTTTCAGCACACTCGGATACAAGGACGATATCATGGACGAGTATTTAGAGATTTTCTACGGGAAGCCTACGACGGTCAGGGATGCCCTTCCGAAGAATGCCATGCTACCTCAGTATAGGGCATTAGCCTACATAGTCACGCAGATTTTGACTAGTCAGGCTGGGTCATTCGACCAAGTGTCCAGGCCGAAGATTCAGATGATGATGGCCATATACGACCATGCACAAATTATCTGGACTTAGTTCTTTCTAAAGGAGTTCATAACCTAGGCAGCAAAATTCGATAAGACCACTAACTGCCTAGCTGTCAAAGGATGAAGCTATCGGTCATGATTGAAGACCTTTGTGGTGCTGACCATGCTATATATGCTGACAAAGGATACTTCAACCCGAAAAAGGTGAGGTTCCAGAGCAGGGCAACAACCCTTCAATAGATCGGCTCAGGGCCTGCTGAGCCCAAGAAAGGCTCTCAGAAGACCTCTACTCCTTCCAAGAAGAGGTCACCTCGCAAAAAAGCTTAGAAAACATCGATAAAGAAGCAGAAGACGGTCGCTCAGGCTGTGACTGTACCTCCCCTGCAACCGAGAGACGAGGTAGAGTCTTCAGAAAAGACTATCTCAGTGGACAAGGCCGTCTCCACTGAACAGGGAGAGGAAGTGGAATAAGGGGCAGGAGCTTAACCTGTCACTCCTACTACTCAAACCCCTTGGACATTCCACCTCTCAACAGCATTCCGTCTGCTGAGAAAGAAACGTCTCCGATTGATATCGAGGATTCGGAGACAACATCAGAATTAGAGACCATCGGGATGGAGGCCTCAGCTCTTCAATCCAGAGCCTCCCGAGAAATCTCAAAAGCTATCTCTGAGATAGCCCACCACTCCGACTTAGTCACTTTGGCTAGACAGGCCCGGCTACACATTCTGATCAGGTTCCAGGTGTGGTCTACACTGAATAGACTCATCCAACACCACTCCTGCGAACAACTCCATGAAGAAGAGCTACTGATCCGCGAGAAGATAGGCTACTCCGAGCCTGCGGATCTATGCTCTTTGGACGACCTGAGGGCGGCTATGCTAGCCTTGTTGAACGATAGACTTCCAACTTCAGCAGCCGCTCCTTCAGATGGGCCTGATCCCGATGATCAAGACCCGCCCCATGATTCAGGCCCTGAGAAGCCTGTTGAGGGATCTCAACTGGAGGAGGATGCCCTACCTACCACAACTGCTGAAATCCCACTCAGCATCCTCCCACCAGGTCAGTCGGCGGCTGGTACCTCCCAGACCACGGACCCAGTATAGCTTTTGTTGGGGTCTGCTTTTGAGGTAGCGCTTAGCCCGAGAAGCCGACGTTCTAAGACTATGGCAAGGGCCCTCAGAAGTCAGGGTGCTCAGAACCGACTTCTTGCCCAAGCTGTCCACAAGACATGGAAGCAGTCTACTCAGGCTCAGAGTGAGGAGATTAAGGAGCTTCGCATATCTATTCAGACAACTCTAGCTCCAGACTTCTCAAAAATACTGACCGATGCCTTAGCCACTCAGAGAGCCGAGTTTGAAAGGCAACAAAAGCTTATGGAAGCTGCACAGGCCAAACTTCTTGAAGAATATCATGCAGCCCAGTCAGCTTATGCATAATCCATATCTTCCCTAACTCAAGCCTCCGAGCTCAACCTCCAGAATATTCAGAAGGCCATGGAAGAAAAGATGGATCTGAAGTTGCAAATGATTCAGACTGTAGTGGAGAATTCCCATAAGAAATATGGTGAAGAGCTTACTGATGAGAGGAATGAACTCCACGAAAGACTCGTGAAACTGTAGGACGCCGTGGATAAGCTGGCCTCAACATACACCAGTTTGAATCAGAAGGTGCAGGTACCTACCCTCGGCTTATTTACTGATGCCAAAAAGGGGGAAAGGGAAAGGATACCTAAGGCACCAAAGGGAATCAGGTCAGTTAAGGGAGCAACACAGACTCAGCAATCTGCTCCCACTGATCCCCAAGATCAAGGGTAGGCCCAGGGTGTCTCAGCAGCAGGAGCTGTAGTGACTGCTGAGACCGACCCAAGCGGCTCAGGACCTAAAAATTCAGCAACCCAGACTCCCAGCGAAATCATAAAGGAGGTTGCTGAATACGCTGAGGAGGATTCTGATGAGAAGGAGACTCCTCTGCCTCCTCCAGTGCCGGGGAAAGGGAAGAAAATTCTGAAACTCCCTACTCCACCTAAGAAAGGAACCAAAAGGTTTATATCTCCTGAGGAAAGAGCCCAAATTGAAGCTGATAAAAAGCTTGCAAGGGAGATTAGCCAAGGCAGAGGCTGCTAACAAGCCAAAGAAAGCGCCTGCCAAAGGCAAAATCAAGATTCATGAGGAAAGGAATCCTGGGACAAGGCAACCCCCTAGAAAACTGAAGATCAGCGACGAAGCTGATAAGGAGAAAGAAAAAGAGCAACAACAGCAGCAGCAGCAGTCTGGTCAGCAGGGTGGATCAAAATCAAAATCACCAACACCAGCTGATTCAGAAGAAGAGCAAGATCATATTCCATCTTATGCCCCTTCAAAGGCTCAAGAGCAAGAAATGAAAGAGATATGGGATCAGATGGAAAGATATCTGGACAGAGGAGCTAGAAGCCTGACAGATCAGTGAAGCAAGAGAGAGGCTCAGACTCGCTGACCTAGAAGCTCTAAGGCTCAAAGCTGAGAAAGAGGCAAGAGAAAGGGTTCCTGAGAAAGCAGAAATTCCCTACAAGTACAGAAGACTAAGGAAGCCCACTGATCTCAAAATTCACCGATGGCCCAGAATCGATACATGGATGCCATGGGAGCGAACTCAGAGGTGGGAGACACTCAAAGCAGATTTTATCAAGAGGTTCTACATTTGGAGATACTGGCCTGACATGCACAAGGCGACAGCTTTTGCTCAGTGGCTTCTGAAAAGCGATCCAGAAATATATGCCAGAGTTCAGAAGGCCCTAGCAGAAAAGATAGATGTCAGAGTCCCAACTCCTAGACCTCTTCACCCTCCACTGAAGCTCAATGGTTCTTTACATGTTGGTGTTATTGAAGGAGAGGTCAGAAGTGCAGTTCAAGCCAATGATCTTGATGAGACTCATCCTGCTGACATGGTGCTGATACAGAAGCTCATAAGAGACACATTCAGAATGTATGGATTGCCGCTGCCTGAAGAGAAGTCTAGAGATTTTAAAGCGCGGATCCAGCAGTTCAGTAAATAGCTGTTAGCTTCTTGTATCTTGTTTTTCTTTTCTCTAGAATAGCAACTGATGTATTGTACTTAATCTTCTGATATATAAAACATCATTGTTGTTGGGCCCTAACAATACCTTATTGTCTTCATGGCCTTGTTATTTATGCTTAACACTCAGAATCACCTAAGTGATTACTGACTCACACACTCACTGAATATTCGTGTCTGTCTGTTTTTACTTAGCTTGATAGATTCTTTTGTGGTTGATAGATTTATAGGGGGAGATTGTTGTTAGAAAAGGGGGAAATTGCTGTTAGATTTATGTACAGGTTCTGACATTTCTTCCCTGAACTCCCTCAGTAGTCTAGAACTTGAAGAACAACTCCACTGATTCTACTTGTAATATTTGTAAGGAGTTTGTTTCTGGCAGTTTGAAGTGTTAGGTTTTAGCATCATCAAATAGGGGGAAATTGTTGGGAGATGATTCAGTAGCCTAGTGCTCAGTAGATTTGAAGATCTCAAAACCCTACTTTAACTGATGAACCATTCAGTTGTATTCGTTTGTTCTGTCTCTGAGTGTTTCAGACTCAGTAGACACCCTTCGACATGGTTCAGGCATTCAGTTCTGTCCGCTGGTTCTTCAGCAGACTATCAGCCTCAGTACCATGAGAAGAAGACTCAGTAGTACTGGACTCAGCAGGAGCAGTATACTTAAAGGAGTCAGTGGAACAGAACTCAGCAGGAGTAGTTCACTGAACTCAGAGTTGATCTTCAGTAGAGCTGAACTCAGCAGGAGTATGCTACTGAACATAGATCAGACTCAGCAACAACCAGATAGTCTTCTGACTGTTAAGAGATCTCATAAGTCAAATCAGTAGAGTCATACGAGGTATAGAGAAGTCAGCTTCAGATCTACCTTGAAGTCTGTTTGTCTCACCTACTTTCTTCAGCCTCGACCAATGACAAGCGTCCAGCTGTCTATTTTCTGATTAAAGCTGCAAGTCAACAACTTTCCAGAAATGGAGGGAAAGGACTCTGTTACCATACTTTGAAAGAGCCGTTAGCTACCCAAAAGAGAGAGAAACATGGATCGTCATCTCCAACGGATCTATCCATATCTCTGCTTTATAAATAGAGGGAAGATTTCAAATCAAAGCTCACAACACATACAAGAACACACGAGCATTCACGAGCAACTCAGAATTGACTTATGCTTTCTGCAAGAACTTCAAAGAGTTATTCCAAGCGAAAGGTGACATACTTGCTCAAAGGGAACCGAGCTGAATCAGATCATAAGCCTCTAGTATCCAAGCGACTAAATACGAACCAAGAGTTTATACTTAACCGTTCGTCGCTCTAGAAGCCACTTTCTCGTTCCCTTCCCTCTAACCTAAGCTCAGCAGACCATATCTATAGCTTAGAACGAAGGAGTTCATCCTTGAACTGATCCTTATTGTAAAGGACTCCTTCATAGTTGGAGAGTTTGTCAAACACTTAAGTTTGATACATTGTAAACTGAGACTTGCTCAGTATAAATCTTAAGACCAGTGTTTGTCCAGTGCACAAACCGACTGAGACTAACTTAGTATAATAAAATAGCCTCCTAATCTTTTCGGGACAGTGGACGTAGGATTGTTGGATCCGAACCACTTTAAAATTGATTGTGTTCAGTGTGCTCTATTTTTACTATTGCATTGATTACTGTTCATACTAAAAAATAACTTTCAAAATCATTCAACTACGTTTCAGCAAAGCTTAAAAGATTGCACTAATATATTGAAATAGTTTTCTTAAAAACGTTTTCTAACTCAACTGAATTTGGGCCTACACATTTCCGCACTCTACTGAACTTCAGCTGAACGGTACTGAATTCTGACCTAAGTTCGCTAGCAGGCCTTAGTGAAGTCAGTCACTCTGCCACGCGATTCAGAACAGCTTATTTGATCTACTGAACCTGTTCAGTACGGCATCTTCCTAAAAAGGACTATTCGTGTTTTAAGTTGAGAAAAAGTTTTCAGGTGTATTCACCCCCCCTACACCTGAACGTTTATCTCGGGACCAACAATTATTATGGAAATTTAGTTAGCATTAAATGCTAATTTGACTTGGAAAAAAATTTAGCCCATTTAATCGCCTTTTCAAGCCTCGATATATATACGATTTATGAATTGAGATGTATGACGTTGATCTACGTTTCGAGTAGATAATTATAGTGTGCTTAATTTCTCGATTTTGATTTTCGGTGAGTGAGAAATAGTGGCTCGAAGTTTGGGGGGACAAAACTAATATTTTACCTAAAGTGGAGAAACTTACCTAATTCGGGTTTTGGAGAGTTATTACATTAATCAATGTCCCATATTGATTAATGTGTAATATTTTTTGTGGTATTTAAGTCTCTAGCATTTAGTAAGAGATAACAAAGTGACATGTGGTGGGCTTGGGCCACACATGCTCATGCGCGCGAGCCTTTTCGCCGACCGCTTCACACGCGGCGCGCCGCGCCACGCCCGCCCCCGTGCCCGGCTCCGGTTCCGGTCCGTCTCCTTGGACTTGGACTTAGATTTTGACAATTGGTCCTTTGGGTAGTCCGTGTGCTTGTCCGTGTCCTTGGACTTGGACTTGGATCATGGCAATTAGTCCTTTGGGTGATCCGTGGGCTTGTCCGTTGGGTTTGGCAGTTGGATTTGTATGGACTGGCCCAGCTCAACATTGGTTGGTCGTCTGATCCAGCTCGTGGTGCAGTGCTCCTGCTGCACCAGATCATCTCCTTTTGGAAGTATTCCTTCCACTACTTGACGAGTTAAATGCTCCAGCAATAATTCACTTGGGTGGAACAACCTATAAATAGGCTTGTCTGCATGTCATTTCAACACAAAACATACATCTGCATACATATTAGTTCTTAGCTTTCCAGTTTTGTCCACGCCGGAAAGTCCAGTTCGTCGGAGCTTGAAGATCTTGCGGTGCTACAATCCTCGAGTCGTTTCATCATTGGGGGCGATACGCCAGAACCGAGAGCTCTACCGGGGCATTTTTCGTATTGCGGATAGAGACCTTCCTCGACTCGACGAAGTTTTCTTTTCGACATTTTGTTTGTTTCATATTCCGACTTACAGGTTTACATTTTAATAGCAGCTTGTAGTCAACACGCGCGAAATTGATTTCTCTCTCTCTCAAAATATGTGTAAGAGATTTAATCCCTTATTTATTTATAGAGCTATTTTGAATAGGGGTGTGCACGGGCGGGTTCGGGCGGGTTTGAACATAAAAATTAACCGATCTACACATAGGCGGTTTCATGAATTTATAAACCGTGGCAGTTTCATTTTCTTCCAAACCCATTGCGGGTCGGGTGGTGTGGTTTACGGACGGTTGCGGGCAGTTTTGCGGGTCAAATAATTAGATATCCTAACTACTTAATTATTTTTTATCTATAGCGACTTTGACGAATTTTGTAAGTTGATTTAGTTAGAAGGAACAAAATTTACTCTGGGAAGACAATTATTTGTTTTAATCTTGATGTAGGAGACAACACTTTGGTGTACCACACAAAAAAAAGTCCAAATTAGACAATGTATATAACTTTAAATGAAATGAGTGTGATAGTATATTCTAATATTCACGGCACTATAGCGCATTCATATAGAAAAGGAATTTTTGAAATGCCACTTTGTTGAGTCATGTTGTCTGGCTTTATTTTAAAGTTTTTAATTTAGAAAAGTGAGGACTAATCTTAGGAAAGAAAAAAATTAGGACGGCGGGCGGATCGGTTAACCGCCACGGGCAAACCGCGACCCACCTGCTCAATGGCAGTTTGCTAAAAAATTGAACCGTGGTTAATTTTGAGAAAAACTAACCGATGGTTATGGTTTCCAACGGACGAGTCAAGCGGGCGGAGGCGGTTGGACAGTTTTTATGCACACCCCTAATTTTGAATCCGTAATAGGTAAGGGATCGAAACCCTTATAGATAAGTTAATAGGTTGATATATATGGTTCAAGAAAAATAATAAAATAATTACTTTCGTATCTATCAAATTAATTACAAATTAAGTAGGTAAATATTATCTAAATAAATTGCAGACAATCAATGGCTATATGGGTTAATTGAGCCAGACCAGAGATCTAGTACAAGAATTAAAGTTGCACCTTAAATTAATTAATTCTCTCCGGTCAGCCTACAGTATAATTAATTAATAAATACAAACTCATTCCACTAGAGAATTCGTGCCAACTTACCACTTTATCACAAATTGAGTCAGGACTTGTATTTTGACTTAATCCAATCTTCTTATTTAAGATAGAAATATCTGTCTGTTAATTAAGTATACTGGTAGCTCGATTAATCAACATCTTATCCATGATCAATACCACACGACCTCATTAACTTCTATAGTGTTTAGTGTAATAAACCTTACAAGCGACTCAGAGGATATTATCAACCTTTCAAGAGGGATACAGATGCAAGATACAAATAACTAGCCTGAGCTACAAATAGCCGTTGTCATCCAAGAAACGTAGGTTCGATCGCGATGACGTTCACCATAGTAGGTCAAAGTGATAGTCAAACAGATGAACTCAACTAAAATCTTATCGAGCTTAAGATCAACTAAGTCACTGAGACATTGGTTCTCCACTTAAGCCAATTAGGAGAACATGTCTTATTGTGACCCATCAATACACCTTACGTGTATCATAATTGACAAGTATCCAAGACAAGTAACTTCTTATCTAAACTGCAGCTTCTTATCTAAATTGCGACAACTCATCCTGAAGTTATCTCAGTTGTGATACTTGTTTATATCTCGTTACTGCGACCAATTATGCAGTCTTCTGTGATCTACAACTGAAGGATTGGGATATACCTGCGTCCTTGAAAAGCTATGATTATGCTCGTGTCTGGAGCTTCTAGAATATGTCCCGACTTTTTCCTTCCTCCGCGTGGATAGAGATCTGAAGGGAAATTAACTGCTCACACGTTCTCTAAACTAACGCTCACACGGTTTATGTATGTGAATAATGGCGTGTGTTTTTATGAACGTATGTTATATATAATATAATGTATAAACATTATATTATATTTGTGTTATTCTAATAAATTAATATTCAACCCATAATATAATAGACCACCTATTTATCAATTAAATGGCCTAGCCAATTGAATCCAGATAAATAATTCTCACATTATTAAATAATATATAAATACATTAATCTATTAATAATAATTTTCGAGAGAGCAGAATAAATATTGGACATCTATTTGCGCCAGACAAGGGACCCAATACAAGAAATAAAGTCAGGCCTCAAATTAATATTATCTATGCTCAACCCAGAGCAAAATTAATTAATAAAAGCAGATTCTCCACTAGAGAATCGGTGTTGATTTACCCATTTTATCACAACATGAGCATGGACTTGTATTTCAGACTTAATTGATCCCTATATTTAAGAAATAAATATCCATTAATTAATTAAGCTCACTGACAGCTTAAATTAATTAACATCTTATTATATCCTGAGTAGTACCACACTCGACATTATTAACACACCTAAACTTAATCATCCAGTTGGGTTTAATATGCTAACCCTTACGAGTTTCTTAGGGGATATTATGAACCCAATTAACAAGGATATGGATGCAAGATACAGATAACTAGTCTAAACAACAAATAACTACTATCACCCAAGATACGTAAATCCAGTCGCGATAACAGTCACCATAATAAGACAAAGTGAAAGATAGCTAAATGCTCTCAACTGAAATCTTATCAAGCTTAAGACCAAATTAAGTCACCGAGATCTTTGGTTCTCAACTAAGGCAGCTAGGAGAACACATCTCATTGTGATCCATCAATACACCATCTTCAGTGTACCAGTATAGATAAGTAGCCAAGACAGACCACTTCTTATCTGAACTGCAGCTTAAAATGACAATTTGTCCTTAAATTGTCTCAGTTGTGATAATTGTTTATATCTTGTTAGTTCAACCAATTGTGCAGTTTTTTGTGATCTACAACACACTACACAATCTAATTCTTATACAAGATAAATGAACAACATGCGCGAATATAATTAATCAGTTAGGAGAATAAAAATAGGGGAAAGGAAAACACATTGTATACAAGCAAAAATGTTGCTTTCACTATACAAAGTTCCAACACAACACACTACATAATCTAACTATATAAGAGATAATAGGATAATAACAAGTGCAAATGTAAATTTCAAATAGAAGAATAAGATAGTGGAAATAAATAACATTGTATACAACATAAAAATTGCTTTTAGTATACAAAATCCCAACAATTACTACTCAAGTGTATCGACCACTACCAGTGTATTTGCTTCCAGCTATGCTTACTAGTGTTACAGGACCAAAGAGATCCATATGTAGTAGTTCGAGTATTATATTAGTTGATGGACTCATCTTCTCTTTCAATGTCCTTATGGTGTGCTTTCCTTTCATGGGGGCTATGCACTCTTGATCCTTGTTGAATACTTCATTTTGCATTCTTGTTACAATAGATTTTCTTTCTAATTTGTTTTGTGCCACTTAGTTTAGATGATTCAAACTTTTGTGCCAAAGCCAGCTAACATCTGAGTTGCTTCTAGCAATCATGCGTGTATCGGGTTTGTAGCTTGACCAGTCTGTTACATAAATATCACGCTTCTTATAATCTGATAAAACCACGTTACCTGTAGACTTATCCAAAACATTTGCATAACCAGCGTCAGATAATACTTGATGCTTATTATCACAAAATTGAGTAGCATCTAATAGTTTATGACTAAGACCCTCTACACAAGAAACTTCTAAACAAATAGTGTTCCAAAAGACAATGTACCATAGCCTTTAGACTGACCTCTTCAAAGATAACTTGGGATCCTTGCTTGTACACCTAGTCAGTGAGGACTTCTTTCATGTATGTCATTGCTTTGAACATCCACTATTCATATACCGCACTGTCTTTTTCATCACATCTATTGCTTGTTGAGCCAGCTTCTGCACCTGCAAATAAAACAGGTTCAGGTACCCTTTATGTTTTGTCTTGGTCCTAACTGGTTATTTAGTTCGTTCGAATCCATATTTGTCTAACGACCCTGATGGTCTTAGACAACCCGGTCTTCCTTCCCTTGACATAAGTGTATACTTTCTTTGTTGGTTTCTGAACTGACTTCTTCTCAGGAGGATAAGCAGCCTGATGATTTTGAGTCCAATGTTTCTTGGTGTGGAACTTGGGTTCTTCTTCCTTGAGTTGTCAGCTTGATAGTTGTAAGGAGTTTTGTTTCTGTGTTGAGCCTTATGTTCAGGCTTCCTGGGTTTCACCATTTAACTTGGTCTTTGTATGTTGTGTGACTTAGACTCAGGTTCCCTTCCTTTGCTTGTTGTCAGCTTGGATTGATCTTCAGGAGTTGGTTAAGGTTGGACTACGGTTTTGACAAAATTTGTACTCACATCAGCTAGGCATATGACCTAGGATCAAATCTAAGATCTGTCATATACCTTTCCTTCAGTCTCAATCTCATAACCTATGCCATGTCTCTGACCCGGATGCCTTTGCTATTGAATGGTCACGTTAACCAGATTTTGAGCATCACTATTGTCATGTACTGAATTTAGCAGTTCATCATGATTGTGTCAGAGGTTGGCATACTTCAACTTGAGTTCTTTCTACTTATGATCTTTCTTAGTCATATCACTGGCCAAGACTGACAACTGAGCTTCTTGCTTCTTAGACTCTGACGCACTCTGTCTAATAATAAGCTGAACATAGTCATTTTCAGCTGGACCTGACTTTGGGAGATTCTTCAGCTTTTCATACACCAGGTTGTTCTGCCTGTTGAGGATCGTGAACAGCCTATCCAGGCTCTTGTGGCTTTGAAGAAGTTCATCATATGCATCCTAGAGCTCAAAGTCCTCTGCAACAAAGCTCTATTCTTGTGTGTGTTGTGTAGAGGATTTAATAGAGGAGCTAGCAGATTTTACCTCAACTCCATTGTTGGCCATGAAGCAAAGTTTAGGTTCTGATTCAGCTTCCGATTCGAGTTCTGCTTCAGCATGCATGGCCAGATATCCTTCATCAGCATTAGACTCGCTGAACAATTCCTCGCTCTTCTTCAGATTCATCACTAGAAAATCATCATGAATCGCCAGTCTCAACAATGAAGGTCTTTCTTTCCTTTAGGAATTTGTTGCGTTCTATGCTCTGCCCTTTCTTTGGTGTTGAGTTCTGGACAGTCATACTGATAATGTCCGATTTTCTAGTAGTTGTAGCATGGCTTGGGGTCATCATCCTTCTTCGTGTGATCTTTGAGGTAAGCCAAACTCGAATTCCTCTGCTTTAAGTTCTGAAAAGATATGGTCAGGAGTAACAATATCTAAATCAGAATGACGCAATAAAGTAGCAAAGGGAGTCTAGTGACCGTTTGGCAGTGCCCTCAAAATTTTGAGATTCATCTCTTGGTTGGAGAATGTCTTTCCCAGCCCGTTGATAGAGTTCATCAGATCCGTAAATCTGACGTTGAGATCTTCAATGGTGTCACCAGGCATGAGGGACAGTCTCTCCAACTTTTGGAGTTCCAGCGCGAGTTTATTTGCTTTGATCTTCTGAGTGCCCCGACTCAGCAGCGCTAGAGCATCCCAGAGTTCTTTCGCGGATTTGCAGTCCTGAACTCTTCCGAGACAAGAATCACTCAGGGTGGTCAGTATGGCGTTTCTGGCGACGCGGTCTAAATTGTGAAGCTTCTTTTCCTCTGGGGTGAAGAGACTTCTGTCCTTGGGGATCTTCTTCCCGGTCACCATTCCACCTCCATCTGTTGGATCCTGAGCTACGACGCTATCGATCATAGGAACGATAGGTCCGTCCTCTAGAACCACTGTCATGCTGTCGTGGAGAGAGGTCAGATGTGCCTCCATTCTGACCCGCCACACGCCATAGTTTTCTACTGAGAACATGGGTACCATCCTGATCCCTGACATATCAGACATGATAGATAGTGATATGAATGAAGAATGATATGCAGTGAAAACATTTTTCGGATCCGTTCAAGTAGACCAATTTCTAAATAACAAGAGTCATTTGAACAGCCTGATCCTGTCTTAGAAATCTTGTCTTAGAAAGATACAAGGAGAACACAGAAGCAAGAAGTCATTTGAACAGCCTGATCCTGTCTTAGAAATCTTGAGATTGAGTTTCAGGAAGAGGCACTCCATACATACGATAAGTGACCTTTCTCAGCTTCAGTATCTCAGCAAAGTCCGCTGGGTCTTCTTCATCAAGGAATTTGGCTTCAGCAGCGTCCTTCACTTCTTTCTCTATCACACCGTAGTGAATGGATCCATCAAGTCTCTGTGGAGGTGGCAGGATTCTGGGGTCTAGAACTCTGACCTCAACATTTTCTTTGACAGCTTTTTGCAGTCTGGTATACATATCTAAGTCAGCTCTCATGATCCATTCAGTATATGCCACTGACTTGCGCTTCTCAGACCAGAATCTCCAGAAATAGTTCCTTTTTATGAACTCGATCTTCAGTGCTTCCCACCTCTGAGTGAATTCCACTGGTATCCATTCATCTATTTTAAGCCATTGAGTCTTCAGATCTGTATGCTTCCTGAATCTCCTGTATCTATAGGGGATGTCAGCCTTTGCAGGGATCCTCTGACTAGCTTCCTTTTCAGTTCTCAGCCTGAGAGCCTCAAGATCTGCCATCCTTATTCTCTCTCTGGCTGCTTCTATTTGCTTGGCCTCTTCACCTCTGTATAAGTATCTGTCTAACTGAGCCCAGATTTCTTCCATCTCTTGTTCCTGTGCCTTCGAGGCAGTGTAGGAGGGCTTGTGAGGTGGCTCTTCTTCTGAGTCAGCAGGCGTTGATGATTTTTCTTTGGAAGTCCCCTGCTGCCCAGTAGATTGATGTTGCTGCTGCTCCTTCTCCTTTTCTTTATCAGCCTCGTCGCTGAGTTTAAGCGTTTTAGGAGACAGCCTAGCACCTGTTTTCTTGCCTCTAGCTGGAGCCTTAGTTTTGCCTTTGACATGCTTCTTCTTAGGTTTTTTGGTTGCTTCAGCTTTGGCTATCTCCCTAGCCAGCTTCTCATCTGCGGCTATCTGAGCCTCCTCCTCCGTGGTTATGAACCTCCTGGGTCCTTTCTTCCTGGAGGGAGGGGTTGGGAGTTTCAGAAGTTTCTTGCCTTTACCGGCAACTGGAGGAGGAAGAGGGGCTTCTTCCTCTTCTGAGTCCTCCTCGTCAGCATACTCAACAACTTCCTTTATAATATCAAGAGGAGTTTCAGTAGCCTGAGCTGTGACTTCTTTGGCTCCTGAGCCACTTGGGCCAGTCTCAGTTGATGCTGCAGCTGCAGTTGAGACACCCTGGGCCTCGCCAGTTTCAGTTTGTCCAGTAGGGGCAGATGACTGAGTTGAAGTTGCCCCTGCTACTGACCTTGCTCTCTTTGGAGCTTTCGGTGTTAGCTCCTTAGTTGCTTTTTCCACTACACCTTCCCCCTTTTTTACTAAACCTTCCCCCTTTTTGGCATCAGCAATTAGGGTTGGGGGCGGAGCAGATACCTTTCTGTTCAAGCTTTTGTATGAGGTTGACAGATCATCCAGCTTGGTATGTATTTTTGCCAGAGCCTCATGCAGCTCGTTCCTCTCATTGGTCAGCTGATCGCTGTATTCCTTGTGTGGGAGATCAACCGCAACCTTGAACTCTTTCAGCTACTGCTCTACCTTATCTTCAAGATCCTTCTGAATAGTTTCTATTCTGAGTTCATTGGCTTGAGAGATGGCAGTGACGGATTCAGTGTGAGCGGTTTGAGCGGCCTTGAAATTGTTCATCAGTTTGTCCTGGCCTTCCTGAATTGTCTTGAGCTGAGCTTCGAAGTCAGCTCTCTGCGCAGCTAAGGCATTCTTTAGAATGCTGGAGAAGTCAGGGACTTGAGATGTAGAAATGGCAGTTCTAAGTCCCTGCAGCTCTGCACTTTGTGCCTCAGTGGTTTGCCGCCAAGTCTTGTGGACGGTACGGGCAAGTAGGCGATTTTGGCTGCCTTGATTCTTCAGTGCCCTGGCCACTATTTTCGAACGACGGCTCTTTGGGAAGGGCGCTACTTTGGAAGCAGATTCGAGAAGATGCTGAGCAGGATCAGCTGCCTTCGAAGTACCAGCCACCGTCTGCCCAGGACTAAGGATGCTGAGTGGAGGGTCAGCAGTAGATGCAGTGGCATCCTTGTCCTGTTGAGTTCCCTCATCAGGCTTCTCAGGACCTGAATCACGGGGTGGGTCCTGACCATTGGGGTCAGACCCATCTGAGGGCCCAGGTGCTGAGACAGGTTATCTGTCGTGCAGCAGAGTGAGCATGGCCGCCCTCAGATCTTCGAGCGTGCCGAGGTCAGATGGCTCTGAGTAGCCAATCTTCCCCCTTATCAGCAACTCTTCCTCGTGGAGCTGTTCCCAGGAATGGTGAATGACTAGTCTCTTCAGGTTATGCCATTCCTGGAACCTTATCAACATGTGGAGCCTCGCCTGCCTAGCCAGTAGGACAAGATCTGAGTGGATGGCGATCTCCGGAATCACTTCAGTAATCTCTCGGGAGGCTCTGGATTTGAGAGTTGAGGCCTCCATCCTGACAAATTCTGACTCTGAGGCTGTCTTCGAGTCCTCGACTTCAATCGGAGATGCATGTTTCTCAGCAGATGGGATGCTGCTGAGTGGAGGGACGTCCAAAGGGCTCTCCAGAGTCTGAACTTCTTCAGCCTGGACTTGTTCAGCTGGGACCCCTTGGTCCACTGTTTCTCCATGTTCAGTGGAGACAATCTTCTCCACTGATTGAGTCTTCTTAGAAGACTCTGGCTCGTCTCTCAGCTGTAGAGGCGGCTGAGTGATGACGGCCTCTGGTTCCACCTCAGCCTTAGTAGGCACAACCTCGCTGACCTTCTTCAGCCTCTTGGTTGGTGCCTTATGCGTTGATTTAGGTGGGGACCTCTTCTTCTTTGGCGTTGAGGTGTGCTGAGTCCCATCCTTAGGTGCAGCTGGCCCTGAGCCAATCTGTTGAAGGGCTTCTGCCCTGTTCTGGAATCTGACTTTCTTCACGTTGAAGTACTGCTTGTCCGCGAAGGTGATTTTGTCAGACGCGCAGAAATCCTCGATCATGACTAAGAGTTTTAGTCCGTATAGAAGCTTTCCTTTGACGCTGAGCCTATTGGATGCCTTATCAAATTTAGCTGATTGCATCACAAACTCTCTGAGGAAAAACTCAGTCGAGTTAATCTTAGCCCGATCATATATGGCCATCATCAGTTGCAGCTTGGGCCTTGACACTTGGTCAAAAGAGCCTGCTTGACTCGTCAGCAACTGAGTTACTATGTACACCAATGCTTTGTACTGAGGGAGCATTGCGTTCTTGGGAAAGGCAGCTCTGAATACTGTTGGCTTCCCGCAGAACTCAGTAAGGTACTCGTCCATCAGATCATCTTTATATGCGACGGTTGTGAGTCTTGTATTCGGTAGATTGAAGCTTCTCTAAAGGGCTTCTCGAATAGACATCCGCTTCACTTCCATGTCAGTGCGTGAGGGATCGCCTACTGTGTAGACAACGAATCTTCCTCTGATGTCTCCATCCACTGAATCAGAGTTCGAGTAGATCTCTGCTACTTGTCGCGGTAGGAAGAAAGTCGGCCTCCTTGACAAGAACCCTTCCAAACCGGTCTCTCGGAGAGCGTAGAAGATCTCCTTCATGAAATCTAGGTCGCACTCATCAAACTCCATGACTAGCTTGCACTAGACTCGATCCTTTTCGAGGATCTCTCGCATGTCGGCAGGAGCCATAACCGTGTTTCTTGTCATTTTAATAATCTGCATACACAGTATAGGTCAGTATCGATTAACATATAAGAGATAAGAGCATACGATACTAAATGATCATTGAAGAATTACCAAAAGATTTTCTGAAGATTTTGAAGAGAATTTAGATAGAAGGTAATAAGTATCTCAGAAAATCTCGGGTACTTTAGATATTTGCAGATATGTAATGGCGGTTTCAAACATTTTGAACGAATATATATATCTTAGAGAAGATAAACAGTTAAAGATCAAGGGTTCAGTTTGAACGCGCTTTTTGAGATGGACGACTAGGATTAAGTTTTATAAAATAGGCAATGATCATATTAGCCGCCTAAGTCAAAAGCCAGTTGTAAATAGCCTAAGTAGTAACTTGATACGACATGCATTTAATGCGTGGCAGAGTTCAGCATGCTTGTACATAGAATGTCGTGTATTAAATGTGATCCGTTAAAATTAAATGACATTTCCTAAGGCATTGAATACGATGTTGAATCTGATTCATAAATGCATAGAATTGATATATAGGCTACTGAGTAGAGATATATATGCAAACCTGTTAGCTGAACATCGTAGTCAGCTGATACCTCGTGTAGATGGTGCGGAGTCTCTACATACTGATTTTACTCAGTACTGAGAGTGAACATTCCCCCTTACTGAATGCTCCTCTCCTGAATCCTCTTACTGACTGGAGTCAGTAGGGTCCAGCAGACCTAGCTCTACTGAAAGTTCTCTGAATCTGGCTTCAGCTAGAGGCTTGGTCAGTATATCAGCCCTTTGATGGTCAGTATGGATCTTTTCCATCCTGATATCCTTCTTTTCGACATGGCCACGAATGAAGTGGTATCTGATGTCCACGTGCTTGCATCTCGTATGAAGTACAGGATTCTGAGTGATTGCAATGGCACTGGTACTGTCACAGAAGATCGGCACTTCATTCTGAATGACGTCATAGTCGCGTAGTTGCTGTCTCAGCCAAAGGATTTGGGCGCAGCAACTTCCGGCAGCCATGTATTCAGCTTCATTTATTGACGTTGCTACTGAATGATGTTTCTTTGAGAACCATGAAATCAGCTTACTGCCGAGGAACTGACACGTTCCAGAAGTTGATTTTCGGTCAATTCTACATCCTGTATAGTCAGCATCAGAATAATCAGTTAGTTCAATATTATCATCAGCTGGATACCATAAACCCATGTCAGGTGTTCCTCTGAGATAGCGGATAATCTTCTTTGCTGAGTCCATGTGACTCTTCCTCGGATTTGCCTGAAATCGAGTGCAGACACCTACAACATAAGTTATGTTAGGACGAGTAGCTGTTAAGTATAATAAAGAACCAATTATAGCACGAAATTCAGTTTGGTCTACTGATACTCCCTCTTTATCAAGATCGATCTTCATATTCGTGTTCATCGGGATTTTGATTGATTTGCCGGATGTGCAACTGAATCTCTTGATGAGGTCTCGAGTGTATTTGCCTTGATTGATGAACGTTTCCTTCTCAGATTGTTTGACTTGAAAGCCAAGGAAATAGTTCATCTCTCCCATCATCGACATCTCGAACTTATCCTTCATCATTTTCTCAAACTGCTGACACATGATGACATTCTTCGAGCCGAAGATGATGTCATCTACGTAGATCTGCACAAGTAATCGGTCGTCTTCCAGTCGAATGCTGAATAATGTGCGGTCTACTGTGCCCTTCTGAAAACCTTTCTGAAGAAGAAACTCAGACAGGGTATCGTACCAAGCCCTGGGTGCTTGTTTTAACCCATACAGAACCTTTCTGAGTCTATAAACCTGATGTCCTTGCTGAAAGCCGGGAGGCTGTTCCACATAGACTTCTTCTTTCAGTACGCCGTTCAGGAAAGCAGACTTCACATCCATTTGATATACTCTGAATCTTTGATGTGTTGTGTAGGCTAGGAATAGTCTGATTGCCTCCAATCTTACAACTGGAGCGAACGTTTCCTCGAAATCTATCCCTTCAGCTTGACAGTAGCCTTTTGCCATGAGTCTTGCTTTATTCCTTACTATGACATTATTTTCAGCTCGCTTGTTCTTGAAGACCCATTTTGTTCCAATCACATGTTGATGCCGGGGTCTGTCAACAAGCTCCCAAACTTCGTTTCTCGTGAATTGATTTAGCTCCTCCTGCATAACTATGATCCAGTCAGCATATTTCAGTGCGTCCTCAATTGACTGAGGTTTTTCAGTAGACAAGAAGCAGGAATATAAGGCGCTTTCTCCCTGACAGAATCTGGATCTTATCTTTACGCTTGCTGAAGGATCTCCTATAATTAGATCAGAAGTGTGAGCATCCAGCCACGATCTACGATGTTTCAACTCTTCATCTAAAATTTGTTCAACACAGATAGTAGGTAAATTAGGCATTTCAGTTGTGCTATTCTGAGATTGAAGCAATTCAGTTACAAGAGTGTGATCTACTGAGTCACCAGGTTCAGAAGCATTTAGCTTAGGAACATCATTAGTTCCCCCTGAATTATTATTCTCAGTAGAGGTCTCAGTTACCTCTGGGGTTTCTTCATCGACCGGAGTTACCTGCGATTGACTCTGTTCGGTAGAGTCAATCAGCTCAGCTACTTGTGCTGTTGGCTGAGATTCAGTGGACTTGTCTTCAGTTTCTTCATCTGAATCATCATCCCAACATAGCTGGATCTTTTCAGTTTTATCTTTTAAGCTCAGATTCTGTAGCTGCTTACTGATGTCCTCATATTCAGGTTTAGAGTTTCTGCTCCTGTCTTCAGTAGCAAACTCATTAAAAACAACATGAGGGCTTTCCTCCACGCAAAGAGTCCGATAGTTAAAGACTCTGAAAGCTTTGCTGACCCGGGAGTATCTTAAGAACACTCCCTGATCTGACTTGCTATCAAAAGTCTTCAGCTGATCTTTCCCATTATTGTGAATAAAGCACGAACACCCAAAAATATGGAAATAAGATAGAGAAGGCTTCCTACCGTTCCATAGTTCATATGGTGTCTTCTTAGGCTGCTTTGTCAGTAGAGATCGGTTCTGAGTGTAACATGCAGTGTCAGTAGCTTCTGCCCAGAATTTGGTTGGGAGTCCTGAGTCTGCGAGCAGGGTTCTTGCTGCTTCTTTGAGTGCGATTCTTCCTCTCAGCAACCCCATTTTGTTGAGGCATGCGCGCGGCAGACGTTTCATGCTCTATGCCTTCTACTTTGCATAACTCCTCCACCATGAAATTCAGGAACTTAGTTCCTCTGTCTGAACGTATTTTGACAATCTTGGTGTTCTTCTCGACACTGAGCCTTTTCAGAAGCGTTGGTAACTCTGTTTTGATGTCAGACTTGTTGGCAATAAATATGACCCATGTGTAGCGCGAGTAGTCATCAATGACCACTAATGCATACTTCTTACCTCTGATCATCACTGGAGAGACTGGACCGAACAAATCCATATGTAGCAGCTGAAGGATTCCATTAGTGGAAGGAGATGGAACAGGCGGATTTTGATTCCTTGTTTTCTTTCCCTTCAGACATGCTTCACACTGAGTGTATTTGCTGAATACTTCATTCGGCAGTCCTCTTGCTAGAGTGTTTCTAGCCAATTTGTTGAGCGTTTTGAAGTTGAGATGACTGAGTCTTCTGTGCCAAAGCCACCCCGTTCTGTTGTCATTCTTTGCTAACAAACAAGCTTCAGGTTCAGCTGAGTTCCAGTCAGCTACAGAGATATTCTTCTTGCGCGAACCTGATAACATTGTTTTCCCTGTGGATTTATCAATAACATCACAAAAACCAGCGTAAAAAATCACTCTATTCGAGTTGTCACAAAATTGACTAACAGAGAGAAGGTTATGCTGAAGTCCTTCAACATATGATACTCTTGGAACTGTTGTTGTTCCAATGCTGAGTGTTCCATAGCCTCTGGTGTAGCCTTTTGCATTGTCTCCAAACTCGATTCTGGGTCCTTCTTCAGTAGTATAATTCTTCAGCAAGTCCTTTTGGTACGTCATGTGTCTTGAGCTTCCGCTATCCACATACCAAGGGTTCTTGTGCACCTGCAAAATAGAATTATATTTAGGTACCCTTTATTTTTGATTTTGGGTCCTTAGATGTTAGTTTTGGTAACCCATATCTGTCTTACGACCCTGGTGGTCTCAGGCAGTTTCTTTCCACTTGTGTCAACATATTTGACCACTGGACTGGTCACTGCTGACTTCTGAGGCTTTTC
The DNA here is from genome assembly GCA_028984105.1 of Lavandula angustifolia. Lineage (NCBI taxonomy): Eukaryota > Viridiplantae > Streptophyta > Magnoliopsida > Lamiales > Lamiaceae > Lavandula > Lavandula angustifolia. The sequence goes on along the minus strand of CM054825.1, from coordinate 914,981 downwards.
AGGTTCAGGATTCCTGATCTTCTGAGTGGGTGGACTGCTGACCTTTACCTTCTACACGGCTTTCTTCTTCTTTTTCTGACTCTTGGATCCTCTCATGACTATTGGATCATAGTAATATGACCCATACTGAGCTGGATGAGTCAGTTGTGGAGTTCCATACTGATCAACCCATTTTGCTTTGCTGGTTCCCCCTTGACTGAATTGGGGTGATATGGTGCTGATCTTCTTGTCAGAGTGCTGATGACTAGGATGAGGTGCCTTCATCTTCTATTTGTTCTTGGCTAGGGGTTCAGTATGTCTGTATTGATGGTCTCCCCTTGAACAAACCTATCAGCTAGCCGATTTTCTGAGCTTACGGGGGCAGATGAGGAGGCTCCCTGGCTGAATCCAAGTCCCTCCTTGCAATGCTTAGGCTTGTTGCTTGCTAGCATAGCCTCCATCTTCTTTTTAGCGCCCATGTATCGCTCTGTCATCAGGTTCCTCCAGACATCATCACTTTTCTTCAGCGTTTCATGCTCGGTCTGAAGTCCTGACAATTCTTGCTTCAGTAGACTCAGTTCAGTATCTTTCTGAGTTAAGTCTTCGGTCAAAACTGAGATCTGATCTTCTTGATTCTGAGACTTGGCCATCAGAGAGTTTATCTCCTCCTGAGTCTCAACACAAGTCCATCTGACTCAGTAGCAACCTGACTCTCCTAAGAAAGTCTCTGATTCTCCACTTTCAGGGAATCAAATTCCTGAAGACTCTTACTGAGCTGCAAACTCATCTGAATCTTCTCGTCGAGTAGTTCTTCATATACGATCGCGACATCCAGATTTTCGTCTGCACCTGAAAGAGTGTCGTGTGTGCAGTGTGAAGAGGAATTAAATGGTTCATGGGAGTTTACCTCATCCTCTTCTCCTGCCATGAGACATTTTTCAGTATCTTCTTCAGCTTCAAGCTCTAAGGCCATGAAAGCTGCTTCATCGTCAAATGAATCCATGAAGGAATCGACTTCATCTGAGTCGTCTGAGAGTTCACCAGCAATGTATGCTTGTCTCTTCTTGATGAACTTCTCCATTCTTGCTTTGCGTGTTACTCGTTCAGTAGTACTGAGCTGAGGACAGTCATACTGATAGTGTCCTGGCTTCTTGCAGTTATAGCAGGTGGTGACTCTTTCTTCCTTGCTTTCACTGTCTTTTGACTGTGCTGAGTCATCCTTTTTCCTGCATTCAGAAGTATGCGGGTCAGGAGTTCGCTTATGCGTGTATTCAGACTTACCCTTAGATTCTCTGAGGGCTTTAGTCACTTTTCTGCGCCTCTCCTTCTCCTTCTGATACTTTACAGCAAGCAGTGCGTACTTCTTGGCTAGATTTGCTTCTTGTATGTCAGTGATTGAAGGTTCAGCCTTGCTAGTCGCTGGAGCTGCTGTGCTGACCGATGCTTTAAAGGCATGGTCAATTTGAGTGTCAGCTTCAGCTCGCTGCTTCCTTTGAGGTAAGCCAAACTCGAATTCCTCTGCTTTAAGTTCTCAAAAGATATGGTCAGGAGTAACAATATCTAAATCAGAATGACGCAATAAAGAAGCAAAGGGAGTCCAGTGACCGTTTGGTAGTGCCCTCAAAATTTTGAGATTCATCTCTCGGTTGGAGAATGTCTTTCCCAGCCCGTTGATAAAGTTCATCGGATCCGTAAATTTGACGTTGAGATCTTCAATGGTGTCACCAGGCATGAGGGACAGTCTCTCCAGTTTTGGAGTTCCAGCGCGAGTTTATTTGCTTTGATCAGCGCTAGAGCATCCCAGAGTTCTTTCGCGAATTTGCAGTCCTGAACTCTTCCGAGATAGGAATCACTGAGGGTGGTCAGTATGGCGTTTCTGGCGACGCGGTCTAAATTGTGAAGCTTCTTTTCCTCTGGAGTGAAGAGACTTTTATCCTTGGGGATCTTCTTCCCGGTCACCATTCCACCTCCATCTGTTGGATCCTAAGCTACGACGCTATCGATCATCGGAACGATAGGTCCGTCCTCTAGAACCTCTGTCATGCTGTCGTGGAGAGAGGTCAGATGTGCCTCCGTTCTGACCCGCCATACGCCATAGTTTTCAACTGAGAACATGGGTACCATCCTGATCCCTGACATATCAGACATGATAGATAGTGATATGAATGAAGAATGATATGCAGTGAAAATGTATTTCAGATCTGTTCAAGTAGACCAGTTTAAGAATAACAAGAGTCTTATAGAACTCCAGCTCTGATACCAATTGTTGGTCCCGAGAGCACGTTCAGGTGTAGAGGGGGGGTGAATACACCTGAAAACCGATTTCCTCAACTTAAACACGAACAGTCCTTTTCAGGATGATGTCGTACTGAACAAGTTCAGCAGACCAGATAAGCTGTTCTGAATTGTGTGGCAGAGTGACTGACTCTACTGAGATCTGCTAGCTGACCGAGAGTCAGAATTCAGTATCTTCCAGATAGAGTTCAGTAGTGCGGAATAGTGTATGCCCAAATTCAGTTGAGTGGGAAAACATTTTTATCAAAACAGTTTCAGTTGATTAGTGCAGTCTGTTAAGTTTGCTGAAACTCAGTTGAATGATTTAAAGAATATTTTCAGTATGAACAGTGAATCAATGCAACAGTTAAAAACAGAACACAAGATACAGAGATTTTTAAAGTGGTTCGGACACAAAAATCCTACGTCCACTGTCCCGAAAGATCAGGAAGCTATTTATTATACTGAGATAGTCTCAGTCGGTTTGTAAGCTGGACAAACACTGGTCTTGAGATTTATACTGAGCAAGTCTCAGTTTACAAGGTTGTCAAACTGAGTGTTTGAAAAACTCTCCAACTGTGAAGGAGTCGCTTACAATAAGGATCAGTTCAAAGGTGAACTCCTTCGTCTAAGCTATGGATGTATTCTATTGAGCTTAGGTTAGAGGGATAGGGAACACGAATGTGGCTTCTAGAACGACGAACAGCTGAGTATAGCTTTAGGTTCGTGTATCGTCGTTTGAATACTAGAGGCTGTATTAATCAGTTCAGCTTAGTTCCCTAAGAGCTGGAATGTAGTCTTTCGCCGGAGATAGATTCTTCGAACTTCTTGCGGAAGACTTAGGCTTTTTAAATTTTGCTCGTTTGAATGCTCTGTGTGTTCTCTCGTGTGTTCTTGAGTGCTCGCGAGCTTCAAATTTGATTTATCCCTCTATTTATAGAGAAGAGATTAGGATAGATCCGTTGGAGACGATGATCCTTTGTCTCTCTCTTTTGGGTAGCTAACGACTCTTTTGAAGTATGGTGGTAGTGTCATTTCCCTCCATTTCTGGAAAGTTGTTGACTTGCAGCTTTAGTAGGTATAGAGTACGTGTCTGCTTGTCATTGGACGAGGTTCAGAAGGTGGATGAGACAGAACAGACTCCAAGGAGATCTGAAGCTGACTTCTCTCTTCCTCGTATTGACTCTGCTGAAATAACTTCAAAGATCCTGATAGTCAAAAGATTGTCTGGCCGTTGTTGAGACTGATCTCTGATTCAGTAGCATGCTCCTGCTGAGTCGGCTCTACTGAAGATCAGCTCTGAGTACAGTGAACTACTCCTGCTGAGTCCAGTATCACTGAGTCTTCTACTTCTGGTGCTGAGGCGGGTAATCTACTGAGTGCCTGAACCAGAGTAGAGGGTCTGCTGAGTCTGAAACCTCAGAGATAAAACATATTACAACGTAATGGTTCACCGATGAATATAGGGTTTTGGGATCTTCAAATCTTCATAGACTCTTTCAGAGCACAGAGCTACTGAGTGTATGACAACACAGAAGACTGAATCATTTCCCACTATTTACCAGCACTGCTGAGGATAGAATCATCACCCAACATTAACTATCTTACTTCTTCTTTGAAATGTCAGGTCGCTCAATCTCGACCTCAACAACCTTTTAGTGTGGAGAATAATTTTGACGACTATTTGTTGAACTCCTTAGTTCTTTGGATGGTGTAGGTTGTGTGCTTCCATTCTTCTTTTGGAACTCCTTAGATGAACTTCTCATTCAATTCTTTGTTTGGAAACACTTTTCCTAGAGTGTAGATCTCATTCATCAGGTTAATGATTTGGATGTGCATATCCTCGATTCACTCGCCATCCTACAAAATAAAATCATCAAGTTTATGTATGGAAGCTTTAAACTTATTGTCCTTGATCTCTTCGCTTCCTTCACTCAGCTTCTTGAGTGAATCCCACATCTCCTTTGCGTTCTTGCATGTTCTGACTCTACCAAGATCTTCACCATTAAGAGTCGATAGGATCTGGTTTCTAGCCACCTTGTTCAAGTTGTTAATCTTTCTTTCCTAAATGTTCAGTTAGATCTTAGCTTTCGGTTCTTCATCTCCAGTGGCACCTGTTGTCTTGGATCCAAACTGAATCATCCGTATGCCGGGAACTATGATGAGTATGGGCCCTCCAATTATAATAACCCACATGCAGTCATGAATGGAGGACTAGTGAGACTTCATTCAGGCTCCATATATCATATGTTGCAATAGCGGACATGGACATTCCAAACTTCGCTATTTGTTTAGACATACTAACAAATAAGAAATTAAGATGCTGAAAAGAATCTTATGTAGCGAAAAGGTTTTTGAGGATTTGATCAAGTCGACCTCATAAACAGATACGGTAGTCAGGCTGGCTACCCATCTGAAAACAATTGTTGGTCCAGTAAGAACTCAGGTGCACTGTGTCTTAGGGGGTGTGGGGGGGGGGGGGGGGAGAGAGAGAGAGAGAGAGAGAGAGAGAGAGAGAGAGAGAGAGAGAGATACACATGATTCGAAGTTTTTAAACTAAAATCATGGAGCCAGTCAAGAGACTGAGATTGGACCTGAGTCCCTCAGAGAACTCCTGATCCTTGGATTAAGAGTGAGCCTGACTAAATCTAAATCAGTCAGTGCGTATAGAAAGTGTGAGCTCTTTACTTAGAATTTTTTATCAAACAGTGATTATCTGTTGCAGGTTATATGTTCAGCTTGATTGGTTCAGACTGATAGAAAACTTATTCTTTGAAAACCAGTTTATGCAGATGACAGATATAAGAATGCAGAATGTAAATAACCCGAGGAGTTATAGTGGTTCAGATTCACAAGATCCTACGTCCACTTTTTGTCTCTGTAGGTATCCACCATCAGATCTTGAAGATTGTCGAGATACATATCTTACAAACAAGCAAACTATTTCTCTATCATTTTAACACCAAACCATCTAACAATCAGCTTATCGATTCTTAGAAAGTAGGTAAAGGATTTGGTTTTTGTTCAACTTAAGAAGAATATGAAACACCTTGATTCCAAGCTCTTGATATGAGCGAGAGATGCTTGGAATATGGATAGAGGGGACTTTCTATGAGAGGACACTTGAAGCTTCGAAAACTAAGGGCTTTGTTCTTTGCTATAAGTATGAGTGCTTTGAGATTATGTTACCTCTCAAGGAGTGAGAGGCCCTCTATATTTTTAGGCGAGCCAGAAGAGATCAGTTGAACTAAGATCTTCTTCTTATTGGCTCAGAGCTCGAAATAGTCTTGAACATTAAATGCTTCCAAGTACTTCGCTTTCTGCAGCATGCTTTTTATAGATCAACAAAGTATTGTTATGTCCATCTGAAACTAGTGCTTATTTGACGCTCTATAGTTGTTCAACATTGATTTTGTAGTTTAATGTCTTCATTGACCATTGACTTTGAATACTGCGCCTCGTACCTCGTACATAAATCTCTTGATCAGGACAAGTCAAATACGAACTAAGATCTATGTCCCGACCTAAGCTCAGTCCAGCCTGCCTGAACTCCTGAGCTAACCTAACCTGAACTGAACCTAGCTTGATCTATATCAGTCTACCTATACAAACTCAAACTGATTTCTAACCTGATTCGATACACAGACTGACTCGTCTATCATAAACGGGTTTGAAATTATTCAAAACTTTATTATTTTCCAACAGTAGGTTTAACAACCCACTTTCTTGATTCGTACTATGTATTACAATTATCAAGTATAATTAAAAAATATATTTAATAAAGACTTATTAATTATTAGAGTATTAGTTTTAATAAGTGACCAATTTTATACATGTATTCCCCCGAGATTAGATTTTAAAGAAATAAAAATACATCAACTATCTACACTAAATGTCAATCATAAATTATAAAATCCTTACTAGATTAAATATTTTGTAGTTCATAATTGATCAGAATGAGTCTACAACTCAGTTTTTGATAAAATTAACGATATTTGATTGCAAGACTCTAGAGGAGACAAAAAATGGTTTAGATTACCTACGCATATATTAATTTATTATTTAATGGATGAATATTACAATAAAACCTCCGATAGTTTTTAAGGGAGGGGTGCTAAATGAGGTCTAAAAATAGAAAAATGATTTCTAATATGATTCGATAGAAAGACTAGCTCATCTATCAATAAGTGATTTGAAATTATTCACAACTTTATTATTTCCCAACAATGGGTTTAACCAGTAGCGTAGCCAGTTAGGGGTCAGTGGGGGTTTCAGTAGGGTCTGAAACCCCCACTGACCCCACTGAAATTTCAAATATAATTCGCACGGCTATTATTTAACTTGTGAAGAAGTGGTAAAGTGGCAATGGGTCTTTTATAAACGTCTTGTGTAGCGGGGGAGGTCAGAACTTTAATCCTTGATTTCTAGAAATTCCCATTTTATTTTTTCTTGGCTGACAACATAAGAAAAATATATTTTGGCCATGAGATTAGTAAAATTTAAGTGTAAATTTAGGAAATTTTAATTTTCTTGGTTTGTGTTATTCTAAATCCTAATGTTTTTTTTTTTTTTTTTTTGCCCTTTTAACAATTTTCTAATATAATATAAAAGTTACTTTTTTATTTTACATTTTCTAATATGTAAAATTGTACCAAAAAAACATTAGCAATATTAACAATTATTGTTGAAGTAATCTTTCACAAATGATAAACTTTTACAAACTCTTCGATAGTCGGCCCCACTTAACGGAAAATCTGACTACGCCACTGGGTTTAACAAACCACTTTCTTGATGCGTACTATGTATTACACTTATCAAGTATAATTAAAAAAAATATTTAATAAAGACTTATTAATTGTTAGAGTATTAGTTTTAATAAGTGACCAATTTATACATGTATTCCCCGAGATTCGATTTTAAAGAAATAAAAATACATCAACTATCTACACTAAATGTCAATCATAAATTATAAAAACCTTACTAGATTAAATATTTTGTCGTTCATAATTGATAAGAATGAGTCTACAACTCAATTTTCGATAAAATTCACGATATTTGATTGCAAGACTCTAGAGGAGACAAACATTATAAAAACCTTACTAGATTAAATATTTTGTCGTTCATAATTGATCAGAATGAGTCTACAACTCAGTTTTCGATAAAATTCACGATATTTGTTTGCAAGACTCTAGAGGAGACAAACAATGGTTAAAGTAGACGACCTACGCATGTATTAATTTATTATTTAATGGATGATATTACAATAAAACCTAATTTTTAAGGGAGGGGTGCTAAATGAGGCCTGAAAAATAGAAAAATATAAAGTGTAATTGCTAGGGCTTGAACACGGGTCAATTTGATTAGACCCGGAGGTGCTAACCATAGTACTAAACACAATCTAATAATTTTTTACATGGCAAAATCTATATATTTAGAATTCGGAGGGTGGCTATAGCACCACTTAGTATAATGCTGCCTCCGCCCTGCCTCCGTACAACTATACGCTATACGGTAATAACATCTTATAATATTAAAAAAATCATTGTCCCAATTCGGAACCAATTATGAAAAGTAATAAACTCTAGATTGTAATAATATATATTTTTTATAGGTACATCTATAATAAATTAGCCTCCATATAGTAATAAAATGCATTATATTAAATCTCAAATATATTCATAAAAAATATCCAAGACTGCATAACTACATAAATTCAAGATGACATTAAATACTTACCTAAATTGCTTATAAAAATAACTTTATTTTTTGGTTAATACTACATCCTTTAACTTGTATGTTCATATAGTAACTCTTCAACAAAATCACATTCTTTTAATCCATGTTTTTAAAATATGAAAGGACACATATGCATGTATATATAGATTTTTTTATATTACTCCCTCCTTCCCACAATTCTTGTCCCTTTCTTTTAGGCATGGGAATTTATGAGAGTGGTTGGTTGTGAGTAAGATGGTGGGACCCTTAATAATAATAACCTTCCCATTGTAATATTTTACTCCGGTATAAAGGATATTACTGTATAGAAGTTTTACTTTAATTCTATTTAAATTGTTGCATGATCTTGCTATACCGTTATGTATGAAAATATTTGTAATTATTGTAACTGATATTTCAGTTAAAAAATTAAAATAAAATACAAAAAAAAGGAAACTCGTACAGCCACAAAATATACCTACGCACCTACGCAATATCCTAGTACGAGAAACATGAAAATAGTCCTATTTTTAGAGGTGGTAAGATATTTAAGAAGTACTCCCTCCGTCCCATAGATGTTGTCCCATAATTTTTCGGCACGGGATTTAATGAGAGTTATTGGTTGTGTATAGAGTGGGGGCCCCTCAACTTGTGGTTAATTCTTAGCCACACAATTTTAATTTTTTAAAAAATTGGACAATATTTATGGGATAACAAAAAAGGGAAATGGAACATCTATGAGACGGAAATAGTATTATATTATGAGTGGGGATATTTGTGTGAGGGTACTTGCAAGCTGTGTGATGTAGAAAAGCAACAATGCTAACATGTATGTGGGCACCCATTTATTTAATTTCTGGTTAACATTTCTTTTCAACTCGTCCTTTTTTTTTCCTTCCTCTATTATTCAGTTTCTTGGGGCCCCACCCTCCACTTTACTATTCTCTATCTTCGGATAATAATTAGTATATATATTCCACTTATATTATGTAATCTGAATGTAAGTACTATTTTACAACATATTCTTATATTTGACTATATAATAAATTACTTTCAGTTTTTTTTTTATACTTAATATTTCGATCCCGAGATGTTAATGGAATATCGCTTCGATTTTCACCCCAAAAGATCTAAAAATAGTTGTTGGCTATTGAACTGTAGAAGAGCCACCAATAGTCAGTCCATCCGTTCAACTCGAAATTCTGTTTTCAGCCAATCTTGTGTTACCCCGTGAAAAACTAGCTCTCCACTACTAAAACGACGCCACATGGCAGGCATTGTGTGGAGAGTACATTCTGTTTCTCGACACGCGCGAGTAGGTTAGGGTAAAAAGAGGGAAAAGGCGAGAGAAAAAGCGACGGTGTCGTTGGCTGACATCAACCCGCCACGTGTCTTAGCCTCTCTTTTCAATTCAGCCACAGGGTGTAACGGTTCGGACCCCCCCCCCCCCCCCCCCTTCGGTTCGGTTCGATTTTCCCCCCCCCCCCCCCCCCCCCCCCCCCCCCCCCCCCCCCCCCCCCCCCCCCCCCCCCCCCCCCCCCCTCCCCCCCCCCCCCCCCCCTCCCTTTACGTATTTTAGGGATTATACGAGGCTAACCGAACTAAACACATAAAAACGGTTCGGTTTGGTTCGGTTCGATGTGTTTTTAAATATCAGAACCGAACCGAACCGAACCACTTATAAATGGTTTGGTTTGGTTCGGTTCATCGATTCATCTTTTTATTTATTTATTTATTTTTTAAATACTAAATAATGCAAGAATAATAATTTATAGGATGTCACTCGTTCCGAACTCATAAGTATAGAGTTGTTACTCATTTCTCTTCCTTTGTATAGATTAGAATTGATCTTAACTTAAATCTAATATCTAAATCTAACAATATTCTCATATAAGAAAGATAAATATTAAATAAAAAAATTAAAAAATAGAATATTGATTCGGTTCGGTTCGAACCGTTCAAAAATTCTTGAAATCGCGAATCGAACCGAATGTAAACGGTTCCTAAAAAAATACATTGAATCGAACCGCTAAATCGAACCAAACTACATTTTTCAATTTGATTCGGTTCGATTTGATCGATTTCGCGATTCGGAGGATTTTTTAATTTAAGGCGGAGCCCCCCCCCCCCCCCCCCCCCCCCCCCCCCCCCCCCCCCCCCCCCCCCCCCCCCCCCCCCCCCCCCCCCCCCCCCCCCCCCCCCCCCCCCCCCCCCCCCCCCCCCCCCCCCCCCCCCCCCCCCCCCCCCCCCCCCCCCCCCCCCCCCCCCCCCCCCCCCCCCCCCCCCCCCCCCCCCCCCCCCCCCCCCCCCCCCCCCCCCCCCCCCCCCCCCCCCCACTTACACCCCTACTTTCAATTCCAGCCACAAGGTTCCATGGATTTCTAGGACCATTCTATTTACAAACCCCCCGCAAGATTTCGTTATTTACGATTCCTACCGATGACGTGGCACCCACAGACCTCCTCCTTCTCCCCTGCCCTTTTTCCCCCTTGTTAAATCGAACCCAATAAAGTTCGCCCGTTTTTCTCTGCTTCACAATTCTCTCTCTTATCCCTTTCTCACTGTATTAGTATATTCCTTTTTGTTCTTTAAATTTGCTATTAGCTGAAGAATTTGTGGCAGTACTTTTTCACTTTCAGCGGTCTGTTGTTTGTTTTTTTTTTTGTTGCTCTCTCTCTCTCTCTTATATTCATTGGTTTCGGATAGAGATCCAATTTCCGGGTTGTGTCTTCCCATCTCAACCCCTTTCCTTGCTTTTAGTAAATCAAGAAGTTTATTGAGGTTATTGTTCGACCGGAGCGACAATTGTTTATTCCTAGTTTGAATTTCTGGATGGATAAGTTTGAGTTTTGTGCGATCAAGAATCTCAGTGGATCTTTCAGCTGTTAAGCATTTTGAATTTGTTGAAGGAGGAGAAGGTGATTGTTTCTGCAGCTATGTCTGTAAAGGTAAGCTTTTTCTGTATATTTTTTGTAAGTTGATCCGGTAGGGGTGGTTTGCGTCGGTTTAGTAGATAGATAAAAGGGGAGTAAGATTTTATGACGAAATTTTGATCGGAGGAATAAAGAAAAGAGGAATGTTTTTTGTTGTTGGAGAATATTTTAACCTTAACAAATAAGATCTGTTCACATGCATTTCTGATTAAAAGAATCTACAGAGCATTGTGTTTTCTTGAATTTGCTTCTCAACTTTTGATGCTCTACTGCAGGAATGTGTTGTATCAGAGTTTCATCTGCGAACAAACGACAGAATTCCGTTAGATTCCGATGGACAAGAAGTTAATGATATCCAACTGTGTACAGCAGGGGATGACTTCTCTCCGAAGGTATATATACTCAATCGTTGTTGATCTTGGGTAGCTCAGATGTGTCGTTTATCTTCTCTACATCTGAACTCTCCTTTTCTGCTGTGATCGTGTAGGATAGGAAGCCATATACAATTACTAAGCAAAGAGAAAGATGGACAGAAGAAGAGCATAAGAAATTTCTTGAGGCATTGAAACTTTATGGCCGAGCATGGAGGAGAATCGAAGGTTAATATTTGAAATTGATACGGATTTTACACGCTGTGCCTAGTCTTGATTGAAGTATTCTGAGGGTATTCTGCTCTTCCATTTTTGCAGAGCATGTGGGAACCAAAACTGCAGTGCAGATACGAAGCCATGCTCAGAAGTTTTTCTCCAAGGTTTTATGCTCTTATAAGTTATAACAGTGCCATTATATCTTCTATATGCCGCCTTTCAAGTAAGTCATATCTGTTATGGCATAAAGGCGTGCAAAACTCTGTTTCTTTATGGCAATTATGCTCATACTTGAATGTCCTTTGGGTGTTTAGGTTGTTCGTGAATCTAATATTGGCGATGGGGGTTCCATTGAAATCCCCCCTCCAAGGCCTAAGAGGAAACCCATGCACCCATATCCTCGTAAGCTGGTTTCTCCAGTCAAAACAGGAATCTTGATACATGAGAAACCAGAAAGATCTGCGTCTCCAAATGGGCATGAGGACCATTCTCCTACATCAGTGTTCTCTGCACTGGGTTCAGACCAATCTTTTGGAGCTGATTCATGTAGGCCTAATCGCAGCCAATCCCCAGTGTCATCTGGTTCGGAGGCTCCTAAGTTTCTGTCAGAAGATGCCGTCTCTTCTCAGTCTGATCGTGAAGATGAAGACTCAAGTACTGATGAAGGAATACCATTGGTAATATCTTGATTCAGTCTAGAAGCTGTCCAGCGCATTTGATATCAAAATATTCTTGCTTACCTGACTCTGTTTGCATTTTATTGATAGGAATTGGATCTTTCTCCTAGAAAAAGCTTGAAGCTGTTTGGTAAGACGTTATTAATCATGGAGTCTTCTGGACAATCTTGTTCGACGTTTCCTCTGATGAAGGTTCCTGCTAATGGTTCGGAGGATGCTTGGTGTGCCTTATCTAGTCTATCATTGATGCGTAGTGAAGCAAAGAATTCTTGTTCCCCAGCTCATTTTCCGTGGCTAACACTTCACACCGATGCATCACATTCTACTCTGGAAGTGCATAGTCCAACCCCAGTCAGAGCTCAATCATTGTACCCTAAGAGGGAGACGGTGGATAATGATGAGCAAGGGTATACCACTGATTCAAACTCTGATTCAGCTGGTGCAGCGGCATCCTTCTCTTCTTACAAGTTGAGTAAGAGAATCTCAGCAAACACTTCCAACTGTAGGAGGGGCTTCGTGCCATACAAAAGATGTTTCACAAAGCAGGATTCTACCGTCTCCTCGACAGAAACTGCTGTGGAGAGGGAGAAACAGAGGATCCGCCTCTGCTTGTAGCTAGAATCAAGTCGACTTTAACATGTAACATTGTTGGCAGTTGGAACAACTCAGAAGCAACCAGCTAAACTATGCCCGGGTTGTCTGGTGTTCGTCTTCTTGTAGACGATTTGAAGTAAGTTTTTGCAAGAAACTGCTAGCTTTTGCACTGTATCAGATCAGATCTGCGGAAGTTTTTTGTGCAAAACCACTCAGTTTTCTTTGTAAATGGTTGTGTAATTAGGCTAGGAGGACTTGATTGTATAAGATTTTCTTGGACTAGATGTACTATAATAGAGTTATGCATCTCTCCATCTGATACTTTATTGGCAAATGTGACGAAGAGATTTCACATTTTGGAACCTATTGTGTTTGTGTTTTCAACTGGCCTTAAAATCCAACAAATTTAGAGAATAAGGAAATTTAAGAAGGTTATTTGACTTAAAATAACAAGAACTTTTATCAAATTCTCGTTCTACACCAATTTTAAAATCTGCATATAAATACATGAACTTTTGATTTTTTTGAAATTGTAACATTAGCCTAAAAACCGGCGAAATCAAAACCGATATGTCATTTTCCGGCATGACATGATTGCACTCGTGACATTCCAATCAACATCGAACTAAAAGTTTAAATTTTTCATTCTTTTAAGTATATAGACTTTGTAATAATTCTCGTTCTGCACATGAACTTTCAAACTCATTTGAATTTAGAATTTTATTCTAATTTGTAAGTAAAGTTTGAATTTCATTTAAATTTTGATATGACAATAAATGTAATTTTTATGTGGGACGTGTCGACTCTAAAAAAATTGTAGAACTAATGGATAAAGTAACCGAGTCCATAACTATATTCATGCACCTCACATCAAAAATATATTATTTTCCATAACATAATTTAAATGAAATTCAAACTTTATTTACAAATTAAAACGAAATTCTTAAATCATATGCAAAACGGAAATTATTATAAAGTTTGTGTATTTACGAGAAAAAAAAAATCAAATTTTTGGTTCGATGCTTATTGGACTGCAACATGTGCAAAGACATCACGCCAGAAAAATATTATGTAAGCTTTGATTTCGCCGGATTTAGATCCATGTGCAATTTCAATCAAATTGAAAATTCATCTATTTACAAATAAATTTTAAATATTTGACAAAATTCATATATTTTGAGACAAATTTAAAAAGTAAAAACTTGGAATTACGAATTCTATGTAAGATTGAGAGACACATCAAAATCCTTGAATGGGGAAGAAAGAGACGAAGATACAGTCGGTCTAGATTCTTATAATTTTTCCATAAAACATTTAAAATTATATCCCTTATTTTATTTCAACTTTTATTTCCATTTATCCTCTGTTATCCATTGTTGTGGTCATTGCTTCATTGGTCAGTATATGTTCGTTAGGTATGCGTAAACGAGTTTTCTCGATCACTGAACAAATAATAAATTAACTTAAATTGATAACTACTAAAACTTTTCGTGTATCTGCTAATACAACATTATAAATCGGTATTGTATTGGTATCAAATAAGTATTTAGTGAAGTAACAAATATTCAAATAATTAATTTGTTAAATTAATTATTTTTAAAGTCATCCTAAATTTGTAGGAGTATTTCCGTAAACTAACTTGAAAGAAGATTGAAACATGAAATTATAGTTGGGTCTCGTAAATCCTGACCACCTATTCCAAGTCATATTAGCCTGAATATTCTCTTTGGCCTTTTTCTCATTATGTGAAATTCTCCAAGATAAAAAAGGACACGTGTCATTCTAATTCTCAATCGAGCTTCCGAAATTAGACCATAACCTCCTCCTCTCATATATAACACCACCCACACCCGTCCCCTTGGGATGACAAAGTTGGTGAAGGTGGTTGGCCCGGGACCGATAGGTCCTGGGTTCGAATCCCACTGGACGCAACTTTGTGGAGTCTGTCACCTATGGTTAGCCTAGGGAGCGGATAGGTCCTGGGTTCGAATCCCACTGGACGCAACTTTGTGGAGCCTGTCACCTATGGTTAGCCTAGGGAGCGGGGTTTACCCAGTGCGCACCGAAGGTAGCAGCTGCCTGTCACCTATGGTTAGCCTAGGGAGCGGATAGGTCCTGGGTTCGAATTCCACTGGACGCAACTTTGTGGAGCCTGTCACCTATGGTTAGCCTAGGGAGCGGGGTTTACCCAGTGCGCACCGAAGGTAGCGGCTGCCTGTCACCTATGGTTAGCCTAGGGAGCGGATAGGTCCTGGGTTCGAATCCCACTGGACGCAACTTTGTGGAGCCTGTCACCTATGGTTAGCCTAGGGAGCGGGGTTTACCCAGTGCGCACCGAAGGTAGCGGCTGCAGGTTCCACGTATCAAAAAAAAAAAAAAAAACACCACCCACACCCTCTTTACTCATCTTTCCTTCGTTTTACGTGCCTTTTTAGTTTTCTCCATAAACTTTTCTCTCCGCTGATCTTCAACTGATAGAGTGAGTGGTCGTAACAATGGCCGCAGCTGCTGCTACTCTGAGCGCCGCCGACACTGAGAAGATCAACAAGCTCAAATCCGATGTTGCTTTCTCTCTCTCTTTCTCTCGGTCGAGGCATTTTGGTTGTTGGCTTGTGAATATCTTTTTGTTTGATTTGTGTTTAAATGACTTTGATGATTCTTTTGGCAAAGTGAAAACGAGAAATCTGGATTCATCAACCTGGTAGCTCGCTAAGGTACGGTGAAAATTAGTTGCAATCCTACTCGATTAGGCACTATGGCACTATCTTTTTGTTTTATTTCAAGAATGCTGATTAATTCGTAATGAGGAACTATTAATGCCTGGTTCTAAGAAAACGCAGCCAGTGTAGCGTGAATGAAACTTGTTTGATTTGCTAATCTTCAGCTCCAGATTTCATTTCTACGTAATGTTTGGTATCTAAAATTATACGGTAGGTATTTCTGTCTGCGTTCTTTGTGTAAAGGTTTCAATGATGCAAGCTGTATTGTGCAAATCTAGCTGCACTATGATTGAATTTTGGTTTCCATGAAGCTGATATGTTGTGGCCTTTTGTGCATGTTAATGGAATTTGAAGTGGCGACGCTCAACATATTGAGTGGAGCATGATCCAGACACCAACTGATAAGGTGGTGGTGCCGTATGATTCCTTAGCCCCTGTGTCTGAAGGTGGCTTTAAGTTTTGATCATATATTTCATTATTATTTGCTAATCTTTTTTAATTGATGATTTCACATGAATAAACAAAAACTGGATATTGATTTTAGATTTAATTTTTAATCATTTCTCTAGTTTAGTTAGTTTATTCTTATTCTTATTCTTTTTTTTAGCAGATGCTGCAGAGACCAAAAAACTTCTGGACAAACTTGTGGTGTTAAAGCTCAATGGAGGTCTGGGAACTACAATGGGGTGCACTGGTCCAAAGTATGAGCTTAATGTTTTTCATTTTCAATTGATCAATTTTAGAACTTTCAGAAATTTAAGCACTTGTGCTTGCCTCTGAATTATTTTGGTTTTTTTAGTGTGTTCAAGATTATGTTTGTATTTGAAACAATCATTTGTAAAATATTGTGGGTTAATGGTTTTGCAATTGAACTACCTCTCTGTGACTGTCAACCTAGTTTCTATATGGCATACCGATTCAAATATTTGAAATACAGGTTTCTATTATGTTGTTACTGTTTGAGTTATGATTATATTAGATATTATGGACAGGTCTGTTATTGAAGTTCGTAATGGCTTGACGTTTCTCGACCTAATTGTCATCCAAATTGAGGTATCATGTCAGCTCTAGGTATTTTGTAGATGGTCTCATCAAAGGCACCTGCAACTGAAATATTCAGTCATGTTCAGAATCTCAATACTAAATATGGATGCAATGTGCCCCTGCTTTTAATGAACTCATTCAACACTCACAATGATACATACATTGCAGGTAAAATTTCATATTATAAGAGTGTTTTACATGTAATTTTAGGTCTGCTGATTTCTTATTAAAATACAGATTGTTGAAAAGTACACCAAGTCAAACATTGAGATTCATACATATAACCAGGTTCGTATAGTTGTCCCATTTCTCACTATTTCAATGATGCATGTACAACTTCCATATTGTGGAAATATTTAACTTTGTCAGATTATATTCTGTGCATTTTCCAGAGCCAATACCCTCGTCTGGTTGTTGAAGATTTCAAGCCTCTTCCTTCCAAAGGAAACACTGGAAAGGATGCATGGTATGTCACCATGTTATTTAACTCTTTGTTCTCCTCAGGTTAAATTTAAATAGCTTTAGTTTTGTTTGGTAGTGTCAAACTGTTAATATGTTGTTTACGGCTTTTTGAAGGGCAAATAATTGTTTTCTTAGTATAATCTTGTAATGGACGACATCTCATTCTTCAAACTTCAGATCTTATGTTGCGTTTTTATGTGTTATCTTACATCATTAGCTACCTCTGCACAAAATACGACAGTGACGTGAAAATCGACTTATTTCTTAACGTATCACATTTTTTCCCTTCACGTGTAGTGTACATATCTCTTGCTTACCGATGCTTTTTTTTTTTTTTTTTTTTTTTTTTTAATTTTTACTTATTGTATGCCTTTTGGTAGTACAGGTATCCTCCTGGTCATGGAGATGTTTTTCCTTCTTTGAAGAATAGCGGGAAGCTTGATGCATTGTTGTCAAAGGTCTGGCCTTCAAAATGCTTTGTCTATCAGTATGATGTGCAGCATGCCACACATAAAATTAGGGTTTACTATTGATTTTCTTGTGTTCTTTTTTATTACTTCACAGGGCAAAGAATATGTCTTTGTTGCGAATTCAGATAACTTGGGCGCTATTGTTGATATGAGTATCCTTAGCGGCTGGAACTTGTTTCTAAATGATTGCATTATATATTGGTTTAGAGTTTCTTTTCCTAAAAACTTCCAGGTTTAGCAATTCAGGTATCGTTATCTGTATCCTTAACTCACTGTTGCAGAAATTCTTAATCATTTGATAAAAAATAAGAATGAATATTGCATGGAGGTAACAAAATTCCTCCTTTAGAATTGGTTCTTTTGATACTCCTTCCGTCTCATTCCACTTGTCAGGTTTCTTTTGGGTACGGAGATTAAGACGGGTCTTTAATTGAGTGTTAATTGTGTGGGCCCACAAATAGTTTGATTATTTTATTAACTAATCTTGTACACTTCAATCAGTATTTTATTTATACTAATTTTTATACTACTATTAATACGCGTATAATACGAAGAAAGGCTACGATATTAATTACCACCTAAATCTCATCTCTCTCTTTGAACCATTCTCTTCTCCCCCTCATCTCTACAACTCCAGAGCAAAACCTTCATCGGAGCGCCGCCTCCACCATCGTCGAGCACCAGATCTACCCACCTCGCGTCGCCGTGAGGATAATGGAGCCATATTTTTTTGGTTCTCCTTCATATCTACTAGATCCCTTTTTACTCGGAAACAGATGCTGCACTTTACGGGGGATCTATGGTGGAGGACTCACATCTGAGTGAAACGGTGGTGGGAGAGAGCGTCCTTAGCGATTCCATGGTCGAAGATACCATCTTGGACAAGGATTACGGTGACGGCGCCGTGGTCGAAGATACTTTCTTTGGCGAAGAAGATAGCGCCGCTCCCGAATCTATGGTTGAGCTGATTGTGGACGGCGGCGCTAACGAGGAGGGTTTCTTGCCGGAGATTTACAGTCCATTCGATGAATCTCATCTGTGGCCTGACTACATCAAGGACAATGCAGAGTTGGAGAAAATCCTCTTCTTGGAGAAGTTTATTGTTCTTTTAATCCCAAGTTACGCCCATCTGGTGAGATCTGTCCTTCATAAATCATATCAATTGTAATCCTATATATATCTATGTGAGGCTGATTGAGGCCAAGATATGTATGGACTATGGCTTTTTGTTTGTTCCTAGCTCAGGTTTGGTAGTGAATTGTGATGAATTTACTTAGAATTCTGAAGTCATTATGCAATGTGCTAGTTTACAAAGTATGGTTCGATTTGGGACCTGAATACTTGTACGGTTGGTTGGTTATGAATTTGCTGGTTTGGTGATGAATTTGCTGGTTTGATTATGAATTTGCTGGTTTGGTGATGAATTTGCTGGTTTGATTATGAATTTGCTGGTTTGGTGATGAATTTGCTGGTATGGGATTTGATCACCGTTTCAGCCTCTGAAGTGTGATAGTCTACTTGTTTTTTTTAGTTGCAGCCCAGGTACTACTGAATTGTGATGGAGACTGTCGAAATGAATGGAGGCATTTGGAAATGAAGCTTCACATTATGTTTAGAATTTTGATTATCCTAGCAAATGAACCTTGATAATGTAAAATTAATGTAGAATTCTTATTTTGATGCATATTAATGTACTCGATTATGGATGCATATTAATGTAAAATTAATATTTTGCTAGAATTTTATCTACTCGATTATGGATGCATATTAATGTAAAATTCTGAATGTATTCTTATCACAAGGAACAATAGACAAACATAGAAGAAATACATTGAAATACAATAGGCAAACATAGAAAAAATACATAGAATGCCGTTTACCACCTAATACACTTTACCAAATTCATTCTCCCACCTTAAACACTTTACCAAAATTTTAGAGGGAAAATCGATGTGTTTTCCCACACTGTCCAATCAATTCTACCTATATAACTTGACTGTAAGCAAAATTATGAATCCACTTCCTCTTTTCTACTTCAAAAAAAAACATAGCAAAAAAAAAACATGACAAGGAAGGATCTCAGTACAGCGACTAGAAATGCTTTGATGCAGTTCCTACTTTCCAACTCTACCAATGGGAAGCCACATAGAGGGAAGAAGAAAGAGGTAGCGACCAAGTACGGATGCTCACCGAGAACGGTTACTCGTCTTTGGAAGGCAGCAAAAAAACAAAGAGAAGAAGGTCAGGTTATTCATCTCACTAGTAAGAAATTAGCTCCAAATAGAAGTAAAAGAGTGCATATTAATCTTGAAATGATTCAAAGTTTAGAGCTGCCAAAGCGTGCAACTATAAGAAAGCTTGCAACTGGTATTGCACAGTTTGGAGATGGAAGAATGACGGATTGATCAGAGCTCATACATCAGCCATTAAGCCCTCACTAACAGCCCCAAATATGTTGTTAAGGTTAAGATTTTCCCTAGAGGCATTAGAGTTTAACAGGATTCTAAACCTTTTCAAGTTCAAGACCATGGAAAACACAATCCATATAGACGAAAAATGGTTTTATATCACGAGAAGCTCACATAGATTTTATTTAACCCCGGGGGAAGCTGAACCACATCGAAGTTGTAAGAGCAAAAAGTTTATAACTAAGGTAATGTTTATGTGCGCGGTTTGTAGACCACACAATTTGATGATAATGGGTCAGTTTTATTCGACGGGAAGATAGGCATTTTCCCTTTTACCCAAACAGTGGCAGCCATTAGAAACAGCAGGAATAGAGCCAAAGGAACCTTATACACAAAACCAATCCAGTCAATTACAAAGGATGTGATTAAAAACTGTCTAATTAATCAGGTATTCCTCTCAGATCAATTATGTTCCTTATGCAGTTCAAAAATGTATGCCTTTCAGTTTTCTGCTACCTAGTAAAGTATAGAGGGTTTACGTGTATGCCTTTCAGTTTTCTGCTACCTAGAACTCAATACAGTTTAAGCTTGTATGCACTATCATATTCCCTTTCAGTTTTTATGAAATTTATGTCAGTTTATGAGTTATTCAAATTGAAAAGATTCTCATTACTTCAAAAGCAGATTATTCCAGCAGCTAAGACTAAATGGCCAGCTAGCAGAAACAAGTTGATCTTCATACAACAGGACAATGCTAAACCTCATATAAAGGATTCAGATCCTGAATCTAGAGAGGCAACTAGCTCTGATGGATTTGATATAATGATTGTCCACCAACCCCCTATCAGTCCTGACACCAATGTCAATGACTTAGGGTGGTTTAGAGCAATCCAAAGTATTCAAGTGGAATCAGTTTGCTTTAATGTAGATCAACTTGTTTCAGCAGTTGTAAAGTCATTTGAAGACCTATCCCCTATGACACTTAACAAAGTTTTTTTAAGTCTTCAAGCATGCTTGATTGAGATTATGAAGGTGAGAGGTCAGAATTGTTATAAGATCCCTCATATGAACAAAAATGGATTAATAAGGCAAGATGCTCTTCCACCAGTTTGTTATAAGATCCCTCGTATCCCTACCACCAAGGAAAGCCTCCTCCTATCTTATTCTTTTCTCAGTCGCAGCAGTCATCAGTTTGGAGACCTCCTCGACCCAAATCGTAACTCCTTCCGTTAAGCTGCACAAGTCCAATCAAGTAAGAAAATCCATCCTCCCTAGCCTTCGGTTTCTTGTTTGGGTTGTAAAGATTGAAGATCTTATACTTTTAAGAGCCTATATCGGTAGAATGGTTAGGAAAAACTTGCATGTTTAGATATAGAGTTGCATGTGGAGATCTAAATGTGAGAAGTGATTTCCTTGAACTATTTTCTCTACCCTTCCTTCTTGCTACCTCACCACTCCTAGGCATGTGTTGCATTGTGCATGCAGGGATCTTCCCTAGGGTTAGTGTGAAAATCCTGTAATAGATAGTAATCAAGGTTCATTTGGGTAACAAAACCTTGTTCAAACTCGAATTGGGTAGATAGGGTTTGGACAAAATCTGTCTTACGATTTCCCCTGTTTTACCGTGATTTACCTTCTCAACTGCATGGCCTTTACGTACTTCAAAAATTTCAGAAAAATAATTAAAGTCACATTCAAGATCTCTTCTCATTTTCTGGGGAATTTGGTAATTTTTAGACCAACCCTTATATTCTTAATTTATTTTTACTATTACCTGCCAGAATTTAACGATCTCTGGACAGAGTTTATTTATGTGTCCATACCTCACTCCTTATGCAAGTTCTGCCCCAACCCTTTTTCCTCAGTAATCTAGACGTGTTTAGATTCTCAAAAATATTCGGTATGTGTTCTCCTCATTTCCTCATGAAAGCAGTTTTTACCATAAGTCTAGCCAATCGGCATGAACCTAGATTCCATCATTCTATTTTAAGCCGAAAGTGTTCTGGATTCTCAGGGGTCATAACCTGTTAGAATTTATTGAATTTTTGATATCATGTTCCGCTAATTGTCCCCAGTTCATGTGCAGAATATTAGAATTTTTGGAGCTGATTTAATTCCCCAAATTAGAGCATCAGAGCAGTCTGCCAAACGTGTCCCAGTTTATGCCCTGTTTTACTAAACGCGCTGTAACTTGAAGAGGACTCATCATTTTAGCATGGAATCAGTTCTAGATTGATATAGACACAGTAGGGTATCCATATAATTATGGGTGGAATCTTTGAACGTGCACAAGGATTATAGCATCATTTTTAGTGACGACCCTATACACTAGCTAATAAGGGCAAAAGGGGGGAGTTGATCACGAACGAGTAGTAGCTATGGCCTCGTTCACGATCTTGTGAATTATATATTGGTAATTATGTTATGTACGTGCCTATTCTGGAATATGTTATTAGAATCGTAAATTAGTAAACCTAAGCGAGGAGCATCGGTTAGTTATCACACTAGATAACCCCAAATTTTCTCTCCAAACTAGGGTCGTAGGTTAGAGCTAGAAGAATTATTAGTATTTCTAAGGACTTATGAAATCCCGAAACGACTAAACTTAGGGCTTTGTTGTAGGACCAATCGTGGAAGAGAGATAGCCCCTGACGTCGAGAAGGTATAAGTAGCATCGAGCTACGACAAGGTGGGTAATATTTTCGTAAAAGTTATTTTGAGTTAATGAGCTCTGTAAATTACGGTTTATCCATAAAAGTCTTTGTGCATTTATATTGTTTAATGCTCCTGAGAGATCGATCGAGATCCTTGATTAATCTAAAACATTAATCAACGATTGTGTACACGTAGTTAGTTACTGGTGGACTGATCCTCACTGAGTGCTAACCAAGAAATAGGGACCCCCTGGGTTACGACTTTAGGGGCCAGGGTTCCCGAGTAAGTAAGTGAGACCCCCTCTGAACTACGATTCTAGGGGCTATGGTTCTCACCGTAAGGAGTAACGGTTAAATGTGACATGTATGCGCGCACTGTAATATTTTTGTATGCTGGGAGTTGTTTTCTTTTAAAATCCTCCTTGTATTACGTATTGCTTGGATAAACTGTCTTTTATTTTCAAAACGCACTTCTCCACTGAGTACACTAGGTACTCAACCCCATTTTGTTTAAAAATGTTTTCAGGTTGAGCGGCAGGGGAGACGGAGAAAGGGCTGAGGAGGGGTTGATGAAATGCTCTTTTGCAACTTTTAGAACTGTAAACAGATAATTATGATGTTGTTATATTTTGAGATTCAATATGCTTCCGTACATATTAAACGCATAAAAACCAATCTAAACTTCTACGTGTGGGTTGCATTAAATGACGTGTTTCTTTTAAAATAGAAAAATATTCCAGTTTTCGATAAATGGTATGAAAATATGTTTTAAAATTTTCTTTCGTAGCGACTCGACCTCTGTGATCCTTCGTGGAAGTCGGGGCGTTACACCATGTAACCTTAAAAGTTCATGAGTCAATTTGTAACTCTATAAATAGAGGTCTTTGGTATTCATATTAATACATCTCTTATTCTTGCTCTCTCTATTATTCTCGTATTCTTTTTAGTTTATATCCTCAATCTTTTAAAATTTTAAAAAAAAAAAAAAAAAAAAAAAAAAAACAACAAAATATGAGAGTAATAAAAAGTATTTTATAGAGTAAAATAAGTTATTTCAATAAGCTCTCCCAAACACATGCAATTAATTTGAATAAGTTGAAATAAGTATTTTAAAACTTTTTTGGGCCTAAATTACTAATTATTTGAGCCAGAAATAGATTTAATTAGGTTTCCAGCTTAATCATACTGGTGGGCAAATGTTCCTCTTATATCGCCCTATTTTTTTTCCTTCTTGTGCAATCTTTTATTAGAAGTGAACACGCCTATGTTAAAATTGGATTATAATAAGGGTTACTATATATTTTTTTAATATCATTTGTTCTTACAATGTAATTATTTTAACTGTTTTGCATTACCATTACTGTTACTGCATTTTTTTTTTTTTTTATTTTTGAGAAAGATATTTCGAATTACTTTTTACTTTTTACTTTTTTAGTAATAATTATTTTACAAAATAATATATCTGTGATGTTTCGAGAGAAAAACTCAAATTAGAAGTAATGATCTCTTGGTTTTAGGTAAATTAGGACAGTAAAACTTTTATATATATTACCAAAAAAAAAAAAAAACAGAATAAAATACTGTAATGTGATTAATGAAACATTAATCTAATTTACTCCATTGTCCGCCTCATGTACGCATCAAAATAGGCAATAGAAATTTTGTAAAAATCACAAATAAAAAGTCATGCATATGGAGTATAATTAAACACCGTATTACTAATAAAAATAAACAACAAATTTTAATAAATTCTTTGATAAAACTTAACAAATAATTATACTTTTTTTTATTTATAATTGAGTTTATTGAATTGGGATTTTGAATTCATAAATTTATTTAATAAAGAATGAACTAATTCTTTTATATGATTTGATTTCATGATTCATTAAAATGAAAATAATTTTCAGTCAGAGATGGAGTATATTCTTCCTTGTATTTTTGCCGTATTTTATCTCCTGCGCAACGGTTTAACAGCATATATTCGCGTGATTCAGCCAATACCGGGAGGCAGTTTAAAATGTGTGCGTGTGTATAGATAGTCTCTCTCATCTCTCTCGCTCATGATCGGGAGAATGGATGTCTACTTCAAAACAAACCGCGGAAGTTTCTTCAGCATCGAAATAGCCTACTTCGATAGTGTTCTAGAAATCAAAGAGAAGGTCCAAAAATACCAGGGCATCCCCGTTTCCAAACAAACCCTAATCTTCAACAACAACATCCTCCCCGACGACCTCAACGTTCACTACTCCGACATCCTCGATCGATCTGTAATCCATCTCGTCATCGCCTCCGATAACGACTTGCCGCAGCCGAAACTGCCCCTCCGCCTCAAAATGCCGGCGTCGAAGCTCCTCGCCGTCGAAGTGGACTTCAACGACACAATCCAACGTCTGAAACAGAGAATTCACGAGCTGGACGGAACTCCGGTGGGTCGACTTGTGATATATGCGAATGGAAACGAGCTCTCGGATCATAAGACGATGCTTGACTGCGAGCTATCGGAGATTTCGGATGTCACGGTGGTTGTTCGGCCGCCTGCGCAGCCGCAGCCGTATCCGGGGAAGTTGGGAGGATCGGTGATGCTGAGAGTTGTAGTGAAGTACGGGGCAGAGAAGGTTACGGTGGAGGTGAACGCAGCGGATAATGTGGGAGAGGTGAAGAAGAAGCTGCAGACGGTGAATCTGAATCTACCAGAAGAAGGGTATTTCTTCATTTACAAACAGAGTGTGATGGATGATAATCGATCTTTCAGATGGCACCATGTTCGTCAAGGAGATACCATTGAGATTTTCAGTGGGACTGTGTCTGGTGGATCATGACATTTTTTTTTTTTTTGATCTCTCCAATGCTTATGCTTGTTTTCAATTGCTGGAGAAATGTTTAGAGAGTTTTTGTTTCCATCCAATATTCATGCTTGTTTTAATCTTGCTTGTTTGGTGTTTCGTTTCTGGATTATTTTTCTAAGCAGGAAGCAAAATAATACCATAGATTTAGTCCACCTTTTTTTGGTGCGGTTTGTAAAGAGAGTTGTTTATGTGAGTAGAGTTGTATAAAGTTGTGGGTCCATCAGAAAAACATTTATAATAATTTATAAAAAACGAATACTGAATTATTTCAATAGGATAACCCGAAAAAGGTATTGGACTAAATCTATGGGACGGTGAGAGTAAGTTTTTCAATTCTTTTAAAATCCGAGCTGCTTGAACCGCTTCAAATTTCAGGACACTATAAGAAACTACTTCCCTTGCTAACCTGACTCGTGGTGTACCGGCCCAACATCCCTCGTTTAACTACTACATCGACAATTGCATGTTTCTGTCGCTAAAATATACCGTGTACTGTAATCTACATAGCTCAATGCCTATGCCGAATTAGCAACAATTATCATCACATCATCCGAATTATACAACATAAAAAATATACAAAATCGCACTTATTCGCAATTATTGAGAAAAATAAATTCTAAAGAGAGGAAATTAAATTTAAAAATACAAGTAAATACAAGGAGAAGCCGATGATGTTGTGAAGTAGAAAAAAATAAAACAAAATCAATTGCCTTAATCATGTGGCAAAAAATTATATGAATTCTCATAAACCAGAATTCAAAATATGTAAACCAAGGACTAACCATACTTGACTTAATATTTTATAGGTCTCATAAATATAGTTTAGTTGATATTTATAGGTCCTCATAAATATAGTTTAGTTAATATTTATTACTGTTGTGAAATACTGATAGATCAAGGTTAAATCTCTCTTGCTCATCCCAGTACCTAGATTAAATAAAGGAATAGAAAAAAGAATAAAAGAAAAAGAAATATAAATATAAATTCCTGCAGTAAATAATGTAATAACTAAAGTTTTCTTTCAAACTCTATCAATATTGTCTAAACACAAAAGCTGGTGTAGGGTTTTCCCCACTTAGGGACTGGATCCAATTATACTTACTTTTCACTGATGTGCATGGTTTATACTTTCCTTTTTCTATTCCAAAAATCGATTTTATTGTTGCAGTCGCATAAATATTTAACGTTAAGAAGGATGGTGTTTAAATCTCTTTGCATTTTGATAAGCAATTTAATTGAATAGCTTGTTTATGAACAAAATCGATTTAAATTTCTAATGGTATAACTTTCTAACTTAAGTATTTGATGGACCTCTATGATAGCAATAATCTTTTTATTTATTTATTTTTTTATTTTTTGCATTTAGTTGAATATATATATCAAAATAACTAAGTCCAAAACAATTTCCAAGCAATGAGAAATCCAAGTGCAACTAATTGTATGTTGCACACTGCACAATAACAACCAAATGTACATGCCAAAATATCTCAATATTTCTCAATTCTCCATTTGCTCTGGGATAGATAAATCTGCTGTTGAATTTGTTGTTGGACTTTTACTCTAACAATTAATGAGAAAAAAATCAATTACGCATAAATTTATTAAGATATAACAAAAAATGGTAAAAAACCAAATAAACAAAGACATTTTAACCTTGTAATACTTGAATTTTGGAAGGGTTGGCTTCCGACAAGTAGTCTTATTGTGGCCTGCTTCGAGACAATTTCCGCATCTAATGGTGAGACCCCTTCGAGTGGATGGAAATGTCATCTACTAACTCTTCTGCACTCTTACTCCTCATTTTTGCTCTCCTCACTTTAATCTTTTTCAGTTTAGGTGGCAGTAGAGGTTGGTACCATGTCTTAATGTAGTGCGCCTGTCCTGGAACTCTATGAATGGCATAATCATACACTTTCAGATATGTCTCCTTCTTGAAATAAACATGAACAAAATCTTCCGATGGGACTCTTCGATCATCAATGGCTGCAATGACATGATGACAAGGACAACCAGACAATCCATATATTCCACAACTACAAGTTATTTTCTACAAATCAACCAAATATTTCCCCAAGTTTTCATCCACTTGATATTTAAAGGCTTTCGATCCATCTTGGAAAACAACCCTCTCTTTTATCAATTTCCTTCTTTAATATTTTTTTCGATGTTAGGGCAAATGGTACCTACATAATAAGGTACTTACAAGTCATTTACATAAGAAGGAATAAATAAGGGGGAAGAAATCAGTTGCCAATGGAATCAGAAGGAACAAATTCATAGCCATTAAATTTTACAACTCAAGCAATAGAAATTAGGAATAACTCAACTTCCCAATGTGAATCAGAAGGAACAAGTAATAGGGAACAAATCAGCTGCCCTAAGGAAACAGAAGGAACAAATAAGAGCGTATCTTCATAAGCATAACCATTAAATTTTACAACTCAAGTAATAGAAATTCAGAATAAATCAGCTGCACTATATAAATCAGAAGAACAAATAAGCGCGTATCTTCACCGGCATAGCCATTAAATTTTACAACTCAAGCAATATACATTAAGGAAAAATCAACTTCTAATGAATCATGTATTCATAAATGAAAGGGCATCCTCTTCAGCATAGCAACATAAATTAGGAACAAATCAACATAGCCATTAAGAAGGAAAAAAAATTAACGTATGTCAAAGAAATTAGCTAGAGAATTTGACATCCCTTGCAGTTTTTTTTTTACCCTTTCCATCAACTTTTCTCTAATCCACTCAAACATGGTAATAATCAGTTTGTCTCTTGCCTAAAAAATGTAACTGTTGAAAGACTCTAAGATTTGGTAATACTGTCAGTCCTACTCATGGGCGAGTAAAAGGCTCGACACCAATGCTTCAGAGGGATTTTTCTCAACCATTCAGATGTGGTTTCTAGTTCTTCATCAATTTTTGGATTTGCCTTCTCGATTTACTCCATGTAATCATTGAAATCCATCTCATTTGCAGTAGATGCCGCCTTCCAGAACAAATGCTTTAAGTGAGGTGCTTTAAATTTCTTCTTGAAATTAGCGGACAAACGACGACAACAAAATCAATGTTTTGAGTGAGGAACTAGTTCCTCTAGTGCATCAATCAAAACTTTTTGTCGATCAGACATAAAAGTAACGTGTTTGTGTCTAAACCTCCAATGTCCTCTAAAAAGCTCCTTATAAACCATATCCATTGTTCTCGATTCTCAACAGGCACAACGACCAGTGCAAGAGGCCACATATTATCATTCTCATCCCTTCTAACTAGCACCAACAACAGACCTCTGCAAAATTCGGGAGATTTCGGCAAGAAGTGGAGATTCGACTTCAATTTCGTAGTGGGTGCGGTTTCCCTCGCAGAAGGGTTTATGTTTTTGAGTTTTGGTCTTCAATTTGCTTAGTTTACTTCTTCGATTTAGGGTTTTCAAAGCGAATGACCTAGTTTTGAGGGAAATCGATGTTATTGCTTCCGCAAGAAGACTACGTTTCCTTAAATTTCTGCAAATATTTTATTGTGTGAGGTTTCAATTTTATGCGTATGTGACTGGGTATTGCAAATGTCTGAGGTTTTGATTCGTTTTTATTTATCTATAGGTTAGATCGGAATTTTGCATAATTGCAAGGAAGAGACAGATTGTGGTTGATTGGGTAAAGCATGGATGAAGGTAATATTTCAAATTCGATTTGGGATGAGCAGTTTTTGAAATATATTGTGGGAGAAGTAATATGCATGAAATTGTGGAATCGTCTGCATGAATTAAAACTTATATTTGCATGAAAATGAATGCATTCTGAAGCACGTGACGAATTGCATTTCATATTTTGTTCAAAGTAATATCCATGAATATGTACAATCGTATGCATGAATTAGAGCTTATATATGCATGAAACTAAATGCATTTCTGAAGCATTATCCTATAAAACATAGTTTTGACATTGGCTCTATGGAATTTCCATTTATGTGCATAAATGATGGATAATATGCATAAAATTTGTTGAGGAAGAAATTTTTTTTGGTGGTTATTGTTGCATTTCCTTTATATGCATGATACTGTTGGATGTTATACAAGAAATAGAGAGGAAGTATGCATGGAACTAAGTGGCGATTTGCAAGAAATTGCAGATTGTCATGATTGTTGCATTCATTCTTTATGCATGAATATTATAGCGTGTATGCATGAATTTCCATGAAATATGCAAGAAACTATAATAGTTATGTGACTCCAAGAAACAGAGTATTCATTTTGTATTCCTGTTATATGAAGAAATATGTTGGCCTACATGCATGAATCTTATCTACAATATGCATGAAATTGTTTTGTACAGAAAAGTTTATAAAATGTCTGCAATATGCAGGAACTTCAAGATCAAAGGGGCAGCCAAAAGGAAAAGAAAAAAAAATGAAGAATATGATGTTCCAAAGGGGTAGCTAAAAGGAAAAGAAAAAATGAAGGAGACGGTAGGATAAGAAGCCTTGGTTCATTTCGATGAGAAAGAGCTCAATGATAAAGAAGTTTTGAAAGAATTGCTAGACAATTATAACTTTTGTTAGTAGTTGTGTGTTTTCTTGCTAGACAATTAGAACTTTTGTTAGTACTTATCTGTTTTCTTGCAAGACAATTATAACTTTTGTTAGTGAACTTGTGTTTTGTTATCAATATTATGCATACTTAACTGATAGTTTATGCATTTTCATATTTTAAGTTGTGCATGATTACAAACTGACAACAACATAAAAAAATGGGATATGCATAATTATAAAGCCTAAAAGGATGATGCATAAACATGACATACCATATGCATAAATTTTGACCATTGTATGCACGAACAAAAAATTTCCATAACTCTATAGAAGTTTTTCGATTCAACCAAAGTAGCAAATATCCATCTAACATACGGTTTCAATTCATCTGCGCATTCGGGGATGAAAATAGACTCATCAAGGTCAAGAGAATTATTTGATTGTAACGAATCTGTCATTCCGGTACTAACATACATAAAAAGTTGACAGGATCAAAATAAACACATAACATAATATGCATGAAAATGTAATAGTTAAACATGACAACGAAAATACTTGTTCCTTGTTTGATGAAAAATTGAGTAGAACCCAAAACACATGAAAAGAAATGATATACATGAATACGTATACAACCTTCATGACAAAAATTCGACAACCACCCTCAACCTATAAAACCCATAAATTGAGCATAACTTGTTGAAAAACTAGCCAAGAATCAAACACCTAACAGAATGTGTTCGCAATTATTCTATATTGCATTCTTAATCCATATTTCAAACACGATTCGAACTTAAGCCCTAGTTCAACCGACTCCATTCTTCGAATGGAAAAGGAGTTGAAAGCAAGAGATAAATCCTAATTGACTCGCGGAGGAAGGAAAACGTCAAAACTCGCCGGGATGAAGTCCGGTGACAAAGGAATCACATCGGCAGATTACTAGATAAAGGATGGCTCTTCGACCAGAATTTCTTCCAACTAATTTTGGAAAATGAGACGAAAGCAAGAGATAAACTGTAACTGATTCGCGGGGGAAAGAAAATGTCAAAAATCGCCGGGTTGAAGTTCGGCGACAAAGGAATCGCGGCGGCAGATTGCTAGAGAAAGGATGGCTCTTCAACCAAAATTTCTTCCAACTGGTTTTCAATCACAAGACTTCTTAGGGAATGAGCTGTATATTGCAAAATAAAGAAAAGAAGAGAAGATTACCCATTTACCCTTAATGAGCTTAATTTTTCATTTTTTGATTTATTTTAAAATGCCCAAGTTATGAAAAGCCATTAATTTAGGAAATGGACGGATGAGATCGGATCTCATATCTCATATGAAAATAAGATCTCATTTTATCTATTAATAATATATATATATAGGGGAGATCATATAAGAACACCCCTTAGAGTGAGAAATATGAACAATTTATAACCGTTTGATCAAGTAATTCGACGTTCCAGATCTTGTCATCACTTAAAATCCCGAAATGCGCCATAAAGGCCAAAAGTTTGCACTAAGGTTATTTTTGTAATCTAGCATAATCTATTAATTTTTTTGTCTTATTTTCTTTTGTTGTAACCGTCATTTTCGTTAATTATATTCCATGTGTTAATATCACAAAATCTCGTTCTAGATTTTACAAGAACTATGGTTAATTGTACATAGTTTAACTAAGTCTCGTCCCAGATATAAGTCTCGTTCTAGACTTTCATTAATAAGTTCATCTTTTCTTCATTTCTCATTAATTGTGCATATTTTTTTTCAATAATTGTGCATATTTTTTTCCGTTACTTGTGCATATTTTCCAAAGTAATTGTGCATTTTAACATTTACTTGTGCATATTTTTCCCATTAATTGTGCATATTTGTTCTCATTAATTGTGCATATTCTTGACTGTAATTGTGCATTTTTCCCAAAATTGAGCAAAATCGTATAATAGTGGAGATAAAATTGCTAAATCTGCATAAAAATTGAATTAATTGTGCATACTTTTATTATGACTCAAACAAATGCACAAATCATCTAAATCATATAATAGTGCTGATAAAATCCATAAAACGTTTATAATATATGAATTAATTGGGCATACTCTATAAAACGTGCATATAAACATTGAATTAATTTTGCAAACATTCATTTTAACTTGAATAAAAAATGAACAAATCATAGAAATCGTGTAATAGTCTCAATAAACTAAAAATGAAATATAGAAATCTATGACTCATTTACAAATAATAGTAATCGTGTAATAGTATCAATGATATGCATAATAAATTGCACGAATCTTAAAATTCTAGAGGTAATTGCGTATTGAAACCAATGTCAACAAAAACAGAGAAAAAACTAGATAAGAAAAGCAGAGAAAACCCCAACGGTGGAGAAAAAACCAATCGAGAAGAAGCCGAAGGCGCGGAGAACCACCGAATGACAGTGCCGCAATGCTGCTGCCGGTGACTAGAAAAAGAAAAATAAGTTGTTGAAGAACACCAAAACCTATAACAAGAACGAAAGCCGGCGGTTTTGAAGAGAAGAATGGGGGACGGCGGTTTTGAAAAGAAGAAATATTCTATGAATGTTTTATAGAGTTTCTAGCGATTTAATAAAATTAAAATTACTTGTTTGACCTTTGTGCAGAAATTTTATACTAAATAGTGTATTTCGCCACTTTGAACACCAAATTTAATTTTGGCCATCTATTTTCAAGATCTAAAGACTTAAAATTATTCTTATTTCTCACTCTAAGGGGCGTTCTTATTTGAACCCTCCCCTATATATATATATATATATATATATATATATATATATATATATATATATATATATATATATTAATATATCAACATTATTCAATGTATTATTGGTAAAACAAGTAATTGCATGGACATGATTTCTAGATTGGCATTGGTAGACTAATTCATCATCCCTACGTGTCCTTCTATTATGCAAGGAGTAATAATGATGAAGCAAGCCTGTGACCTAGTAGATATATGTTTTGCACTATTCCTTATAATTAGTTTATCTACATAATGTTGTATATATTTTATCTATGTGAAGTTTATCTAGCAAGTGACAAGTCAGCAAATAAGGTAACATCATGAAATAACCTCATGAGTAAGTTTCCACTGCTCTACGTGTCTTTATATCTTCATGCATGGAGTGTTACAAGTAACCAAGCTTAGCTAGCTAGAGAAGTGAGTCAATTGACTATCTCGATTTTTTTATATTACTATTTTCCTCTATAAATAGTGGAGAGTTATAGTAGACCAACGTTTACCATTTTACTCTTATATTCAGAAGTTTCGTAGTAGTGAGCAATCCATAGTTAAGGTATAATTTCTTTACATATTATCAATAATATCAAATATGTAATATTAAGTGTAGATTCCTCCTTGATTAAAGTGTGAAGTAGGATTAACTTAGTAACTTGTTTTCTCTTCCCTACACTTACACGAACAAATCCTATAATTTAATTATATTTTTTAATATCTATGGTAATGCACTCAGATTCATTTCATGTTTATATGGAATTCATTTTGTTGGTTGCCTTTCCAAAACAACCGAGAACTGAAAGTAATAATTTGAGAAAAAATATTTCCTACATACCATAGATGAAGGTTAGCTGTTATAATAAAAGTACAAGTATATGAGTTTTTCTTGATTCATACATTATTAAGTGCGGTTGGAACTCTAAAGTAATGGGTAGATAATGTTTAACCTATACAAAAATATACAAATTGCTAGGGTAATAATTGGTCGTAAAAGATGGTTGGTTATGAACTAAGAAAATATAATTCAAGTGTTGTCTACATGGTCTCATGTAAGAGCAAATGCGTGATATTTGAAGTATAATAATTAACAATGATTTAATTTAGGAAAAACTAAATATCATTATGTTCTTTGTTTGCTAAATCTGTATTAGGTAAGATCTGAAATTAATTGTCATGGACATGTATACTAGTGGCATAGGTATGATTAGTTCATCATCCCTACTACCTTCTAGTATGCAAGGCTAATCGTGATGAAGCAAGCCTGTGACCTAGTAGATATATGTTTTGCACTATTCCTAATAATTAGTTAAGGTATCTAATAATGTTGATATATTTTATCTATGTGAAGTTTGGTACTAGCAATTGACAAGCATCAAATAAGGTAAATCATGAAATTATCTCATGAGTAAGTTTCATGCACGTGTCTTTATATCTTCATGCATGGAGTGCTACAAGTAATCATTGTTAGCTAGCTAGAGAAGTGAGTCAATTGACTATCTCGATTTTTTTATATTACTATTTTCCTCTATAAATAGTGGAGAGTTATAGTAGACCAATGTTTACCATTTTACTCTTATATTCAGAAGTTTCGTAGTAGTGAGCAATCCATAGTTAAGGTATAATTTCTTTACATATTATCAATAATATCAAATATGTAATATTAAGTGTAGATTCCTCGTTGATTAAAGTGTGAAGTAGGATTAAGTTAGTAACTTGTTTTCTCTTCCCTACACTTACACGAACAAATCCTATAATTTAATTATATTTTTTAATATCTATGGTAATGCACTCAGATTCATTTCATGTTTATATGGAATTCATTTTGTTGGTTGCCTTTCCAAAACAACCGAGAACTGAAAGTAATAATTTGAGAAAAAATATTTCCTACATACCTTAGATGAAGGTTAGCTGTTATAATAAAAGTAGAAGTATATGAGTTTTTCTTGATTCATACATTATTAAGTGAGGTTGGAACTCTAAAGTAATGGGTAGATAATGTTTAACCTATACAAAAATATACAAATTGCTAGGGTAATAATTGGTCGTAAAAGATGGTTGGTTATGAACAAAGAAAATATAATTCAAGTGTTGTCTACATGGTCTCATGTAAGAGCAAATGCGTGATATTTGAAGTATAATAATTAACAATGATTTAATTTAGGAAAAACTAAATATCATTATGTTCTTTGTTTGCTAAATCTGTATTATAAGATCTGAAAATAACTGTCATAAATGTATACTGTGGATAGTATGATTAGTTAATAACTTTACTATTCTAGTTGCCTTCGTGACATACTGTGGAACATGTACAAAAAAAAGAAGATAAGGTATTAATCAGATTCACATTATATTGTTTGGCTACATGAAATTTACAAGAATCATACAATTCGTTTATCTCAGTTAATTCATGAAGTCTGAATGATAGAGGAATGAAATCATTGTTAGAAAGCCGGTAACTGTAAATTTGGATTTGAAAGTTATCAGGATTTCTAGGGAATAAGAGTTTGAGTTACAACTAAGCTTAAAGTTCCTACTGTAGGCCCTTCTGA
This sequence comes from Lavandula angustifolia, assembly GCA_028984105.1. Taxonomy (NCBI): domain Eukaryota; kingdom Viridiplantae; phylum Streptophyta; class Magnoliopsida; order Lamiales; family Lamiaceae; genus Lavandula; species Lavandula angustifolia. The sequence goes on along the minus strand of CM054825.1, from coordinate 879,780 downwards.
GGAAACAGAGTAGCACCTTGCGGACTAGAGCGAGTTAGTACAACAACAACAAGGTGGGTTATATTTTATTTAAGAAATCTATGTTTGAGTTATTAAGCTCTGATATTTATGCGAATTAAAGTTATGAATGTTCATGAAATTGTTTTACTTGCTATTGGATAAGTGCATCTACTTGAATGAAATTGGTTTTGTCAATAAGTAAAGAAACGATCGGATCCTGAGCTAGATGTGGCTAGGGTAAGTGTACACCAAACGTCACGAAGTTGGTCCTAGATGAATCTATTTCTCAAGTCTAATGAATGATACAAGTTTACTCTTAGGTGAATGTGTTTCCCTAAGTCTAAGAAAGAGAAAAGAGTGTAGAATGCACCAATAGTTGAGAAAAGAAGGAAATGACCACAATGACTGTTTTGATATACATAGAATGCCTTTTTGATTTTAAAACTTTCACTGGTATACCGGTTCTGCATGAACATTTCATTTTTCAAAGGGTTTTCAAAGGTTTATTATCACATGCTTTACCCACAGTAAACATGTTTTCAAAATGTTTTGCCGACTAAACTGGCGGTATATGGAGGAAATGCTAAGTTAGTGCTACATTGGCCCTCATGCTCTTTTGTTATGCAATTACCCTACTACTTTTGTGAAGCTTCCGCTTTAACCCTGGTTGTGTATATTATCGTCTCTCTCTTTTATGTCTATAGAGGTGGCTAGACAAAAATGTTGTTTTAACAACATCGATATCTATGTGGTTATGTTGAGAGAATGTTCTTGGTTAGTCTTCAAGTTTTTCCCTTTCTTTTTCCTTTATTTCACCCGTCCCTGGTCACGTTCTGGCATCCGTGCCTTTCCTCGAGAATTGGAGCGTGACAATACTAAGACACAATAAGCTTATTTCATAAACAATTCAAATTCGCCATTCAAGGCACAAAGAGCTCATAATTAACTATTTAACTTTACATTCAGTTCATCTCCTGTTTAACATATTCAATCATGAATTTCTAGCTTTTTATTTAAGGTTTTCATGAAAATAGTAGGCAATTAAGCAGAAATTCCTGGAATAGAATACTTACGAAATTGTTTAATTCTCTATTAAAAAAAAGTGGCGGGTGAAATTGTCCAAGAAAAAAACTGAGCTTCTGCCCTTGGATCGCGGCGTCAAGCTGGAGTGTGCCAGAATTCAGTGAAGACTGGAAAAATCGAGTGCAGCAGTGCCGGGATGGTATAATCGAGCGCAGTAGGGGTGGAGTAGAAAAAACGTTTTTATTTTTCATTTTTCTACCTAGGGTTTCTTCAAATGAAAATAAGGAAGAATCCCGGACATAAATAAGGGCATTTCTGTCTTTGACAAATAAAAAACACGTGAGTTTCATGGAGGAGTCCGTAACCTACGTAGAAAAAACCATAAGGAGGTAAACTACACTATTATAATAAACCAGAAGGAGGTTAATCACACCTTCATAAAACCACAGGGTGGTAAATTTCACCTAGCTTCGTTTTCAAACCCTACAAAGTATGAGTGCTTAGAAGGAAGGCGAGCATTTCTAAACCGGAACAAACCGTAGGGTTTAGGATTAAGGGTATTGTATAAGTTCATCTTAAATTGTATATGATTTGTGGTTTGTGTTCTCATCGATGGTATGGATCCAGACAGAGAAGTATATATCTGCTGATGGGCGAGTTTGTGTTTTCTTGACATGAACAAAAAGTATCAATTGTTAGATAAAAATATTATTTGTTCTCACTATGAAATATTATTTATTGTGAATTAAAGTATTACTTGTTGTGAGCTTGTGAATAAAAATATAATTTGTTCTTAATATTAGTATCATTGAAAAAATAATTGTGAATGTATCAATTATTGTGAATAAAATTATGACTTATTATTAACAAATATTAAATATATCACTTGTGCTTAATATATGTATCAATAAGTATTAATTGTTTATAAATCACTGCATCAGACCCGACCCATTACCATTTAGGTCAGCTGCACACAAGATCACCTCTTATCTAAGTTGATCTACCGGAAAGAAAGAATAATTCCATAATGATGTTCTGATATTTAGTATATGTATAGTTTCTATTATTATTAGGTTTTTGAAAAAACCGAAGCTTTTAAAAACCATATTTAAGTCAAAATTGAGCCCTTTTTAACTTCAAAAATGTAAATTGAAATATATTGTCATTTATCAAAATGAATATCAACAACCGCTTTATAAAAACTGATAACATTTAACAATAATTCAATCTTTTTTGTGCAAGAGGGTATAATCTTGAACTTTACTCCACTTCCCTCCAAATTTCATCAAGTGGTCGTGCTAAAGACATAAACAGTCAGGGATAATTATGAGATGAGATCCTTCCGAATGGGCTAAGAGAATGCCTAGAATTATTATTTTTTTTCTTTCATTTTCCTAATTGAAGAAATAATTGGAAAATAAAACAGCAAGTAAACCCCCAGTAGAGACTGGTACGATTCAATTCAACATTTTGTTCATTCGGGTTTGATTGTGTCATAGCTCTATAATTCGGGCACTACAGGAAAATTGATTTTTAGCGAGGCGCATTTTATCGCTAAAGGTATACTTTTAGCGACGAAATATTGTATTCGCGAGGAACATTGTTTTCTCGTCAATGTTGTGTCACCAATGACTCTCCTCGCTAATGCCCAATTTTAGTAGCAAGGAAATAATAATCTTCCTTGCTAATGTATAACCTCAACAGTGAGGAACAATTTCGACGCTAATGTATGATGTGAAATTACTAAAACACCCATTTTCAATTATGTTCTTTAATGTGAGAATTCCAATATACCCCTCATCGCCAATAATTTATTTTTTTAGCCAATGTATGATATGAAAATACCAAAATACCCTACGTGAAAAGCCTATTATACCCTTCCTCGTCTATAAATAGTTTTCCTCGTCAAATGGATGATGTGAATATACCATAATACCCTCCATTAATGTGAAATGTCAAATATACCCCTCCTCGCCATTAATTTAAAACTATTAGCGAGAAGAACATGGTGAAGTTCCTCACTAAAAAATATTGGTATTTTGAATTTAGTATTAGCGAGGAAAACATGATAAAGTTCCTCACAAAAAAATATTTGTTATTTTGAATTTCTTCTTTTGGACTATTAGCGAGGAAAACATGGCGATAAAAAAATATTTTCTCGCTAATTATCTTAAATTTGAATTTACTCGCTAAAACATTTTTTAGCGAGAAAATTAAAAATGACTTCCTCGCTAAAGGTCATTTTTCTTGTAGTCATGAACAAAAATGTTAATAAAAAAAGTAATATTGAAATCAGCTGTTTCGCTTATAAATTTAATAAATAGTAATCAATTTTCTTTCTATGTTTCAATATAAAGAAAATGAAATTACAATCTATACATTTATTAGAATTTAATTTGGAACAGAGACTTAGTAAATTCTTCCTTGTAATTTTGCAGATTTTATCTCCGGTCAACGGTTTAAACAGCGTATATTCGCACGCGATTCATTCAAATTCAATACCGGCAGTTGTAACAATGCGTTTATATATATAATATATATATATCCCCCCTCTCTCTCATCTCTATCTCTTGTGAGAATGGATTTACTCTTCCAGACAACCAACGGCAATTCTTTCTACATCGAGATTGGCTACTTCGACACTGTCCTAGAAATCAAAGACAAGGTCCAAAGATACCACGGCATCCCCGTTTCAAAACAAACCCTAATCTTTAACGGCGACATCCTCCCGGACGACCTAAGCGTTCACTACTCCGACATCCTCGACCAGTCCCGAATACACCTCGTCGTCGCCTCCGATCTCACCACCAATACCGATAAAAACATTTTGAAACTGCGCCTCCTCCTCAAAATGCCAACGTAGAAGCTGCTCACTGTCGAAGTGAACGTGCATGACACAATCCGGTGTCTGAAAGACAAAATCCACGAGTTGGAAAGAAATCCAGTGGGTCGACAAGTGATATATGCAAACGGAAAGGAGCTGCCTGATCATAAATCGATGCGTGAATGCGAGCTGTCGGAGAATTCGGGTTTAAAGGTGGTTCTTCGTCGTTCGTCCGTCTCCGGGAAATATGGGAGTCGTCGTGCAGTACGGTGTCGGCGGAGAACGTGAGAGAGCTGAGGAAGAGGCTGCAGACGGTGAATCTGAATCTTCCAAAAGAAGGCTATTTCTTCACATACAAACAGAATGCGATGGATGATGATCCGTCGTACTATTCAGATTTTCAGTTCTGGTAGATCATGATCAGATCCTTTCTTCTCATGCATTTTATTTTGTTCCAAGTGATTTGGATTTTTGTTGGGATTTTGATCATGAAACTACGCAAAACCACTTACCCATTTCATTCCTTTTTCCAAATCAAACGTAGCCTCAACGTTTTTAAGCTTCACAAAAAATCACTAGAATGTTAGAAAATGAAGTAGTGGGATAGCATGTAATTAAGACAATCTTTCTACAATATACTCCCTCCGTCCCGCTATTTGTGGCTCAATTGGTTTCGGCACGGGAATTAAGAGAGTAGATGATAAAATATGAGATAGAGAGTAGATGATAAAGTATGAGAGAGAAGATGAGTAAGATAGTGAGAAAGTATGAGAGAAAGGATGATAAAGTAGGAGAGAGAATGTAATAAAGTAGGAGAGAGAAGATGATAAAGTACAAGATATGATAATGTTTGTTTACCAAATTAGGAAAGTGGCTACAAATAACTAGACACGCCACAAAAAGCGGGACGGAGGGAGTAGCATTTTTGCTATTGTAGAATGGGTTGAGTGTTTCAACACATCCCGCTACAATTTACTGGGTGAAAAATATTACGTAGATTATTTTGTAACGTGCTACAATTTTCTTTTTTTTTTAATTAGGTTAAACTTTATTTTGTATTTTCAATTCATACTTTTTCTGTAGTTAGAAATTTACTGTTAATTATCAATCAAGAAAAACATGAAGACCAAGTCAAATCTTGTGGAGGAAAGTAAGGGATTGACAATAACGGACATGCATTCTAGAGCTTGGTCGTCAAGGAATATAAGGGTCGTTATCGATTAGATCAAGGGGCACCTACAAATATAGTATCCATGTCGATAATTTTGTTATTAACAAAATTTTATCTACTTGTGCTATCGTTGAATTAAAGTCTTATTTACTGCTTATTTTATGTTCACGTTGGTCAACCTGATTAAAACCCTCATTGCTTTTTTTATCCAATATCGAATAATAATTTGATAAAACAATTCAATAATAAATTGTAAATTATATAAAATATTATATTTTAAAGGAAAATGTAAACTTGGTTTTTGTTGTTAAGTGTCTTGTTAATGTTACTACTTTACATTCTACTGTGTAATCGTGTACGCAGAGGCACTGGATCCTAGAGACGGTTGGAGAAGGTCTAGGCGTAGAATTTGATCAGAATTACGTTTGCTCTATTCGGAAGAATTTATAAATAATTAATTTAAGTTTGTTTTAGAAAAAAAAAGTGTATGTTTTTTGAGATAATTTATATAAGCATTTCATAAGCTTTTTGACTTATTGTTATAAGTTGATAATAATAATTTAACCTGTACTTATATATAAAAAATTCCATCGAATCCTAATTCCTTTAATTTTTCATGCTATATTTTTATTTTGTATAAATATTAATTATCAACATATGAATTCAATAATAAATAATTTATTTAATTTAAACCCGTTTCTTTTTGAGTTGTTTTTTCAAACGGGTCATTACATATTTTTTATTATATTTTCTCGAATAAAGAAATAACCATGTATATTAAGATTGGAAATCTTTCAAATAACGAGGTCTATTAAGATTGAAAATAAATTTCATTTTAATTTTGCTCATCATAACCAAATCATATTTAGATGTACGTGCCTGTTTTTAAAACCCTTAACTCTTGATATGGCGATTGAATTTAGTTTTTTTATTGTAAAATATTGTGGAGTCGACAATCAATACTTTAGAATATGTCTCACTGATAAATAATTGAAATTTTGCTTTAAATCTTCTGTATAGTTACGCATTATCATCATTATGACATAATTTTCTTGACACACAAAAACTAATATATGTAAAAAACGATATCGATCTCAATAAAAATAATAAAATAAGTTAGTAAATACTACCTCCGTCCCGTTATTTTCGGCACACTTTATTCGGGCGCGGAAATTAAGAACGTAAATGATTAAGAATGAGATATGTGTAGATGATAAAGTAGGATATAGAAGATGAGTGGGGGTAGATGATAAAGTAAGAGGGAAAAGATGATGAAATAAAATAGAGAAGATGATAAAGTAAGAAAAAGTAGGAAATATAAGATGGTAAAATATGAGAGAGATGATAGTTATTTTCAAATTAGGAAGTGTGCTAGAAATAGCAGGACGTTCATTTCGAGAAAGTGTGCCAAAAAATAGCGGGACGGAGGTAGTAATGAATACCGATTCTTCTATTCGGTCAACAGAACTGAATCATTTTGTGTCGGTCGTTGCAAATATTATTGGAATTACCATTAGGTGGTCAACGATTTGAAGAGCCAATCACAATCTTAAGATTTGGGGATTAATTTCATATCTATATAAGAGATAATTTTTAGATTGAGAGAATAATTTCAAACTCCCTCAAATTCGCATATGGATTTGCAGAATTCCAAATCTATTTTTATAAACTTTGAATAAGTAGAAAATTCTATTACTTTAATTTTGATGGACAAAAGCATTTTATTTAGACTTGAGATGTTCTATTCTAATTATTACAGCTTATGAAGTAGAATGGATTCATGCATAAGAATGTGAACAGACAGGTGAATATATTACATAATATAAGAACTACCGGAATAGCGAATATTTGGAACCAAATACTCTTCTGAAGCAATATATAAGTAAGTGCAGAATATGCAAAAAATGTGTTGTATGTGCAGTAGAGGTCTTATCATATAGTCAAAATTGAAAAGTTACCATATTACAGGATCAAAAATGATCTTTACCCTCACTCACACTACAAAAAAGCATGTTTTACCAACAGATATTACCCAAAATTTCGCCAGTAAATAAGCCATCGATAGATTTTTTACAATCTTCAAGCTACAACATATATAATAACGTAAGGTGTACAAGTCCCGATAACAACAGACAAGAACAAAGCGGAATGTCAGGGAAGTGTGAACTACATTGAGTGAGAGTTGTTGTGTCGTTGGCTAGGGGGTTACTATGAAGAGGCGGCTACCCGCACTAACATCCTCTCCAAGCCATCGATTTTGGAATCCAATGCCCGTCTGACCTGTCGATAGGACTCTAGTATCGCCAAAAGGTCCGGCACGAAGGGTCCACCTGTATCTTGCGACTTATTCACCCGCTCGAGGTCACACTAGGATTTCCGTAGAGGTGCTACTTCTTATCTTGGAACCCGTCGGCCCTCAGAAAATATGTCGTTGAGATCTGCATCCGGTCACTCATCAACTGCAATCTCTTTAACCCATTCCTAATTGACAGACTAAAAAATAAACACAATCTTAATAAAAGGATAAATAATTGTCAATTGCTATAGATTTTATATTTCAAAATACTTACATAAACCTTCAAAGCAATTACTACTTACAATTATTAAAAAGGCGTAATCGAATAATAGATTTTCAATATATAGGAAATAAGTTAATCAATTAATACTTACTATCTTCTACCCAAATCTATTAGCACTCGCTTTTGATGACTTCTTGAGTGCCTCCGGAGTATAACAATATGTGCACAAATTGGTCCGCCTCTCCTCAGTCATACCATCTAGCTTCCCTTTAGCCCTTTTTTCTTTTTTTCTTTTTAATCTTTTTTTGAAGATGTTATTACAGTCAGAAAATTTCTTTAAAGCCCTCTTTAACCACATGACATGCATCTTCTTCTTCCATTCAAGAGGCCAATAAAAATATTTATGAAAAGAATAATAGATATATAGTTAGTCCGTTAATTATCTTATTGAAAAGATATAGTTATTCAAATAAATAAACCAATTGAAAACTTATCCGAAATTTCTCAAAATACTTCTCCTTGACTTCATTAGGAGTTTTAATCCAAGAGAAACTAGTCGTAAATCCATCGGGGCAATTGGATAAAGATGCCCGTTGATAATCTGTCAATGATGGCCGACTCGATTCTTTTTACGTCGTCGTTTTCGTCGCTAATATACGATTTTTTTCTAGTGTCACATGATCATAGATTAAACCGGTCTATTGAAACTATAGTCTTTTTGCACTATACTCAAGCTGGCCAAGGTAAACTTCTGGAAGAATACAAGGCAGCCCAGTCAGCTCATATTGCATCCATTTCTTCTATATCTCAGGCCTCCGAGCTCAGACTCCAAACCATTCAGAAGGTCATGGAAGATAAAGTGGATCAGAAGTTGAAGGATATTCAGACTGAGATGGAGAACTCTCACAAGAAGTACAGCGAACAATTAACAGATGAGAGGAATGAGCTCCATGAGAGGCTTGTAAAGCTGCAATATGCCTTGGACGACCTTGCTTCAGCCTACAAAAGTCTGGATAAGAAGGTACAGATTCCTACCCCATGATTATTTGATGATGCCAAAAAGGAGGAAGGAAAAGAGTAAGTACCTGAAGGAAAGGAGAAGGTACTCAGAGTACCAAAAGGAGTAAGGATAGTGACATGAGCATCTCAGACTCAGCAATCAGCTCTCACTGCTCCCACTACTCAGACTACACAGGGTGAGGCCCAGGGTGTCTCAGCAGTAGGGGTTGTAGTGCCTGCTGAGACTGGCCCAAGTGGCTCAGGACAACCCAAGGAATCTGCTACTCAGGCAACTCAGACTCCTAGCGACATAATCAAAGAAATTGCTGAGTATACAGAGGAGGATTCAGAAGAGGAAGAAGTCCCTCTACCTCCTCCAGTTCAAGGGAAAGGAAAGAAGGTACTGAAGCTACCCACTCCTCCCAAAAAGAAAGGAACCAAAAGGTTTATATCTCCTGAGGAAGAAGCTCAGATAGCAACTGATGAGAAGCTAGCTAGGGAGATAGCCGAGGCTGCTAACAAGCCAAAGAAAAAGCCAGCCAAAGGTAAAACAAAGGTTCCAGCAGGGGGAAGGAAGCCTGGGACAAGGCTGCCTCCGAGAAATCTGAAGCTAAGTGATTAAGCAGACAAGGAAAAAGAAAGAGATCAGCAGCAGCAGCAGCAAACTGGTCAGCAGGGTACTTCCAAAGAAAAATCTTCAACACCTGCTGACTCAGAGGAAGAAGAGCATGTGCCATCCTATGTCCCTTCTAAGCAACAAGAGCAAGAGATGCAGGAAATATGGGATCAGATGGAAAGGTACCTAGACAGAGGAGCTAAAGCCAGACATATCAGTGCAGCAAGAGAAAGGCTCAGACTCGCTGATCTAGAAGCTCTGAGGATTAAGGCTGAGAAGGAAGCAAGCCAGAGGATTCCTGAGAAAGCTGACATTCCCTACAAATATAGAAGACTCAAGAAGCCCACAGACCTCAAAATCCATAGATGGCCCAAGGTTGATGATTGGATGCCATGGGAATAGACTCAGAAGTGGGAGACACTGAAGGCTGACTACATCAAGAGATTCTATTTCTGGAGATACTGGCCTGATATGCACAAGTCCATTGCCTTTACTGAATGGCTTCTGAAGACTGATCCTGAGATTTATGCAAGAGTTCAGAAGGCCATAGTAGATAAGATTGATGTCAGGGTCCCAGCTCCAAGACTTATGCCTCCCCCACTGAAACTTGACGGTTCTGTACACTTTGGGGTGATTGAAAAGGAGATCAAGGATGTTGCTCAAGTCAAGAATCTAGATGAGGATGAACCTGCTGATATGGCTGAGATACTGAAGCTGAGAAGGGTTACCTATAGAATGTATGGCATGTCGCTCCTTGAAGCAAAATCTAAGGACTTCAAAGATCGGATTCAGCAATTCAGAAGATGATAGATAGCTTCTTGTATCTTTATTATGCCTTTCTTAGAATAGCAAGTCTGATGTACTGTACTGAGATTTCGTTATATATAATACATCATTGTTGTTCGGCCCTGACAATTCCTTATTATCTACATGGCCTTGTTTCTTTTATGCTTAACACTCAGAATCACTCAAGTGATTACTGACTCACACACTCACTGAATATTTTTATCTGTCAGTTCTTATCTTGTTAGATTCTGGTTTGATAGATTGCTTATAGGGGGAAATTGTTCTTAGAAAGGGGGAAATTGCTGATTAGTTTTCTGTATAGGATCTGATATTTCTTCCCTGATTCCCTTAGTAGTCTAGAACTTGAAGAACAACTCCACAGATTCTACTTGTAATATTTGTAAGGAGCTCTGTTTCTGATAGTTATAGTGTTAGATTTTGGCATCATCAAATAGGGGAAAATTGTTAGGAGATGATTCAATAGATAACTCAGTAGCCTAGTGCTCAGTAGATTTGAAGATCCCAAAACCCTACTTTGACTGATGAACCATTCCGTTGTAATTTGTTGTTCTGTCTCTGAGAGTTTCAGACTCAGTAGACACTCTTCATTTTGGTTCAGGTGCTCAGTTCTGTCCGTTGGTTCTTCAGCAGACTATCAGCATCAGTACCAGTAGAAAAAGACTCAGTAATATTGGACTCAGCAGGAGCAGTATATTGAAAAGAGTCAGTGGAACTGAACTCAGCAGGAGTAGTTCAATGAACTCAGAGTTGATCTTCAGTAGAGCTGACTCAGCAGGAGCATGCTACTGAATATAGATCAGACTCAGCAACGGCTAGACAGTCTTCTGACTGTCAGGATTTATTAAGTCAAATCAGCAGAGTCATACGAGGTATAGAGAAGTCAACTTCAGATCCACCTTGAAGTTTGTTTTGTCTCAGCTACTTTCTTCAGCCTCGACTACTGACGAGTGGTCAGCTGTCTACTTTCTTATTAAAGCTGCAAGTCAACAACTTTCCAGAAATGGAGGGAAAGGACTCTGCCACCATACTTTGAAAGAGCCGTTAGCTACCCAAAAGAGAGAGACACATGGATTGTCGTCTCCAACGGATCTATCCATGTCTCTGCTCTATAAATAGAGTGATGATTTCAAATTGAAGCTCACGACACATACATGAACACACGAGCATTCACGAGCAACTCAAAACGACTTAAGCTTTCCACAAGAACTTCATAGAGTAATCTCCGGCGAAAGGCGACATACTTGCTCATAGGGAACCAAGCTGAACCAAATCATAAAGCCTCTAGTATCCAAGCGACTGAATACGAACCCAAGTCTATACCTAACCGTTCGTCGCTCTAGAAGACACTTTCTCGTTCCCTATCCCTCTAACCTTAGCTCAGCAGATCTTATCCATAGCTTAGATGAAGGAGTTCATATCTGAACTGATCTTTATTGTAAAGGACTCCTTCATAGTTGGAGAGTTTGTCGAACACTTTAGTTTGATACCTTGTAAACTGAGACTTGCTCAGTATAAATCTCAAGACCAGTGTTTGTCCAGTGCACAAATCGACTGAGACTAACTCAGTATAATAAAACAGCCTCCTGATCTTTTCGGGACAGTGGACTTAGGATTGTTGGATCCGAACCACTTTAAAATTGCTTGTGTTCTGTGTTTTTACTCTTGCATTGATTACTGTTCATAATGAAAATATGATTGTTCGCGTTTTAAGTTGAGAAATTGTTTTCAGGTGTATTCACCCCCCCCCTTCTACACCTGAACGTTTAATCTCGGGACCAATATGAAGCCACCACCGTTAGACAAAAAGTTGTGAGTAGTTAGGTAGTGTGATCCCTGACCATCTAGCCGCCAATCCCGTGGCCAATGTGCGGTCTAGATTGGAGGAACATGCTAATCGAGGAGATTGTAAAACCCAAAAAAACGACGACCACCACAACAACGGGACAACCTCGAGATCCATAGCTCCTACGTCGGTTAAGAGTTCCGACGTGGAGGAGCAACTAAATAAAAGCATCACTTCTATAAGCACGACATAATGTCGACGCCATTGTGTCGAAGCCCATAGATGCAGAAAAAGACATTGTGTCGATGAAATTCGGCTACAATGATCAAGGAAGAGATGGATTTGCAAAAGGGGCTGGACGAAAATGATACTAAAAAAAAATTATTTGAAGGATATTTAAGATTTTAGTTCCGGCTTTCAAATAAATTATTAGAATAATTATACGAAACTAGCAATTAGTAATAATATAATTTTGACTAATGTTTAACGTCCTCTTCTTAAAGGAAAATTTTAAGCTTTAATATCTTTTGAAAAAACTAATAAAATTATTTAAAAATGACATAGCAATAGGGAAATAATTTTCAAAATTTTTATCCAAGTGACAGCTTATTAGATAGCAAGGGCGTTATTATGACCATAATTTTCTAAAGAGTGTTATATTGGCAAATATTTTTATAGATATTATTTTGATAAAAAAAGCTCTTTATATCATTCATGAATACTGCTTATTTACATGGTTCCGGGAAAAGTGAAGGACTGAGGAGTTCATCTCAATCAAAATGTAGTACGAAGCACAAACACGCGTAAGTTCTCCCCCACGGCACTACGCATAGAAACTTCAGCATGCTATTAAAAGTCAAAACACGTATATGAACATCACAAGAATAAGAATACAACAGCAAGAGCACGAAACTACCAGATCCTTATAACTTGTAATCATCTGAAACAAATTTATAGTGTACATGAATAATTCCAAGTACGAATGCAGATAGACTATCCATATAACGTACCTCGCTGCTATGACGATTGATGAGAACTCATTTCTCTGCTCATAATCTGGTTTAAAATACACGGTAGAAACTAGACGATGAGGCTGATTTCGACGCAGGAGTTACAGTGGTGAGACATGATCGGTCCTACCTCCATGTCGAGCCACCAAGTCTAATTACCTCCTCTGTCCCGCTAGTCCTGCTAGGCCCCTTGTCCTTGCCTGTATCTTCTTTTTGACTGCTTAAGTCACCATATAGATCCTTGAGCTTGGCGAGATTATTATGCGCAGACGTCTTTTCCTTGATCTCATGCCGAGAGGGACTAAAACGACTTTGATCTTGTCCGTCACGTTCATACATGCTTTCACTCCGGCTCCTACTCCTACTCCTACTCCGACTCCGGCGGGAATTGCCTCCACGTTCGTCGCGATCACTCCTATTGTAATCCCTTCTATAGCTTTCTCGGGACCTTCTATCATAATCATACCTCCGGTCTTTGTGTCTATCTCTATCCCTACTATCCCGGTCCCTCATCCTCTCGCGATCCCGAACCCTTTCTTGATCTTGATCATGGTCGCGGGACCGATCCCTGTCCCTCTCCCTGCCTCTATCCCTGTCTGAATATTCTCGATCAGACAAATCACGGCTCTGGCTACGGTGGCGACTGGTAGACCGTCTAGAATCATCCTCTCTGTCATAAGATGAAGTAACAGTACGCCGGACAGGAGACGAATCCCTTGTAGATGCACGGTGAGGAGCACGCTGACCAAAAGACACAGAAAGAGCTGCTTTAACTGAAGGCGGCCTCCTGGCAGTCTCTTCAGTTCCACGTGTGTTCTCACCAGTAACTCCACAATGTTTTGTGGGTAATTTCATATTTTCCAGATTAGCTGTAATAGTTCGCAGAACAGGAACAGGGATCCGGGGGAAAAGTGTGTCAAAGTAATACTGCAAATAGAAATGAATTTGTGAACAACCGTTTATGGGCCTCTTTTGTCTAAAGTAAAGTAAAATAAAATCACAAAATGTTGTACAACCTGTCCAAGAAGCAGATCGCGCACGTACACACCCATCGTTGTCATTCTGCCATTAGAACCAGGAGAGAATTCCTAAAATAAAATTAAGAATGTGCGTGAAAGTATACTCATATGATAGCAAAACTCAAATGGAAAAAAGGTTGACAATGAGGAAACAAAACATTACTCCTAAGTCCTAACTAAAAGATACTAAAAAGTACAAATCCGGGCAGTTACACTATATGACTCTGAGTGTTCAAAGATAAAATACCTCCGCGAGCTTCATTGTAGTAGTTAAGCCTCTGCCAGAATATATAAAAAGAGGAATGTCGATATGCACACAATTAAAATTTTTAACAAAAAAACACAAGAGACCATGTTTTCAAAATGCACACAAAGCAATGCACCTGCACAGGAATCATGCTGATGAACCAGTGAGGAATTGTAAAATCCTCCCATCCTGGATGATCATGCATTAGAAACACAACAGAGATGATTCCCAAATCGTGTAAACAGTTCTATCAACACGACAATCGGCTCAGAGAGATCAGAGACTCATAGCAGGGAACGCAGGATAGCTTGAATAAGGCATTCAATTGCTGTTACCCACACGTTACTACTGGAAGCAGGCCGAAGCAGAGACTTCTATTAGATTTGTTTCTGATAGTATGAGTCACTACTTATTGACTTTCCAACAGTACAAACAAGACCATTCTGATAATTGTACCCATAAAAAAAAAAGAACATTCTGATAATCTTATCTTAGTATGCCATGTTCTAAAAACAACAGACGTATATGCAGATAGTTTCGTGATACTGACTTCTTATCTTAGGTCTAATGTTTTGAACACAATGCTAAACCATATTAATTAGTTCCTACACAAAACATGCTTCAGGAGCAAATAAGCCTGTCAACACACTTGATTTCATTTGTAATGCATGATTGTCCATTCTGTGCCACAGAATAACACAAAAATATGTTGAACTATCTTCACATAGCATGAGAAATAAAATCATGGTTTTTTTATAACATCAATCATTAAGCACAGACATAAAGAATATGTCTTACCTCATCATCTCTTAGGTATGGTTCATACCAACTCCATAATGTCTTTGGATCTGCAACATATCTTAAGTATAGAAATCCAACCTGCAAAACCAGTCATTAGTCATTTCAGAACACAAGCTTGGTTGCAGCCTAACAGAACAAACAGCATACTAGCAAATCAGAAACCAAATATAGAGGACACACTGACTATCCAAAGATTTCTACTCACATTCAAGAAATCATGTTAGGTGAAAAGGAAAGAAGTGCTACTAGATGGCTAGAAGGAATGAAGAAAGAGCTACAATACTGTAAGTTCAACCTAAATGGCTTCAGAATTGCAAATAATTTAAGAAATGATCAAATATAACATCTCAAGACTCAAGTTCAACTGTTCCACGCACAGTAGGTACTGAAATATAAATCACTGTGTTGTAGAGCAGATCAGGTTTTGATAATCCATTCTTGGCCGTAAGGGCCTGAGATGAATGAGAGTAGAGAGCAGGGGAACGCCATCAGCATTACAATGATTTAAATAATATTTTTATTAAGTATATATTACTTGTGTCTGAGAAAAATATGATTCAAGTCAATCGTAATTCTCAATCATTATAAATCTCATTAGCCAAAATATGGCTATCAGTTCAAGAACTAAGGTGCTCTTTTTCAGGGTAATAAGGATAAAGAAAATGCCTCGAGCAGATGCTTGAGCACCACACTGAAGCAACCACAGCAGGTTCAGAGCTATGTCTCCACCTGCTAGAGAAAAAACGAAATTTTAACTTATTAAAATTAATTAATATCACTCATAGACTCATAGGTTAGTTCCTGATGAAAGGATCAAGTTGATATCTTTATCAATATACTTTGCTCAAGATAAGACCTCGTAAGAACTTTCAGGTTCATGGGAACTAATAAACACCAAACTAATTCGCTTTCACCAGTCATCGTATATCCCATTAATCTGGTTTATTTTGCAGCACCAGTTTCCATTACAATCATTGGATCAGGCTAATAGTTTTCAGTACTAAATTGAAATTAAACCACTTATATGTTGTCACCGTAGTAGCTATCATGTCCGTTGCGTCATTCATAACTCATTTTTTTATGGTTCGTCAAACCCTGAACTCACTTGTAAATACCTCCTCTCAACACAACTTACTTCCTAATCTGTCTCTATCTCAAGTTTAAATGATGGCTGATGCAAACCTACTAAGCATATAGTATGGTCATGGTAAATCCCTTAGCTTTATTAATCTTCCTCCTCCATGAAGCTTCCATACAAAAATTCAAAGAGATATTTTGCTCCAAAAGTTCAAACTGGAGGTTTTACCTCAAAAAGATAATAGGAATATCAGTGAACTCACTGAAACATTTTATAAAATCCTAATATTTTCCAGGTTCACAAAATATATGATCATGTTTAAAAAAAAGTTGCTTAATGTTTGGATTGAAAGATCATGATGCTAATAAAGATTATTAATAGCATCTTTTATCAAAACCATCAAAAATTGGAGGAGCGAATAACATACACACCCTCCGTCCCGGATGAGACGTCCTATTTCTTTTCACCGCGGTAATTTATGCGGTGGACTTTTGTGTGTTGAGAGAGAGTGATGTGAATGGAGCCCACAAAAAAGTGACTTTTTGTAAGATAAATTTATTTCCTTTTTAAGAAATAGGACATTTGTGTGGGACAACCCAAAATAGAATATAGGACGTTTCATCCAGGACAGAGGGGGTACTAGTTATAATAAGTTCAAACCTTTGTACTTTTAAAGATTAAAATCTAACTTATTTTGAAATTTATAATATCTTAAAAGAAATACACTCCCTCCATCCCACCATTCTTGCTCATTTCTTTTGGGCGCAGTAATTTAGGAGAGTTGTTACTTAAGTGTAAAGATGTTGGGTCCTCAAATAAAGTGTTTGTAACAATTTACTATTTTAGGAAATGGGTCAAGAATGGTGGAATGGCTCGAAAGGAAAGTGGGACAAGAATGGTAGGACGGATGGAGTATAAAAAACCTCTAGAAGCCCCACCCACCTCCCTGTTAAATTTTCTTTGAATGAAGACAGGATACCTATACTCAAACTAGTATCTCGTTATTATTTAAGCAAAAAGGCAGATTTGACCAAACACCAGATCTTTCCCGCAAGATCAACCAAATAATATCCTCCTTTTTCATCGCATTCAATTACTAGTTCATGTCTCTTCACACCCACACGTCATTGCTACACCCAAACATGTAATGAGAAAAATCATCATGCAAACACACTACTTACTGCTCTAATGTAAGGGGAATCTTGGTGCTTCAAAAGACCATGCATCTGCTTGACTGTAAGTTTCATGGTGAAGAATTTGTACAGAAGGCAGAAAGCAGTTGAAGGCCCCCGACAGTTTCCAGTCATCCACGGCTCCACATGCGTAACAGTAACATAGATCTCATCAATCACTTCATGGTATGTCTTCAATCTCAAAAGGTCTCGAAAGTAATCAGAAGAAAGTATATTCATGCATAGAACCTTCTCCAACAATTGATCAATTGGTCTCCCAGACGACTTAATTTCAGCCATAATGAATCATCAACTACCTGCACCATTATGTCAGAAGAAGAGAAATAAATTATACAACCTATTACTTCTTCCAAAAATATTAAATCTACATGGCAAGGAAAATCTAAAAAATCTAAACCTTAACAATTAACAACTTAAAGTTCAACTCCAAACATAGAAGAAGAAAAATTCTCACTTTGAATGGAGATTATCAATTTCTCCAGACATCATCAAATTCAAGGATGAGACAACCTGAGCTCGGGAAGTATTTCACCTCAGGAACAAATCCTGCTTTAATATCATTTTTCAGCAGCCTTGATGCTACATCGCCTACTATAATTCTATATCAGGGCGATAATAAAGCATAATTTTGCATTGAAGAATAATTTCACAAAAATGCTGCTAAATCTCCGAAAATTCAAATTGAAGTTGTACTCACGAATTCAAAGAACAAATCGTAGAAAAGAGCACAAATGATCCAAAACCACGTGCAAGTTGTTTCTGAATAACTACCGCAAATGACAGCATAGAACAAAGCTCGACCAAGGATTACAACAAAATTGACCATGAAACAAATCTACGCAAATTATCATTAAACTCGCAATGAAGGAAAATGTGATTATTTTGGATATCGAGTACCTAGAATCGGTGGATTAAAGAGCTGGAGAGTAAAATCGCGAACTCGTGATGAACCCTAAGAAGAACTCTGGCTTTAGGGATAATGCGGGTATATATTTAAAACAACTATATCTATTTCAGTGTGCGTGAATGTGTAGCATATTTTTTTAACTCAGCAAAGAGCATGGCTGGATCTGGATGCGAGGAGCGTGAACCTCGAACCGGTGAGACCAAAATCTGTACAATAAAATCCCAATGGGACGACGAGATTCTCCCTTTATTTCGTGGTGAATGTGTACTATTTTTTGATCAGAAAGGGCATGGCTGGATCTGGTGCGAGGTTGAACCTCGAACCGGTGCACCTAAGATGGTGTAACTAAATCATAATTGCTCACTGGGACACGCGTGTATGTCTTTCACTTCTAAGACTTTGGATTTAACTAATAACATAATTTCATTATACAAATGATAAAAAAATCATCGTCCCAATTCAAAATTAGTTAATAAATTTTATATTATAATATTATATTATTTTTGAGTTTAACATTAAAAATTAATCTCTTTATATTAATAAAATACATTAAGTTTCAAATATATTCATAATTTCAAGAACTATAAAATTAATTAATATAAACTGAAATACTTATTTAAAGTTGTTTGCGAAAATAACTTAATTTTTTTACTTAATATTGCATCCTTTAACTTATGTGTTTTTAGTGACTCTTCAGCATAGTTACCTTATTTTAATTCATGATTTTAGAATATGAAATGACACATATTTTTCATGTTACTTATATACATAATAAATGAATTTTATAAATTTAACGTACACACCATGTATGTACATGAATGATGTATATATATTTATTCTTCTGAATTCATGTATCTATATATCGTCTTTCAAGTTCGTGATTTAAAACATAAATAAATAAGTTTTAACTGCTAAGTAATGAATATTAATTATTTTTATTATATTATATTTTTTATATATAAACCTCTATTTAATAATAACCACCTTATAATAATATTTATCTCTTGTCCCAAAGATATTACTATATAGAAGTTTTACTGTTGATCGAACTCTTACTCATTTAGTAAAAATTCGTATTCCACCTATTGATCGAACTTGTATGTGAAGTTTTAGTAGTATCGAGTTTTACTGCACACCTCAAATAAATCTCATATAACCTCATATCATGATTTTTCGATAAAATATACTCCCTCCATCCCACAATTCATGCTCCAAAATTTTCCGGCACGTTTTTTAAGGAGAGTTGTTGGTTGTGTGTAAAGATGTGGGGTTGTGTGTAAAGATGTGGGACCCTTCGAATAAATTCTTTGTAATAATTTACTATTTTAGAAATGGAGCAACAATTGTGGGACAGCCCGAAAAGGAAAGTGTAGCAACAATTGTGGGACGGAGGGAGTAAAAATTTATACTCCCTCCAACCCAATTATTGTTCGTTTGTTTCCTTTTAGCATGAAGATTAAGAAAGTAGATTGAGGTGTGTTAAAGTGGTGGTGTTGGGATGAAGGTTCAGTAGACCATATTTATAGATTTAAAGATCCCAAAACCCCTAGCTGAATGATGAACCTCCGTTCTTGTAATAGCTTAGTTTGAGTTCAGCATGTTAGGAACTCAGTAGGCTAGATTTCAGTAGCTGTAGAGTTCAGTAGAAGACCTTGCACTCAGCTGATGGACTCAGGATCGAAGAAGTCAGTTGGTCAGCCGACCACCAACTGAATCTGCATAGGAATTCGTGCCCATGCATTAATACTCAGAAGAATGTTAGTAAGAAGTCACTTCAGTTGAATGTCTGAGGATTCAGAGGAAGTCAATCCTGATGTTTGACAAGTCTCACCTATCAATCTACCCCGACCAATAGGGAGCCGACATCGCTTTATCTTTTCTGAAAAAAGTTGCTCCTAGACTGAAAAAGAGGCGTATCTCTACAGTGCACCTACTCATCAACGTTCAAATTTGAGGAGCCGTTTTCCTTGTTGTTTTTACACGTGGCTAGACCCCTTTCCAACGGATTTATTCACAATCGACGACTATATAAGAGGAGAGTCTTCATGCAGAGACAACACCGGGAACCAAAGCTATCGACGCACAAAAACTCTGAACACTCATCGAAGAATCCAGTGAAGAACTTGCATTCATAGAAGAACCTTTTAGTTCGTCACTAAGAGTTATCATTGTTCCCCTTCTCTTATCTAAGCAAACTTAATTGTAATACTCATAGCTTAGAAACCTCGAGGAAGTTCACATTTGTGTGAAATCGTTCTTATTTTAAGAACTTCATCATAGTTGGAGAAGCCTCAAACTCTTTAAGTTTGAAACCCTTGTAAAGTCACTACGACTATAGGTAGAGAATCTGTCATGTGAACAGATCACTGAGAACTTGCTCAGTATATAAGCATCATGTTTCTATCTATCTTGTGAACAGATCACTGAGACTTGCTCAGTATAAATATAACAAGTATCATGCTTTGGTCAGGACAGTGGACGTAGGACCCAGTGTGTCTGAACCACTTTAAAAATCTGATGTGTTGATTTATTGCTTTTCTTAACAGATCATACTGCATTAAAACTGTATTTCATCAAACTCAGCAAAAAATCGGTTTTCCAACCGAGACGTTTAATAGAGCCTAAACTTCCGCACACAACTCTGATACTGAACGACTGTTCGACTGACTTAAGTCAGTAGAGCTGAACTCAGTAGACGAAATATTTGCCCACGCGATCTTGAAAGCATATCTGACTATCTGACTCAGTTCAGTATCAAACTCAGCTAGAGCTGACTTTCGCGTTTGAGAAAAGAATCTGTATTCAGGTGTATTCATTCTCCCCCCCCGACACCTGAGCCACGTCTCAGGACCAACAGGTGGTGTCGATTGATTATGATTCACAAACTATTTGCATTTTCGGAAACATGATTGTTGATGTTCATTCTCTAATAAACATCAAATGTGCTTACATCGGATTTACATCCTGTGTTGTTCTAATTTCCTTCATTAGAAAAAATGTCAGAGTTTTTATGGGTGTCAATTATTTCAGAAAATGACGTGGAAATTCAGAGATATTGTTACAAACATTTTCTAGAAGGATCTAAACAAGTAAATGGAAGTGGCAATTGTGGAAGTCATCATGGTATGTTGGAATGCCGCATGAAGTAACCTCCCACTACCACTCTTCACTCAATCATTTCATTGCACTATTTGAAAACCACCAGCATCTCCCATGTTCGAAGACGGTTGCAACTGGCCATAGAACCCGACCTCCTAAACTCTATTAAAGATAGAGAAATATTCAGACGAACTTGCGCACCTCAAGATAGTTTGTTTCTGAGCTACAATAGTCTATCCTTTATGTCGAGTATCTACACATGACGACTACTAGAGATATATGTGGATGATCTTCATCGCCAATAAGTCTGATGTTAAGACTGAGTTGTCTAAACTACTCAACCGACTCAGCGTAGAGCAAGATATTAAAATACAAAGAATACGCTCAGATCAAGACACATAATTCCTTAACTCTATGATGAAAGAGTACTGCAAAGCTGAAGGTATTCAGCACAAGACATCAGCAACACGCACGCCTCAGCAGAACGGACTTGCTGAAAGAAAGAACATAACACTCAAAGAAGCAGCAAGAACGTTACTGGCAGACTCTGGTCTACCATCAAAGTTTTGGGCGGAAGCTACTAACACAGCTTGCTATACTCAGAACCGCTCACTACTGACACAAGCTCACATGAAGACACCATATGAATTGTGGAAAGGGAGAATATCTTCTATTTCTCATTTCATATCTTTGGTTGTTCGTGCTTTATCCACAGTAATGGAAATGATCAGTTAAAGGTCTTTGATAGAAAGTTAGACCAAGGAGTTTTCTTAGGATACTCCAGGGTCAGCAAAGTCTTCAGGGTCTTTAACTACCATACACTTTCCGTGGAGGATATTGGTCCTGAGTCAAACGTTCAGGTATAGAGGGGGGGGGGGGTTGAATACACATGAAAACCTTTTTCTCAAACTCAAACGCGATCAGTCCGTTTCACGGAAGATGTCTGCTGAACTGATTCAAAAAATCTTTGTAATATTCTGAACCATTCATAAACATCACAACAAAAATGATTAAAACGTTTATAGCTCCTACCTTAACCTGCAACAGATAAAGGAGGATTTATTCAATCACACCAAGCAAGCTGATCTTGATTGTGCGTACAGAGTGATTGACTGTACTGAGGTCTGCTAGCTGACTGATGTCAGAATTCAGAACCGTTCAACAGAGGTTCAGTAGCGTGCAAAATAAAGTAGGCCCGATTCAGTTTGTTTGGAAAACATTTGTTTATTAAATCCGTGCAGTAGATTAGTGCGATGTCTTAGCTTTTAACGAAAATTCAATTATATGATTTTTGCAAGAATATTTACAGTATGAACAGTTAATCGATGCAACAAATAAACAACACAACAGTTTTAAAGTGGTTCGGATACGCAAGATCCTGCGTCCACTCGTCCTTAACAACACATAACACTATTTTATTATACTGAGTTAGTCTCAGTTAGTTTGTACGCTGGACAAACTTTTACTTGTGATTATACTGAGCAAGTCTCAGTTTATAGGGTCAAACAAAGATGTTTGAATGTATCTCCAACTAAGAAGGAGTTCTTAACAATAAGAACAATTCAATAAATGAACTCCTTCGGTTTAAGCTAAGAATATTACAATGAGCTTAAGTGTTAGAGGGTGAGAACTAGGAAGGCTTCTAGAGTGAAGAACAAAGAGGATATATCAACTATGGGTTCGTGAACTTTGCTTGAAAGCTTGAGTTCTCATATGGTCGCGTATGTGATCGTGTAGTGCGACTTTGAAGATCATGACCTTC
This sequence comes from Lavandula angustifolia, assembly GCA_028984105.1. Classification (NCBI taxonomy): domain Eukaryota; kingdom Viridiplantae; phylum Streptophyta; class Magnoliopsida; order Lamiales; family Lamiaceae; genus Lavandula; species Lavandula angustifolia. Next base: position 856,922 of record CM054825.1, on the reverse strand, counting down.
CCTCTATTTACAGGCGAGTGTGAATAGATCCGTTGGAGACAAACTGTTCACACGTCACTCTAAAACTAGGTAGCAAACGACTTCTTTTCGAATTCGTAGAGTCCCCTCTCTTTTCTGGAAAGTGGGTTGACTTGTAGCTTTATGTCGGAGACTTGCCAACTGGCTGCTTGTCATTGGTCAATGTACAGAAAGTGGTTGAGACACTTGCAGACTTCAAGGTTGATACTGAAGCTGACTTTCCTCAGTTGTACGACCTCAGACCACTCTACTAGAATGACATTGAATTCCACTGTCAGTCAAAGAGACTGATAGGCAGTTGCTAAGTCTGACCCATAGATTCAGTTGTATACTCCTGCTGAGTTGCTGAGTCCAGTTCTACTGACTCTTGAACACCTTTCAGCATGTTGCTCCTGCCGAGTCCAACACTACTGAATCTTCACTCCATGGCACTGCGGCGGATAGTCTACTGAAGAACAGTAGATGAAACTACTAAGTCGGAACCATGTTGAAGACGAGTCTACTGAATCTGAAAAACTCAAAGACAAGGCGTTACAATTACAAGGGAATGGTTCACCAATCAACAGAGGATTTTGGGATCAGCCAAATTGTTAACAACTAAACAACTGTTGAATCATCTCCCAACAGAGGAAAACTTTCATGTTGTATTAATGAGTTTGTTACTGAGAACAGGCAACAGGTTTCAAAGAAAGATACTGAAGTTGTTAGCAGCAAGCTACATGATTTGAACTTAAACGATAACAATGAAAGAATCCAGTATTGTCGGGATGATGATTCGGATGATGAAACAATTCACACTCATCCAACAAGCACTGTAACTGAAATGATTGATTCTATTAAACATAATCAATCCCAGGTAACCCAGGTCGATGAGGAAACCCGAGTGGTAACTGAGACCAATAATGAGAATAACAACTTAGGGGGAACTAATAACGTTCCCGTGCTTAATGACCCTGAACCTGGTGACTCAGTAGATCTCAACCTAGTTACTGAATTTTTTCAATCTCATAACAGTACTACTGAAATTCCTGATAATCTTACCATCTGTGCAGAAGTAATTTCAGAAGAAGAAACGAGAAAAAGATGTTCATGGCTCGATGCCCATTCTTCATATCTAATTATTGGTGATCCAACAACCAATGTAAAGACAAGATCAAGATTCTTTCAAGGAAAAAGCGTTTTATACTCCTGCGTCTTGTCTACTGAAGAACCTCAGAACATAGAGGGCGTGTTGAACGATACTGGTTGGATCATCGCTATACAAGAAGAACTAAACTAGTTCGTCAGGAATAGAGTTTGGGAGCTTGTTCACAGACCAAAGTACTAACATGTCATTAGAACCAAGTGGGTCTTTAAGAACAAGCGAGAAGAAAACAACGTCATCATCAGGAACAAAGCTAGACTTGTCGCTAAAGAATACTGTTAACCTGAAGGAATAGATTTTGATGAGACTTTTGCCCCAGTTGCAAGACTGGAAGCCATTCGTCTATTCCTAGCCTATGCGACACATCAACGTTTCAAAATATATCAGATGGATGTAAAGTCAGCCATCTTGAACAGTGTACTGAAGGAAGAAGTCTATGTAGAACAATTGTTCGGCTTTCAGTAGGGACATCAGGTCTATAGACTCAGAAAAGCTCTGTATGGGTTAAAACAAGCTCTCAGAGCTTGGTACGATACCCTATCAGAATATCTACTTCAGAAAGGTTTTAAGAAAGCAACGAAAGATCGCACTCTATTCAGCATTAAGTCAGAAAATGACATACTCCTAGTGCACATATATGTGGACGACATTATCTTCGGTTCAAGAAATGTGACCATATGTCAACAATTTGAGAAGATGATGAAAGAAAAGTTCGAAATGTCATGATGGGAGAGATGGGAGAGATGAATTATTTCCTTGGACTTCAAGTCAAACAATCTGAGAAAGGAATTTTCATAAATCAAGCTATGTACACCAGAGATCTCATCAAAGAGTTTGGATGTGATTCTAGCAAACCAGTCAAGTTTCCCATGAACATGAATCTGAAAATTGATCATGATAAAGAAGGAGTATCCGTTAACCCTACTAATTATTGAGTCATTATTGGTTCTTTATTATATATAACTGCCAACAGACCTGACATAACTTATGTTGTCGGTGTATGCGTGAGATTTCAGGAGAATCCTAAGCGAAGTCATCTTGACTCAGTGAAGAAGATTCTCCGATACCTAAATGGAACACCTGACATGGGCTTATGGTACCCTGCTGAAGATAATCTTGAACTAAGAGGATATTCTGATGCTGATTATGCAGGTTGCAGGATCGACAAAAAATCGACTTCAGGCACTTGTCAGTTTCTAGGTAGCAAGCTTATTTCATGGTTCTCAAAGAAACAACACTCAGTACCAACATCCACTACTGAAGCTGAATATATGGTTGTCGGAAGTTGTTGTGCCCAAAGCCTATGGCTTCGACAACAACTAAGAGATTATGATATCGATCAAGATGAAGTGTCAATTGTTGGTCCAGATATGAGCCTTTAGGTGTGTGTGTGTGGGGGGGGGTGTGAATACACCTGAATGCAAATTTCAACTCAAACGCGACTGAATGTTGCTACTGAACTAGTCAGTTGGCCAAAATAAACTTTCTGGATCACGTGGGCAGAGTAATCAGAATAGCCAGTTAGTTCAAGATTATCATCAACAGGATACCATAACCCAACATCAGGTGTTTCTTTCAGATAACAGAGAATCTTCTTTGCTGAGTCGATATGACTTTGCTTGGGATTCGCCTGAAATCTTGCGCATACACCTACAACATAGGTTATATCAGGTCTGCTGGCAGTTAGATATAATAATGAACCAATAATAGCACGATAATCAGTTGAGTTAACAGATACTCCCTCTTTATCACGGTCAATCTTGAGATTTGTATTCATAGGTATCTTTACTAATTTGCTTGATTTGCAGCCGAATTTCTTGATGAGATCTCTAGTATATTTTGCTTGATTAATGAATATTCCTTTCTTTGATTGCTTCACTTGAAGTCCAAGGAAATAATTCATTTCTCCCATCATAGATATCTCAAATTTATCTCTCATCATCCTTTTGAATTTTTGACACATGGTCACATTCTTAGATCCAAAGATGATATTGTCCACATAGATCTGCGCCAGTAGAATGTCATTTTTTGACTTTATATAAATAGGGTGCGATCTACCTTTCCCTTCTGAAAACCTTTATGAAGTAGAAAGTTTGAAAGGGTATCATACCAAGCCCTGTGTGCTTTTTTAACCCATACAGAGGTTTCTTGAGTTTGTATACTTGATATCCCTACTGAAAGCCGGGAGTCTGTTCTACATAGACTTCTTCCTTCAACACGCCGTTCAGGAAAGTCGACTTAACATTCATCTGATATAATGTGAACTGCTGATAAGTTGCATAAGGTAGGAATGGATGAATAACTTCCAATCTTGCAGTTGGAACGAACGTTTCATCGAAGTCTATCCCTTTAGATTGACAATAACCTTTAGCAACTAGTCTGGCTTTGTTCCTGATGATGACGTTGTTTTCATCTCGCTTATTTTTGAAAATCCACTTAGTTCCTATTATATGTTGGTGTATGGGTCTGTGTACAAGCTCTCACACGTTGTTTCTAGTGAATTGATTGAACTCTTCTTGCATGATGGTGATCCAGTTAGGGTCATTCATTGCATCCTCAATTGATTGAGGTTCTTCAGTAGATAAGAAGCATGAGTATAGAGCACTTTCTCCTTGACAGAATCTAGATCTTGTCCACACGCTTGCTGATGGATCCCCGATTATAAGATCTGATGTATGAGCATCTAACCATGAATGACAGTGTCTTGTTACATCTTTTCAAATTAATTTTGCAAATATAGTCGGATTATGAGGAATTTCAGTAGTGCTATTTTGTGCTTGTAGCAATTCAGTAACAAGATCAGGATCTACAGTCACCAGGTTCAGGGGCATTCAACTTAGGAACATCAGTAGTTCCCCCTGAGTTGTTATTCACAGTAGAGGTCTCAGTTACCTAGGATTGATTTTTTTAGTAAAATCAATAAGTTAAGCTACATTGCCTGTTGGTTGGTTATGAATCTCATCATCTAAATTATCATCCCAACAATGCTGGATCATTTCTATGTTATTGTTCAAGCTTAGATCCTATAGCTTGCTGCTGACTTCTTCAGCATCTTGCTGAGAGTTTTGTTTCCTGTTCTTAGAAGTGAATTCGTTAAATACAACATGAGGGATTTCCTCCATGTAAAGGGTCCGGTAGTTAAGGACCCTGAAAGCTTTGCTGACCCATGAGTATCCCAAGAACGCCCCTTGGTCTAACTTGCTATCGACGACCTTTAACTGATCCTTTCCATTATTGTGGATAAAGCACAAAGTACCAAAGATATGGAAATGCAAAATAGAAGGTGTTCTCCCTTTCCATAATTCATAAGGTGTCTTCATGTGCATCAGAGTCAATAAAGACCGATTCTGAGTATAGCAGACTGTGTCAGTAGCTTCTGCCCAAAACTTTGATGGTAGATCTGAATCTGCGAGTAGTGTTCTTGCTGCTTCTTTGAGTGTTCTGTTCTTTCTTTCAGCAAAACCGTTCTGTTGAGATGTAAGTGCGGCTGAGGTTTCATGTTGAATCCCTTCGGCTTCGCATTAGTCTTTCATCACTGAGTTTAGAAAACTTTATTCCATATCTGAGCGTATTCGTTGAATCTTGATATCCTTCTCGACACTCAATCGTTTAAGTAGCTTTGACAGTTCAATTTTGACGTCAGACTTGTTGGGGATGAAAATCACTATGGGGGGGGGGGGAGAGGGGGGGAGGGGGGGGGGGGAAAGGAAAGGGGGGGGGGGGGGGGGGGGGGGGGGGGTGTTTTTTTTTTTTTTTTTTTTTTTTTTTTTTTCCCAGGGGGGGGGGGGGGGGGGGGGGGGGGGGGGGGGGGGGGGGGGGGGGGGGGGGGGGGGGGGGGGGGGGGGGGGGGGGGGGGGGGGGGGGGGGGGGGGGGGGGGGGGGGGGGGGGGGGGGGGGGGGGGGGGCCCCGGGGGGGGGGGGGGGGGGGGGGGGGGGGGGGGGGGGGGGGGGGGGGGGGGGGGGGGGGGGGGGGGGGGGGGGGGGGGGGGGGGGGGGGGGGGGGGGGGGGGGGGGGGGGGGGGGGGGGGGGGGGGGGGGGGGGGGGGGGGGGGGGGGGGGGGGGGGGGGGGGGGGGGGGGGGGGGGGGGGGGGGGGGGGGCCAGGGGGGGGGCCCCCCCCCCCCGGGGGGGGGGGGGGGGGGGGGGGGGGGGGGGGGGGGGGGGGGGGGGGGGGGGGGGGGGGGGGGGGGGGGGGGGGGGGGGGGGGGGGGGGGGGGGGGGGGGGGGGGGGGGGGGGGGGGGGGGGGGGGGGGGGGGGGGGGGGGGGGGGGGGGGGGGGGGGGGGGGGGGGGGGGGGGGGGGGGGGGGGGGGGGGGGGGGGGGGGGGGGGGGGGGGGGGGGGGGGGGGGGGGGGGGGGGGGGGGGGGGGGGGGGGGGGGGGGGGGGGGGGGGGGGGGGGGGGGGGGGGGGGGGGGGGGGGGGGGGGGGGGGGGGGGGGGGGGGGGGGGGGGGGGGGGGGGGGGGGGGGGGGGGGGGGGGGGGGGGGGGGGGGGGGGGGGGGGGGGGGGGGGGGGGGGGGGGGGGGGGGGGGGGGGGGGGGGGGGGGGGGGGGGGGGGGGGGGGGGGGGGGGGGGGGGGGGGGGGGGGGGGGGGGCCCCCCCGGGGGGGGGGGGGGGGGGGGGGGGGGGGGGGGGGGGGGGGGGGGGGGGGGGGGGGGGGGGGGGGGGGGGGGGGGGGGGGGGGGGGGGGGGGGGGGGGGGGGGGGGGGGGGGGGGGGGGGGGGGGGGGGGGGGGGGGGGGGGGGGGGGGGGGGCCCCCCGGGGGGGGGGGGGGGGGGGGGGGGGGGGGGGGGGGGGGGGGGGGGGGGGGGGGGGGGGGGGGGGGGGGGGGGGGGGGGGGGGGGGGGGGGGGGCCGCCGGGCGCCGGGGGGGGGGGGGGGGGGGGGGGGGGGGGGGGGGGGGGGGGGGGGGGGGGGGGGGGGGGGGGGGGGGGGGGGGGGGGGGGGGGGGGGGGGGGGGGGGGGGGGGGGGGGGGGGGGGGGGGGGGGGGGGGGGGGGGGGGGGGGGGGGGGGGGGGGGGGGGGGGGGGGGGGGGGGGGGGGGGGGGGGGGGGGGGGGGGGGGGGGGGGGGGGGGGGGGGGGGGGGGGGGGGGGGGGGGGGGGGGGGGGGGGGGGGGGGGGGGGGGGGGGGGGGGGGGGGGGGGGGGGGGGGGGGGGGGGGGGGGGGGGGGGGGGGGGGGGGGGGGGGGGGGGGGGGGGGGGGGGGGGGGGGGGGGGGGGGGGGGGGGGGGGGCCCCTATGTGTATCTTGAATAGTCATCAATGACTACAAGATCATATTTCTTTCCTCTGATCGCCACTGGAGAGACTGGCCCAAATAGATCCATGTGGAGCAGCTGAAGAATCCCATCAGTAGAAGGTGACGGAATTGGTGGGTTGCTTGATTTGGTTTGCTTTCCCTTCATGAATTCTTCACAATTCTTGTGTTTCTTGAATACTTTTGGGCAGTCCTCGGACTTTAGCATCTATTGCTAGCTTGTTCATTGTTTTGAAGTTCAGATGACTTAATCTTCTATGTCACAGCCATGATGTTTCGTCATCTGACTTTGTATGTGCTAGCAACCAAGCTTCAGGTTCAGCCGTATTCTAATCAGTATAGTAGATATTTCTTCTCCGCAAGCCTGATAACACAGCTTTTCCTATTGATTTATCAAGACCATCACAGAAACCTGCGTCAAAAGTCACTTTATTGGAGTTATCACATAATTGACTAACTAAAAGGAGATTATGTTGAAGTCCTTCAACATATGATACTCTGGGAACTATGGCAGTCCCTATGTTCAGTGTTCTGTATCCCCTTGTGTATCCTTTGAGTTGTCACCGAATTAAATTCTGGTACTGAGGGATCGTCATGGAACTTCCAGCTGATTGACTTGTTACTGAGGGACTTGCTCCAGGTGTGCTGATTGTTGCCTTATAAGCATGATCCATTGGCACTTCAGTCTCAGCACTTTGGGTATGTGGAAGATTGAACTCAAACTCCTCTGCTTTCAGTTATGAAAATATATAATCAGGACTAACAAAGTTTAAGTCAGTCAAGTAGCAAATGAGTACCACTTGGGCCTAGAAAGAGCCCTTAAAATTTTAGTGTTGGTATCCTCTGCTTTTACCACTTGGGCTAGTGAATCGGACTCTGAAATCATCTATCGACTCTCCTGGTATCATTGCAAACGTCTTAAGCTTCTGCAAGTCCAACTCCAGTTTATTTTCTTTGATTTACGGAGTTGCTCGACTCAGTACTACGAGAAGCATCCCAGATCTCTTTTGCAGTCTTGCATTCGTACACCCTGCCGATGTATGAATCACTAGGCGTAGTCAGTATTGCGTTGCGTGCAACTCAGTCAAGATTGTGCAGCTTTCTCTCTTCTGGTGTAAAGAGGCTTTTATCCTTGGAAACCTTCGGGCCAGTTCTAGCACCTATTGTTGCTACGATTGTAAGCTTGACGTTGTCAACCATCGGAACAATGGGTCCTTTCTCTAGGACGTTAGTCATACTGTCATTCAGTAACGTTAAGTGCACCTCAATCCTTACACGCCATACCGTGTAGTTTTCTACCGAAAACATGGGTACTGTCTTTATACCTGAAATATTAGACATTTTGAAGAATATGCTATAGGATGCTATGAAGAGATGCAAGTGCAGAGACAATGGTTTTTCAGGATCGATTTGAGTAGACCGGTTTTTAGAAAACGATGATGAGAAGAACACGACACTGATACCAATTGTTGGTCTAGAGACGAGCCTTTAGGGGGGGTGAATATACTTGAATGCAAATTTCAACTCAAACGCGAAATTCAGTACTACAAAATGTTGCTATTGAACTAGTTTACTGAACCAGTCAGTTGGCCAAGTGAGCTTTCTAGATCGCGTGGACAGAGTAACCTTCTATTGAGTCCTATCTGCTCATCTAGTAATGCTTCGTAGGGCAGTGCAGATTCTGGATGATCACTTGCAGTAGATTGTGTAGTGTGTGTGCATGGTGGAGAGGGTACATAATTTACATAAGAGTTTACCTCATCCTCTTCTCCAGCCATGAGACACTTCTCATTTTCCTCAGCTTCTACTGCGTTGAATGAGACTTCATCATTAGATGAGTCCATGAAGTTCTCTGCCTCTTCAGAATCATCTGAAAGCTCTCCAGCAATGAATGCTTGGCGCTTTTTGGCGAACTTCTCTCTTCAAGCTTGTCGCACATCTCTCTCAGCTACACTCAGCTTTGGACACTCAAACTAGTAGTGCCCATCTTTCCTGCAGTTGTAGCATGAAGAGGGTCTGATCGATTTATGTTCTGACTTTTCAGGCTTGGAAGCAGATTCTTCATTCCTGCATTGAGAGAGTTTTTGGTTATGATCTCCTTTGGAAGGTGAATCATACTTACCTCGGGATTTGGTAGGATTTCTTCAATTTAATTCTCCTATCCTTCTCTCTCTGGTACTTAAGGGCCAGCAGAGCATATCGTTCAGCTAAGTTTCCTTCAGTAGGAATCGAGACTGAGCTTGTTGACGTTGTTTGATTGCTCACTACTGCTTGTGGAGTGCTGACTGATGCCTTTAGAGCATGATCATGTGAAGTGTCAGCTCCATCCCTTATCTTGTGAGGTAGAATGAACCCTAACTGCTCTGCCTTTAATTCAGAAAATATATGATCAGTAGAAACAAAATCAAGGTCAGAGTGTCGAAGATATGTGGCGAATGAACTCCAGCGTCCTTCGGGCAATGCCTGCAGTAACTTCAGGTTCATCTCACTGTTCGAGAGCGTCTTCCCTATCCCGTTGATTGAGTTCATTATCTTTGTGAATCTGTCGATCATATCTTCAATCTTCTCATTAGGCATGAGGGTGAGTCTCTCAAGCTTCTGGAGCTCTAACGTTAGTTTGTTGTTCTTGATCTTCTAAGTCTCCCTACTCAGTAATGCCGGCATCCTAGAGTTCCTTCGCGGACTAGCAGTCCTGAATCCTGCCTAGATAAGAATCACTTAGAGTTGTTAGAATAACATTACGAGCAACTCTATCTAGATTATGAAGCTTCTTCTCTTCAGGCGTGTAGTCAGATTTGTTCTTGGCGATCATCTCCCCTGTCTCGGCTCCACCTTCCTCAATGAATTTGACACTGTTAATAAGAGGAATGATAGGACCGGTTTCCAGCACATCAGACATGCTGTCGTGTAGTGAGGTCAGATGCGCCTCCATTCTTACGCGCCATACGCTATAGTTCTCTACTGAGAACATGGGTACCATCCGGATCCCTGACGTATCAGACATGAAGTACAGTTTATGGGTTAAGGATGTAGGAATATATGTTATGCTGTGAAAACCGTTTTAAAAGATCAGTTCGAGTAGACCAGTTTCAGATAACAAGAGTCAAAAGAACTCCTGCTCTGATACCAATTGTTGGTCCCGAGTCAAACGTTCATGTGTAGGGGGGGGGGATGAATACACCTGAAAATCATTTTCAAACTCAAACGCGAACAGTCGGATATACGGAGGTTGCCTACTGAATGAATTTAGCAGACCAAGCAAGTTGTTCTTGATCGCGTTGGACAGAGTGACTGAAGATGATGAGCTTTGGTAGCTGACTTGATGTCAGAATTCTGTAGCTTTCCGTAGCGTGCAGAATGTGTAGGCCCGATTAAGCTTGTTTGAAAATGTTTTTTTTATCAAATTAGTTTAAGTATATTAGTGCAACATTTTAAGCTTCTACTGAAATAATGTTGTATGATTTTGTACAGATAATTTTTAGTATGAATAGTATATCAATGCAACAATTAACGACACATAAATTTTAAAGTGGTTCGGATACGCAAGATCCTAGGTCCACTGATCTTGAACAAAGTAGGACACTATTTTATTATACAAAATTAGTCTCAGTTAGTTTGTGCACTGGGCAAACTGTAACTTGTGATTATACTGAGCAAGTCTCAGTTTAAAGGGTCAAACAGTTAAGTTTGAATGTATCTCCAACTACGAAGGAGTTCTTAACACTTAAGAACAATTCAATAAATGAACTCCTTCGGTTTAAGCTATAGATATTACAGTTGAGCTTAGGTTAGAGGGTGAGAACGAGAAAGGCTTCTAGAGCGAAGAAGAATGAGGAATAATCTCTTTGGTTCGTGTTCTTCACTTGAATATTCGCTTGAGAATTCTAGAGCTTGAGTTCGTTTTATGCTTGAGTTCCCTTAATATGTCGCTTATATGATCGTGTAGTGCGACTTGTGAGATTTCGACCTTCCTTCTATTTATAGACGTGAGTTGTGAATAGATCCGTTGGAGACGAACTATCCACGTGTCACTCTATATGGGTAGCAAATGACTTCATTTTTAATTCTGTAGAGTCCCCTTCCTTTACAGGAAAGTGGTTAACTTGCAGCTTTTGTCAGAGACTTTGCCAGCTGGCTGCTTGTCATTGGTTGAGGTACAGATAGTGGTTGAGACTTTTTCAGACTTCAAGGTTGATACTGAAGCTGACTTATCTCAGATGTATGACCTCAGACAACTCTACTGAAATTGACTTGAAGTCCACAGTCAGTTAAAGCAACTGACAGGCCGTTGCTGAGTTTGACCGAAAGGTTCAGTATGTTGCTCCTGCTGAGTACAACACTACTAAGGCCAAACTTAGAGTTCAGTAAACTCCTCCTGTTGAGTCCAGTTCTACTGACTCCTGAACACCTTTCAGTATGCTGCTCCTGCTGAGTCCAGTCATACTGAATCTTCACTCCATAGCACTGCGGTAAATGGTCTACTGAGAGACATCAGACGAAACTACTAAGCCGAACCATGCTGAAGGCTACTCTACTGAGTCTGAAACACTCAAAGACAAAGGTATTAACTTTTACAGTGGAATGGTTCATCAATCAGAATAGAGTCTTGAGATCAGTCAAATCAGCTACTGAATCATCTCCCAACAAAAACCGTATTTATAGTGACAAGACTAAGATTTAGGAAAGTTGGCCTAAATAGTTATCAATCTTTGCATGTTTGGCCAAATTGGTCTATAATCGTTTATCTTTAGTGTTTAGTCTTCAAACTATGAAAATTTGGCGGAATTGGTTCTTCCATTAACTTTTCCGTTGGTCAATGGTTAGTGAACGATATTTTGAAATAATTTAAAGGACAAATTCACTTATTGCAAATTGTTTGAGGACCAATTCCACCAATTAACAAATATTATAGATCATATTAAAGAAGTATCCAACAAATGATAAGTCACAAGTTTTAGAATAAAATCAACTCTAATAACTCTAAATAACCTTTCATTGACATGACCCCTAATATTTGCTAATTAGTGGAATTGATCCTTAAACTATTTACGATTAGTGAATTTTACCCTTAAAAAGCAAAAATTCTAAAATAACCTTTCATTTTTTGAATTAAAAAAAATTGGTGAAATTAGTGCTCTAACTCCGTAAAGTTTGGCCGAATTGGTCCTCGAAAATATCAATTCCGAAGAAACTATTCGAATATTTGATTAATTATTTCAAAATAATGTTTTCTAACCGTTGATCAACGGAAAAGTTAACGGAAGGACCAATTTTGCCAAATTTTCAAAGTTTGGGGTCCAAGAAATTAAAAATAAAATATTAGGGAGCAATTTAACCAAAGATGCAAAAATTGAGGACTATTTAGACCAACTTGCCTAAAGTTTAATACACATGTTAATATGAACATACTTTGAAAATAAAAAATTATATTTTAAGTGTCATAATTATAAAAAAAATGTTAACTGGACTCAAAACCGTGGCTTCGGGGTGAGAACTATTACCTAATTGTACACAAAACAAATATTTTTCCGTTAACTATAGCGGCCGGTCCACACAAAAGTTTTTGCTCATAGAAATTGAATGACATTAAATTTTACATATGTACATTTATATAGATTTTTTACGTTCCATCGAGGTATATTATTTTATAAACTTTTTTGAAAGATATTTTTGTTTCCAAACCTTGTTAGTTTATTTTATTTTGTGCAACTTGATTAGAATACTTTCTGTTTGTTGAGTACTTATTTACCTTTTTAGTTAGCATGATTGTAAAATGCAGGATATAAGATAAGATAATAAAGTTCATTATTATTTTTTTTATATACTTCCTCCGTCGCATTATTTATGTCTCATTTGCTACTTTTGTATGTCTCACTATTTATATTTCATTCCAAAAGTCAATATAAATAAGTGGTCCACAATAATCTAAATAAGTAGACCCCACCACTTTATATATTTCCACCACTATTTTATACCTTTCTACAACCCGTCTTAATCTCCATGTCAAATTCCTATTGTACTTAAATATTGGGATGGGGAGTATAAAACAGCAAATGAAAAGACACTTTGAAGATAAATCACACATGAATGAGTATTAATTGTGTACTTAGAAATATTTTCTTAGATTTTCTACATATGTACAACATTTATTTTGTTTTTAATTCATGAATCTAATATATGTTTTGTTTTACTTCTAAAATATGAATGAATATAACAAGTTTTGTGTAGCTAGTGAATAATTTATTTCTTTTAGTTATAATTTTTTATGAAAACTGGTTAAGATATAATAATATCCTTATAGTATATATATATATATTCTTCTCCAATTCCAAGGATATTATTACATAGATGTTTATAGTTTATATATATAAATAATAGCCGGATATCATAGATGATTCTATGTACTTATTCGTAATTCCTCTATAATCTAGATTCTCCTCATGTTTTTGTTTATGTAGCTTTAGTATTCAATTGATCCTGCGCGTTGAATTCTAACACTCATTCAAACTCTACTTAATAAATCTAAATGAAAAAATCTTGAGAGTGTTTTCACCATCTGGTGACTAATGTATATTCCCTCCGTCTCGCTATTACCGTCCTCTTTAGTTTCGACACGTAGATTAAGAAACTTTGTTTGAGTGTGTATTTTATGAGTTATAATTGTATTAAAAACAGACACAATTTTCGATGATTGGTTAGTGGAAGAAATGAGAATTTCTCCAAATTTTCTTTCTATTTTTTTTTCATATTATATTTTAAGAAATAATCTTTTATTTCCAAAAAGTTAAAAATCATAAATTTCCGAGTATGGTGTGGAACCAAAATTTTGTGAGAGATAAATTTTTTGAGAGAAAAAGTATGATAATGTGGGATGATTATTAAGTAGGAGGGGTCCACCTCATTTTTTGTTTAAGAGTCTTGTTATTTTAAGAAAGAAGACAGTAATAACGAGACGTAGAAATACATATTTGCATCTCTCTTACAATTTCCTTATATCATCATATTTTAAGAGAAAAGTCATTACCGCTACCTAAAATTTTCCTTATATCATCATATTTTGAAAGAAAAGTCATTACCGCTACCTAAAAGTTCTTGACAATGATTCTCTTATTTCCCACCTATTTGCCATAAATTAATGTTGAAATACTCCCTCTCATCCATTAGTAGTGTCCCATTCCTTTTCGGCACGGTTATTAAGAAAATGATGTTTTGTGGTGTGTATTGTTTGACTTTTGAGTGGTTGATTCTTGTCCACATATTTCTTACCTTTTTAAGAAATGAGACACTTCTAATGGGACAACCAAAAAAGGAAAATGTGACACTACTAATGGGACAGAGGGAGTACATATTAAAAATATAATAATAAAATATGAAAGAAACAATATGTATGGGCACAATTCACTAAGACTATACATTCTCCATTCTAAGGCCCTGTTTGAAAGAGCTTATCTGCAGCTTATTCAGTTTATTCTAAAAATAAGTGATTTTGCACGCTTTTGCGACAGCTTACGAAAACAACTTATTCTAAAAAATAAGTTGTTTTTAGCTTATTTTCATAAGCTGGTAGAAATAGCTTATGAAAACAAGTCCAAAACATCCTACTAAAAATATGCCATCATATCAAATCCCCTTGACAACAATTTTTTAAACTATATATATATTTTTTAATTAAGTGCTTATATATAAATGTATCCAAATACACCAACTTATTCAATTTAAGCGCTTATAACATAAGCACTTATGCTACAAGCAATTATTTAAACTGTTTTCCCAAATGGGGCCTAAATCGTATATTTTTTTAATATAAGTCAATGAATGCTTGTCAATTATCATGTGCCACTATCTAAACATATGGAGAATCTTAATACTCTGAACACATGTACTGGTAACTTAAATAAGATATATAGATCGAGAAAACACTAATAGGGAAACATTGGATCCCATTAGAAACTTAAACTACTAAACATAGTTTTCCTGCGCGCATTTCAATTTTAATCAACAATAGACGATGAATGATTTGAAGTTCACTTACATACATGAGAAATGATCTTTAAAGAACCGTATCCTCTCCTTCGCTCATCGCGGTTTGATCAAACGACCAATTTCTTAATCGATGACAAAAAAACTATTACTAGGAATATTTTATGTTCGTTGTTTCTTGAGCTAGGGCAGGGCTTCTTCATCATTTATGGTGAATGAGAACAATTGGCATTTGAATTTATGTAAAGAGATCTCGAGGAATGTAACGATAGATTGAGTTGGAAAGCCAAAGGAAATAGAATATTTTCAGGTTATGAACATATCATACTATAAAGATCGTAGTCAAACTTTCCCTGATATGTTGCAATTAATAAATAATATATAGTGAATTTCTTTGTCTTCTTCCGTCGGCAAGTCGTGTACAGTTCCAAGAGATAATGACACCTCCTTCAATATATTACTTCTCTGCATTAATTCTGAGACTCCAGTTTGGTTTAACTTGTTACCATTTCGGCATTGGACTTGATTAACAACATATATATGTAATTTAGTACTTTACTTTCCCAAAGGTAACGTACATGGAGAGTAAAAAATACGATATTTTATAAGAGAGTTTTAGCTTGTTTACTAGATATGGCATCCTTAATCCTAGTATATATATG
Organism: Lavandula angustifolia; assembly: GCA_028984105.1. NCBI lineage: Eukaryota > Viridiplantae > Streptophyta > Magnoliopsida > Lamiales > Lamiaceae > Lavandula > Lavandula angustifolia. The sequence continues at coordinate 841,864 of CM054825.1, read as the reverse complement.
TATGTACGAATTCATTCGGATTGACATGACGGAAGGAACGGTTTTTGGAGTTATCATCACTGACTCACTGTCATGGTAGATATTATCATGGTTATTTTTTTTATTATTAAAAGTCCACCAGAATACAATTGCGTAGATTTGTGAGGAACTTTCATAACAAGACAGAAACAATGTAACCTAGTATAAATTAAAATGATGGTAAAATAATGGCATGCCCTGCCTAGTCAACTTGTTTTTTCGTGTAATCTCATATTTCATTTTATTATACTATTTCACTTTATTGTTATTTTTATTTTTTTATAGATTGCGATTTTATATTTCTCATCAATTTATTCGTACTATAGACAAAGATTAATAACACAGAAAAAAAAAAGGTAAAGCTTGTCATTTAATCTCTTAGTATATGACCACTAGATTGCAAAAGGAAAAGAAGCGCAAATAACAAGCATGAGGGAGTACAGCAAATTGAATTAATTCGATGTTGAATCAACCCTATTTATTTAGATTCCCACCCCATTACTCCATTGATAAACATGAAGATGAGATTTAGGGTTTACAAGAACAAAAAATCAGGAAATCGAAAAACATTATATAAGCAACACAACATGACACTGAATTAGCAAAAGCGGAAAGGGTCAAGATTATACTCACAGAACACATTAACCTTAAGTAGTACTATTTGAACTCTGCGATAAGAGCTCATCCAACAATTCAGATCCCAGATCTTGAAGAACCACCATATCCTCCTCTTCTCTCACTTGCTTCTTCCCACTACTACTACTTCCCTTGTTCTTGTGCGACTCCTTTAGGGTTTTTGCAGGTGATAAGCCCTCCTTGCATCTGTAATTCATCTCCTCAAGAGATTCAATCACTCTATATAATGGATAGTTGAGCAAAACCGACGCACCTCGAGTAGCAAATGCAGCTTGATCATATGCTAATGCAGCCTCTTCTGCCGTGTTGAATGTTCCAAGCCAAACTCTCTTCCCGTGCCTAGTCGAATCCCTAATCTCTGCAGCATATTTCCCCCATGGTCTCTTTCTCACTCCAATATATCTTTTTTCGAATTTAAGGTTGTGTGCATTTCCATGGTCGGAATTTGATGGAGAGATTAGAAATGAAATAAGATTTCGATCTTCTTCTTGAAGATATTTGAAAGGTGAAAAATTCATTGTGGCAAAAGAAATAGTTGAGAGTGGAGAGAATTGGGGGCTTGGATTTTGTAAGATCTAAGATGTTAGATTCTAGGACATGTTCTTTGTCTTTATATGAAAAGTCACATTTGTTTTTATTTTATCTTTGGGGTGACAAAATGTAAAACCCGTATTGTAACGCCCCCGAAATTTTTAATATATAATGCATCGTATATCTATCATGCATGTTATCAAGTGTTTTAGTTTTGTAAATCGCGCTTTAGAAATTAAAATGAAAATTTATGCATCCATGTTATTTTTAATTAAATTATGTAAATTTATTTTGGTTTTTAATGTATTTATTTATATCATATTATGATTATATTGTTTATTGTAAAAATTATCAAGGCAAGAATAACATTTATTTATTTCGGATTTCCTAAACATACTATGATTCATGAAAGGATGTAATATTTTATAATTATATTAAGTTATTAGGAGATAATTTAGAATTATGTTTTATGAATGAAATAGATAATACATTTGTGATATACATATTTTAGGATAAAATTTAGTTGCGTTTATCAATATTCTAATTTATCTATGATTGAATCTCTTATATAGTAAGTGATAGACTATATTCTATTTAAAACATATAAGTACAAAAATAATTGTGGATAAAATATATTTGATACCTTTTATGATTAGGGATCTCTAGATAATTATTTCTAGGCCTATAAATACCCCTTAGTCGATCATTATATAGCATCACATAAAATTTTCGAAAATTTGCCAGCATATCTAGGAGTTGTTTCATGAATTATTTACACATCTTCCAGTCATCATATCGTTGTGAAAATTTAGGAAAATCTTCCTAGGTATATCTAGTATACTATCTTCATAGGTATGTCTAGTATGATAAATATTTTTTTAAAATTGTTCTTCGTAACTTGCAAATTTTTCGTTAGCATGTACATGAGTTTGTTAGAGAAATTATTTTCGTGGTGTTCTTATGTTGTTTTTCGACCATTATAAATTTTAAAGGGATTAACTATATGTTAGGTCATTCATGTTAAAAATATACCCTCTCCGTCCCGCTATTACTATCCTACTTTCCTAATCGGGTTGTCCCACTATTACTGTCCTCTTTCCTAAAATAGCAAAAACTACTATTAAACAAAAAATGAAGTGGATCTGTCCTACTTAATACTAATCCCCTCATTATCATACTCTCTCTCTCCAAAAATCTATCTCTCACACGATTTTCGTTCCACTCCGTACTCGGAAATATATGATTTTTAACATTTTGGAAACTTAAGATTATTTCTTAAAATACAATACGAAAAAAAACAAAAAAAAAATAAAATCAATTGCCTCAACTATTCCATACAAAAATTTTGAAAAAATCTCATTTCTACCACCAACCACTCCTCGAAAATTTTGCTCATTTCTTAAGACAATTAAAACTCATAAAATACACTTAAACAAAGTTTCTTAATCTCCTTGCCGAAACTAAAGGGGACAGTAATAGCGGGACGGAGGGAGTAGAATTTATAGGTTACGTTAACTATTGATTTGTTAATTTTTTCTTTCATGTACCAAATCTTTTATCAACATTCATGTAGATTGAAAAAACAAAGATTTTCATGTTACTATTAAATGAATTTGTTGGGATGAGATTCGGTATGATAAGATTTGAAGATCCCAAAGCCTCTAGCTGAATGATGAGCCTTCGATAATGTAATATCATAGTTGAGTTTAGCATGTTAGGAACTTAGTAGGCTAGAGTTCAGTAGTTGGTGCCTTCACCGGAAGATCTTTCACTCAGCCGAAGGAACTCAGTATTGAAGAAGTCAGTTGGATAAGCTATAACCAACTGAATCTGCAAAGGAATTCGAGCACGAATTCTCAGAACCATGAGAATGGAAGTATGAGACAATTCAGTTAAAGGTCTGAGGATTAAGAGGAAGTCAACTCACCGTAGACTTGGAGTTTGAACAAGCCTCACCTACTCTCATAACCTCGACTAACGAGGAGCCCCCAACACTCTACATGTTTTGTCATAAATCTGCTCCTAAACTGAAAAAGTGAAAATCTCTACAACGATATTCAGAATCGATATAGTCATTTTTCTTGTCTTATTCGACATGTGTCTAGACTCCCTCCAACGGATCTATTCATGAATCGAAGACTATAAATACAGAAGAGTCTTCATGCAGAAAGACACAAACAACACAAGGGAACTAAGCACTCAAGCAATCAAATACACTAGCGAACTCAAAGCCGAACCCAGCGAAGCACTTACATACAAGAAAGATCATCTATGTTCTTCTCTCTAGAGACCCTTTTGTTCCCCTTCTTTAGCCTAAGCGTGCTTATTGTAATATCATTTAGCTTAGAAACCTCGAAGAAGTTCCTCTTTGTGAACTGTTCTTATTGTAAGAACTCCTTCATAGTTGGAGAAACTCAAACCTTCACGGTTGAGATTGTAAAGTCACTATGACTATAAGTGATATCTACCCAACATATAGATAAATGAGACTTACTCAGCATAAGTAAACAAGAACGTATTTGTCCAGTGAACATATCGATTGAGACTTGCTCAGTATAAGCTAATCAAGAACTCCTGCTTTGTTCAGGACAGTGGATGTAGGATCCTGTGTATCCGAACGACTTAAATTGCTTATGTTGATTTACTGTTGCATTGATTACTGTTCACATTGCATAAAACTGACTTTAAATCAAATAGCATAAAATGGGTTTTTACAAGTGAGACGAATATATTTTGGGCCTACACTTCCGCACACAATTTCTGATACTGAACCATTGTTTAATGACATAAGTCAGTAGACTATACTCAGTAAAGGAACTCTCTGCCCACGCGATCCAGAAAGTTTATTTGGCCAATTGACTAGTTCAGTAGCAACATTCAGCTAAGCTGACTTTCGCATTCTGAGTAATAATTTTTCATCAGGTGTATTCACCCCCCCCCCCCCAACACCTGAGTCTCGTCTCTGGACCAACAAAATTCTTGATCATGATAAGTTTTATTGTGATGCAATATGTAATATTTTATTCATGTTAGAGATCTATAATTTTTAGGACAAAACTTTTATGATTTTATTAATTTATTTCATGAATTGCCGACTATGTTGTGTGGAGCTGAGCATCATCTATTCGCTGGGAGAGATCTATAATTTTTAGGACAAAACTTTTAAGATTTCATTAATTTATTTCATGAATTGCCGAATTACTCAATGATGAATGAATTGTCAATAGAAGTAAGATTATGTTTAATATACTTAATTTTGTTACTATGTGAAACCGTTAGAATTTCATGCTAACAAACCTGAACCGAAACTGAAATATAAATATATAAATCATAAAATCTAAATATTCAGTATATATACATAACACATATATAAGTCAATCATAAAGAGGTGGGAGAAGGGGATTGGTTGCTGTCGTCTGGAGGGTCTCGTTGACTAGAGGAACCCATCAATGCCGCAAGCTGGTCCATCTTTGCATTCATGAATGCGACCTGCTCCTGGAGGGTCCTCCTAGCTGCCGTCTCCTCCTCCAGTCGGCGGCATGATCTCGGCATTGCTTTGGGAAGGCCCAAGTGAAGAAGTAGAAGAGCGGCTGGCGGCGTAGATGTAGCTGCTCCCTTCCTCGCCGAAACCGTACAGCCGCTGCTTCTTGTCCCGAACCCCTTCCAACCGCAGATAAATCGCGTTTTTATCCGCGTTGGGGCCTTCTTCAACAGCAATCCGCTCCACCTCCGCCTATTACAATATAAAAATAGAAATTAGTCAAACTCAGAATTCTAGAATAATATTCAGTATATTGTAATTGGGTGCTTACATGAAGTCTCGCCGCCTTCATGTTGGAGAAGCCTCCACCTTTGTAATGGAGACTCTGGAAGGTGTCAAAGGCAGTGGACTCTAAGGAGCATCCCCTCTGAGAAGCCTATTCATCACATGCATAAACAAAATTATGTCAAAACACAGACACAAGAAGCTAAAAACTTATAAAATGAGACTTACCGTAGACTGGGAGTACTGTAGGGCTGACCGGGATCCTCCTTTGTGCTTGCTCATCCCGGCGCCCGGCTCTGGCTCTGACCTGCGGCACTGGGAAGCAATCTCCGACTTTTGGAGTACCTCTGGCCGCATCCAGTACTCGTTGAGGGCCGCCCACCTCTCTGTGTTGATGTAGTCCGGTTTTTTAGGGCGGCCCTTCTTCATTTCGAAGTGCCAATCACTGAACCTCTTGGACGCCCTCTTCTGCCACATGTGGTGGACTGCCTGGTCCCAGTCAGCAGGCCAGCGGAAGTGCTTCTGCAATTTACATGTTTATACATGTTAGATATATACAAGTAAATGCTAAATTATAAGATTGTAAACTTGAAAGAAAAACTAACCTTTAAATTCCTCAAAATACCGCTCCTTAATTTCAGGAGGAGTCAGCTTCCAAGTGAACCCAGTCGGGTTATTAATCTTCTTAAAACACTCAACGATTGTCGAGGCCAATCCAGATGGCTCAAGCAATCGCCTATTATTGAAAAATGGTTAATCCAAGTTATCCTTTATATATTTAAAAGTAATAAAACCAATTATTACATACCCCTCAGGTGAAATCTCGAAACAACGGTGACTATCCACCGAATAAGAGTCGGTAGAACCCTGATGGGGTCCAGCCGACTCAGGGGGACTGCCCCCATAGCCAGACGACGATGGGGGTACTCCACGCCCAGCAGGAGCTGATATAGTCCTGCCGCCACGACATCTGGGAGGCGCCATGTACCTGAAAACAACGAATAATCATTAATTGCTTTTGGCCAAAAAAATAAGACAAAATTCTTTTAAAACCTATAAGTTGTACTAGTCATCACTAAAGTCCTCATCTTCTGATGTCAGAACATGTTCTTCTTCATCATCATCTCCTTTGTCAAAATCTTCCTCATCGAGTTCTATTGTTTGACGTGGATGAGATATTGTTATATCAGCTTCTACTGTCGCGTGGTTACGTACTTGGTGGGTTTAGTATGTCATCCTCTTGAAATGCTTCATCTAATGAAGATTTAGTTGGCAAATCTATCTTAAATCTCGGTTTAACTTTACATACTTCCAACCACGCCTTTCTAGATTTGTTCACACTAGGATATGAGCAGTAATACACTTGATGCGCTTGTGATGCCATGACAAATGGTTCATAGTTCTGCAGCGGTTTCGTTTGATCGATAGAAACCAACTTGTATTGTGGATGTACATAAGTCCCTCTAGGGGTCGGGTCAAACCATAAGCACTTGAACAACATGGTTCATTTTATTGGTAAACCCGGTACTCAACTTCACATATATCCACCAACTGTCCATAATAATCAAGTGCATCGGAACCATAATTCTGCCCTTGTATACACACTCCGCTATTCATAGTGGACTTTCCTACCCCATGTGATAAAGTATGAAACTTATATCCGTTCACAACATAACCAGGGTACGTATAAACCGCTACTAATGGACCTTTTGCTAAATCCCGTATATACGGATTCATCTCATTGCAATAAGGGGATGAAACCTAAGAACATAAGAAGCTAATTAGGAAAAGAAAACATTGTTCGAAATTATTTAGATTGGATATTGTATCGTATATATGATTTGAACCAAGCTCCGAATTCCTGCTCAACCGATGTTTGGTAATCTTCATCTGATATATTTGGACATGCACGCCAAATTTCTTCCTCAAATAGGCTTCATTAAAGTTGGTTTAAGTCGTTACATATATTACACAAGTTAGAAAATAAGACAAGCGAATTATAGAGAACACTCACTTGTGATATTCTGTAACCTCGTCGCAGTTCAACAAGATGTATAAGTGGGCGGCATTATACTCCTTCTGATCAAGATATCTCATTGACTTCGCGCCAATTGGACGACCTTTTGGACGAAATATAGAGGGGACATCTATGTTGTCGAACGTCGGGCCTTCTTGTTCCACCTCGCAATTGCGAGGCATCCTCCTCAGTCTAGTGTGGATATGATCTTCAAAATAGTACCAGCAGAAATTTGATGCTTCTTCAGCTAAATAAGAATTGCATATGGATCCTTCCACACGAGCCTTATTGCCAACATATTTTTTCAATTTCCCTAAATATCTGATGAAGGGTGGTTCAATGCATAATAATTAATACCGGGATATTGAATAGGGAAACGATAATATGAATGATATTATACCTCTCAAATGGATACATCCATCGATATTGAACAGGACCGGCTAAACGAGCTTCATCAGCTAAATGCACCAAGAGATGTTCTATGGAATCGAAGAAACTTGGTGGAAATATGTGCTCCAGGTTGCAAAGAGTAATTGGAATACTCTCGTTTAGTCTCCCCATATCTTTAATTCTTATAGCACGAGAAGTTAAGTCTCTGAAGTATAAGCTCAACTCTATAATTGCCGTCCAAACAGGTTGTAGGAGAAGTTCACGAAATGCAACCGGTAGAAGCCGTTGCATGAAGACGTGACAATCATGACTTTTCATCCCAAACATTCTCAACTTACTCATATCTACACATCTGCTCATGTTGGAAACATAACCATCCGGTAGTCTGAGCTGCTTCACCCACATTAATAATGCATGTTTCTCTGTACGACCCAACATGTAACATGCTTTCGGATAATGTCTGTCACTCTCATTAAGCTTCTTCAGTTCAGGCCTAGCGCAATATGTATTCAACTCTGCTCTAGACTTCGGCGTGTCTTTGGTCTTTCCTGTCACATTTAGGACAATGTTGAACACATTATCAAACACGTTCTTCTTAATGTGCATGACATCGAGATTGTGTCGAAGCAATAAGAATTTCCAATAAGGAAGATCCTAGAATATGCTTCTTTTCTTCCATCCCGTAACATTTTTTTTAGAGGCATATTTGTTATAACCATCGTAGTCTTCGGTGACTTTCACAAAACCATAAGCCTCAATTTGACTAAGTATATCTTCTCTTGTTCTCATGTCAGGGGGTGAACGTGCTACAACTTTATTTTTCAAGAAAGCATTCTTATTTCGTCTGAAAGGATGACTTAGTGGTAGAAACTTTCTATGATTGTCAAACCACGACATCTTACCACTCTTCTCAAGATAAAATGCATCTGATTGTTCCATGCACTGTGGGCATGCGAATTTCCCAGCTATACTCCATCCAGACAACATTGAGTAGGCCGGAAAGTCACTAATGGTCCATAGCAAAGCAGCTCGCATATTGAAATTTTGCTTCTTTGAAACATCATACGCAGACACGCCATCTTCCCACAACTCCAATAATTCGGCTATCAACGGCTGTAGAAAGACATCCAAGTTATCTTTTGGATTTCGAGGTCCAGGCACCAACACCGTGAGAAACATGAATTGATCCTTCATACACATGCCAGGTGGCAGATTGTAAGGAGTTAGAATAACTGGCCACAAAGAGTATTGTTTCCCAAATTGAGTAAATGTTTGAAAACCGTCTGTAGAAAGACCTAATCTAACATTTCGAATCTCCGAGGCAAAATCAGGAAACGTCGAGTCCAAGTGCTTCCATGCTGGAGAGTCTGCAGGATGACACATTATCCATCGTCCACTGATGAAGCATGCCAACGCATGTGAGGAGCAGTTGCATTAAATGCATACATCCGTTGGAGTCTAGGGGATACAGGAAAGTAGTATATTTTCTTAGCGGCCACTAATTTTTTCTTCCCTTTCCTACTAGATTTCGGACTGTAATCTAAATATCGCGACGTACCGCAAAACTTACAACTCTCCAGTTCATTGTCTTCCCGCCAATAGATCATGCAGGAATTTGAACAACAGTGAATCTTCTCTACCGGCAACCCCATGCCACTAAGCAATCTCTTAAACTCGCTGAAGTTATTAGGAATCAAATTTCCTTGGGGAAGCATATCCTTGATCATTCCCCTCTGCGACTTATGATTCTCAGCCTTCAAGTTCATCATCTGAACTGCTGCAGACAATTGTGAGTAGGTCTCACAACCAGGCCACAACTCCGTGTCGACTGCCTGCAACATTTCACAGATCTTGCTTGCTTCATTATTTGGCGCCTCCTCAATATCCGCATCATTATAATTTGGCCCAACATGATCCATTACCATCCTCTGATAGGAGGTAGACGTGTCATTTTGCACATTTCTCGTAGCTTGCTCATTTAGGGTTACGTGTTTTTCCCCATGAGATGACCAAACTTTATAATTTTTAACGAATCCCTTCATATAAACGTGCTCTCTTACAACTTGTGTAGTCAAAAACAACTTATTCTTACAATTTTTACACGGACATCTAATTTTTTCCCCGTCCGTATAAGTTGTCTGGCTACTTGCCCAATCAATGAAATCCTCAATGCCATTCACAAATTGAGGATTCAATGAACCATCTACTGCCCACCCGTGTATACATCCACGAACGACTCATTATTTCAAATCCTGATTAATATTGTTCACTAAAAGTTCTAGACTCACTCCAATCCTGTGTAAACACACGAGCATCAAAAGCAATAACATCTAATCTTTAATCCGTTACTAAGTTGAATGTAAAAGCAATAGCATCAAAATATTAATATTCCCTAAGTTCTCAAAATCTCTAAAGTAAATGTGATGGTTGTGCTTAATAGACAATAAAGCAACTAAAACATAAATCCTTTTTTTATGCTCAAATGAATCTAAAGAGCTAGAAAACACTTAAACTCCATCTCCAACAGTATCTTTCTCAGCTAGCTAAATTGAGTCAATACCGAGAAAGAATGTATTACCAAGAGAAGAAGTATAGAGTAGATATTGACAACCAAAATGAGATAAAATAGCTAGCTAAATTGAGTCAACACCGAGAAAGAATCATGACAGATAATATCATTGTAGAAACACATAAAGCAGTATAATAACCTTGCATTTGACATCAAGATAAATTTACTGTGGAGTCATTTCATTACATTTATTCATGGGTAGCAATACAACAAAAACAAATTCTACCATTTTCTTTGAGAAAATCTTGATACAAATCAAAATACAATGAATGAGCCTAATAAAAAAACCAATTGATAAATGAACCCAACAAATAATGCACCCATATAAGGATTAAACCATCATAAGAGCATGCAAGTATCATAAATATCTACAAACATAACCTATTCTCGGAGAAATCCATTACTTATTCACGTCCACAACCGCCTGAAAGAATTCCCCTAAATCCGCCTATGGTGAAAATGGATCGGCATAATCAAGTGAAAATACTTATGGGAGCGACGGCGGCGGCGCGACAAAGGGGTGACGGCGGCACAACAACAAGGGGGTAAAAAGTTGTTCTGGTTCAGCGGGCGTCTGCCCGTGAATTAATTTAGGTCTCACCGACGGATTTACCGACGGATTTTTCCGTCGGTAAATTCTTTATTCTGTCGGTAAATGTTTGTTCAAAATTTAATTAAAGAATCAATTTAAATAAATTAAAATTTATTTTTTACCGATGGAATTTTCCATCGGTAAGATTATATTTTAAATTTAAATACAAATATAAATAATAATTTAACTTTGCCGACGGAATTTTCCGTCGGCAATAAAATTAAATTTTTTTTTGGAAATTCAATATTTACGACGGATTTTTCCTTCGGTAAGTGGCCGACGGAAAGAATCCGTCGGTAAATTGAGCGTCTCAAATTCCGTCGGTATTCTGTCGGTAAGCCGACCCGTGTTTTTATTTCGTCGGTAATTTCGTCGGTAAATTGCATAATTTTTGTAGTGTAAACCCTAACTCCCTCACCCTCCGTCACTCCCTCTCCCTCACCCTCAATCCCTCTGCCTCACGCCCTCTCTCCCATCTCCGCCCTTGCATCCCAGCCCAGCCTGCCGTCATCGCTGACCTCCGAGTCCCGTCGCCATATCTGACCTCTAAGTTCGCCGCCGTCAATGACCTCGTTGTCGCCTGCTTCCCTGACCCGCCGTCGCCGGCCTCCGATTCTAGAAAGCGTAGAGGTAATTTCTGCTTCTATCTAAAAATTTTAATTTCAAGTATGAGAAATGAGATATGGAATTTTCTGCTTCTATCTAGAGGTAATTTATGCTTCTATGAAATGACATATTTAGAAATGAGACATGAATAAAGGTGGTTATTCAATTTCTCTTGAACCAGAAGCTGGAAGTGATACATAGGCCGCTCAGGAAAGGTTGGGATCAATAGATTCTAGCTGTTGTGTAAATCTACTTATTGACACATTTTTGGTTTTATTTTTTTTATATGAGCTTACTGAATCCTAATTATGCACGACTCAGTAATTTGCTTGTTTGTTCTTATTAAAGATTATAAGGGGGATCCAATTGTTATTGAAGCTTTACTTATGTTCTTAAGTAGCTTCAGAAGCATCGAGAATACAGGCAATATTGGTGTAGTATCACATGGTTTATTATTAACCTTTGAAGGCGAGTTATGGCATTTTCATATCCATCTGAGTTGTTGAAATCATCTCAATCGTAGAAAGTTGGGAGTTCTCTATCTTCTGCTATTTGTTTTTCATCTTCTATTATCCCATCCCCAACTTGTTTATTGGCTAGTAATTATGTTGGCTTGCTTAGGGTACTTGTAGGTATCACGTCCCTCTTCAAAAAATAATTGTTCAGAACTTGTAAACAAATCCTAAAATCCATTTTATGGTGATGTATTGTGAATTCAATGATTCTTTAATCTATCTAGTACTTGATTCTTACTTATATTAGATTTCTTATGATTAACCTTTTCTATGTTATTATGGATTTTCCTGATTCTGAAGTTGTCTTGCGGTGAAAAATCTTTTTTGTCATTCCAGTTTCTTTCCAATTATATGATCTTAAGAAGCAAGGGTTCATTTAAAGACATGAGGTAAGCTAATTAGTTTTGGTAATTCAATTCTTCCGTTAGTTTATCATGATAAGTTGTGCAATTTTATTCTATGTGTTCAAGGCGATGTTATTTCCTTCAGTTACAGCATGTAACAATTGCAAAAAGCAAATGTCGTAGGTTGCAGATGGAAAGGCGAATCACTTTAAGAGGGCATCAAGCAGCACGAACACTTCCTTGCTTTACAACTTGGCCTCAAAACACAACAAAAGATGCTTTGAGCTTCTTTTTAGAGCTAAAATGGTCTTGGATGTAGGATGCGGGATTGGTGGACGTTTAAGAGAAATTGCTTGATTCAGGTGATGTGAGAAATATCATTCAATTCTTAGTTATTTATTATGTCTCATTTTAATTGAGTGAGCCCTTTTTTCACAATATCTTGTAGTCTAGTGTAAGCAGTTAAGATAACAGAATAACTATTAACCACCGTCCGCAACGACCCGTTACCAGTAACGACGAGTAGCAATGAATACAAGATATCTAAGGGAAATGTATGTCTTTATTCCCATATGAACCACAAGACACAATCACATATTTTTTATATGGTTGCATGTATCACATACTCGTAGATAAAACGGTGGGTGTCTTCCAAGTATGCAGAAGACAATTATATTGTGCTTATTCTGACGAGGTAATTTGTTAGTTTTTTGTAGAGTCTTTTTGTGTGTTTAGAGTTTACTAGTTTATGAGCCATTGGTTTTGTTAGTATTTGCATAGTCTTAGTGTTTGTAAATAATTAATCTCAAGATCCATTTTTATTCAGATTGCACCTGCCTCAACATCAAAGGCGCCTATGATTCTTCCACTGGCAGTGGTGAGATGGGACGAAAGAAATTTATCTACTTTGATTGAAGTTATAATAATGTTTAGTCAAGGGAATACTGAGTTGTTATTAGGAGAATCGATATTCTGTTAGTTTAATCTTTTGAAGAAATAGATAATTGATGTATAGTTTGAAATTGTTGTTTATGATCATAACCGTTGAGGTTAGCATTTCTTATAATGACTAAAAAATATTGTCTATATTCATTAAGCATTGTAGGTATTTACTACAACGATTAATAAATATTGTATATTATAAAAATTATTGTTAAAAACCGTTGTCTGTCATGTTAAAATACTTGTTAAAAGTATTTACAACAACGGATAAAAACTATTGTCCATGAGCGAATAGCTAAGATAAAGGTACTTACAACAACGGTCGAAAAATGTTTATGACAACGGTTGAAAACCGTTGTTAAAGATGCCTAAGACAACAATTGAGAAAAAGTTACGACAACGGTTAAAATTTGATGTTAAAATAACCTACGACAACGCCATCTCCACCAACAATATGTTTTGCCATAGACAACGGTTAAAAACTGTTATCTATTAGCTTTTCTGTAGTAGTGTACGCATTATTTGAATTGTTCTGATCTATGCCTATTTTTGAATTGTTGAAACAGTTGATGCATGCATGACATTCCATGTTTGGATCATTAAGATAAACTTCTATGTTTAGGACAGGCGTGCAAGACTTAAATATTGATATTCATTATTTTCCTTCAAGTCAAGGTTAAGGTGGGGAATGTTACGTTTATCTTTACGAAATTTCATGTTTTGACGACAGACATGTAAGAAAGTGGTCTGTGTAGCCAATATAAAAGTTCATGTGGTCTGTGTGGCCAAATTACAAGTTCATGTGGTATGTGTGGCCAAATTACAAAGTTCAAGTGGTCTGTGTGGCCAAATTATAAGTTCATGTGGTCTATGTGGCCAAATTACAAGTTCATGTTACATCATCTAGTTATTCAAGTTTATATTTGATATGATCTATAGTTTGGATAAATGTGTTTCTCCATTGAGTAGTCGTACTCATCCCTATAAATTGCTCGACCGATGCATAGACATGTTGGCGGTGATGGTCACGAGGACAATTTATCGTATTTAAATTATTGTTTTTAGCTTATGAACTTTTCATTGTTTTTTTTTGAAATGTTAGACTTAGTAAATTTTATTTAAGACTTCCGCTAAGTATGAAAATAACCTGAGTTTTGTAATAATTATTTTCCTTCAATTTTTTTTAAAGAATTAAATATGCATATTAAAAATGAAGCAGCATCTCTTGTTAAGTTATGAAAATTGGGGCGTTATACGTATCATGCTACATAAGCCTTAACAGGTCAGAAAAGTTTTGTGTCACATTAGATCACTTTTGGAGTATATATATTTTAAATAATTATTGGTCCCTCTAATTAATAAAATACTATTTATCTGATTATTTTTATTATATAAGCAATTTTTTAGTATTTTTATAATCTATTTTATGTAATAGCAAACGTCAAGTTGTATAAAGTTAGAGGCATATCAAAATATCTTCTTTCAATTTACTAATGATATTAAAAAAATCAACTATTACCAAAAGAAATAAAAATGATTATAGAAGTATTTGTAAATAACCTTAATAAACAAACAAAAATTTTGAATGTTTAAGTTGAATTTTCTTAACAAACCAATATATATTTTTTCATGCGTTGTTCTTGTTCTTTAAAAGATCAGCTTGAGAGTGTATCATTTTTCAATTTTAACTGCTAAATATGTAAAACAACATGTTGGTCTGGAGACGAGTGTCAGGTGTAGAGGGGGGGGGGGGGGGGAGGGTGAATACACACGAGTACAAGTTTTTCCTCAAACGCAAAGGACACCTGAGCTGTTAGATGCGACTGATGAACAATGCCAAATAATAACCTTCTGATCGTGGCTCAGAGTGTCTCAACTACTGAGTCCGTTCTAGCAGATAAGAATCGTACTGAGTCTTCAACGTAGGTCTGCTGATAGGAATCTTCTACTGAGAACAATCAGCTGGAGGACCTGAAGACATGAGCTCTACAAACTGATGACACGGGGTTCTGGAATTTAACTTCTCTACTGAAGTTCAGACTAATAAACACCCCTTACAGGACTTAGACAAGATAAATAATGAATATAATAACATGTCTAGCCTATTACATCATCAAGTCCGAAAACACGCTACGGGTAAAGGACATGTTTTGGAATCTTCAATTCTATAGCGATAAAATCACTACAATTTCCCCCATTACCGAAATATAACAATAAGTCCTAAGTATATGAACTATTGATGTCAGTTCAAAGTACCCCCTTAGCAATGATCTAAATGACCACTGACTCATAACCCAACACAACACTTTCTTGATGATGTTTTGATTAAATTATATTTCATGTATGCTTATACACATATACATATCAATGATATTGGAACTTAAATGGTAAATGTTGGAAAATCAAATTTTCTTTTATTATTATAAAAAGTTGTGATGGTTGAACAAGACATGTGGTGTTTTCTTGAACAAGTAATTATGTTCCGCTATGCGAAAATTGAAATAAATTACATATTCAAAAATTATATTTCTAGTAGATTGATTCAGTAGTGGCATTGTTCACCAAGCTTGACATTGAGGCCTAAGACCATTGTAAATTAATAAACTCGTTCATCATTGTCAATGAGTAGTCGTGTTGAAGACAAGATAGCATCAATCCTTTGAACATCTCTCGTGTTTCATGGTATTTTTCATCATTATATTGGTAGGAGGTTGTGAATTGCTACGTTAGCTCGAGAAAAATATGGCATATTGAAGGTGAAAATTGAAATTAATTATATATTCGGAAAATACATTTCAAATTCGTCGTCGGATAAATAAGAAATTAATTTACGAAGTAAATGTAGTAAACGAAAAGACATTTAAAATAGTGAAGAGTTGTCTCTATTTCAAGAGGTATCTAATCGTGAGATTTCGAGAAATGACACGATTGAATGGTCTTAACTTTTCTAAACTAAGTGTTTCCACCTTTTCATTACAACTGTTCGACATCTATAAATAGATGCTCCACTTGAAGAAGATCGAATCATTTAGTATAATTTGTATACTCAATCCCAAGTTTCAAGTAGTTTGCCGAAAATATGATAAGCAGTGCGGATTCTGAAATTTGTAGAAACAGTTGTATTTTGAAGACAAATGTTGTAATTCATGTGCACTAGAACGGAGCAATTTTGTTTTGCGGAAAGAGAGTCCATCCTTACTTTGCATTTAATTGTTTTCAGTATTCAATTTTCCCTATATAATTTGTTATAGTAGTAAATTTTTTTTTTTTTTTTTTTGTTACGTCTCTACATACACTCCTAATATTTAACAGTAAATATAAAATTCCTAGACATGTGTTAGAATTTTGAAAGAATGTATGGGTGGAATTGGTAGAAACAGTAATTTTTCGAAGATGTGTGTGCGTCTATATAAGAGATTTAATAACCTACTTATAATCATAAAATATTATGATAACTACTCTGGACAATTATGAACATAATAAATTCTACATTAGAATATTACATGTTCTTTTATAGGCTATCTTTAGAATATTTCATCCATATAGTAATTGCATGACATTAATTTTTTTCAGTCTGGGTATATTAATTTATGAATTTTTTTTGAAATATATTTCTGTTTGCAAACGTTTACTGCTTTTGTAACTATGTGATATTTGCCTAAAAAATAACAATAATATGCAATTGAAAACAAAACATTTCGTTCCTTATAAGTTATCACTCTCATTCAAACTCTACTTTATAAATCTAAATTGAATTACCATCTTGTGACTAATGTAAAATAAGTACATAACTGCATCACTCTTACAATATCTTTATATCATTATTTTTTAAGAGAAAATTTCGTACAGCTACTTTAAAGTTCCTGTCTAAAGTGTTAGATCAAGGATTCACTTATTCCCCCACCTATTTGCCAGAAATTAATGATCAAATATATAAATTTTTTTTTAAAAATAACATATAAAGAAAACAACAGATATATGCACAATTCACTAAGACTAAGTTCTCTGTTCTAAAATCGTATATACTTTTTTATATTAAGTAATGAATACTTGTCAGTTATCATGTGCCATCAATATTTAAATATATTAGAGAATCTTTATACTCTGAGCACATGTACTAGTAAGACTAAGTTATGAAGAAAAATAATTAAAAAGAAACTTATGAAGAAAACAACCTATATATGCACAATTCACTAAGATTAAGTTTTCTATTCTAAAATCGTATAAACTTTTTTATGTTAGGTAATGAATGCTTGTCAGTTATCATGTGCCATCAATATTTAAATATATTAGAGAATCTTGATACTCTGAACACATGTACTAGTAAGACTAAGTTATGAAGAAAAATAATTAAAAAGAAACTTATGAAGAAAACAACATATATATGCACAATTCACTGGGACTAAGTTTTCTATTCTAAAATCATATATATTTTTTTATATTAGGTAATGAATGCTTGTCAGTTATCATATGCCATCAATATTTATGTATAATAGAGAATCTTGATACTCTCAACACATACCAGTAAGTTAAATAAGATACATAGAGAACACTAATAGAGAAGTATTGGATCCCATTAGAAACTTAATCTACTAAACAAAGTTTTCCTGCGTACATTTCATTTTGAATCAACAATAGATGATGAATGATTTGAAGTTCACTTACATACATAAGAATAGATCTTCAAAGAAACGTAACCTCTCCTTTGCTCATCGCCGTTTGATCAAAAGACCAATTTCTTAATTGATGACAAAAAACTATTACTAGGACTATATATTGTTCGTTCTTTCTGTGAGCTAGGGCAGGGCTTCTTCATTATTTATTGTGAATGAGAACAACCTTGGCATCTGAATTTATGTAAAGACATCTCGAGAAATGTAACGATAGATTGAGTTGGAAAGCCAAAGGAAATAGAATATTTCAGGTTATGAATATAGAAATGAGTCTTACATATATGTTGCAATTAATTAATAATATATAGTGAATTTCTTTGTCTTCTTCCGTCGGCAAGTCGTGTACAGCTCGAAGAGATAATGACACTCATTAAATATATTACTTCTCTGCATTAATTCCGAGAGTCCAGTTTGGTTTAACGTGTTACTATTTCTGTTAACAATATTATTTTTTTTTCAATTGCAACATGAAAAAATAGAAGAAATAAAATATTGATTACCTTAATTTTGCCTTGTAAAAAATTAGATGAATTCTGATTTCTTCCTGTCAATCACTTTTCGAAAATTGTGTTCATTTTTAATATAATTAAAATTACTATAAAATAAACATTTAACAAAAGTGGGAGGGAGAGAGTATATGTATGTACGAATTCATTTGGATTGACATGTCGGAAGGAACGGTTTTTGGAGTTATCATTACTGTCATCGTTGTCACTCTGTTGGGATGAGATTCAGTATAATAAGATTTGAAGATTTCAAAACCCTTGCTGAATGATGAACCTTATATAATGTAATAGCTTAGATGAGTTCAGCATGTTAGAAACTCAGTAGGCTAACTAGAGTTCAATATTTGATAGGGTTCAATAGATCATATGTCGTTCAGTCGAAGAACTCAACATCAACAACTCAGTTGGGATAGCTACAACCCACTGAATTTGCACAGAAATTTGAGCCACGAGCTGATATCTCAGAAGAATGGAGTACGAGACAATTCAGTAAAAGGTTATAGGAATCAGAGGAAGTCAAATCAGCGTGATATTGAAGTTTGAACAACCCTCACAGACTCGTTAAACCTCGACCAATGAGAAGCCGCCAACACTGTACCAGCTCTGACGAAAAGCTGCTTCCATACTGAAATAGAGGGAATCTCTATAGTATCATTCAAAATGAGGATGGCCGTATTCATTATCGTTATCGACAAGTGTCTAGACTCCCTCCAACGGATCTATTCATACGTCGAGGCTATAAATAGAGAAGAGTCTTCATGCAGAGAAGCACGAATGACATCGGGAACACAAGCATTCAAGCGATCAAACACTCCAGCGAACTCACAGTCTAATCCACCGAAGAACTTGCATTCAAAGAAAATTCTTCTAGTTCTTCACTCTAGAGTTTAATATGTTCACTTTCTCTATTCTAAGTAAGCTTATTGTAAAATCATTAGCTTAGAAAACTCGAAGGAGTTCAACTTTTTAAACTGTTCTTGTTGTAAGAACTCCTACATAGTTGGAGAAACCACAACCTTCACAGTTGATATTGTAAAGTCACTACGACTAAGTAGATATCTGTCCAACGTACAGATTAACTAAGACTTGTTCAGTATAAGCAAACAAGAATGAATCTGTATAGTAAACATATCAACTGAGACTTGCTCAGTATAACTAATACTAGTACTCCTGCTTAGTTCAGGATAGTGGACGTAGGATCCTGTGTATCCGAACCACTTTAAAAATTATGTGTCGATTTTTTTTACTGTTGCGTTGTTTACTATTCATATCGCATAAAACTGACTTTTAAACAATCAGCATAAAAATGATATCAGAGCGGTGTTCTTCTTATCATCATTTTCTGAAAACCGGTCTAATCAAACAGATCCTGAAAAACCGTTTACTCTGGTCTTGCATCTCTTTATAACATCCTATATCATATTCTTCAAAATGTCTGATATTTCAGGTATAAGGACGATACCCATGTTTTCAGTTGAAAACTATGCGGTATGGCATGTCAGGATGGAGGCGCACTTAACGTCGCTGCATGACAGCATGACATCCGTCCTGGAAAAAGGACCCATTGTTCCATAGGTTGACAGCGTCGAGCTCACAACAGTAGCAGCAATAGGTGCCAGAATCGGTCTGAAGGTTCCCAAGGAAAAAAGCCTCTTTACACCAGAAGAGAGAAAGTTGCACAATCTTGACTGAATCGCACGTAATGCGATACTGACAACGCTCAATGACTCATACCTCGACAGAGTGCATGACTGCATGTAACACCCTTACTCATTTACCCGTAATGACATCCCACGTGATCAAGATTATTTATTTATCAACTATCCTTTATTGCTTACTGAACATAGCTTATATGACCACAACAATTAGACATGAAAGGGATCACATTAGGGTTCAACTCCTTTCATAATAACTGAGTTTCATAGGCCGATCTGATCAATCACTGCAACTTAATAAATCTGACAGCACACTTTGATAGCTTTGACATATGAAATGTTTGTGGTTGTTTCTACCCGAAATCGTCAACTTCCCACATAACCAAATCAAAAGATAACTTCATAACATGTTAATTATCATCAATATGAGGGTTTTATAGTCTTCAACAAAAGCAATACCTCAAAATACCCAAAGCTTACACAAGAGTTGCACATACCCATGCTGATTTTAGATTTGGAAATGTTGATTACCTTTCTTTCTTGAATATCTTGGGATTTCTTTCACTTAAGCTCCTCCCCTTCGTCTATACTCTATTCTTGGTGTTTAGAAGGTGAATGATTGATCAAAGAATGGGTGGATCGGTTGGTTAAAAGAGAAGGAAAGGAGGTGGTGAGGTGTAAAGTGAACATTCCCACTTAAATTCAACCTATGAGATATATTACACCATCTACACACTATATTCATACCTATTAAACATCACTTAAAACACAATCTAATCACATACTTAACTTAAAATTCGATTCTTTATTCAAACTACTACACGTTATTTTTCTAATTCGAAGTTCTATTTAAATTGCCAAACAAACTTAATCAAGTAATTAAAATTCAATAACCCCTCATGCACTTCTATATAATAATGAAAGATCAAAATTCATGTATGATGGCCATGAATGAATAATTATGCATGAGATGTTGGGTTGTGACAATTCTTCCCCCCTTAAAAAAAATTTTGTCCTCGAAATTTATACCTGTATCAGTAAATAACCACGGATACTGCTTTTTCATATGCTCTTCTGTTTCCCAGGTTGCTTCTTTACTGGAATGATTTTTCCACAACACCTTTACCAATGGAATTTTCCTATTTCTGAGTTGTTTTTCCTTGTAGCCCACAATTTCTATAGGTTCTTCTACATAACTCAAATTATCAGCAATTTCAACCTGCTCCTCTCTTAAAACATGCGATGGATCAGATTTGTATCGGCGTAGCATGCTAACATGAAACTCATTATGAATCTGTGATAGCTCTGGTGGTAAGGCAAGTCGATATGCTAACGGTCCCACTCTTTCGATAATTTCATAAGGGCCAATATAACGGGGACATAGTTTACCCTTCTTACCGAATCTGAGAATACCCCTCCATGGAGAAACACGAAGGAAAACCTTTTCACCCACATTGTATTCCATTTCCCGCCTGTGCTGATCAACATAACTCTTTTGTCTATCTTGTGCAGCTTTTAATCGACTTTTGACTATTTTTAACTTTTCTACCGTGTCTTGGATTAAATCAGGGCCTTCTAATAAGCGCATTCCTTCTTCATCCCAACATACTGGGCTTCTACATTTTCTACCATATAAAGCTTCATAAGGCGCCATGCCTATACTACTGTGATATTGGTTATTGTACGCAAATTCCATTAAGGCAATGTATTCATCCCAAAAGCCTTTACATTCTAGTACACATGCCCTAAGCATATTTTCCAAAGTCTGGATTGTTCTCTCTGATTGTCCATCTGTCTGTGGATGAAATGTTGTACTGAAATGTAGTTTAGTACCTAAAGCTTCTTGTAGACTACCCCAAAATCTTGATGTAAAGCGAGGATCGCGATCTGAAATAATAGATGAAGGAATCCCATGCAATCGTACAATTTCATTCACATACCTTTTTGCCAGACTCTCAAGTGTAGAACCCCATCTAATTGGTAGGAAATGAGCTGATTTTGTCAGAAGATCAACAATAACCCAAATAGCGTCATTCTTCTTTTGTGTCATAGTAGGCCGTAAACAAAATCCATGGTGATACGATCCCACTTCCAAACAGGAATAGATATTGGGTGTAATGTACCTGCGGGGGCTTGATGCTCTGCTTTAATCTGCTGACATGTTAAACATCTTGAGATATACTCTGCAACATCCTTTTTCATTCTAGGCCACCAATAATGAGTTCTTAGAGTGTGATACATTTTTGTACTTCCTGGATGCTTAGCATATGGAATGGTATGAGCTTCTTCCATTATCTCTTGTCTTAAGTTGTCAACTTCAGGAACACACAGTATGTTGTTTATAGCCAAACTACCATCCTCATTAAGCACAAAGCTTGTCTTCTCTTTTTGTCTCACCTTTTCAACAATTTTAACCAATTTATCATCTCGGAACTGAGCCTGTTTAATTCTCTCGATCATCATTGGACGAACCACAATTGAAGCACAAATAACACCCGCATCGTCTATATTCATTTGAACATTCATCTTTCTTAAATCAAACAAACACGACAATGAATGTGCCGAGAGATAAGAAATAGAAGCATAAGATTTTCGGCTTAAAGCATCAACAACCACATTAGCTTTCCCAGGATGATACTCAATAGTACAATCATAATCTTTCAACAATTCAAACCATCGTCTCTGCCGCATATTCAACTCTTTCTGGCTTAATAAATATCTCGGACTCTTATGATCAGTGAAAATTTGAAATGTAGCACCATACAAATAATGTCTCCATATCTTTAAAGCAAAAACAACAGCTGCAAGCTCGAGATTGTGAGTAGGATAAGTTACCTCGTATGACTTGAGTTGTCGAGAAGCATAAGCAACCACCTTACCGTATTGCATTAGAACACATCCTAAGCCTTGATGTGAAGCATCACTGTACACAACAAAACCATCATTACCTGTAGGAATAGTTAGTACTGAAGCAGTGGTTAAACGTTCCTTCAATTCTTCAAAGCTTTTCTGACAGCTATCAGTCCAAATGAATGGAACACCTTTTCGTAATAATTTGTCAGCGGGGTAGCAATTAAAGAAAAGTTCTCAACAAACCGCCGATAATATCCTGCTAAACCCAGAAAACTACGAACTTCATGAACATTCTTCGGACGTTCCCACTTAATTACTGCTTCAACTTTTTGTGGATCAACTTTAATACCATCCCCCGAAACAACATGTCCAAAAATATAACTTGTTCTAGCCAAAATTCACATTTACTTAGTTTTGCGTACAACTGTTTCTCACGCAAAATTTGTAACACCATCCTCAAATGTTTTTCATGTTCTTCGGCCGTTTTAGAATAAACCAAAATATCATCAATAAAGACTACCACAAATTTATCCAAGTACGACCTAAAAACATCATTCATTAATGCCATGAAAACTGCAGGTGCATTCGTCAAACCAAAAGGCGTCACCAAAAACTCATAATGACCATACCTTGTTCTAAAAGCTGTCTTCGAAATATCAGTCTTTGAAATCTTTATTTGGTAATACCCTGACCTCAAATCAATTTTTGAGAAAACCCGGACACCCTGCAACTGATCAAATAAATCATCTACCCGAGGTAATGGATACTTATTCTTCACTGTTACTCTGTTTAGCTGTTTGTAATCTATACAAAGTCTCAAGGTACCATCTTTCTTTTTAACAAACAATACTGGTGCGCCCCATGGAGACATACTGGGTCTAATATATCCTTTATCTAATAGCTTGTGCAATTGCTTCTTTAACTCTTGCAACTCAATAGGAGCCATTCTATATGGAGGAATTGAGATTGGTGTAGTACCTGGTTGTAATTCAATGGTGAAGTCTATGTCTCTATCCGGTGGTAAACCTAGTAAATCATCTGAAAACACGTCTGGATATTCTTTAACCACAGGAATGTCTTCAAGTTTCATTCCATATAATTTAACATCTATTACATATGCTAAATAAATTTCACAACCCTTCTTGATCATCCTCGTGGCCGTAGCAGCTGATATAGTATACACAGGCATACTTTCTATAACCCCTTTAAGTATTATAGCATATGTTCTGAGGGTCTAAGCTCAATTTCTTTGGTACGGCATTCAATCTTTGCATGATATTCTGATAACCAATCCATTCCCAAAATTACATCAAAATCCTTGAACGGCATAACCAACAAAGTAGCCAAAAATTTTGTATCCTGAATTAATATTTTACACTCATCACATACAGTATTAACTACCCTACCTCCAACTGGGGTTTGAACAAATACATCGTAACCCAATGGTTGTTGATTATTATTTGTGCGTGATGCAAATGCTTGTGATATAAATGAATGTGTTGCCCCGAGATCAAACAAAGCATAAGCATTTATTCCAAAAATAGAAATGGTACCTGTAACCACATTTGGTGCTACTCTTGCTTCTTCATTTGTCATTGCGAAAACTCGAGCTTGTGGCGGTTCTCTATTAATGTGACTTGCTGCTGAACTAGTGCCTCTTCCAACTCCAAATTTGCCTCGACCCCTACCTCTATTTGATATAAATTCATTTCTTCTGGCTTGATCGACAATAGGCTCTTCTCGGGATCTTGGACAATTTCTAGCAATATGTCCGGGTTCACCGCATCTAAAACATTTTCCTGTTAATAGTCTACATTCTCCATAGTGATTTTTCCCACAGTGCACATAAATAGAGATAGCTGGTGTAGAACCCACACTCGGACTTGCCGGAGCTCTAGCCATAGAAGTATTTCCCATGGAACCCCTCAGATTACTTATTTAGAAGGAGGTGGAGAATTCCTTTTTATTGCGCGATATTCCAGATTCTTCACTATACCTCCTTTTATTTTGTTGATAATTCCTTGACTTTGCTTCCAATTTTTCAGCACGAATAACCGCAGCTTTTAGTTTAGAGTAAGATTCCATATCTGCTGGTGTAATACGATTCCGAATAGAAAACCGAAGACCTGATTCAAACCTGGTACACTTCTTCTTTTCATTGGCAATCATATGTGGAGCATAATAGGAAAGTTGATTAAACTGCACTTCATATTCCGCTACTGTTCGACTCCCCTGCTTGAGTTCAAGGAATTCTTTTTCTTTTTGATCTTTATAAATTTCAAGAACATATGCCTCATTAAACTCCCTAAGAAAATCACTCCAAGTAAGCATAGGAGGTTGAATGGTGCTTTGAGGTATGGTCTCCCACCAATCATACGCATTCCCTTGAAGAAGTGAAACTGCATAATCAAATTTTTCTTCCGGAGTACATCTCAACTGATAGAATATTCTCTCTGTTCGTTTCGACCATGTCTCTGCTTCACTAGGGTCTGTAGTACCCATAAAATCCACAACTCCCATTTTTCTTAGTTTATCATACCTTCTCTCACGTTGTTCAGGTAAATGGGCTTGGGAATATGGTATATATGAGTATTG
Organism: Lavandula angustifolia; assembly: GCA_028984105.1. Classification (NCBI taxonomy): domain Eukaryota; kingdom Viridiplantae; phylum Streptophyta; class Magnoliopsida; order Lamiales; family Lamiaceae; genus Lavandula; species Lavandula angustifolia. The sequence goes on along the minus strand of CM054825.1, from coordinate 816,656 downwards.
AGAGGAACACTCATGCATATGATGATAAGAAGATAAATGTGATGCATGTAACTGTGGCTCGGCTGATCCTTCCCCTCCATGAACATTTTGATCACCATGTACCATGCATGCATCTTGTTGGGCATCACTTTGCCAAAAATATGAATATACATTTACCACAACAAGAAATTCACCGTATACCGATGGAATTTTTCGTCGGTAAACTGTCAAAATTCCATCGGTAATAAATTTACCGACGGATTTACGGCGTCGGGTCATGCTTTTTCGATAATATTTACTGACGGAACATATCCGTCGGTAAATATTACTGACGGATTACCGACGGAATATTCTGCCAGTAGAATGTCATCTGATATTCTGTCGGGGCGTAGTCACCGACGTTTTACAGACGGAATATTCCGTCGGCAATTTTTGAACTTTATCGACGGACTTCCGTCGGTAATTTTTTTTTTTAACAAATTTTTTTTTATTTTTTCGTACCCAGTTCTCGACAACCTGCATTTTTTTACCAACCAACAAAACACACATACATATAATTATTTAAATCAAGTTCAAACCTAAACCGAAACTGAAATATAAATATTTAAATCATAAAATCCAAATATTCAGTATATATACATAACACATATATAAGTCAATCATAAAGAGGTGGGAGGAGGGGATTGGTTGCTGTCGTACGGAGGGTCTCGTCGGCTAGAGGAACCCATCATCACCATAAGCTGGTCCATCTTCGCATTTGTGAATGCGACCTGCTCCTGGACGCTCCTCCTAGTTGCCGACTCCTCCAGTCGGCGCATGATCTCGGCATTGCTCTGGGATGGACCAAGTGAAGAAGTAGAAGAGCGGCTGGCGGCCTTGATGTAGCCGCTCCCTTCCTCGCCAAAACCGTACAACCGCTGCTTCTTGTCCCGAACCCCTTCCAACCGCAGATAAATCGCGTTTTTATCCGCGTTGGGGCCTTCTTCAGCAGCAATCCGCTCCACCTCCGCCTATTACAATATAAAAATAGAAATTAGTGAAACTCATAATTCTAGAATAATATTCTATATATTGTAATTGTGTGCTTACATGAAGTCTCGCCGCCTTCATGTTGTAGAAGTCTCCACCTTTGTAATGTAGACTCTGGAAAGTGTCAAAGGCGGTGGACTCTAAGGAGCATCCCCTCTGAGAAGCCTATTCAGCACATGAATAAACAAAATTATGTCAAAAACAAAGACATAAGAAGCTAAAAACTTATAAAATGAGACTTACCGTAGACTGGGAGTACTGTAGGGCTGACCGGGACCCTCCTTTGTGCTTGCTCATCCCGACGCCCGACTCTGGCTCTGACCTGCGGCATTGGGAAGTAGTCTCCGACTTTTGGAGTACCTCTGGCCGCATTCAGTACTCGTTGAGGGCCGCCCACCTCTCTGTGTTGATGTAGTCCGGTTTTTGAGGGCGGCCCTTCTTCATTTCGAAGTGCCAATCACTGAACCTCTTGGACGCCCTCTTCTGCCACATGTGGTGGACTGCCTGGTCTCAGTCAGCAGGCCAGCGGAAGTGCTTCTGCAATTTACATATTTATACAGTTCGATATATACAAGTAAATGCTAAATTATAAGATTGTAAACTTGAAAGAAAAACTAACCTTAAATTCCTCAAAATACTGCTCCTTAATTTCAGGAGGAGTCAACTTCCAAGTGAACCCAGTCGGGTTATTAATCTTCTTAAAACACTCAACAATTGTCGAGGCCAATCCAGATGGCTCAAGCAATCGCCTATTATTGAAAAATGGTTAATCCAAGTTATACTTGATATATTTAAAAGTAATAAAAACCAATTGTTACATACCCCTCAGGTGAAATCTCGAAATAACGGCGGCTATCCACCGAGTAAGAGTCGGTAGAACCCTAATGGGGCCTAGCCAACTCAGGGGGACTGCCCCCATAGCCAGACGATGATGGGGGTGCTCCACGCCCAGCAAGAGCTGATATAGTCCTGTCGCCACGACCTCTAGGGGGCGCCATGTACCTGAAAACAACGAATAATCATTAATTGACCAAAATAATAAGACAAAATTCTTTTAAAACCTGTAAGTTGTATACTCTAATAAGACAAAATTCTTTTAAAACAGCTTATTCTTACAATTTTTACACGGACATCTAATTTTTTCCCCGTCCGTATAAGCTGTCTGGCTACTTGCCCAATCAATGAAATCCTCAATGCCATTCACAAATTGAGGATTCAATGAACTGTCTAGGGCCCACCGTGTATACATCCACGAACGACTCATTATTCCAAATCCTGATTAATATTGGACAACTATAATGGACAATTATTTATACATTTGATAAATTGTAGCTTTCGGGTATTAGAAAGTAGGTGCACACATCATAGATTCATATCTGAGTAACATCTGGAATTGAGCTTAACAGTCATTTCATCAAATTAGATATTATCTTAACATTCATTTCAGCAATTTACTTTTTAGAACTCATAACAATAAGAACTCATGAGGACTGCTAATTCACATGTTCATATGCACAAACACAATTACCCAAAGATTATGCATTAACAAGTAACAAATACCAGTTTATGCATTAACAAGTAACAAATACCAAAACACAAAACAAACATGGTTAGATTATGCATTAACAAGTAACCAATACCAGTTTATGTTCTTCCTCTTCTAACTAAGCTTAGGCTGGAAATTGTGTCATTCTATTTTTCCATCAGATGTATTGTAAATATAGTGAGGGATATATGAATACATTGAGTTCAAGCAGTGCAGAATGGCAACCAAGTGAATACTAGGAAAAAAAGGTTGTGTGAAGTATATATTATATGTAAATACTAGTATTTGTCTATGCGTTCAGGAGGCGAGGTGGCAAGTAGGGGCAGTGTACACGCCAGCAGATGCAATTGCTCAACATGTATTCTATCATGATGCCATATATTCTATCAACATGTATAACTCATATGTAATTCATTTACATACAGTATTAATATCATGATGTATGTGGGGAAGAGGGATTTTGAGCAGCAAATGGATGTGATTGGAAGTATTAAGCATGAGAATGTGGCTGAGCTGAGGGCTTATTATTACTCAAAGGATGAGAAACTTATGGTGTATGATTATTTCAGTCAAGGCAGTTTGGCCCTAATGCTTCATGGTAACTTATCTTCCTCTACACTCCATTTCTGGAAAGTTGCTGACTTGCAGCTTTAATTAGAATATGACAGCTGGCTGCTTGTCATTGGTCGAGGTTCAGGAAAGTGGGTGAGACAGAACAGACTTCAAGGAGATCCGAAGCTGACTTCTCTCTTCCTCGTATTGACTCTGCTGATTTGACTTTAGAGAATCTTGACAGTCAAAAGACTGTCTAGCCGTTGCTGAGTATGATCTCTATTCAGTAGCATGCTCCTGCTGAGTCGGCTCTACTGAAGATCAACTCTGAGTTCAGTGAACTACTCCTGCTAAGTTCAGTTCTACTGACTCCTTTCAGTATACTGCTCCTGCTGAGTCCAGTATCACTGACTCTTCTACTTCTGGTACTGAGGCAGGTAATCTACTGAGCACCTGAACCAGATGAAGATTGTCTACTGGGTCTGAAACCTCAAAGACAGAACAGAACAGGTTACAACTGAATGGTTCATCAGCCAAGATAGGGTTTTGGGATCTTCAAATCTTCAGTAAATATTCAGAGCACAGGACTACTCAGTTATGTCTTAACTGATTGTGAGAAGACTGAATCATCTCCCAACAAAGGACGATGTCCTGGATGACTACCTGACGCTGTTTTGCGGGAAGCCCACAACTTTCAGAGTTGCATTTCCAAAGAGCATCATGCTTCCACAATTCAGGGCCTTGGCGTACATTATAACGCTGATTCTGACCAGCCAGGCCAGTTCTTTTGGTCAGGTATCGAGGCCGAAACTTCAGATGATGATGGCCATTTATTACAAAGATCAGATTAATTGGGATGATGTCTTCATCAGAGAGTTTTAGGCTCAAGATGCGAATTTTGATCGCTCAGCAGCTCGCCTGAGTGCTAAAGGAAAGCTTCTTCACAGGATGAGGCTCTCAGTTATGATCGAGGACTTCTGTGGAACTATTCAGATCACTTATGTTGACAAAAAATATTTCAACCCGAAGAAGATCAAGTTCCACAGCCAAGCCAACTCACTTCAGCAGATTGACATTGGTACCAATGAGGGTAAGGGAAAGAGGAAAGCCCAAACCCCAGTCAAGATGTGTGCTACCCCGAAGAAGAAGAAGGCTTCTGAGCAAGCCATAGTAGTAGCCCCTACTATCATTCAGTTGAGAAACGATGACACTGAGTCAGCTGAGAAGGCTGATTCAGAAGAGAAGGCAAAATCAGCTGAGAAGGATGCCTCAGCAGACAAAGCAGACTCAGTGGAACAGGGGACTTCAACTCAAGTCACTACTCCTACTCCCCTTTCTCCACTGGACGTCCCACCACTCAGCAGCTTGCCTTTTGCTGAGAGAAGACAGTCTCCCATAGATATTGAGGAGATGGAGACTGATACTGAAGCTGAGACATTTGGGTTTGACCTGTCATTGCTTCAATCCAGAGCAACCCAAGAGGTCTCAGAATACATTCCTGAAATCGCCAGTCATTCTAACTTTGTTGATATTGCTAATAGGGCTAGGCATCAGATGTTATACAGATTTCGGGACTGGATCACTCTAGAGAAACTGATTTGATTCAAGTCTTCGAAACTTTTGAATGCCGACGAGCTACAGCTTCTACAACAGATAGGCTACGAAGAGCCTGCTGATCTCAGCTCGTTCGACGACCTTAGGGCGGCTATGTTGGCCTTGCTTGAAGACAGATATTCATCTTCAGTAGCTGACCCAAAAGAAGGTTTAGCAGGTCTTGATGACCAGGAACCGCCCAGTGATGCAGGAATTGAGAAGCCTGCTGAGGGTTCTAAACAGGAGAAGGAGGGAGAAGGAGGATGATCATCAGAACTCCCCTCCTCTTGCTGACCCTGAACAGCTGTTTCTGGGTTCATCTTATGAGACTGGCTTTGTTGCTAAGCGCCGAAAGTCGAAGGCAGTGGCCAAGGCCCTCCTGAAGCAAGGGACTCAGAATCATCTCCTTGCCACGAATGTTCACAAGATTTGGCGCCAGACCACTGCGGCTCAGTGCGCGGAGGTCAGGAAGCTGAAGACAGTTGTTCAGAATATTCCTCCCACTCCTGACTTCTGTTCAATTCTCACAAATGCCTTATCCGCACAGCTCACAAACTTCGACACTCAGCAAGCATCGGTTCAGGAGCTTCTGAAAGTTGGCCATTCTTCCATTCTTGAATCCTTCAAAGCAGCCCGGACTGAGCTTCAGAACCAGATCTATTAGCACACTCGAGCTCATGAACAGAGAATCTTCAAACTTCAGAATGAGTGTGAGCTGAAGATCGATGCCAAGCTGAAAAAGATTGAAGAAATTATAATTCTCTCTCAGCGCAAGTACGCTGAAGAACTCATTACTGAGAGGAATGATCTACACCTTAAGTTCAAAGGTCTTCAGAAGACCTTGGATGAGCTCAACAAATCTTATCAAAAGCTCAGTTCCAAGGTAGTTACTCTTCACACCACTCAGAACCTATTGGATGATGCTAAAAAGGGAGAAAAGAGTAAGAGCTCTAAGGCAGAAAAGAGCAAGACTGAAAAGATTAAGAGTGACCAGTCTAAGGGGAAAGTAACAAGGGTCATTGCCTAGGGTGTGTCAGCAGGAGATGTAGTAGCTGAGACAGGCCCAAGTGGCTCAGGACCCAAGAAGGCAAAAACCGACACTTCTGAAATTCCTCAGAAATACATTGAGGAAGTGACCACGTTCTTAGAGGAGACTAATGTTGAAGACACTCCTCTGCCTCCACCTGTATCTGGGAAAGGAAAAAAACTTCTGAAAATTCCTCCTCGTCCCCAAAGATACATAAGTCCAGCAGTGCAGGCTCAGACTGATGCAGATGAGAAACTGGTTCGAGAAATTGCTGAGGCTGAAGCGGCTAAGAAGCCTAAGAAGGCTCCTACGAAAGATAGAAGTAAGGCGCTTGCTAGGAAACCTATTCAGAGGCAGGTTTCCAGAAAGCTTACTCTCAAAGAGGATGATGACAAAGAGAAAGAAAAAGAGAGAGAAGCTGAGAAACATGCTGATACATCCAAGCAAACAAAGAAATAGGCTGAGCCTACCATTGACGAGCTGAATGATCTCAGCATTAGAGCTCTTGATTCCAGAGCTGGGTGGCCTCATCTTGCCGAAGCTAGAAGAAAACAGGCAGAAGTCAAGGAGAAGGCGATAGAAGAGGCACGAGAAGCTGAAAGACTTAAGCCTAAGCCTCTACCTCCTAAGGACACGGACATCCCCACAACCTCCAAATTCTACAGAGGAGGCAGGAAACCAAATGAGTTGAAGACTCACATATGGCCTCATGTAGACAAGTGGATGGACTGGGAGAAAACTCAGCTGTGGGAGACGATCAAAGCTGGATTCATCAAAAGATACTATGTTTGGAAGCTTTGGCCTGATCCCGACAAAGCTAAGATGTTTGCTGACTGGATAGAGAAATGTAATCCTAACATCTATGAGATAGTTCAGAAGGCCATCATTGATGATAATATAACTATTATGACCCCGGCCTTCAGAACTCTGCCTCCACCGCTGAAGTTCGATGGATCACTTTTCACAGCCGAGATAGAAGCAGAAGCGAGGGATGCAGTTAGGACATAGTCTCTTGACCCTAAAGATGCAGAAGATCTTCCGAGATATCTCCAGCTGAGGAAAGATACCTTCAAGCTCTATGGACTTCCGTTGCCAGAGGACAAATCGAAAAATTTTAAGGCAAGGATTCAGCATTTTAAATCTTCTAGGAAGTAGTCTAGCTTGATAGCTTGGTAGCTTTCCTAGTGTAGCATTGATGTAAATGTACTCATCTCTTATAATTTAATACATCAGTTGCTACCTGGCCCGACAATTTCTCATTGTCTCTACGGCCCGCTTCGTGTTTATTTAACACTCAGAATCACCTAAGTGATTACTGACTCACACACTCACTATTTATCTGTGTGTTTTGTATTTGCTTAGATTAGAAACTTGAAAATACATCTCCATATATTCTTGGTGATCGTTGTTTCGCACCAAATAATCCTGCAAATCTGAGAATTAAATTAGCATAGTCTACAGGGTATCGAACACAGGGAACGGAGGACTAGACACATTATTTTTCTACTTATCTTGAGTTTGGTTAGCAACCACGCAAGTTTTGAGATTTTATCTAAGCTAAGAAATTGTAAAAACTGAAAACTGAAATAAAACTCTTTTAACTGGGCAGTTGAGAGATAGGTCCTGCAGAATATTCAACACACACGTAATTCCAATCATCGACACTTAAAGTTAATTAATTTCTTGAATCTACTAGTTATAAATTGTCGTAATTAAACTGACGCAACCCTCACTCCCACTTACTTATTTGGTAGCCACCATGTTGGGCATCGAAACGACTACTTCCCTAATCTAGCTACAACCCACGTTGTTGGGCAATCAATAGATTTAATAGCTAAACAGCTTTATCGATCTAAGGGAGCCTAGTATAGGAGCCTACTCGTATGTTAGGCATCTAATAGTCTCCTACCGGTTTAATACCTAGCCTTATTCCACGAGAAACGATGGAAGTACTAAGTTAGCTACAGACTACGCAACCTAGGGTGATCAAGCCTAAATTACTAGCCAGATTAATTAATTCAGAATAGTTATGAGCACCTAAGCCTCATGTACTGTTCACGTGTATGTTTTACATTCTACTGGACCACTAAAAGTTTTAGCTACTCATGAAAATGTCTTAACTGCGCAGGTAAGATACTTTGCAGAACAAAATTATAATCATTCTTAACCCTAATTCTAGCATGCACGGTTATTAAAATAGAACAATAGACACGAGCGAAACCTTAAAACGAAACACGAACTGCAATTAAAAATTAAGAACGAAACTAAGGAACGAGAGTACCAAATTCATGTCTTCGATCTCTCAAACGAACGGGAATTTCGAGCAACGAACGAAACTAAACTATTCTGGAAATTCGAACATCAATAAACTGAAATAAAAGTGTTTGCTTCTTCCTATCTACTTCTCGAATTGCAATGGAATGGAATGGAAATTTCTTCTCCTCGGCGGCGGTGGAATCGGAACGGCAGCGGCGGTGGTATGAATTCGAAATTGGGATCGATCGAAAAATGAGAAGGATTCGTGTATGAAGAGGTTTAGATTTCGTGCCTCTCTTCCCCTTTTATATGGCTGCTCCTTTGATCTAGATAAACTAGGGTTCCTTTTCGGATAAGGAAATGTTTATTGAGATAAGGAAAATATCTTATCCTTCCTTATATATCCGTTCTCTTCCCTTCTATTCTATTTCTGGTCAAACTCGTTCGTAATCAGGTCATTCCACTTGGAAAACACGTTGCCACATCATTTCCACGTCACAGGCCAAATCAGCCTTAATTCCTGCATAACTGCCAACAAAAGCGTCTCGCCTGCACAGTTAAGAGACTTTTCGGACATAAATAATTAGGTACGAAAACGACTCATCAAATCTCCTTACACTTGAACTATACTCGCCTTCGAGTATAAGAAGAACAAAAGATAAGTACCTAATTATTTCGGTCCTCCCCAAGACTCAAGACTCAAAATAAAAGACAAGACTCAAACAAGAAAAAGACTCGACATGGACAAGACTCAACAAGGACGAAAGAAAGAAAGAAAAGAACTACGGACTCACAAACGAAAACAAGAAGCCATACCAATTAATTCAAAAATTTCCACACCAATTCACCAGCCAAGCAATGTCAAACCATGCAATCATGATCTCATCCAACAAGTAAACAATGCAAATTTTGAAACAATGTGGACTCCTCAACATATATATCAACTTAGTCAAAATCTAAACAATGTGGACTCCTCAAGATTCGCTCAACACTCAACTAATCTAGGTTCAGTTCAAGCCACTCAAAGGAAAACAATCTACGCAATCACAATAAGAGATCATCACAATAGCAATATCAAGGAGGTCTTTCTCATTTGGTTGTAATGGGGCTTAGGACTTTAGACAAATTGATGTTTGTAAGGGTCCTAGGGGTACTAAGCTCCATTGTATTTCCAAACAAATTTAAAGGAATTAATATGAGGATCGTTAATTCGTCTATAAAATTAATCTTTAAAATAGAAATAAAAGCGCCCTATTCATTATTTGAATCAACTCAATAATATAATTGTAAATTAAACTTAATTCACTGACAAAAGAATACAAATTAGTGTACAAATAAAATTAAAATGCAATAGAACCCCTTTAGGAAACTTCTATGGCTCTCCGGCTTAACCGTGGCCACATTTCATCAATTCATGCCCTTGATATTCACTCTTGTTAGAATAAACCAAATAGGCTGGTAGCATTAGATAGATACTAAGGCTCAATATTATATAAATATAAATGTATTATATAAAGATTCAAAGTAGTACACACACATTCGATCCATAAAAGTTTCTACCTAATTAATCTAAAAAGTGTACAAATTAGGGTGCATAATTTGGTAAAAGAAACATTTTTGCTTCCAATCAAGGTAGGTATGCATATGACCAAAGGTCTTGCCGTTTTAGCAGGAAACATTATTTGTGAATTACTTCTTAACTAATACAGATGTAATTATATACAGAGATCCTGTGGTCACAATCCCATGTTAGATTTGGCAATCCAAATCATTAGTATATGACGAAAAAGATTATAAAGAGGTGAATGAGGAGAGTAAGAAAAACAAGGAAAAATAAGAAAGATGCATGTGAATGGACGGCACTAAGTTTTTGCCAAACCTAAACACTGTTTGAGATGAGAATAATAAGGTTGTGTAACATTCAGAATCTTCAAAGACTCATTAGTCAGTTTCACCATTATTATATTACTAATATTAAATTTCAGAATACGAAAAAAAAATTGACACAACCCTTAACATAGAAAACATCAATATGAGCAACTATTTTTTTTGAAATGAAGTAACAATTTTGGAGTACTTATAATCTGCCCATAAGTCGATATATTAGTTGTAGCTAAAGTGTAGAATTAACTATCCCATCCTTCAAAAGGGCTCATCTAGAGAACATGAGGCATTTTAAGAGGATGAGTAGTCAATTCTACATGGTATCAGAGTAGACCCAACTTGATGATTGTTTGTTTAGATATGAGGGGGTATTTTGAAGCTCATTATTGTCTACATCGACTCGATAATGATCCTCTCTTCTTAATATAAGGTTCCCTTAAGAGGCATTTTAAGAGGATGAGTAGCCTAATTCTCTACATAGATATATTTCATTCCATTCATAATATTTTCTTGGCATTTTGACATAATCAGAATCGAACTGTGGGAAGCTTATGCGAGTAAGGTCAAGATAGTCATATAAAGTGACTGCTTGTAGATTTATATATGTACCGTAATATTAATCAACATGAGGTACTTCTGAGAATTGATAGAGTAGATATCTTCAAGATCTCCTCTCAAAAACCACTAGCAAATATGTGGGGCTCCCATATTAGCTAGTTGCTCTTCCCTTGTCCCATGGTTTCTCAAGTGGATATTATTCAATTTTATAATGACTTTATTGCTTAGCCTAGATTAATTGTTTATCTGGGCACTTCAATTTCCACTTCTTAATTCGATTATTGATAGAGATCTAGGTAGGGTTTGCGACAATTAAGAAATAATCAAGCGATTGCAGAAATTAAAAGATAAGGATTTACTCACAAGCTAGACATTTATTTATCATTCAGAAGTGGAGCTCTGAGACAAGAGCTCATCTAACAAATCAGATCCCAAATCTTGAAGAATCACCCTATCCCCCACTCCGGCTGTAGCTTCCTTGTTCTTACAAGTTCGTTGCCTGGTCGACGTGCTAGTCATCTTGTGGGACTCCTTTAGGGCTTTAGCAGGCGATGAGCCCTCCTTGCAGCTGAACTTCATCTTTTCAAGCGACTGCACAACTTTCTCTAAGGGGAAATTGAGTGGGACCATGGCCCCTCGAGTAGCGAATGCGGCTTGATCATATGCTAAAGCGGCCTCCTCTGGAGTATTGAACGTTCCAAGCCAAACCCTTACTCCATTCCTCGTGGAGTCCCTTATCTCTGCTGCATATTTCCCCCAGGGCCTCCTTCTTACCCCGATGTATCGCCTTTTAGGGACACCAGAACTACTGTTGAACCAAAGGATGTTCGCTTCTTCTTGCTTCACAGCAGAAGAAGGATTCATTATTTTCTGTTAGCTGCGCTTGGCGTACAACATTTAACACTGATGAGGTGAAGAGAGAGAATAAAGGAAACTAAAGATTCCTGGACAAAGTAGATGCCTTGGATTTATTATTGAATAGTATTTGGTGAACTTTTGTTTAGGTCTATCATGATACAATACCAAGGCCTCTCATCTTAACTATTATCATAATTTTCTTTTTTATTCTTAATGTTAATTATTGGTTTCAAACTGTAATACGATTGGAAATGCCTGGTAATTATAGATTTGTATTTATAATAATTCAATTAATCATTGACGCGGTGCATTTCCTACTCACCCCATCTAAGTCTGGTTATAATAAATGCAGATTATAATTGAAAACAATGGATTCTATAAATAAATGATACAGAAGTTCTTCAATTCGCATAATGTCAACTAATTATGTGTGGTACTCTTTTTTGAATCGGTATGTATTCATATGCATATTCATATTACTTTAATCTGTACGATCATATTAAAACCCACTAAACATTCTAAATCTCGAATATGACTCAAGATTCGCATTGAATATCTACTTTCCATTGTATCTTCTATTCACTGCATATTTTGTTCAATGGGTATACAAATATCAATATATAATATAATACAAGACTATTTCATAGGGACTACGATCTAGTCTACCCTATTTGACAAATATATATATACATATATGAACCTCTTTTATGTATATATATATATATAATGGGCTTTACACCGTTTAATTATAAAGTCTAATTCTTTAGATACATAATGGGAACATATAAGTAGATTGAGCTTTTACCTTGATGACAGCCCATCAAACCTATTAGATAGTCTTGTTTATTATAGACTCTATTTGTCAAAATAGTTAGAATAAGTGTTTATATCTCAAACAGTTATTTAAGTTAAAAGTTGATATATCAAAAAGTGCTTATGAATAGCTTATAAACCATTATGATAAATCCCTTCACAAAAACGTCTATCTTTTTTGGCAAAGTTTAAAGTAAACTGTTCATAAGCTATATATCTCAAACGTTGTCTTAATATAAATGTAATAATATATTCTGCATTGATTAGAATATAATAATAAGTATGCTATATATATTTCCAGCATTAAATAACGTACATACTAGATCCGTGTACAACAAATAAAATTGGTGCCCTTGAGGATAAGTGCTTAACTTTAAGCTGTTACAACTAAGTGGGTATTTGCAACTGCGTATCATAAATACTTTTTATTTGTTGTTGCTTAAAGTTGAAAATAATTACTTTTAAGTAAAAGCAGATAGTTTTTGGTATCAATAATAAAAAGCAGATATATTTGATATTTTTAGAAATTATGGTGCTTTAAGCACCCAAAAGCATCTCAATAAAAACCTGCTTAATTAAGCAGTTTAGTTGCTTAATTTCAAAGAAGCTGCTGCAGTAAGCAGATTTACCAAATACAAAAAAACTATTTATGCTGCCAATAAGCAGATAAGTGCTTAAAATAAGCATTTGCAAACACGCTTAATTATTGATCTCTTTACACAGCTTGTAAACAGAAGAATATTGAAGAGAGTTGCCAAAATTTGTCACAACAAAATTAATATCTATTTTCATTATTCCCCAACTACATGTGCTATTTCAGACCCTATATAATATATATACATATTTTGTCCTTTTCCGTCGGCGGATGACATCTGCTATGCTTTTTATGGAATGGGATCCAATCAAGTAATATAATTACTCAACTATAAACATGTTTCCTATTTACATTTTTATCAATATCAAGACAGAAAAGGTGCTCTTTTCCAGAAAAACTGAAATTTCGCGGTCCTAAAGAATTCTACTTTCTGTTCAATAATATGTTACTCATATATGTTGCTTCCAGGATATCCCATTAAATGTGGGTTATATTTAAAATAATATTTTAATATAATTTAGTGGCCACTCTAGCCATTTTACATATAAAACATATTTTTTTTAAAAATTATGATGAAAAATTTGGAGCCACTAATAATGAAATAGAGGTAATATATATTTTATTATATTGGGAATTTCCACCAGAGCCTGAAGGGTACGTCCACGGTTCTGAATTTCTTTTTGTCGTCGAGGGTTTGGTAATTGGTAATAAGATTTGATGTAAAAGATTTGTTCAAGAAACTACAGCTGTGAAATCCCTGATATATATATATATATATATATATATATATATATATATATATATATATATATATTTGCCTTCCTTCTAATTAAAAGAACACAATATTAAAGTTGTCATCTCAAACTTTTGTCAAAGTCAGAAATGGAGACAATAAAAGGGGAAAATGTTGGAAAATCTGCATTAAAAAAGCAGAATTTGAGCTGCCGAATAGTGCACTTTGACCGCAATTTCGAGTCACGTTTGCTGTTGTTTTGATGAAATAAAATATACAGCATCGAACTAAATTTCGAGTAGATGATGGTAGTGTGTTTCGTTTCTTAATTCCGATTTTCGGTGAGTGAGAAATAGTTCTTCGAAGATTAGTGCGCGATGTAGTATTTATTTAAGTGGGAGTTGAAGAGTGAACTTCATTTAATTAACTTGTTCTCTTGAATTTGTTATATTAATTGAAGTGGTATAATCTTATTTTGTCACTCTAGAAATATATCATTTTATATGATAAATAAGTTAATATATATATGTTATAAGTGTGAATGAATTTGAAATGATTCAAATTCTTGTAACTCCTTCTTCATTGCTCCACTAACTCCTAATCAATTTTACCATGATGATAATTGATCATGGATGGAGGTTATATGTGGGAGTAAATGACAAATAAAATCTCATGCATTTCAAATGTGGGATAGCTCCTATAAATAGGAGGTTGTAGAGATCATTTCATACACAACATATCATCACATCTTCATCTTATATTAGCTATAGTTGTCAAGCTCAAGTCATTGCCTTCCGTCTAGTTCGTTGGAGTCCGTTCGTTTTGCGGTGCTGCTACGCCGGACTTGAAGTCGTTTTATCTTTAGGGAGATTACGTCGTAACCGTGAGCACTACGGGGACATATTTCTCTTGCGTATAGAGATTCTATCTCAACTCGACTTTGCATCTTGTTATAATTTTATTTCTTGTTCAAGTTGTAAGTTTTCCATTTCCATTTTCATTTCATGGGTTTTTGTGTTCGGCAAATACGTATATTTTGTAATAGAAAATTCCTAATTTAAACAAAGACTAACCAATCAAGATTCCTTGACGTCAGTTAGATTTGCTTGTGTGTGGCCAATCAATTAATAATTTGAGAGTCGTGCTCAATGAAGAATCATCTGAAGTTTTTATTAATTTCTAATAGTAAACTGAGATTGGCAAGTACGCTTATGAGAAACCATTTTCATGTAAGATTTTTCAGAAAGGAGAAAGACTCTCTCTCTCTCTCTCTCTCTCTCTCTCTCTCTCTCTCTCTCTCTCTCTCTCTCTCTCTCTCTCTCTCTCTCTCTCTCTCTCTCTGCAACCAGTCTGGCAGTCTCCAATATGTAGTCTTAGTGAGTGAATTTTGTGAAATATCACGACTAATATGGAGTTGAAGCAAACAAGCACTACTGCAATATTATTATTAGTATTAGTATTATTATTATTATTATTTTATCCATTAGTATATAGTATCTTTATTATTATTATTATTATTATTTCATCCATTAGTATATAGTATCTTTTGTTAAAGTGAATATTTGAAAAAGATTAAGGTAGGTCGATAAAGTGAAAAAGTGGTTGATTTTATTTGCATGTCAAAGTTGGATTTTGTTTTCCCCTTGCTCTCAATAACTCATTTTGGTGATGAATCTCTTTAATCACAATAGGGGACCATACATGGATCTATTGTTGAAGCTCAATTAAAGACGTAATAATTAGATCATTTTTTTAAGCAAGCTAGCGGGCCAGTAGTTTTATTATAATAACTCTAAGAAAAAAAACAACATTGTTTATTAATTACTCTTGGTATTCATCATGTAATTTACTATACTTCTTATCCAGTTATCCTGTGTATCGTACCGTTATTGTGGTCATACGAATTACAGTCGCATTATAAATTAATTATTGTTGTTGGGCCCTAAATTCTTAATCACTTGGGGCTTTGCTTTAATTTTAATATAGACATTGATGTCGCCCATTCAGTAAAAAGAAACCCAAATTTGAAAAATGATAGTGTAGAAATTATGTATATTGTATTATTTTTTCTTGTAAATAAGATAAGATAATACTATTATATAGGGGTGTTAATTCGGTATAACCAAATCAAACCAAACCAAACCAAACCGAAATTTTGGTTAACCGAAGTTTCGGGTTATCTATTTTACAACCAAATACCAAAACAAAAAATTCAGTTTGGTTTGGTTATTAACCCAAAATTTCGGTTTGATTTCGGTTATAAACAATAAAAAAAAAGAAAAAGAGAAAAATAATTGATAATAAGCGAAAATTATGGATTTACTGTAATTGAGGTTGACGAGTTAAATTATTCTGACGCTTTGGTACAAGAAGTAGAACTCAATATCCAAAACCTCGAAATAAATCCGACGTTGCCAATGAGAACAAATTAAGTTATAAGCTTAATTTGGAAGAATAATTTTAATAATATATAATACAAAGCTCCGCCCATCTTCGTATGGTCCAAAGAAGTACTCTCTCCGTTCCACTCCATTAGTCCAGTAATCCTTATCGGACTGTCCCACTTCATTAGGCCACTTTTCGAAATGACAAATTACTAAATCACAATAAGGAATTTTAATTGTCATTAGCATTAATCTAAGTACGCTCAATTCTAAAGCGTGCTCTCTCTCTCTCACACATTACAATTCACTCATTTCATTATTTCTCTCTCTCCTCCCCTTTTGATTCCATTCGCTGCTCGCTGCATGTGAACACTAGATTTGGACACAACCACTAAAAAAATGAAATCAGAGGGTTTCTCCGTCGATTATATCTCTAAAAAGCCCCCTCGTCATCTACACAATTTTATTTCATCCTCAGATACTATACAAGGACCGTTCGAAATGGAAGAAACGACCATAGACGAAGAGGGGTCTACTGCTGCCGCAATGATGAAATCGGAGCCTTTCTCCATCAATTATCTGAGCGAGGGCTTGTACGTCAACTATGGGTTTGGAGAGATTGTTGAAACGTAGGAAGAGGAGAGACCGACATATGATATTAGCTTCATCGATTTTGATTCAATTTTGATTCTAGCAGTTGTGCTATGTGGATTTTGTCACAATTTTTAATTGATGCATTTATATATTTATTTTTTGGAAATTTAGGTGCATATTTCTAAATGAGATAAAAATGACGATTGGACCGAGGGCGTGTACGTCGACTGCGGGTTTGGAGATTTTGTACAAATGGCGGAAGAGGAGAGACTAGCTGATGAGGTTTGCTTCTTCAATTTTTATTCAATTTTGATTCTAATAGTTGTACTATGTGGGTTATATCCGAATTTTTAATTGATGTCTTTGTTTTTTTGACAATTTAGGATCATCTGGCCAAACGAATTGAAAATGAAGATTGGACCGAGGGCGTGTACGTCGACTGCAGTTTCAGAGAGACTGTTCAAATGCCAGAAGAGGAGAGACTAGCTGATGAGGTTTTCTGCTTTGATTTTGATTCAATTTTGATTCTAATAGTTATGCTATGTGGGTTTTGTCCGAATTTTTAATTGATGCCTTTGATTTTTGGACGATTTAGGATCATGTGGTAAACAAACTGAAAACGAAGATTGGAGCGAGGGCGTGTACGTCGATTAGGGGTTCAGAGAGATTGTTCAAACGTCGGAAGAGGAGAGATTAGTTGATGCGGTTTGCTTCTTCGACATTTATTCCATTTTGGTTCTAATAGTTGTGCTATGTGGGTTTTATCCTAATTGTTGGTTCTGAGACGTGGTTCAGGTGTAGAGGGGGGGGGGGGGGGGTTGAATACACCTGAATACAAATTCGTTTCTCAAACGCGAATGTCAGCTCTAGCTAAGTTTGCTACTGAACTGAGTAAGATAGCCAAATATACTTTCAGGTCGCGTGGGCAAGAAATTCTTCTACTAAGTTCAGCTCTACTGACTTAAGTCAGTCGAACAGCCGTTCAGTATCAGAGTTGTGTGCGGAAGTGTATGCCCCTATTAAATGTCTCAGTTGGAAAACCGATTTTATGATGAGTTTGATGAAATACAGTTTTAATGCAATATGATCAGTAAGAGAAAACAGTAAATGAACACAGCAGATTTTTAATGTGGTTCGGATACACTGGATCCTACGTCCACATTCCTGACCAAAGCAGGATACTTGTTATATTTATATTGAGCAAGTCTCAGTGATCTGTTCTCAAGATAGATACAACTTGAAGCTTATACTGAGCAAGTTCTCAGTGATCTATTCGCAGGACAAATTCTCTACTTATAGTCGTGGTGACTTTTACAAGGGTTTCAAACTTAAAGAGTTTGAGTCTTCTCCAACTAAGAGGAAGTTCTTACAATAAGAACAGTTTCACAAAGATGTGAACTTCCCCGAGGTTTCTAAGCTATAGATATTACAATAAGTCTTGCTTAGATAAGAGAAGGAGAACAAGAATAATTCTAAGTGATGAACTAAAAGGTTCTTCTAAGAAAGCTAGTTATTCACTGGATTCTTCGAATGAGAGCGTTAAGAGTTTTGTGCGTAGATAGCTTGGGTTCCCGGTGGTGTCTCTGCATGAAGACTTCTCTTATATAGTCGTCAATGGTGAATACATCTGTTGGAGGGAGGTCTAGCCACGTGTCAAAATGACAAGGAAAACGGTCTCGATTTCAAGGTGGCCCATTCTGACCTCGGGCGGGTTGAGTTCCCCCTGAGTTGTTATTCTCAGTAGAGGTCTTAGTTACCACTTAGGTTTCTTCATCGACCTGAGTTACCTGGGATTGATTATGTTCAAATATTCGGTTGGAATTCTATTCGTATTTAATACTATTCGATTTGATTCGATTCGATTCGAAACTATTTGATTCAAAATTAATATTTTAAGAAACTCTTGATAAATATATTAAGGGCTCCTTAAATTTGAACATTGATGAGTAGGTGCACTGTAGAGATACGCCTCTTTTTCAGTCTGAGAGCAGCTTTTGTCAGAAAAGATAAGTTGTTGTTGGCTCCTTATTCGTCGAGGTAGATTGGTAGGTGAGACTTGTCAAACATCAAGGTTGACTTTTTCTGAATCCTTGGACCTTCAACTGAAGTTACTTCCTACTGACGTTCTTCTAAGTATAAGTGCATGGGCACGAATTCCTGTGTAGATTCAGTTGGAGGTTTGCTGACCAACTGACTTCTTCGATCCTGAGTCCATCAGCTGAGTGCAAGGTTTCTCTACTGAACTCTACAGCTACTGAACTCTAGCCTACTGAGTTCCTAACGACTGAACTCAAACTAAGCTATTACAGAAATGAAGGTACATCATTCAACTAGGAGTTTTGGGATCTTCAAATATATAAAAGTGTTATACTTAATCCTTATCCCAACACTGGTGACTTTGTTTTTTTGGGGCGATTTAGGATCATGTGGCTAAACGAACTGAAAACTAAGATTGGAGCGAGGGCATGTATGTCGACTAGGGATTCAGAGAGATTGTTCAAATGCCAGAAGAGGAGAGACTAGCTGATGAGGTTTGCTTCTTCGACATTTATTCAATTTTGGTTCCAATAGTTGTGCTATGTGTTTTTTGTCTGTATTTTTAATTTAAACATTTATTCAATTTAGGTACATCTAGCCAAGGAGACAATGTAATGGGATTGTAGAGATGCTGCGAATCTGGGTTCCGCGGTTATTCAACCCCGTAACATCTTTCTTTTTTATGCATACTTGAGCTTATCACATCTGTTTGTTGCATGTTGTAAAAAGTATTCGTCCTTTTGATTCCTAAGTTGGTACATTCTGACTATATTGGTTTAGTTGCTTCTATAAGTTATCAATTTCTTGGTTGATGCAAGTAGTATAGTGGTTGGTGAGTTCTGTTCAATTTGTTGCATAAATGTAATTTCATTAATGCTTGGTTGTTATATAAACTTTAAGGTAGATTTGGTTGATTCCTTAAGCTAAGTCTAGATGGATAATTGTAATTTCATTTGTTACGTAGGTACAGTGATCAGTCAGTTCTTTTCTATTTGCTGCATAATTTCATTTCATGAACAAAAAATATAGAAAACCGTGAACTTAATGATGAGTTTAACCAAGCTTTTACAAAATATGAACCTTCCCAATCCTTTCAACAAAATACTATGAACATAACTACTAGTGCCTAATATTTCTACCTAGGTTTTAGCTTTCAACATGAACGGCCTATTCAGATTATCACAGAATTGACTGATAGAAAGGAGATTATGTTGAAGTCCTTCAACATATGTTACTCTTGGAACTGATGCAGTCCCAATGTTCAGTGTTCCGTATCCCCATGTATAGCCTTTAGAGTTGTCACCAAACTCAATTCTGGGACCATCTTCTTGTACATAGTTGGTCAGTATGCTCTTTTGATAAGTCATGTGTCTCGCGCAGCCGCTGTCCACAATCCAAGGGTCCTTATGCACCTGCAAAACAGAAACAATTTTAGGTACCCTTTGGTTCAGTTTGGGTCCTTAAGTGTTAGTGGGTGATTTCGGAACCCAGATCTGTCTCGGGACCTTAGTAGTCTAAGACTTCTTCTTCTGAACCTTGTCAGCTTTCTTCTCCTCAGGACTTGGAGATACTGACTTTCTGGTAGTTTTGGGCTCAGGAGCTTTCTTTTTCTTAGGATGTGTGCTCCTCCTGACCCTGGGCTCATAGTAGTACGAACCAAACTATGTTGGATGCTCATATAGCGGTTCATTGTACTGCTCTGCCCATCTGACTTTCTTGGTTCCCCTTAAATTCGATCGTGGTGTCCTGGGGCTAGAACCTTTGGTCAGTTGCTTCTTGTTGCTCAGCTGAGGTGCAATCATCTTCTGTTTGTTCTTCGCCTGAGGTGTTAATTCAGTGACCTGAACTTTTCCTCTGACGAACCTATCAGCCAGCATTTCTGAGCTTTTTGATGTTGAAGTGGAAGCTTCATGAGTATAGCCAAGTCCTTCTTTCGTGACCGTTGGCCTTTGAGCTCTGAGCATACTTTCCAACTTCTCCTTAGCTCCTAGGTACTGTTCAGTCATCAGTCCTCGCCAGACCTCATCACTTCTCTGAAGTGATTCATAATCCTTTTCGACTTCTGCGAGCTTCTGATTGAGTCGGGCTATTTCAGTATCTTTCTCAGAATTGTCCTTGGTCAGAACTGATATCTGAGTTTCTTGAAGCTGAGACTTAGTCATAAGAGATTTAATCTCTTCCTTGAGTCTCACAACCAGATTCTCTGAGTCTCGCAACCAGATTCTTGAAGAAAGTCTCTGATTTTCAGCCTTTACCTGTTCCAGTTCCTGAATGGTTCTGCTGAACTCTCTGCTCAGCAGAATCTGCTCCTCTAGTAGATCATTGTATGCTTGTACCACGTCTAGAGGTTCATCTGTGACCGAGCATGTGTCGTGTGTGCTATGTGAAGAAGAGGTTATATTAAGTTTCGAGTTTACCACAGCCTCTTCTCCGGCCATTAGACAGTATTCTGCAGTTGATTCAGGATCTGACTCTCCGACCTCAATGGCGACAAATGCAGCTTCATCTTCAGAAGAATACATGAATGTATCTTCCTCGATTGAGTCATCGGATATCTCTCCGACGATGTAGGCTTGCCTTCTTCGGGCAAGTTTCTCGCGTCTGGCATGTCGTTCTGTTCTTTGAGCAGCTGAGAGTTCGGGACAATCGTACTGATAGTGTCCCTCCTTCTTGCATTTATAACACACAGAGGATATGTTGCCTTTTCAAGCTGAGTCGTTGGATGGACTAGCAGCAGGTTCTGAGTTCCTGCAATCAGTAGAAGGTTTAGATTCTTCCCTTTTTCGATAATCCTTTTTACCTGAGGGAGAATCTCTGTGGTATTTCTTCAGCTTCCTAACTCTTTCCTTTTCTCTTTGATATTTGAGAGCCATGAGTGTAAGCTGGTTAGTAGATGATGTCTCAGAAGACTTAGCATCTGTCGTGGCTACTTCCTTGCTGGAAGAAATAGGGCTGGCTCCAGTTTTGCTGACTGTTTCTTTGAAAGCATGATCTATCTGAGTGTCAGCTGGAGCACTGGAACATCGTTGGGGTAGGCTGTGCTCAAATTCCTACGTCTTTAATTCTGAAAATATAACATCAGGGGTTAGAGCATTAAGATCTGAGCGACGTAAATAAGTAGCAAAAGGAAGCCACTTCAGTCGAGGTAGCGCTCTCAAGATCTTCGTGTTCATCTCTTTGTTGGTGAACGTCCTCCCCAGCCCGTTGATCACTTTGATCTGGTTGGTAAATCTGACGCTTAGCTCGTCAATGGTCTCGTTGAGCTCTATGGGAAATGTATCGAACTATTGTAGCTCTAGCTCGAGCTTATTTTCTTTGATCTGCGGGGTTCCTTGGCTCAGTACAGCCAGGGCATCCCAAAGTTCTTTTGCCGTCTTACAATCTTGCACCCTCCCGAGGTGTGAATCACTGAGCGTAGTCAGGATTGCATTCCGCGCAACTCGGTCGAGGTTGTACAGCTTTTTCTCTTCTGGCATGAAGGCTGATTTGTCTTTTGCAACTTTAGCACCAGTCTGTGCTCCTACACCTCCCAGAGCTGCAAATTGTACGCTGTCGATCATGGGAATGATGGGTCCTGTCTCTAGGACGTCCGTCATGCTGTCATGCAGCGATGCAAGTTGCGCCAACATTCTCATGCACCATACCGTATAGTTCTCTACGGAGAACACCGGCACCATCCGAATACCTGACATGTTAGACATTTTGGGTAAGAGTATAAGGATGTACGAAGAGATGCTTGTTCAGTGAAAAACATTTTCAAGATCTGTTCGAGAAGACCAGTAGTTTCAGAACCGATGATCAGAAGAACACCGTGGCTCTGATATCAATTGTTGGTCCGGAGACGAGAGTCAGGTGTAGAGGGGGGGTGAATACACCTGAGTACTATTTCTTTTTCTCTAACACGAAGGACAGCTGAGCTGTAGGTTGCTACTGATGAACAGTGCCAAATAGTAACCTTCTAATCGCGGGTCAGAGTGTGCCAACTACTGAGTCTCTCCTACTGACTTTTGTTAGTTCTTGATTCTCAGTCGCTGACTTAGTGCGGATAAGTGTGTAGGGCCTGGAGATTCGTCTCAGTTGAAAACCTGATTTTCACAAGTTAAATAATTTTGGTTAGTGCACTTTTAGAATACGTTTTATGCAAGATATGAGTTTGTAAGATATTTGAATGCGATGCAATAAAACAGTAAACAACACAAGCAATTTTTAACGTGGTTCGGATACGCAAGATCCTACGTCCACGGTCCTGCTGAACAGGAGGTCTTGTTGATTTATCTTGAGCAAGCCTCAGCAAGGTATCTGTGCACTGGACATACCCTTCTAAGTTATAGTCCTTAGCGACTTTTACAAATCAAACTTAAGTTTGAAGGGGATGGGATTTTCTCCAACTATGAAGGAGTTCTTACAATAAGAACAGTCACTGAAAGGAACTCCTTCGAGATTCTAAGCTATAGATATAAACATTGAGCTTAGATAGAGAAGAGGGATCTAAAGAAAGAAACTCTAAAGAGAAGAACTAAAGATGCAGTCTCTATCTTCTTCGTCTGAGTCGGCTGATAAAGATGTTCAACTGAGTGTAGTCAGCTGATGACTCTGAAGGTACTGAGCTTTGTATAATGAGTTATTCTACTGATGTCGGTCAGCTGATAAGGTATCTTCTACTGAGCGAAGATCAGCTGATGACTTAAGAACACAAGCTCTTACACTGATGACGTGGGGTTCTGGAAAGTAAGCTTCCTACTGAAGATCTGTCCAACATTTTACCCCGTACAGGACTTAGACACAAACGATAATAAAAATAAAATCTGTCTAGCCTATTACATCATCTAGTCATATCGACACTACACTACTGATACGAGCTGGGTTTTGGGATCCTCAATTCCATAGCATGAAACACTATGATTTCCCCCAATACTGTTTTACCCAATAAATTGCTAAGTATCTTCTACTGACTCATAACCCAACATGAAGAAACTGCACAACCTCGACCGAGTCGCTCGTAAGGCTATACTAATGACACTCAGTGACTCTTATCTCGGGAGGGTGCACGACTTCAAGACAACTAAGGAGCTATGGGATGCTCTCGCAATGCTGAGCCAAGGAACTCCACAGATTAAAGAAAACAAACTGGAGTTGGAGCTGCAAAAACTCAAGGCATTCGCCATGCTTCCAGGGGAGTCCATAGATGATTTCAGCGCGCGATTTACGAATCAGATCAACATCATCAATGGACTGGGGAAGACATTCAGCAACAAGGAGACCAACACAAAAATTCTACGGGCTCTTAGCAGACCCAAGTGGTATTCTTTTGCTACGTGTATGAGGAGAATTGACTTGACTTCTGTTACTCCTGACTATATCTTCTCAGAACTTAAAGCAGAGGAGTTCGAGTTCAACCTCCCACACACTCCCGGTGCTGAAGCTGAAATGCTAATAGATCATGCTTATAAGGCATCAGCTAGCACTCCCGGAGCAAATCCCTCAGCAATAAGCCAGTCAGCTGGAAGCTCAGTGACTATACCCACTGCTGACAACTTGGCTGAGAAGTATGCTCTCCTTGCGGTGAAATACCAGAAGGAGAAAGAGATGTTCAAACGGAAGATGAAAAGGCTTCCCAAAAGTTTCAAGGTAAGAGAGATAATAATCGCTCGAATAGTGAATCTAAATCTCTGATTTAATAATCCAAACTTGTCTGACAGCCTTGATGGCTTCAGACTTCTTCTTTCCCTTGTTTTCAGTAACCTTGTCCACTAAGCTAGGAGGAGCTGACTTCTTAGTGTTTCGGGTTTCAGCTTTCTTCTTTCTCTGAACCTTAGGTCTTCTGACTCTTGGCTCATAGTAGTACGAACCGTACTGAGCTGGATGAGTTAACTGTTGATGGCCATACTGCTCGGCCCATCTGACCTTCTTGGTTTCCCCTGAAGTTTCTTTGTGTGTTTGGGGTTAGAACCATGGGTCATCTTCTTTTTGCTCGGCTGAGGTGCTAGAATTTTCAGCTTGTTCTTTGTCAAGATTAATTTGGAATTTCAGTGATTAATTATTAAAGCCTAAGTCTCACAAAAACATTAAAGTGTGTGTGCTTCACATCTCGTTGGACCCTAAATAATTTAGCTACACATACTAGTCCGACTGGGCAACTGGACGACTAAACTGGGCAATAAATAAAACATGCTTAAATTCGGAAATAATATGCACGAATTTAAAGGTACCGAATTGAAACGAAATCGAAATACAAGTAAAACATAAATGAAACTTGAGATTTAAAGGTACCGAGTGATGAAATTGAGTCTCCAAACCCAAAAAAATAAGAACAATCTTCAATGATAAACAATAAAATATGAAAAGTAGTGTTTGTTTCTTCCATTCTCCTAACTATGATGAACGGTCTTCTTCCTTCTCGGTTGTTGTCTCTCTCGCTGATCTTGAGTGAATAATGGATAAAATTTGTAATTTTCATTCACCGCTTGGCTTATATATGGCTGCTCTCTTAATCCTTACACATGGATTCATC
The DNA here is from genome assembly GCA_028984105.1 of Lavandula angustifolia. NCBI lineage: Eukaryota > Viridiplantae > Streptophyta > Magnoliopsida > Lamiales > Lamiaceae > Lavandula > Lavandula angustifolia. The sequence continues at coordinate 791,707 of CM054825.1, read as the reverse complement.
TCATGAGAAAAACGATACAACGGGGTCAAGATAGTGGCTCACAGGCTGCCCCAAACAAGAAAAATAGACAGATGATGAAGGAAAAACGCATAATCAGAATGTAATCATGCCCATAAAATGCAATTCAAAGTCGGAAACCTAGCTCTGCTACCAATTAAAGGATTAAGGAATTTGATACTTGTGTCCTTGAGTTGTGCTTTGATTGTTGCTCGCGTACATGGTCTTCTCTCTCTCTTAAAGTTGTCTCAGCTATGATATCAATTTATATCTTATTAATTCAACCAATTATGTAGTCTTCTGTGATCTACAACACACTACACAATCTAACTTTTGTACAAGATAATAGGACTTAACATGTCCAAATATAAATAATCAGATAGGAAAACAAACAGTGGATAGAAATAACATTGTATACAAGCATAAAAGTTGCTTCCAGTATACAAAATTCCAACAAGCAGCTGATAGGTTCAGTACCTTATTATTCTCAGTTGTTTGGACTCAATGTTTGAAGACTCAGTAGGACTGCTTAGAATCTACTGAATGTGTGTTGAATATCATAAGGAATCGGCCTACAAACTGAATCTCTCATATAAATGTCAGTAGAGGACAACTCAGTTAAAGTGTCTGAGGTAATAGAGGAAGTCAACTCAGCATCAGTCTTGGAGTTTGAACAAGCCTAAACTACCATTCTACCTCGACCAGTGAGGAGCTGCCAACACTGTACTTGCACTAACATAAAGCTGCCCTCAAGATTGAAAAAAAGAGAATCTCTACAATATCATTCAAAATTTGAGATGGCTGTTATTCCTGTCGGTTTTCATATGTGGCTAGGTCTCCTCAAACTGATCTTTTCATGAGTCAAGACAATAAATAGGGATCGATCTTAAAGCATTAAAGACACCGGGAACACCAAGCATTCAAGTATTCAAGCTCTAGCAATTTCAAAGCAAACCCAGCGAAGAACTTTTTGCATAGATAGATATCTTAAACAATTCTTCAATCTAGAGGATTTTAGTTCCCATTCTCTATCATCTAAGCAAACATTATTAGATCATAAGCTTAGACATCAAAGGAGTACATGTCTTGAAATGTTCTTATTGTAACAAGTCCTTCTCAGTTGGTGAATCTCAAACCTTGTCTTCAAACCCCTTTGTAAAGTTGCTAGGATTATAACTAGTGATCTATCTTGTGCATGGATCGACTGAGCCTTGCTCAATATAATTAATTCAAGACCTCCAAGTAATTCAGGACAGTGGACACAAGATCTTGCGTATCCGAACTACTTTAAAAACTGTATGTGTTATTTATTATTTTATTGCTTTTCTGTTCATCCTGCATAAAACTAATTTGCAAAATCCATAAGTCTAGATATTCAGTAAAACCTTATTACACGCACAAGCGTAACTGAAACAGTTTGCAGTAGCAACGTTTTTCAAAAGAGACGAATAAATCAGGCCTACACATTCCGCACAATTTCTTGTACTGAGTTTACTATGGACTGACTGAAGTTAGTAAACAGTGTTTAGTATCTTGAATCACTTTACCTACGCGAAAAAGCTAAATTAGGTAACTAAACTATTCAGTAACCATATTCAGTAAAAGACTGACTTTCCCGTTTGAGTTTTGAACTTGGACTTAGGTGTATTCACCCCCCCCCCCCCCCATACACATGAAGACTCGTCTCTGGACCAACAAATATAATTTTAATGATAAGGTTTTAATTTGGATCCCAAAACTCTGATTGGTGAAGAACCAAGATCAGTGTATAAGCTGTTAGGATTAGGCACCTGATATGCTAGGATCTCGCATTATTTTTATCGTTCCTGCCACGACGCTTCTGAACAAGTCGTGTTGTTCCTGACTCGTTAGCAATTAAAGGTTGAAGAAGCAATATCACCGGACTCTGTCAGGATTCAATCTCCCCGATCGTGACGGATCCTATTCCTAATCTTTTCCGAGTCCCTAATGAATCAGTAACTGATGATTACTGATGTTAATACTGCTGATTCATGAGTGTCAGGTCAGTCCTAATAGTACGAGGTACTATTCAAGAATTGATACAAAGTCAACTACTAGACAAACCTCGATCTATGAGAAACTATCAACATTGGTCCTAATCTAACATAAAATACAGTAAAGCTTTTAACTTTGTAAAAGAAAAGAATCTATGTAGTGCTATTCAAACTAAAGAGAAGACGGTTTGCTAGTCGTCTAGCTATAGTGAGCATGTCATCCTCCAATTGATCTATTCACCAGCTACGACTATGAATAGAGAAGATCTATATTTTATATAAGACACGAACAAGAACATAAATGATCAAGCATATATACCCTAACATTCTCAAAATCATACACAACGAAGAACTTAGGTCAGATTCATATCCATTCAGTTCTTCACTCAAGAGTGAATTAGTTCGCCTCTCTATTTCCCTAAGATAACCTTGAACTATCATACACTTAGAGTGGAAGGAGTTCATGTATTGAACTATTTTATTTTAAGAATTTATTGAGTTTGAAATACTCAAATACCCAGCTTGTTTGAGCCTTGAAAAGTTTCTTAGGACTATAAATAGGTCGTACTATATCCAATGTATAGACTAAATGAACCTGTTCAGTATAAATACAAGCCCTCCTAGAAATATGAAAGTGGACATAGAATCTTGTGTATTCGAACCACTTTAAAATCGTGTGTTCTTGACTGTTTTATTGCATACTGATCATTATGCACTGAACTGCTTTCTTAAAATCATACAAATGTTGGATTTTAGTAAAACCGTTAAGACACGCACAAGCATATATTTGAATAATTTAAAGCAAACGATATTTTTCAAACGAGACCATAAAACTCGGGCCTACACATTCCGCAAGTTACTTATACTGAACTACTCGTGAACTAAATTTAGTCAATGAACAGTACTTAGTAGACAGTATAACTTTGAAACGTGATTAGGAACCTTATTAGATGAACGAAATCTCAAATTCAGTGAATATTGTTCAGTACCATACTGACTTCCGCGTTTGAGTTTGAAACTTGAACTCATGTGTATTCAATTCACCCTCCCCAAACCCGACTCGAAGTCTCATATCCGGACTAACAATACATATAGATAACTGCATCATGATATGTGGTAACATGCATTAAATAAATTCAATAATTACATCATGGTGTGGTACAGCTTACGTCAGACGACTTTAAGATCTGATGTGAGAGAGATAAATGCATCATGATATGTAGTAGAGCTCGCATTCGACCACTTCTAACGAGAGATATAAAGAAGAGATAGATAGAGAAGAGAGAAGAAAAAATTTTATACATATATAGGAAAAGGTGCATAAATACCCACAAACTTAACCTTAAAGGGAAAATATATCCCTAAAGTATGTTATGGGGCACAAATACCATCCAACTTATTAAAGTAGTGCAGATACAACCTTGATTTAACACATCAAAAGTTTGTGACTTTCTTCTCTGGCCTTAGAACATTCTTCCTACTTCTCTCTTCAGCGTTTCCTCTTCTCTATCATTAAAAAATAAAATAAAAATTGTGCAACAAAATCATCCTCTTCTTGTGCACTGCATTTCTGGCCGCGCTCGATTGAGATTTCAGATGCCTAGGTGTTTCTTGCGTAAGTTTCTTTCTTGTTTTGGATAATATATGTGGGCTTGTGTGTTGATTTTTGGTGTTGGATGCCTAGGTCTCGCAGTGCTTTGAGGTTTCTTGTTGGGATCATTATAGATTTGTTTATTTGTAATCTATTATTTATTGAGATTTGTGTGTTGGTTTATATTCAATTTTTTATTAGAAGGGTTTGCTTTAGAAAGCAAAATTAATTAAGGTACACCAGCAGAGTTGCGTTGGAGTAGCATATTTTAAGAAGAAATGATAAGTTTTGCAATTGATCGATAATCAAGCTTCAAAACCTAAATTTTCATTTTGTTTTAATTTCCCCCTGTGTGTAATATCAAGTTGGTTTTTTATTAATTTTGCAAGTATATTTTAATGTTGCAATTAATTGAATTTACTCCAAATTTTTTATTAGGTGAAATAATTATCAATGAAGAAATAATATGCATATGAGATATGAGGGAATATAAGTTGATTAAGTTGAAGAAATCAACTGTGGAGATTTTGGAAGAAAAACTTCTTCTTTTTAATTTTTTTGGCTTTCATCGTGATTCGTAATTAAAAAATCTTTTGAGTTCTTATTGCTATGTAATTTTTTTTTCGATATCCTGTTTCATTGTACCTTGATTTTCAGTTATCAATTGAATAAGATTTATTAATATAATTAGTACATATAGGATAAAGTTAGAAATATTATTTTCTAGTAGAACAAAATTATAATCTCCTAAATATTTTGTTGTTATTTGACTTTGAAGGATTTTTTTATTCCTTGATTTTCGCTTCACACTCTATAGGAATTATCTATGAAATATTTTTTTTATTCATAACGATCGTTTAGATTATTTAACTTAAGGGTCATATCTGCACTACTTTAATAAGTTTGAGGGTATTTGTGCTCCACAACATACTTTACGGATATATTTGTCCTCTAAGGTGAAGTTGGGTATTTATGCACCTTTTCCCTACATATCTTGATACATCCTTTATTCATTTGTTTTTTTTTTAAAAACACACTTATTTTACATTAAAGATCTAATGAATCTTAATTCTTTACGACTTTTGATTTTTTTGTAATACTTAATTGCTTTTAATAATACTCTCATGTTAGTATAAGGGTTAAAGACGTTAAACCCCCTCGACTATTGAATTTGTACACTTTACCCCCTGAACTATAAAATTATACACTATACACCCTCAACTATCAAAATTATTGCAGACAACTAAATTCCGGCAAAATACTCATATACACCGGTTGATTCAGGGGTATTGTCGTCTTGAATTTTTTATTTTGTACAGTTTACCCCCTTGACTATTTGATTTTGGCAATTTACCCCCCTAGACTATCAATTTTGTGTAATGTACCCCTAAACTAATATATAAAACTTAGAATATGTATGGATTTAAAAAAAATATCTTGAATTTATATGTTGATCTAATCTATATAGCTAATGTTTTAAATTTAATTTTCCTTGTTAATGAAAATTAACAAATCAAACACAATATATAGCTTTTAGAATTTATAAATTTAAGAAATAAAATTCAAGATATTTTTTTAATTTTCATTAATAAAATTTAAGCTATATATAGTGTTTGATTTGTTAATTTTCATTAACAAGGAAAATTAAATTTAAAACATTAGCTATATATAGATTAGATCAACATATAAATTCGAGATATTTTTTTAAGATCCATACATATTCTAAGTTTTATATATTAGTTTAGGGGTATATTACACAAAATTGATAGTCAAGGGGGTAAATTACACAAAATAAAAAATTCAAGACGATAATACCCCTGAGTCAACCGGTGTATATGAGTATTTTGCCGGAATTTAGTCGTCTGCAACAATTTTGATAGTTGAGGGGGTATAGTGTATAATTTTAATTCATGGGGTAAAGTGTACAAATTCAATAGTCAAGGGGGTTTAACGTCTTTAACCCGTACAATATCGAACTTCTCATGAAATAATGTTGCAAAGAGCAGTATAATTAAGCTAATAATTAGGTATAATCTTTTAAAGCAGCTTATGAGTGTAGCTGTTTTTATCATCATATATATTTTGCAATAATTGGGGAAATTGCGATCATTATCCATGGATTATACCTCTTATTTATAAATGTTAATTAACAGTAATAGTTGATAGTTGATTAATGATCAAATTAGTAAAAGAAGAAGATAAAGAGTGCGGATTGCTGATGGTCCGTCTCTGCTATTCATTTCGGCATTAATTTCATCAATTGAAAATCTATTAATCTGACTCTTGCATTGAGCTGTTTTGGTCTTATAATTTAACTTCCATTGATTAACCAAAAGAATAAATTATGATTTTATGATCAATAATCTATTGCAGTTGATTTGGATATTGTTGGATGGGATGAGATGTCCAGAAACATTTTGGAGATGTATGTTGATGTTGTGCTTCACTATAGCTAATGCATGTTAATATATACATAGAGTGTGCGTTGATGAGTTTTTACCTGGCCTACGAAATCGAACTGAACTGCTCAAGAGTACGTAGGTGCGGTCCGTGCAAGGTTTTAGCACCTAGTTTTAAAGAACTATCCGAGAAGTACGAGGATGTTGTGTTCTTGAAACTGGACTGCGACCAAGAAAACAAGGTACGCGTTGCATTAATTATCCTAGTTCTGATAGGTTGGGAATGTGGATATGGACCTGAATTAGAACTGCAGCCATTGGCGAAGGAGTTGGGGATCAAGCTGGTTCCTACATTCAAGATACTCAAGGATGTAATGGTTGTTAAAGAAGTTACAGGAGCCAAATTCGATAATTTAGTCGATGCCATTGAGACGGCTAGATAATTAAGTCTATCTCATTACTCAAATTTGTATCATTACTGGGTAAAACCGTTGTAGCTTGGTATCAATGTGCATTTTTATAACACACTCCATCATTTGCGGTATATACAGCAGAATTAACAATGGATATAGGGGCTATAAGCTTCATATCGTCTTCTCTATAACATTTAAAATTAAAAATCACCAAACAAATAAACTAGAGAAGGACTAGTGTGCATCATGTTGCACATGCAACATGATCCAATTTTCAATTTTGATCCGGTTTGACCCGGTTTTCCACTTTATTTAAAAATAAATAAAAAAATAAAAAAAATCTTCTTTTTCACTCCCGTCTCCTCCCCTCCCCACTACCCCTTTCTCTCTCTCCTCTCTTTCTCTTTCTCTTTCTCTCTGCATCTCACCTCTCTCTCTCTCTCTCTCTCTCTCTCTCTCTCTCTCCACTCCCCTCTCTCTCTCTTTCTCACTCCCCCCTCTCTCTCTCTCCACAGTCCTCCCGATCTCTCCGCCTCCGCCTCCGATCTCTCCAATTTCTCCGATTGTTGAGTGAATTTACCCCTACCGATCACGTCCTGGCCTTTTCAAATTAGGGGAGAACAATCTGGCAAATAACAAAATCCCTATTTCGAGAAAGTAAGGTCGAAAATGGATGTGGATTTCTGGGCTGCAAGGGTTCGTAGGCATATTCCTTCAATTGAGTCTTCTACGCTTGGAAATTCTGATAAATTATTTTGTATATAAGTTTATTTATTGAATAGTTTGAGGATTTCTGATTTGTGTTAAGGATTTTCTCAATTGGTTTGTGAAATTGGATTTTGATTTCCATTATTGATCTGTTTTTTCGCTCAAAATCAACTACTTCTTCAGTTAAGGGTTTTACTTCTGGGCTGTGAATTTCCACTAGCCTTCCATAGATTAACATGGTAGTGGTGTTGAAATAGTTTATCTTTGAGGAGAAGAGCCAAATTGAAAAGGGCCTAAGTATCCTAATTTTTCATCTTAGACAGATTTTGTGTTGAAATGCTGGTTATTATGTTTTTCTTAGATTGGTTTGGTTCGAGTGATGCATGATCTATTTGGAGTTTGATTTATTTGCGTTTTTATTTTTCGAAGAGTTGTTGGGGGAAAGATGAGATCTTCATGGGCAGATACTGTTGATAATGTAGCTAGTGGATCTTCCGAAAAGGCTTAGGCTTAGGATCTTCCGCAATGTATTCCGACAACATGACTTGTCTTTTGTTCGATTTTTTTTTTCTTTTGGTTTTGGTATCAATTGAGAATTCTTTTGATGAATTGAAACATGATTTGCTTTTGGTTTGATTATTGAACAATTTTGGTGCTCCATATGGTTTCTGAATGTTAATTTGTGTGCATTTTCGTCTAGAAATGTATCTTTGCTCCTTCGCTTCTGAGTTTGTTAAGATTTTATCGTGACACGTTCTTTTATCGTGATTGACACGTTCTTTTATCGTGATTGACACGCACAGTAGAGACAATTGACACTCTGCTCTCTATTGTGAATTATGTCTTAACCAAACACTCTGCGCATCATTGACATATTCTTTTATCATGATTGACACACACAGTAAAGACAATTAACATTCTACTCTCTAATGTGAATTATGGCTTAAAAAGACACTTCGGTCATCATTGACACGTTCTTTTGTCATGACTGACACGAATAGCACATACAATTGACACTCTGCTCTCTACTGTAAATTACGGTTTAAACAGACACTTTGTTCATCATTGACACGTTCTTTTATCATGATTGACACGCACAATAGAGACAATTGACACTCTGTTCATCATTGACACATACAATCGTTATTTTTTCATGATTGACACAAACAACATAGACAATTGATATTTTTTTTATAAACAAATGACACTTTTTTTTGAAACAAATCGCATTTTTTTTAAAATAATTGATAGTCAATAAATGATATTTTATTCAAATACTAATGATATTTTTGTTTGTTATGATTGACACTTTGGATAAAAAATAAATGACACATTTATTCATTACAAATGACACGCCTTACTTATCAAAAAAATTGAAAAAAAAATAAAAAAATTTGTTTGTTACGATTGACACTTTTGTTTGTTACAATTGATACTTTCGTATGCAAAGAGTGACACACTCATCCTTAAAATAAATGGGAAAAAACGTTAAAAAATGAAAAAAAAAAGAAAAAAAAATTTAATTTAAAAAAAAATTGTTTGTTGCGATTGACACTTCCGTATGCAAAGAGTGACACGCCCGTCCTTAAAATAAAGAGAAAAAAAATGTAAAAAAAAAATAAAAAATAAAAAATTAAATTTGTTTTTTTTTAAAAAGGATTAATGATGTCATGCTGACATCAGCGGGTCAATACGGGTCAAAGTGAGTCAATGGGTCAAATACGGGTCAAAGTGGGTCAAAATTTGGGTAATTGGATCATGTTGCATGTGCAACATGATGCACACAAGTTTTTGCCAATAAACAATAGTCCTTCAGCGAAATTATTTTCCTTCTTTTTATATCTTCAAACTACCGGTTTAACTCATTTAACAATTAACATTGCCTCTCCATGCATGATCGCACTTGAATTAACGATTGTGCTATGCTATGTATATTACAAAATCATTTTATGCTAATAGTTCTTAATTAGTAAATCTAAAAAGATTTGCCTAAAAAATTATAAATTTTGAAAAATTGTCCATTCATTAAAAAGAGATGGACTAGTGTCCACCATGTTGCACATGCAACATGATCCAATTGCTCAATTTTGACTCATGTTTGACCCGTTGACCCGCTTTGACTCATGTGTTGACCAGTTTTTTTTTTTCTTATTTATTTTTTTTTCATTTTTTTTTTTGCTTTTTTTTTCGTTTTTTTAATTTTTTGTCTTTTTTTTCATCTTTTTTGTTTTTTCCTTTTTTTTCGTCTTTTTGTTTTTTGGCCTTTTTTATTTTTTTTCGTTTTTTCCGTCTTTTTCGCATTTTTTCATATTTTTTTTTACTTTTTCGTTTTTTTTCGCCTTTTTCGTTTCTCGTCTTTTTTCATTTTTTCGTCTTTTTTGCCTTTTTTCGTTTCTTTTTCTTTTTTTTTGTCTTTTTCGTCTTTTTCGTTTTTTCATTTTTTTCGTCTTTCCGAAAATACAAAGAATGACACGATACTTTTTTCGTTTTTTCGTTTTGAAATACAAAAAATATTTTTCGTTTTTTTCCCCTTTATTATAAGGACGAGAGTGTCACTCTTTGTATACAAAAGTGTCGTTTGTTCTAAACAATAACACTTTTGTTCGTTTGTTCTAAACAATAACACTTTCATTCGGGACAATTGATACTTTTGTTTATTACGATTGACACTTTAGGTAATATTTCTGGTTATTATGCTTCATATTGATTAGTAGATGAAAGTGACACGTTCCTTAATTCTGAGTGTCAATTTACTTCAGTGTGATTAACACTTTAAGATAAATGACACTTTCGTTCGTTGTAATTGACACTTTTTTCATAAACAAATGACATTTTTTTCGAAACAAATCGCATTTTTTTAAAAATAATTGATATTCTATAAATGATATAAATGACACTTTATTCAAATACAAATGACACTTTTGTTTGTTACGATTGATACTTCGGATAAGTAACAAATGACATATTTATTCATTACAAATGACAAACCTTCCTTATTAAAAAAATTGGAAAAAAAATAAAAAAAAATTATTTGTTACGATTGACACTTTTGTTTATTACGATTGACACTTTCATAAGCAAAAAGCGACACGTCCGTCCTTAAAATAAAGGGAATAAAAATGAAAAAAATTTTGTTTGTTGCGATTGATACTTTTGTTTGTTACGATTGACACTTTCGTATAAAGAGTGACACGTCCATCCTTAAAATAAAGGGAAAAAAAGTTAAAAAAACGTTTAAAAAAACGTAAAAAAAATAAAAAATAAAAAATTAATGATGTCATGCTGATGTCAGCGGGTCAAACACAGGTCAACGGGTCAAATACGGGTCAAAGCGGGTCAAAATTAGGTAATTGGATCATGTTGCATGTGCAACATGATGCACACAAGTTTTTGCCCATTAAAAATATGGCGAGATAGAGAGAGGCAAAAGTTATCTCATATTCACGTAGGGGATGAGCAGGGGCGGAGCCATTAATGAGCTGCACTAGGCTCCAGCCCAGCCCAAGTCTCAAATTATCAAATATCTGATAGCAAACTTTCCATAGTATGCTAGTAGCTGAGTGGTTCAGCACCCTTTTCCTTATCAAATAGGCACGAGCTCCACTCCCAGTTCTTGCATATTCCTTTTTACCTATTATTTTTACTGTCCTTTTTATTTATTATCTTAGTTTTTTCACTGTCCTTCATTATTCTTATTTTTTACTTATTATCTTATTTTTTTTCTTAGTCCTTTCCTATTTTACCTTTTCGTCCTTATTTCGTTCTCCTTTTTTCTTCCTAACTTTTCTTACTTACATCTCTTGTGTTTTCTTAATCGTTTCATATTTTGTATACTTATCTTTTTATTTGTATTACTTTGGTAGCTCGCAGTGTCTTTGTTATCTTTTAACTAATTTATATTTTATTTTAATTAATCTCTACTACCACCTTTATTTATTTATACTTGGATTTATTGATTTTTTTTCTCAACTTAAAAAACTGAAAATTAGGACAATACTTTCATTTTCTTTGACATATATTACGTATGTTTAGTTTTTTATTTAATTATTAGGTAGTTTATTCATGTGCTTTCAATGTTCCATGTATTTACTTGTGTTTTCAAATTAAGCTTTGACTTTGTTTAAAAAATATCTCATATAATTTTTTTAGTTAATATGTAGTGATTATTTTTTGTTTCTACTTTCTAATTTCATATAATTTGTTTTAACATGATAGTGCTAACTATTTATATTCAACTTAATATTGAATATTGTAAATTATACGAATTAATTATTGAAGTATTTTGGTATGTAAAGAATAATGTGGCGAAGTTTACTTTTCAGCCCACCCCACTATCGAATCCTGGCGCTGGCGCCGCCCCCGGGGATGAGAGAGATTTATTTCTCTTCCTTCCATTTGAAAAATGAAGGTAACAGAGAATGACTAAATTTAGACACCTCCCCGTTTCTTCCGTTGATTAATCTTGGCAAGTCAACCACAAATATTTTTCCCTTGGACTATCCATACATCTTGGTATAGCTTGGGTTTCTTATTATTTTGATCCACATTTCTTTGAGACGCGGCGATGATGGATTCATGGAGGAGGCATTTATTTTGTGTTTTAATTTCGTCGTTGTTGATTGAGCTGGAGGGAAATGTGGTGTTTAAAGTTCAACACAAGTATGGTGGCAGCGTAAAGGGAAAGGCACCGATTGCAGTGTTGAAGGCCCATGATTCTCGGCGGCATGGCAGGGTTCTTGTCGGTCTTGATTTTCAGTCAGGGGGTGATGGATCTCCTACGGATGCTGCGTGAGTTTAATGCAAATGGAATGGATGTATTTGCATACTGTATGCCCTCATGCTAATGGTTATTATTCAATATATTTTTGCAGGCTCTATTACACCAAAATAACAACTGGTACTCCTCCAGTTGACTATCATGTACAGGTTGACACAGGAAGTTATATTCTATGGGTGAATTGCCATAATTGTGACAAGTGTCCCACTAAAAAGTGATCTTGGTGTATGTTTCCTCTTCCATTTTCAATTTGTAGCTAGCTAGCTAGGTTTTGACTTTTGATTTGACCAGATATCCTTGAAGCAATATAATATGGAGGCCTCCTCCACTGGAAAGATCATCACTTGTGATCAAGAATTTTGTGGCACGGTATTTAATAGTCCAAATCCAAATTGCAAGGCTGGAATGAAGTGCGAATACTCTGTTACTTATGGTGATGGGAGCAAAACTGAGGGTTACTTTGTGAGAGATAACTTCAAATTTGACCAAGTAACTGGAAACCTGCAAACCTCAGCAATGGATGGATCCATAGCATTTGGGTAAATTTCTTACAACTCTTGTCTTGCATGTATCAACTAGATAGATACATAATTATGTTCCTCTTTTTGTCCAAGGTAGGTGCTCAGCTAAGCAAACTGGAGATTTAGGTACATCGTCTCAGGCTGTTGATGGGATTGTGGGTTTTGGACAAGCAAATACATCCATGCTTTCACAGCTTGCTTTGTCCTGAAAGGTGAAAAAGATATTTTCACATTGCTTGGATGGTAACAAGGGTGGTGGCATATTCGCTATTGGAGAGGTTGCGCAACCTAAATTAGTTAACACGCCACCAGGGGCGGATCCAAGGGGGGGCGGGTGGGTGCGACCGCCCCTCGAATTTTTGTGCAATACTACGAGTTATTTTTTATTTCTAGTAATTTTTATACTTGTTCCAATTAAATTTTCGACCCCCCCGAAATTTTTAAATTTGTTATCCTAACTTTGAAATTTTTAAAAAAAACGTATATTAAGTGTCACATATTTTAGTGGAGGTGTAGATTTTGAGTTTTGGATACCTAGTTTGGTAGAGTCAACTTATATAACTTGATGCAATTAATATATTATTTTTTTGTTTAATGCAATTAATATACTATGTTTGTGTTTTCTTTTTTCATGTACTTACTGATATAAAATTAAGAATATTTGAAGTATAAATAAACTATCATTTAAATACTTATTAATTCCTCAGTTAGATATTGGTATTCTTCATAATTTCCTCAACTAAATTTAGAGTGATGTCAAAATAGGATTGTGTACTATATTTTTCGGATAAATATAAAAAATATATGAGTTATTCATGAAAGAAGAATATAATCCTTAAATAAGCCATAAAGAATAAGTATAATTAGATTTAAGTAGAAAAATGTGCTAAACAAAATTTTTCAGGGGCTCCGCCCCCGAACCCCCGTACAAAGAAAACTCAAGCCCCAATAAATTTCGCCCCCCCTAACCAAAAATCATGGATCCGCCCCTGCACGCCACTAGTTCCAAATCAGTAAGTCACTTCCTTACGAATATCTTTTCTAGCTCACCATCATCTGATTAAACATCTAATCTTTTGGTAGGGCTCATTATAATGTTGTTCTGAAGGGAGTCCAGGTGGGCGATAAGCATATAGACCTCCCAGCAGGTTTACTAGGCATTGGATCCCCCAGGAGGGCCATAATTGATAGTGGTAGTACCCTTGCCTATCTTCCGTCCGACGTTTATCAGCACGTTATTGATGAAGTATGTCTCCCCCATTCATTATTTACCATTCAACCATGCAGTTTCTCAATACATTTCCATCTATCTATTTTTAGATGAGTGAGCAGCAACCAAGTATGAAAATTCATATGGTTGAGAATGAGTTCAAATGCTTTTGGTACACTGGCAAGTAAGTATTATCAGTAACCGCGTAAGCTTTCTCTAAATGTGCTCCGGCATCTGCAATTTCTGTACTACATACGTAGAGCTTTCTGTGCTCCGGCATGTGCTCCGGCATCTGCAATTATCAGTAACCGCGTAAGCTTTCTCATAGGAGGTATGACTTGATTTCCTGAACTCGTGCTAACTTAGTCAATGCCTTAAACATCGTCTATGACTTGCAGATATCGCCTTATCAGACAATCTTGTTGTATACGACCTGGAAAATCAGACAATTGGATGGGCACAGTATAATTGTGAGTATATGTGGTGGCACTTTTTAAACTTTGTTTTCCCCACTACTGTTGGAGGCTATGTCATACAAATCATCATTAGGATACCTGCGACTAATTAAAAGAGTAAGCACTTGTTAGTTCTAAGTGATAATATCAGGGCTGTAAACGAGTTGAATAAATTTAGGCTCATGATCGTTGTTTTTTTACCCAAGAACCACACTCTGAACGACTTTTTTTCAAATCAGATCATTTACATTTCTAAATCCAATCTCAGGTTCATCCAGCATCAAGGTGAAAGATGAAGGGACTGGAAACACTTATGATGTGGTCGCCCATGACATATCTTTGGTCCCCACCCCATTGAGGGCTAATGTCGTGTCGGTCCTCGTGTTGGTAGCTACTGTCCTCGTTCTGCTGGTAGCTACTGTCCTCGTTCTGCAGGTTATATGAACGAGACTGCTCGTGATCGTGTCGTGTTGTTTTGTATAAAAGACACAAGGGCTTTACACTCAACTTCCAAGTTACAAATGGAAACAAGATTTTAATTAAGATTGGTGAAATTTACGATTTTATTTATTTTACTTGGTTTACATGAAAACATTCTAAGTTTGATGGTATAGAATTTGCACGAACAATGTAAAGAGAAACGTGGATTCCTCCAAATCCCTTTCAAATTGAGTGATTAGATGGCTCATAAATAATAACCTCACCATGTGAATGAAAGAGCACCCTAAAGCAGTCAAAACGCATGCACGCACATATAACATTTAGATTAGTTATACATGCACTAGTATTGGAGATCTAAGTGGTGGAGTAGATGACTTTATAATTGAAAGTTGTGGAGTCAAATTATATCTTTATATTATTGAGTAGGATTGCTTACAAATTGGAACCAAACCATTGTAATCAATAAGGTTTAGTTTTGATGCAATAATTGCCTAATGATGGAAATTCAAACTCAATATTTAAGGGGTTTGTTTCATGTTGGGGGAGACCACTTGTCATTCCTACCTAGCGAGCGACACGGGTCGATACTTTTGAACAAAGTCAAAAAAGTTATTGGTTCAGAGACAAGCCTTCAGGTGTAGAGGGCGGGGTGAATACACTTGAGTACAAATTTCAACTCAAACGCGAAAGTCAGTATCTACTGAATTGTGCTACTGAACTAGTCAGTTAGCCAAATAAGTTTTCTTGATCGCGTGGGCAGATGGTATCTGTCTAGTAAGTCCTATCAACTGACTTCAATCAGTGAATAATATTTCAGTATAGGATAAAAACCCAAAATTTTCGTCTCTATTCGAAAACACGTTTTATGCTGAGTGTGATTTTTAAAGATAAGTTTATATGCAATATGAACAGATAGTCATGAAACAGTAAATCAACACAGTCAGTTTCTAAAGTGGTTCGGATATGCTGGATCCTACGTCATCTGTCCTGAACAAAGCAGGAGTTCTTGATTACTTATACTGAGCAAGTCTCAGTCGATCTGTACGCTGGACAGATACTCTAATTATAATCTAAGTGACTTTACAATTTCGAACAAAAGGTTTGATTTTCTCCAACTACGAAGGAGTTCTTACAATAAGAACAGTTCAATAAATTGAACTCCTTCGAATATTTTGAGCTTGAGATATTACAAGAATTGCTTAAAATAGAGAATGAGAACAATTGATCTCTAGAGTGAAGAACTAATTATATCTCTTTGTGTATAAGTTCTTTGTTGTGTAATCTTTTTTGTTCTAGAGTGTTTGAATGCTTGAATGCTTTTGGTTCCCGCTGTCTTCTCTGCATGAAGACTCTTCTCTATTTGTAGTCTCGACTCATGAATAGATCCCTTGGAAAAGGTCTAGACATGTGTCGAAAACGACAAGAAAAACGACAATCTTGAGCTTTGAATGTCAATGTAGGGATTCTCTCTTTTTCAGTCTAGGGAGCAGCTTTATAACAGAGCAGGTACAGTGCTGGCAGCTCGTCATTGGTCGAGGTTAGAGAGTTGGTGAGGTTTGTTCAAACTCCAAGTGGATACTGACTTGACTTCCTCTGATTCCTCGGACGCTTTTACTGAGTTATCTCCAATTGACATTATTCTGAGATATTCAGTACTTGGCACGATATTCTCTACTGATTCAGTGGGTTCTGCGACGCCCAACTGAGTTCCGTATGCTGAGTCCATCTAGCTGACATAAGATGTTCTACTGAACGTATCAACTACTGAACTCTAGCTAGATTACTGAGCCCTTACATGCTGAACTTAACTAAGCTATTTCAATGTGAGGTTCATAATTCAGCTAAGGAGTTTTGGGATCTTCAAATCTTCTCATACTGAATCCCATACCCAACAAAAGTTATTTTCTATCTTTTATCTATTTTTTTTTTAACTTTCTTTGTTCTAACCAAGGTTGGATTAGTTCAAAAGTGGTCCTACTCCTTTTAGTGTCTCTCTTACGATAATGAAGACTATCGAGTTTAAAATATGATTTTAGATAGGTTGTGAATTGTTGGATGATGATTGATAATATAAGATTTGAAGATCCCAATGTTGAGATTTTGAATACTGGAAGCAATTTTTATGGTTGTATACAATGTGTTTTTGTCCTTACCACTATTTTATTCTCCTAATTGATAAATATATATATTCGCACATGTAGTCATTTGTCTTGTATATAAGTTAGATTGTGTAGTTTGTTGTAGATCACATAAGACTACTCAATTGGTTCACCTGACAAGATATAAACAGTTATCACAGCTGAGACAACTTTATGATAAGTTGTCGGTATAAGTTGCAGTTTAGATAAGAAGTGGTTTGTTTTGGGTTCATGTCTATATCGGTAAACTGAATGTGGTGTATTGATGGATCACAATGAGATGTGTTCTCCTGACTGAACTTAGTGGAGAACCACTAGTGGAGAACCAAGACTTAGCTGGTCTTAAGCTTGGTAAGACTTCAGCGGAGTGCATTTGGCTATCTATCACTTTGACCTACTATGGTGAACGTCATCGCGACCGGATCTACGTATCTTGTGTGGTAGTAGTCATTTATGGCTTAGGCTGGTTGTCTGTATCGTGCAACCGTATTCTAGTAATATAGGTTGATAATATTCCCTGAGGAACTCGTAAGGATTATCACACTAAACCCGACCGGTTGATTAAGTTCAGGTGTGGTAATAAGGTCGAGTGGTACTACTCAAGAATATAATAAGATGTTAATTAATTTAAGCTGTCAGTTGGCTTAATTAATTAACGAATATTTCTATCTTAAATACAGGCATCGATTAAGTCTAAAATATAAGCCCATGCTCAAGTTGAATAAAGGAGTAAGTCATAACAGATTCTCTAGTGGAATGAATCTATGTTTTTTAATTAATGTTACTCTGGGCTGAGTATATATAATTAATTGATTTTAGGCCCGACTTTATTTCTTGTATTGGATCTCTGATTTGGCCCAATTAGTTGTCTAGTTGTTTATTGTCTCTTAGAAATCATTATTAATAGATTAATGTATTTTGAATTATTTAATAATGTTATTTATTTTGAATTAATTGGTTGGGCCAATTAATTGATAAATAAAAGTACCCCAGCAGATTAATTTAAATTATTGTCTAATTGATGTGGAAGGCCATTAGGGATATAATTAAATTAATGGGCTACAAATATTAATATTATATGGCTTTTGAAGCCTATATATATTAGTATTTTGTTCATAATCAGAACACACATTCACATAGTGTATACACGCGAGTAAGAGAATTTTTATTTGATTTTCTTCAGTTCTCTGACCACGCAGAGGAAGAAAAGAGTCGGGAAGCAGATCAGAAGATATGAACGGGAGCAATAATCAGAGCTACTACAACATACAAAGGAGGCACGCTAATTTCATTCTTTCAGTTTGGTATCAGACCTAAACCCTTCGTTGTGCAATGAACCAACATATTGTAATAGATGTAGAGCTTAGTTGAGCTCAGCATGTTAAGAGCTCAGTGCTAGATAGTTTTTGAGTAGTTTTTAATAGACTCAGTAGATTATTATAGTCAGTAGTCTCTGGGAACTCAACTATCTGAAGGCTAAGTAGGATTTGGAACAAATCTACTGAATGAGGGTTGTGGAGTTAGTATGAAAGCAACGGTCAATATGCTAAAGACAATTGAAAATGTCAGAAGATAAATTTTTCAGTAAAGTGTCCGAGGTATCGGAGGAATTCAACTCAGTATCTATCTAGAAGTTTGAAGAAGTCTTACCTACCAACTAATCTCGACCAATAAAGTGTTGACAACACTGTACTTTTCCTGACAAAAAAGCTGCAGTAAACCTCCCTACTCTGAAAACGAGAGAATCTCAAGAGTGCAATTCAAAATTGAAGATTACTGTTTTGGTTGTCATTCTTGCCACGTGTCTAGGTCATCTCCAACAAATTTATTCATAGGTCAAGACTATAAATAGAGATCCAACTTCAAACGTTGAAGACACCGAGAACACAAACATTCAAAGCATACAAGCTCTAGTGTTCCTAAAGAAAGTATAGCGAAGAACACTTGAACCGATAACATATCATATAGTTTTTCTCTCTAGAGTAATCTAATTCCCATCTCAATTCTCTAAGACAACATTGTAAGATCAAAAGCTTAGAATCCAAAGGAGTTCATCTTTGAATTGTTCTTACTTGTAAGAAGTCTTTCATGGTCTCGGCCAGTATGTCCACATTTCTTTAGCAGTTTTGCAGTGAGAAATTCTTCCTAGATAGGAGTCATCTAGAGTTTTGAGCATAGCGTCGATAGCAACTTTGTTGAGATTGTGGATCTTCCTCTCCTTGTTGGTTATCTGTGACTTAGAATTGGGGACATGTCTTCTTGTTCGCATCTTTCCATCAGTGGTGTTTTTAAGTAGAGTCAATGGTAATCGGGATAGGTCTCGTTTCTATGACATATGATATGTAGTCATTTATGGAGTTTAGATGTGCCTCCATCCTGATTCTCCATACGGACATGTCTTCTTGTTCACATCTTTCCATCAGTGGTGTTTTAAGTAGAGTCAATGGTAATCGGGATAGGTCTCGTTTCTATGACATCTGATATGTAGTCATTTATGGAGTTTAGATGTGCCTCCATCCTGATTCTCCATACATTATAATTGGTTGTGTCGAACATAGGAACTCCCATGATAATTGAGTTTTCTTCAGGCATGGTGAAAGGTCAGTAATAACAAGAATAAATAAAAAAAAGGTATTAAGTCGAGTATTTCAGAATCAAACTAGAGCAGGCTAGACATGCTCTGATACCAATTGATGGTCCTAATACGAGAGAATAGGTGAGGGTGGGGGTTTGGGGGGTTGGGGGGTTGGGGGGGGTGGAAGGGGAATTCACCTATATAAGGAGAGAATTGCCAACAGTATGCCCGGGACCAAGAGAATAGCTGATAAGAGCAGAAGAAGAAAGTTAAATGTGTTGAGGGCCATAGTTGCTGAGAAGAAGCCCAAGGTTGATTCCGCTAATGATCAGCTTTACCCTTGGTGTGACCAGTGGGTTCCTCTAGAGGTATTAGACAACTGGGAGCAAGTCAAGGTGAACTTCATAAAAAGATTCTACTACTGGCAGATTTGGGGAAGTCCCACTAGAATTAAGAACAATGATGAGATCTTTGTTAAGTTTGTCAGGCGCAGAACCTTCAAGCTTTATCTCCTGATAAGCAACCTAGCAGACAAGGCAAATCAGCTGATGAAGTGTCTTGAACCAAGATCTCTGAAGAAGCCCATTACATGGCAGAATCTGGAGTTCAATATTGATCTTGCCAAAATTGAAACTGAGTTACGACAAGCTTGCATTGAAAAAAAGTATATTGATGTCTAAAGGATTTATGATAATAGAATCAAGTTGAGGAGAATAGTATATTATTCATATAAACTGAAGCCAAATGATGTATCTAATGAAAGATATGAAGCTAACATTCAGAAGCTGAAGTTGACGCACATAACTCATGAGGAGTTTGAGAGGAAATATCGGATCAAGACGGAGCCGATGTAGTTTAGATGTCAGATCCTCTTTTGTAATAGTAATAGCATGTACTTACCAGATCATATTAATGAAATTGTTGCTACCCCTTTTGACCTGACGACAATAACTCTTTGTCCGGGTTCGTTTACTTTAAGTATTTATAATATGAACTTTCTATAACCCTTTATTTTTCATATCCCACCTTGTGTTGGATGAACTTAGCCTGAGTATGTTTTTAGGTTAGAATAGGATTTCGGGCATCATCAAAAGGGGAAAATTATTGAGAAATAATATAAGTTTTGAATGATCCCAAACCCACATTTGATTGATGAACCAGTCTGATATATTCTTTCAAGATCTCAGTCTGTAATTGTATAGTCAGGCTGACTGCTTAGTTCTGATTAGGTTTGTTCAGGTTGTGGTATTTCAGTTGGTGGAACTCATTGTGTCTAGCTTTGATAAGCTAACCCTTCCAGGCTGAACTAATCATTTAAACATAATCTTCGTGAGTCTGAGTTGAGATATTCAAATATGAGGAAAGTACAAGGTACAATGCGCGATATTCATAGTTGATAGTCAACAGAGGAAACGACAATTATCAGATCAACCTCGACCAATACTAGGTGGTCATGGCTGCCCTGGTCAAATTGCACAAAACAATACCCCATACAGAATCTGCACAAGGAAGCTGAGCTTGACACGTGTCCATGCATGTAATTTATTCAACTACTGTCAACACGGAGCCAATGGGAAATTGATCTTCTCCCACAGATCTTTATCCAAGCTCAGCTATAAATAGCATAAGACCTCTCATTAAGATGTTATGGAATTTCAAGAAGCTCAAGCATACTCAAAGCAAAAGAACCAATTCTATTCTTCTTATTCCTAGTTCCCTTGCATAGAAATTCCCTCTTGTATTCATACTTCAAGTAACCAGCTTAAAAATCATAAGCTTGGAGTCAAGAGTATGTTATACTCTTCTTATTGAACAAACCCTCAAACCCAACCTGATACCTTGTTAGAAAGTTGTTTTTGGGTTTTGTTAGATAGATTGATCATTTGATAGATTGATAGTTTGATTGTATTTGATCTGTGCTGGGATTTTGTATACTAGAAGCAAATTTTATGCTTGTATACAATGTGTTTTGTTCTTTCAACTGTTTTATTCTCATATATATATATATATAGTATAAAAGTTAGATTGTGTAGTGTGTTGTAGATCTCAGAAGACTACTTAATTGGTTGAACTAACAATATCTATATCTATCTATCTATCTATCTATATATATATATATATATATTATGGTATAAAAGCTAGATTTTCTAGTGTGTTGTAGATCACAGAAGATTACTTAATTGGTTGAACTAACAAGATATAAACAGTTATCACAGCTGAGACAACTTTTGGATAAGTTGTCGTTTTAAGCTGTAGTTTAGATAAGAAGTGGTTTGTATTGACTGTTTGTCTATACTGGTACACTAAAGGTGGTGTATTGACGGATTACAGTGTGATGTGTTCTCCTGACTGACCTTAGTGGAGAACCACTAGTGGAGAACCAAGATCTCGGTGACTTAGTAGGTCTTAAGCATGGTAAGACTTCAGCTGAGTGCATTTGATTAGCTATCACTTTGACCTTCTATAGTGAACGTCATTGGGACCAGATCTACGTGTCTTGGGTGTTAGTAGTCATTTTTTACTCAGGCTTGTTGTCTGTATCTTACAACTGTATCCTTGTAAAATGGGTTGATAATATCCTCTAAGTAACTCGTAAGGATTAGCACACTAAACCCGGCTGGTTGATTAAGTTCAGGTGTGTTAATAATGTCGAGTGGTACTACTCATTAATATAATAAGATATTAATTAATTTAAGTTTTCAGTGGGCTTAGTTAATTAACAAATATTTCCATCTTAAATACCTGGATCGATTAAGTATAAAATACAAGTCCATGCTCAAATTGGGATAAAGGGGTAGTTAAGCACGGATTCTCTAGTGGAATGAATCTATGTTTATTAATTGATTTTGCTCTGGGCTGAGCATAGATAATTAATTGATTTGATGCCCGACTTTATTTCTTGTATAGGATCCCAGGTCTGGCCCAATTAGTTGCCCAATTATTTATTGCCTCTCAAAAATCATTATTAATAGATTAATATATTTTTTGTATTATTTAATATTGTTATTTATTTAGAATTAATTGGTTGGACCAATTAATTAATAAATAAAAGTAGCCCAACAGATTAATTTATTATATTATGGTCTAATTGTTGAAACCCAATAGGAATATAATTAAATATTTTTGGGCTACAAATATTAATATAATATAACCTTTTGAAGCCTATATATTTGTATTCAGTCTCACATACATATACACACTTATCATACACGCAAACGCACGAGTAAGAAAGAGAGAGAGAATATTTATCTTTTCTTCAGTTCTCTTACCATGCGGATGAAGAAAAGGGTCAGAACACAGATCAGAAGGTCGGAGCAGGAGCATTTATCAAAGTTACAACAGCATACGAAGGAGGCAAGTAAATTTCGTTCCTTCAATCTGCACTCGTCAATCTACGAGTATCCTTTAGTGGATTTATGCGAAGAAGTAGAAAAGTGGGCGTAGGATCTTCTGAATCCGAACCACTATAAACACCGTGTTCTTTACTGTTTCATTACATTAAGTTTACTGTTCATTGTATACCTTATCAGCTTAACTGCTTGATTCACGAAAAGCTTTTCACAAGGGCCTATCATTATTCCATACTCTGACTGACTCACTATCAGTCAGTCTCTCTGATTTGAAAAAGACAACGTTTGTCTTATTGTGTATTTCCCCCCCCCCCTCCTCCAATACACTTGAAATCGTACCGGGAACATCAACACATTTGAAAGGAAAAAAACAAGGGAATTCTTTTTGCAGCCGTGGACAAGGATGGGAATGAGCAAATTTTTCCACTTTCGCTCGGAATTGGCCCTATTGAGAATGATGAATCATGGGTTTGGTTCTTAATGCATGTTAGGTCAGAGTTTGGGAACCGTGAAGGGCTCATCGTTGTCTTAGATCAGCATAAAAGTATCACAAATGTCGGGAAGGAGGTATTTCCTAAGGCCGCGCATGGTTTGTGCTACGTGCACCTGTCGAAAAATATGGCTAGCTATGGTGGTCATGTAGGGTCTTTGATTCGGGAAGCAACCTATTGTTATCGGAACGAAAAACTTTAGAACAAGTTGTCTCTAATGGAATATTTGAGCCGAGATCGAGCCTAAAGTAGGCTCTTGGAGATAGGAGTTCACCGCTGGTCACATTCTTAGTGTCCAACCCGTCCCTTCAGTTTTATGACATCGAATGTTGTGGAATGTTTGAATACAAGATTGTGTGGGCACGCCGATTGGCAATTTGTTCAATGTTAAATGCCTACATGTACATAGTAGAAAAGTGGTTCGATGAGCGTCACGCGCATGCAACTTCATCGCAGCACGTCACGTGAAAATCAAATTAGCTAAGGCTATCGAGCGTGGACGCCACCTAACTGTTCGTGTAAGCACTGATGATGTTTTTCGGGACCTCAACTACTGTACTTGTGATTGCCAATAGTTCAATCTTGATTTGATCCCATGTCTGCATGCAACAACCGTTATATGGTAATTACTTATATTCCCCAGATTAGAAAATGTGTAACATATAGACCTCCTAACAGATTTATGTGATAATTTGATATGTAGCTTCGCAGGTCGGCCCATAACTGAATTTGTTGCATCGTAGTACATAACCACAAATCTGATTCAAACATATTTGGCGACCAACGCGTCCATGCCACATCCGGATCATTGGATTGTACCACATGAGGTTAGTGCCTTTATTGTCCATGCTCCTATAATTGATCGTCGGGCAGGATGACCACGGATGAGTAGAGCTTGTTCAGCTGCAAAAACATGTACTAGACGCTGACAAGTTTGTAGTAGATGTCACAATAGTGGTCACAACATGCATAGATGCACTGCTGACATTCCTATGGAGAGTATGTTATTTTAGATGAGTAAACTCTAAATTCACGAATATAAACCCTAAGCTACCACTTACCCAAAACAACAACTCGGCAATTACGGTGTTTTTCTATGTCACGATCTTTCTCATGTTGAAGTGTCGTTTGAGCTTTTTCAGGTAGTAGATGATGAAAAGCTCAATTTCCTGTGACAAACAAAATTTTAATTAATATCGCTAGAAATACAACTAACTTGAAATGACTAGTACTTACTTCACCGTTAAGTTCGGTTATCAGGTTATCAAAACGATCTCAAAGTGCTTAGGTGATAGCCAAATTTAACCAGGCAATGACACAAATTGGTCTGGACCGCTGCCTCTAAACACTGCGTATTTAGCAGCACGCGTGCTACCACCTCCAATGTTGTAAGAGTGAACTTACTTTGGAACCGTCGTTCTACTTTATGCACACGTATATCTTTACTACTCGATCCTGCAATCTGTGTAGGCTCGCGGCTAGGCAGATTCTCCCTCTCTTCTTTCAAAGACTCCTCTATGAATCCCTTCAATTGAGGTAGCATTCTATCTACAAGGGAAGCTTCCATCTTCTCGCCAAGGACTGCAAAAGTTTGTCACCAATTTGAACCTCAAGAGCACAGACAGTAGGCACTCTAAATTGGGCTCCTCAATGCCTATGTGAGAAGGAGCCTGGGTTTCATCTGCTTGCTACTGCAAAGTCGGCCTTGAATCACTACTATCACGGATACTAGAAGACAGAGCTCGTGATCATTTAAGCGGCGGTTGGTCCTCCCCTGTATCATCAACCACCTCATCAACTAAGCATGGCTGAGGAATATTAGCATGTGCTAGCCGAGAGGATAAAGTAGTAGCAACATGCACAACGGGAGCCCTCCTTTGTCTAATGAGTAAACAAACCCACATGGGTTATCCACATCAACACTTTTCCAATACTCCGTGTCCGACTCCTCCTCAATCGGGTTTAGTGTAATATGGCACTCAAGTTGAGGAAACAATTCATACAAAAAAAATCATTAACCCCAACCTAATCGACCCAAAAATAAAATCATATATTTATATTGAAATTTGGATTACCTCTTCCTCAAAATAAGTCTCAAACGTCAAACTAGATGTGATCAATATCCAACGCAACATACGTGGACTAGCACTCGCATCCATCAACCTAGCACACACGGGTCCGACTCCTCCTCAGTCAGGTTTAAATCATATCAATTTTCAAATTAAATCCTAAACCTAAATTTATTGAAAATACCTTGATAATCCAAACGAGTCCATAAGTATGATGCGATTTCCCATTTCAGAATATGGATAAAGAAGTTGTGGGGATTTTTGACATGTAATTCCACAATATATGAAAGAAAACATTCCCCAACAGAACCTATTCCACCGATCAAAATCCTCAATAAGAACAAACAACAATCAACATTAGATAAAATATTAAGATAAGAGCACCCTTCAGATAGTCATCTTTCGTATCCAATTAACGCTCCGTAAAATGGGAATGCAACAGAAAGATTTGTGGGGGAGTTCCATTATATTTGTGCTCCAAAAAAGAATCACTCACCAGCGAATGAACACCAAATAGATCAAGATCTGATGCTCCGAAACGAAGACATGTAACTAACGCAAATTCTCTAGGCAAGAAGCGTATGTTTGTTGATCTAATATGGAACCAAAGATCATGCCGGGGCACATCAGGAACCACAACCTCGTGACTAAGCAAAGCAAATAATGCTTTGCGAGAGCTACCTTCTTCCTTATACCGCAAAAAATTACCGAAAACCCCCGATTTAAAATTTTCTAAGTTATCATCACCAAATCTACCTAATTCACTAACAATTTCTCTGATTATCTCATGGTCGTAATAATAATTCAATGGGGGCTTTAGAACCCTTTCTCTCCGGTCTCTTCCAATATCAATTAGTCTGTTCAATTAGATAAAAAGGTAGAGATGATCACCATTCGAATACGAAAAATGCGGAAAAATCAACACACGATAATGGGAAACACGATACATGAAACTACTACACAATAACTCCAATCAAGATAAGATTAAAAATTATCGTGAGTGATTGTTTCCTATCGTTACACAATAATAAGATGGGAAGCGATATACAACTATCGCTAATCGAGTGCAATTTACATGATTATTGCGAAAACCCCCAAATGTCATTGTGTACTCACGCAATTTATAACCAAAACCAGAAGAAATCAAAAAAAATCTTCTCACATTCCATACGATTCGAGACCAAAATTATATGTATATCTCTTTGTTACAGTATATCAAACCATCAACACCCAATGCCCATGCTATAATCCAAAGATTTTAAATCTATTGCATCGCGATTTTTTAAAATTATGAGAACGCATAACTACTAATCATGCCTAAACATATAAAAACACTGAAAAGTAACTGATAAAAACGCCACTGGAATAGTCACATACACATACCTGGTACGAGGATTCCATTTGCGTAGTTTGTAAGTTTTGATTGCGAAATCTGGGTTCACATTGGCACTCAGCGCGATTACGAATTCAAAAGTTTCTAATCGATTAGGGCTTCTGTCGGAATCGTGGGTTGGGTGGGGTCCGAAAATAGGATTTAAATGGGATCCACACGATTACAGTTGCGACTTTAATTTTTAAATTCTTTACACGATAGGGACTTTTCAAATTATTTATATGAGTGTATTTGAAATGAACGGACCACGATTATAAAATGAACGGACCACGATTATGAGTTGGCACGGTTCAGAATTCCAATACACCTATACATTGTATGAGTCACACGACTTATATTATAACTAAAACAAATAAATAATGGCTAAAAAACTTATAGTTTTAAAACTGTGGCTACAAAAGATATACACTTATTTGAAATAGGTATACAAAAAGTTCACTTTTTTCTTTATTGTATTTTATATCAGAATGCATTCATAATTCTACAATTACTTAACATAAATGCTTGCAATAAAAGCGCATGCATCTATTAGATCATTATTTTTAGTAGTACAACATCTATAATTTAATAGTCGATAAATTAATAATCTTTCTAAAATAGTATTTTTCTCCGATCCCGACTTAGGCCAATGTAAAAATCATCAAATTCAATAAGATAATAAAATAATAATTATAAGAAAACTCCAATGTAAATATATGGACTCGTCAATATCTTAAATTAATAATTATTTAAAATTACCAATAACACTAAGTCAATTTTGTGAAATATGATTACTAGTTGCTTGTTTTTCTTAAAACTTAAATTTAATTGAATTTCATCTCTAAGTTTTCCAATTTGCATCAAAAGTTCCAGTGTGGTTTTCTCGAACTGCACCAAAAAATTGTGAAGAGTCATAGACGCAGTAAGTGATTTACTACGTATAACTGGTTATAAATGAATTGTATTATCTTTAGTGTTTTTTAGCTATCATTGTCAATGAATGTTAACTATATCATTGTACTTGTTTTTTAAATGAAATAAATTCATTATTTCTTAACAAATTATTATAATTCATTGTTTCTATATAGTAAAATTACATTAGTTATGATATATAAATAATCTCATAACTCCTTATGTTTATCTAATTAAGATTCTATTTTATTGAATTTTGAAAACTCTCTCTAAATTAATAAATATTAATTTATATCTCTTTAAAATAATAAAATTTCACAGTTTCAATAATATTAATTTAGAGAGTTTTAAACGTATTACATCTGGATATGGATCTAGTTTTGAATTAAGTAAAGGATACAAACGAAAGAATAAGGCCAAATTTACGAATATATTTTAATTAGATAAAAAAATATATTAAATAGCTTTGATCTAATGAACAAACTTATATTATATATTTTACTACATTACCTGAGTTCGAGTCTTGAATTTTACATAATTTAATATTTTCTTTTCCTATGTGTAACGGTACAATAAGTTGGAGTTTGTGGTGAAGGCAAGAAAAAAAATAAGCCAAAAATGTTAAAAGTATGGTTCAAATACTAGACACAACTTAAGAGTACTATCACCACTAGACCAACTCATTTAACTTAAATTTCAATTATTCATGAACTTAATAACAACCTTATTAAATTTTGGGGGCCTTAAAGCAACTACTTTGACTTCTTAGGCCGAGAGCAGGCACTTATAGCCGGATTAATAATAGAATGTTTATACAATCACATAATTTAACACTACAATATGAATAACTGCGGCATCTTTTAAGTGGGTTGTTTAGAGAAGCTTTAAGATTTAGTTGAAAATTGAATCATAGCAAAGCAATTTCTCTATCTTTGTACTATTTGGTAAAAAAATTCTACTGAAAATTAGATGTTCTAAACACTTAAACTGCAGTTGAAAGTTGTTCCAAACACCCCATTAAATTGATTTATCTAAAGGCACTTACTACTAATGATTTTGGTTGAAATTTAAGAAACTTTAAACATATTTGAAGGGGGTGCGGATAATCTTTATATTTTGTTCTTTTACCTTTAATCAATATATATTTTATAGATAATTTTTATAATTTTCCACTTTTGCCTTCTTGTAAAAAATATATAAAGATTATGCATAACATATTCCATCTTAATCATCCAATAAATAAAATGGAGAGTGTGATTCATTTCTATTTCGATAAATACTAATCTTATATGATCGCGATTCATACTTATCAGAATTATGTGGGTTGGTAGCCTTTGTCTCGAGATATTGAATTTGCTTCATTCGGTGATACTCTACTTGAAACAAATAATAATCAATTGTAAATGTTTTACTTTGTTAGGCACAACTCCGTTCATTCATCTTATCTCATTTCTTTTCGACTTATTTTCGACACAGATTATTAAGGAGACTTATTTTTTGGTGGTAAATGAGCAAGTCTCACATTATTAGTTAGACATTTAAAAAGAAAAACGAGACAATATCAATGGGACAGTGGAAGTATTTGTTTTTCTTTCGTCCACTCTACAAAGTAGCTATAACTACACAAGCTTGTTACGACCAACTCAACCTAATACTCCCTCCGTCACGCCAAACTTGTCTTGTTTCTTTTCGGTACGAAGATTAAAATAAATGGGCCGTTTTGTTTAGATAAGTGAGTGATTGTGTATAGAAAAATAGATCCCACAAAGAAAAAGTAAGAGTTTGTGTAGTAATTATTTTCCTTTTTAGGAAACAAGACAAGTCGGGTGGGACGGCATGAAAAGGAATACAAGACAAGTCGGGCGAGACGGAGGGTGTATGCTTTTATGTTGCCAATAGTTATTTCAACAGAAATATTAGTACTAGACTTAGTGATTCAACAACTGCTGCCTTTCAAACCAACGTCAGGCATGAAATCTTATTAAGATTTAACTAAATAGGCGTGCCTCAATTGATCGGCATAAACAAATCAAAAAGCCTCTGCTGATATTACAAAATCAATTTCATGCCAAAAAAAAAAAAGACAGATTGTAGTTATATGAGCAAAATAGTGTGGCAAGGTCAGATCAATGAACTCTAAAGAAGAGCACTGAGATGGTACCTTATTCCAGATATCGAATCCACTTACTTCTTCAACAGTAGGGCACTGCACTGCGCCATGATCTTCGAAGCCCTCGTAATCGAATCGGTCATATAGAAGTTCTCTACAGCAGTTGTGAAGGGGGCCTTAGTATCCAGCTTCTCCTTTACTTCAGGTCTCAATGCAGAAGTTGAAAATGCAGCTGGCTCTCTCTCATCAACGCGCAAGAGGTTTGGCGCCACAGTACTGATCCGGGATCTGATTGCACAAAGGTTATCGTAAGGTAGACGAGCACCTGCCACCTCGGACAATGCTCTAATTATTTTCCAGTCATCCCTTGAATCGCCAACAGTGGGCACTGCTGGGATAGTAGTTTGAGCACTCCCCTCTGTGTTTACATATGTGCCTTCTTTCTCAGTGAAAGCTGATGCTGGTAGGATTACATTGGCACGATACACGCCCCGATCACCGTGGTGGCCTTGGTAAACCACAAACACATCGTCAGGGACTCGGTCCAAATTCTCATCATCTGCTCCCATCAAATAGACGAACTTGGCTGATTCAATGCTTATTTGTGATTCTGATACAAGTCCAAGGTCCAGGGCAGCAGCTTGGGCGGCATTAAGCAAGAGCACGTTGAGTCCGTTCCATTCGGGCCTGACTGCATTTACTTTCTTGGCAATGGTCTCAACCACTGAGAAAATTGCATCCTTATCCTTCCGTGCAAAAACCCCAGCTCCAACAATTATGGCAGGGTTCTTAGCATTGGATAGGGCCGAATAGAATGGATGGCGCCCATTAGCAAGCTCCGTCAGTGTTTCTGGGCCTGTTCCCAGATGCTCATGTTCGTAGTTTAAATCAGCCGAAGGGCCCACATATCCAACCTTGGCATTAGTTTCTCGAACTGTTTTGCGAATTCTGGCATTCACCATGGCAGCTTCTACCCTTGGCTGAAATGAAAAATAAACGGTCTGAGGCGATGAACAGAGGAACGCAATATATATACATATTCTATAACAAAGGCGAAACTAGCAATACATGTTAATTTCATAAAAACGTATGAAGCTGATCAACAACTTCAAAATCTAGCACATCTTTATCTTACATGTGTTCATTAGTTTCAATTTACTGGCTGCGTGGACTGTGGGGTGGCTAGCCAATTCTATTCTGAAATAAGTATCAAAATTTTAAAGTTGATAGATGATAGGTCATTATTGACTATGTTTTCATATTCGAAATCTTACCATCTTACTTTTTATTAATCCCATTAATCTTCAGCAGAACCTTACTTCTTCAACATGAAGGCATAGATTGTAGCAAGGCCACCTTCTGAAATCATATAGTAATTCTAGTAAATATTACCACTTTTTGCTAGAGCTACTAAGAATGACCTACTGTTGTCAGACACATTTTGAGTACCAATGTTGTCAAGTCACATGGCATAAAAAACATTGAAAAATAACATTTACCTGTGTGCCAACCAACAGGAACACATCAGCTTTCTCTAATCCACTGATGCTAGTGTTCATAATATATCCGGATCGCAGGTCAGCATTTGCATTGGGGCCATTTCCTTCACACCAAATGTTATCTGACCCCATCTTGTTCAGGAAATCCTTTAGGGCCATCATAGATTCAGCATCTGACAGCTTGCCAGCAACCCCAACAATTTCCTCCGGTTTAACTTTGTGGATTACCTCTGCAACCACTGCAAGTGCATCGTGCCAGCTCACGGTCTTAAAGCGTCCATCTGCACCCCGAATCATGGGGTCGTTTAGCCTTTGCCTCTTAAGACCATCATAAAAGAAACGGGTTTTATCTGATATCCATTCCTCATTGATATCCTGAAAACAAGTGGCGAATGGCATACAACATCAAATACAATTTT
This sequence comes from Lavandula angustifolia, assembly GCA_028984105.1. NCBI lineage: Eukaryota > Viridiplantae > Streptophyta > Magnoliopsida > Lamiales > Lamiaceae > Lavandula > Lavandula angustifolia. The sequence goes on along the minus strand of CM054825.1, from coordinate 760,245 downwards.
ATGGTAAAAGAGTTGTAATACTAAAATCCATGACAAGTAATGAGTTAACCATAACTGTAGATAGCACAATTTCTAGGATGCAGGGGCACTCATATGGGATGTTGGTGCCAACAAAAAAAAAGGCCGAAAATAAGTCAATACGTGTTCTCACATTTGCATTTGTAACAAATGATCTGCATAGATGTTGATATGCGCACCCTAATTTTTTATATTAAGCAAACCAACAATAAACTGAACATCAGTGCCAGTAAAACTCTTATCAAATTGAGAGGAAACTGTAGCAAACAGATGTAAACATGCCATGGAACAATTAAGTATCAATTTACAGCAAGGGTAATAGAATAATATGCATTTATTAAGTAATAAGAATATTACCAAATTGAACAAATCAAAATTATTAAGCACGGCATACCTTTCATAAAAAAAATTAACCGCAGCTTTCTGGAGCTAATTTAAGTTTTAGGTCCTGATTATGTTAATAAAAAACTAACAACCCTCCAACTAATTCATCTTCACAACCGGAAAGCACAAAACAGAACGAAGCAAAAAAGGGCTAAATCTTCTAAGATATGAAGAACATATGTGGCTTGGACACACAACGAATAAATGCGATGAATTACACAAATGCTCAAATCACCTCATTTAACCGGGGAACAATCCGCATGACCTCAGGACCTCTACTATCGATGCGAATATTTGAACCAACTGCATCTGTTACATCAATGCTTTCTGTTCCCTTCAGCTCCCAGTTACGGGCTTTAAAAGCAAAAGGTTTTGATGTCAGAGCGCCTACGGGACATATATCTATTACGTTTCCTGACAATTCACTGGTCATAAGCCTCTCAACATAAGTTCCAATTTCTTCTCCACTGCCACGACCCAAGATGCCAAGATCTTGAACACCAGCGACTTCTGATGCAAACCTCACACACCTATTTTATGACATGACCTTATGAGAACAAATCTCCAGTTTCATAAATTATTTGGATAACCAATAGAATAGCTAAGTCTTGTTCGATGGTTTCAACTCATGCTAACAAATAAGACAAAATCTGTGACAAGAACTGTTAAATTAATATCAATGTCCGGGTTCCAATAAGGTGCTACAATTTTAGCTACAATGAAATATTTGGATCCTGCAAATTGAGATAACATGATATTTGCAGCTCTAGACATTAAATTTAAGACGAAATCATAAAGCAAAGATAGATTTGAACCTGGTGCACTGGATACAACGAGTCATGACTGTCTTAACCAGAGGACCCAGGTTCTTATCAACTACTGATCTCTTTGTATCAGTAAAACGACCACGATCAGAACCAAAAGCCATAGACTGATCCTGGAGATCACACTCTCCACCCTGGTCACAAATTGGGCAATCGAGTGGATGGTTCATTAAGAGAAATTCCATTACTCCTTCTCTCGCCTTCTTTGCAATTGGTGTATCAGTCTTGATTTTCATACCTTTATGTCAAGACAAACATATTAACATTGGAAACTATAATGTAAGAATGGAGAGAAAGATCATTTTCTAATAAAGTTCATGTTTAGTCATATCATAAAATCTTGGATAGTGTCATGTGCTCGTGTCCCCCTTTACCCAGAATAACATCCTCCAAGAACCAATAACAAGAACAATAATAAATATAGCAGAACTCGTCTTATTATGAGCACATTTTAACTCAGATTAACAAGCAATAAGAATCATCAAACCACCACTGCAAGAACACTAAATATCTATAAAACAGCTTAAAAGCCAATTAACAATCGAAGCCCAACAAAATCCAGAAGACAAATAATTGAATCACACAAATCCATGAAAACCAAATTCAGTCAAAAACAAAAAGCGTACCTGGCAGAGCTGGCATCGCGCAGGAGGCAACCGGCTTGGGCGATTTCTCGACCTCGACGAGGCACATACGGCAGTTTCCAGCGATGGAAAGGCGGTCGTGGTAGCAAAACCTCGGAATGTCGACGCCTGCCATCAAGCAGGCCTGGAGCACCGTCATGCCCTTAGGGACTTTGACCGGGTATCCATCGACGAAGACCTCGATTGCGTCATCCGGATTGGGGAAATGGACCCTCGCTCCCGCCACAGGGTTCCTCTTGGGGAGATCTGCTGGGTCAGGCTGGGCCTCCGCGGCAGCTGAATTGTGGAGCTCAGGCGTTGAAACAATGGCCCGCCGGTGGGTATTGGAGGCGGCGAGGCGGGCTGATCGGAGAATGGCTCGAGAAGCGAGTTGACTCAGTCCCATTTGAGTAGTTTCAGACAATTAACCGAGTTTGGGAGTATGCTTCAATTTTGAGGGGAAAGGGAAACGGACTGATGAATGGTACGGGGTCCAGGTAATCGGTTTAACCCGGTTGGCTACAAAAATCGGGTAATACTACTATAAATTAATTACTACCTCACTCTCATGCATATTGTCTAGTTTTTTTTTTATATTATCCTATTCATTTTGTCACGTTTCAAGACTCACTCTTTTTTTATGGAATTCATAATAACTCTCCTTATCTCTTTCATTTTATCACATTTCAAATCTCACCGTCTTTTTATGGAATTTATCATTTCACACACAACTAAATTACAAATAAATCGTACTATAAAATTAATTACTCCATCAGTCTCATGCATCTTGATTTTTTTTTTCTTTGCATTGTCCCATTCATTTTGTCACATTTCAAGGCTCACTCTCTTTTTATGGAATTCATAACAACTCTCTTTATCTCATTCATTTTGTCACATTTCAAATCTCACTCTCTTTTTATGGAATGACATTTCACACACAATTAATAACTCTCTTTAATTTACGTGCCGAAAAGAAAATAAAAAAGACAAGTTCAATGGGACCAATGTAGTATATATCAAGAGGGAGTCTACTTTGCAGCCTACTCGACCCCTCTCCTTTTTAATTCCTTTTATTTATTTTGTTTATTAACTTTTGTTTTTACTTTATTTTAATATTTTTCATTTTTTTAATTTTTTAATTATTTTTTTGTAGGACAAGAGTGTCTTTTGTTGTCAATAATAGTGTTACTTATTTTGAACAAAAGTATCATTTATTGAGTGTAATTTGCTTTGAATAAAGTCTTTTTTTTTATTTTGAATGTCTTCTACCATCACTGATACTAATTAGCAACATTTTATAGTACGATTTATTTGAATGTAATTAGCAACATTTTTTTTGTTGTAATTTTATGTCTTTTTATGTGTTATTATGTCTTTTTATGTGTTATTTTGAATGTAATTAGCAACATTTTTTTTTGTATTCTCGCGGATGGATCCTGATGCAGAGCAGCCTAATGGATGGAGAGTCACCGACATCGCAATATCTTTTCACTGACCCCTACCTCAGCAAGATACTAACAATCGACAACTGATGAAGATCCTGACCCTTCCTAGGATTAACTCAACTGACCCTGACATATTCAATGTAGTACGGGAACTCGCATCGAAGTTTGATTTGGAGTCAACCACCGTATCTCGGTCAGCCTACCGAATCTCGACACATGGACATATGCACTGTTCGAGGAACAATTTTGAACAGTACTTTTGGACTGTTGCAGTTGAAGGCAGACGAAAGTTGCAACTTGAATTCAAAATCAATCTGTTGCCTCAAACCTAGTTCACCTACTCTAGTAAATCTCTTTCTAACGGATCTATTTCGGATGGTAACTATAAATTTGAAGAACCTTAGATCAAACAAGGTTACGGAACTATTGCATATCTCCAAGCCTTCCTGAACTCGAAGCTTTCTAATCTCCAGACCAATTTTCAAGTTGTGTCTCTACCTTGAAGTCCTAAATTCTAAGTATTATAAGCCAATATCCACATCCAAGCTGAGATTGAGAACGTCCAAGATCTTTGTAAGGACCTCTCTAGTTAGAGAACCAAACCCAAACTCAAACCCAACATTGTAGCGTTGAAGTGTTTGTTGAGTTTGCTTGCTCGAGTAGAAGTCGAAGTAGATGACGATGACGAAGAAGAAGTGTAATAGAACTAGGCCAAGTTATGTTATAAGGGAAATTCCTGAGTTGTTCAAAAAGATTGGACGTAGGAGTTATCTCCGAACCACTATAAATGGTATGTTTACTTTACTGCCTTTATATTCTTGCTATATAAGTCGGTAATTGTCTTAACAGTTTTAACTAATTTTCTACACATGTCTTAAGTAGGAGTTGTTCTCCGAACCACTATAAATGGTATGTTTACTTTACTGCCTTTATATTCTTGCTATATAAGTCGGTAATTGTCTTAACAGTTTTAACTAATTTTCTACACATGTCGAAGAGTTTTTCAACAAGAAAGGGTGTCTCACATAATTTCGCACTTACACACGCATTTCTAAACGTATCTTTTCAAAAAAAAAATTCATAGGTGTTCCCCACCCGCCCACCCAATACTCATATTTCTCATTTTAGAACAATCACCCAACAAATGACACTTTTATTCAAAACAAATGATACTTCCATCAAGGATGGTAGAAGGCGTTCCAAATGAAAATAATATTTTTCTTCACAAATGATACTCTACAAATAACAATCCACCTTTAAAAAAATTTGAAAAAGTAACAAAAATAAGTGAAAAAAGTGAAAAAAAAGTGGTTACAGGGAAGTATTTATGATATGTTAATTATGTGTGATGCCACATTTTCTATTTACAAAGGCAAGTTTCATATTTCCAAATCCTAAAAAATTCAAAGTTTTATGTATGTGTTTCTAAAATAAAATTTTTAGATCCGTTCCTAATTTTATCAGAAAACAATTCACTTGACTACTAGTATGAGTTAGTATATTCTTTTTGTTAAGGAAACAAACATATGTTTTGAATTATCTCAAATTGCTTGCTGATATATGAACCAGTTTGTGTATAGAATCAGGTTAATAATAAGTCTGAGTTTGTATATGTAAACTGATATAGATCATGCTAGGTTCTATTCATGTTAGATAGACTGAGGAATTCTGTCATGCTGCAATGAACTCAGATCGAGAGATGGACTTATGTTCATATATGACCTGTCCTGATCAACAGATTAATGATGAGGCGCGAAATACAAAGACGATGGTCAAAAGGGACTTCCAACTACCAAATCAATGTTGACCAACTATAGAGAGTGAATTTCTAGAATAGTCTTCTAAAAAAAAGTAATTCCCAAAATAACCTTCTCTTAAAACTATTTTTGTTGGTCCAAAGATGATTCTTCGGGTGTAGAGAGGGGGGGTGGGGGTTGAATACACCTGAGTCCAAGTTTCAACTCAAATTCGAAAGTCAGTCTTTTACTGAAATTGTTTCCTGGACAATTCAGCTCGCGAACTTAGCTTTCTGATCGCGTGGGTTGAGTGATTCAGGATACTGACACCGTCTACTAACTTGAGTCAGTCTAAGTAAACTCGGTATAAGAATATAGTGCGAAATGTGTAGGCTCGTTTTTATCCTCTCTTATTGAAAAATGTCTTTACTGAAAACTGTTCAAGTTATGCTTGTGTGTATATTCAGTTTTACTGAAAATCTGACTTAAGTTTTTTCAAATTGATTTTATATAGAGTGAACAGTAAACCAACAGAACAATAATGCATAGGCAGTTTTTAAAGTGGTTCGGATGCGCAAGATCCTACGTCCACTATCCTGAATACTTAGGAGGTCTGGTAATTATTATACTGAGCAAGTCTCAGTTGATCCGTTCAACGGACAGATCTCTAGTTATAGTCCTACTGACTACAAGTTTTCAAACACAAAGTTTGAGATTCTTCAACTAAGGAGTTCTTACAATAAGAATAGTTCAACAAATATGAACTTCTTCAATGTCTAAGCATAAGATCCAACAAGGTTAGCTTAGAATAGATAACGGGAACATAATATCTCTAGAAAGAAGAACTATCAAGAAGTCTATCTATGCAAAAAGTTCGTAGCTGGATTTTCTTTGAGTGCGCTAGAGTTTGAGTGCCTGAATGCTTGATGTTCCCGGTGTCTTCAACGCTTGAAGATCGATCTCTATTTATAGTCTTGACTCATGAAAAAATCTGTTGGAAGAGACCTAGACACGTGTCAAAAATAGGGAAAACGGTCATCTCGAATTTGAATGCTACTAGAGAGATTCTCTTTTTTTCAGTCTTGAGGATAGTTTTATGTCAGTGCATGTACAGCGCTGACAACTCCTCATTGGTGGAGGTTGAAAGGTAGGTGAGGCTCGTTCAAACTTCAAGGCTAATGCTGAGTTGACTTCCTATAATACCTCGAACACTTTAACTGAGTTATCTTCTACTGACATTCTTCTGAATCATTTAGATGTTATGCTGATTCCTTTGTAATGGTGTTCCACACACCTTCAGCAGGTTCAGAGCAATCTTACTAAGTCTTCAATACTGAGTCCTTCGAGCTAAGAAAATATAAGCTACTGAGCCTATCAGCTACTGAACTCTAACCAGCCTACTGAGTTCCTAACATGCTGAACTCAACTAAGCTGCTACATTATATGGTTCATCATTCAGTTAGGGGTTTTGGGATCTTCAAATCTTATCTAATACTAAATCATTGTCCAACAATTTCCCCCTATTTGATGATGCCAAAACCATTACAATTCAATCTATGAATCAGAAGACATCACACAAAAGATATACAATAAGCATAAGTGTGAGTATGTGTTGATCACTTAGGTGATCAGTAGTGTTGAACAAAATAAATGACCATTGTTACAATGAGTAGTTGTCTCGGGCAAAAGTGATACATTTCGTTAATGATAAGGAAGTTACATGTACAAAAATCTCCTATAACTATGAAGAGAAATAAAAGACCTGAGACTAATCATCTGCTCTTGTTGAATTTCTAAATCTTGGCTTTGAAATATGTTGACTTCGCCTCGGCCGGATCAAGACCATATGACTTAAAAATATTTGGTCTGAGTTGCTTAATGGAAGCTTGATCTTCTTTGGGATGCAAATACAAAGATTTCTTGCCCATTGTTGTCTTGACTTCTTCCTCTATCTCATTCGTGCAGATGTTGCCTTCTACGGTTAAGGGAGGCGGAAGAACTCTGTATCTTGGTGCTTTCTGTTGCGTTCCCCCTTTTCCTAGTATCGTCTTGACTTCAGCATAGAGGTTGGGTTCAGATATAGCTAATATTTCCTCAAATAATTTATCAGCACCCATGATTGCCAGATGTAGAAGCTTTTGATAAAATTTCCCATCTCTGATGAAGTTTCCATGGTATCCAACTGTCAGTACGAGGGTGTATGATGTGCTTAAGATGATTTGTTGGGATGAGTGTATGATAAGATTTGAAGATCCCAAAACCCCTAGCTAAATGTTGGGCCTTCAATATTGTAATAGCTTAGTTGAGTTCAGCTGTTAGGAACTGAGTAGGCTAGAGTCAGTAACTGTGCACTCAGTCTGAGAACTCAGTATCGAGGAAGTCAGTTGGACAGCTATCGACCAACTAAATCTACAAATGATTTCGAGCCTGTGAACTTAACTGTTCAGACGAATGTCAATGGAGGTACATCAGTTGAAGGTCTGAGGATTCAAAGGGAGTCAACTCATCGTATTTTGAGTTTGAACAAGCCTCACCAACTCTCATAAACCCTTGACCAATAAGGAGCCGACAACGCCTTACCTGCTCTACCATAAAGCTACTCCTAGCAGGAAAAAGAGGAAATCTCTACAGTGTCTCTACTCAAAGTTCAAATTATTATGGTCGTTTTCCTTATCTTATGCGACACGTGTCTAAACTCCCTCCAACGGATCACTATAAATAAATAAGTTTCTTCATGCAGAAAGACATCGGGAACCAAAGCAATCAAAGCTCAAACACTCTCTAGCGAACTTACAACGATATTCAAGCGAGGAACTTGCACTTAGATTTAGATCTTCTTTAGTTCTTCTCTCTAGAGAATTCTTATTCCCTTTCTCTATCTAAGCGTGCTTATTGTAATATTCAATAGCATAGAACCTCGAAGGAGTTCATCTTTTAAACTGTTCTTATTGTAAGAACTCCTTCTTAGTTGGAGAAATTTTAATCTTAAAAGGTCAAGAACTGTAAAGTCACTACGATTATAAGTAGATAACTATTTTGCGTATAGATTGACTGAGGCTTGCTCAGTATAAGCAAACAAGTGAGCATATGTCCTGTGAATAGATCAACCGAGGCTTGCTCAATATAATTAATACAAGAACTCCTGCTTAGTTCAAGACAATAGACATAGGACCCAGCGTATTCGAAACACTTTAAGAATCTCTTGTGTTGATTTTAACTTTTGCATTGATTAACTGTTCATTCTGCGTTCAACTGAGTTTTAATCAAACAAGCATAAAGCGGATTTTCACTCACACGATTATTTTAAAGGCCTACACTTCCGCACACAACCTCTGTTTCTGAACTACTGTTCACTGACGTAAGTCAATAGGACTGTACTCCGTAGGAGAATCTCTACCCATGCGATCGAGAAAGCTTATCTGGCCAACTGACAAGTTCAGTAGCAATCTCCAACATCAGGTGACTTTCGCGTTCTGAGTTTTGAATTTGCATTCAAGTGGATTCACCCCCTACACTTGAAGCTTGTCTTTGGACCAACAATTGGTATCAGAGCGATGTTCTTCTTTATCATCGTTATTTTTGTACTGGTCTAACTCGAATAGATCCTGAAAACCATTTTCTTAGCACTTGCATCTCTTCATAGCATCCTATATCATATTTTTTCATCATGTCTGATTTCTCAGGTATAAGGACAGTGCCCATATTTTCGGCAGAAAACTATGCGATATGGCGGGTGAAGATGGAGGCTCATCTAACTTCGCTGTATGACAGCATGGCTGACGTTCTAGAGAAAAGTCTTATTGTTCTCATGATCGACAGTGTCGAGATAGTAGTGGAGGGAGCAGCAGTTGCAATAACCGGCCCAAAGATCCTAAAAGACAAGAGCATCTTCACATCTGAAGAGAGAAAGTTGCGCAACCTTGACCGAGTCGCACGAAATGCAATACTGATAATTCTCAGTGACTCGTATCTAGGAAGGGTGCACGAATGCAAGACAACGAAGGAGCTATGGGATGCTCTAGCTGTACTGAGCTAAGGAGCTCCACAGATAAAAGAAAACAAACTGGAGTTAGAGCTGTAGAAAATCGATGCATTTGCTATGCTTCCAGGGGAGTCTATTAATGATTTTAGCGTCAGATTCATAAATCAAATCAACTTCATCAATGGGCTGGGGAAAAAATTCAGCAACAAGGAGACCAATACAAAGATTCTAAGGGCTCTTAGCAGGCCCAAGTGGTACTCTTTTGCTACATGTTTAAGGAGAACTAACCTGAACTCCGTTACTCCTGATTATATATTTTAAGAATTAAAGGCAGAGGAGTTCGAGTTTAATCTCCCACACACACCCGGTGCTGAGACTGAAGTGCCTATGTATCACGCTTACAAGGCATCAGTCAGCACACCCGGAGCAAGTCCCTCAAGCACAAGTCAGTCAGCTGGAAGATCAGTGACAATACCATCTGCTGACAACTTGGTTAAGAAGTACGCTCTCCTCGCTGTGAAATACCAGAAGGAGAAGGACAAGTTCTGAAGAATGAAGATGAAAAGGGCTTCCAAAAGCTATAAAGGTAAGAGAGAGAATGATCACTTGAAAAGTGAATCTAAATGTTTACCTGAATGCAGGAATACTGAAGCTGCCCCCGCTGGACATAACGATACACCAAAAAGGCAAGGCAGGAACTCAGTATGCTACAACTGCAAGAAGCCAGGACATTACCAGTACAAATGTCAAGAACTCTCAGCAGCTGAAAGAGCTGAACAGCAAGCCCGGAGTGATAAATTTGTTAGAAAGAGGGAAGCCTACATAGCTAGAGAGTTATCTGTTTGCTCAAGAGACGCAGAACTTTTCATGGAATCATCTAATGATGATGCTGCGCTCGTCGCAATTGAAGCAAAAGACACTAACCTGTGTCTCATGGCCAGAGAAGAGGCTGAGGTGCTAAAGGACCCCTGGATTGTGGACAACAGATGCTCAAGACACATGACGCATCAGAAGAATCTGCTAACCGACAATGTTCAGCAAGAAGGAGCCATAATTGAGTTTGGTGACAACTCCAAAGGCTACTACACAAAGGGATATGGGACGCTAAAAATAGAGACTCCAACAGTTCCTAGAGTATCATATGTTGACGCAGGTTCCTAGAGTTCCTACATAATCTCCTTTCTGTCAGTCAATTCCGTGATAACTCCAATAAAGTGACTTTTGACGCAGGTTTTTGTGATGTTCTTGATAAATCTATAGGAAAAACTATGTTATCAGGGTCTTAGCGAAGAAATATCTATTATGCTTAATGAAATACAACTGAACCTGAAGCTTGCCTTCTAGCACATATGAAGTCAGATGACAAAACAACATGGCTGTGGTACAGGCGACTGAGCCATCTAAACTTCAAGACTATGAACAAGCTAGTAAGGGATGCTAAAGTCAGAGGACTGCCCAATGAAGTTTTTAAAAGACACAACAATTGTAAGGCATGCTTGAAGAGGAAGCAAACAAAGTCAAGAAATCCGCCTATTCCATCACCATCCACTGATGGAATCCTTCAGATAACAGAACAACATGGCTGTGGTACAGGCGACTGAGTCATCTGAACTTCAAGACTATGAACAAGCTAGTAAGGGATGCTAAACTCAGAGGACTGCCCAACGAACTTTTCAAAAGACACAAGAATTGTGAGGCATGCATGAAGAGGAAGCAAACAAAGTCAAGCAATCCACCTATTCCATCACCTTCCACTGATGGAATCTTTTAGTTGCTTCACATGGATTTATTTGGGCCAATCAATCCACATGAAGACACCATATGAATTATGGAAAGGGAGAACTCCTTCTATCTCTCATTTTCATATTTTGGTTGTTCGTGCTTTATCCACAATACGGAAAGGACTAGTTAAAGGTATTTGATAACAAGTCAGAACAAGGAGTTTTCTGACGATACTCCAGGTTCAGCAAAGCTTTCAGGGTTTTTAACTACCAGACCATTTGCGTGGAGGAAAGCCCTCATGGTGTATTTGATGAATTTACTTCTGAAGATAGGAAGTCGAACTCTCAGCAAGAAGCTGAAGAGGTCAGAAGTAAGCTATAGGATCTAAGCTTAAATGATAACATCGAAAAGATCCAACATTGTTAGTATGATGATTCAGATGATGAAATTTAGAATCAACCAACAAGCAGTGTAGCTGAACAGATTGATTCTACTGAATAAAATGAATCCCAAGTAATTCAGGTCGATGAAGAAACCTCAGTCGTTACTGAGACCTCTACTGAGAATAACAATTCAGGGGGAACTATTAATGTTCTTAATCTAAATACCCCTGAACCTGGTGACTTAGTTGAACCTGATCTTGTTACTAAATTGCTTCGATTACAGAATAGTACAACTAAAATTCCTAATTCTCCTACTATCTGTGTAGAACCAATTCCAGATTAAGTAATAAGACGTCGTCGTTCATGGTTAGATGCTCATAGCTCAGATTTAATAATCGGAGATCCTTCAGCTAGTGTTAAGATAAGATCCAGATTCTGCCAGGGAGAAAGTGCTTTATACTCCTGCTTCTTGTCTACTGAAGAACCTAAGATGATTGAAGATGCACTGATTGATGTTGACTGGATCACTGTTATGCAAGAAGAGCTCAACCAGTTTACCAGAAATGACGTATGGATGCTTGTAGACAGACCTAGACATTAGCATGTGATAGAAGCGAAGTGGGTCTTTAAAAACAAGCGCGATGAAAACAACGTCATCGTTATAAATAAATATAGACTTGTTGCCAAAGGATACTGTCAAGCAAAAGGGATAGACTTCGACGAAACGTTCGCTCCAGTTGCAAGATTGGAAGCAATTCATCTATTCCTAGCATATGCAACACATCAACAGTTCATAGTCTATCAGATAGATGTGAAGTCAGCTTTCCTGAATGGTGTACTGAAGAAAGAAGTCTATGTTGAACAGTCGCCCGACTTTCAGCAGGGACATCAAGTTTACAAACTTAAGAAAGTGTTGTATGGGTTAAAACAAGCACCCAACGCTTGGTACGATACCCTATTAGACTTTCTACTTCATAAAGGTTTTCAGAATGGAACAGTAGATCGCACCCTATTCAATATCTATGTGGACGACATCATCTTTAGATCTAGGAATCTGACCATGTGTCAGAAATTTGAGCAGATGATGAAAGAAATATTTGAAATGTCGATGATGGGAGAAATGACTTATTTTCTTGGACTTCAAGTCAAACAATACGAGAAGGGAGTATTCCTTAATCAAGCTAAATGCACAAGAGATCTCATCAGAAAATTTGGCTGCGAATCCAGCAAATTAGTGACGATACACATGAATATCAATCTCAAGATTGATCTTGATAAAGAGGGAGTATCTGTAAATTCAACTGATTATCGTGTTATTATTGGTTCATTATTATACCTAACAACCAACAGACCTGACATAACTTATGATGTAGGTGTATGCACGAGATTTCAGGCAAATCCCAAGTGGAGCCATTAGATTCAGCAAAGAAAATTCTTCGTTACTTGAAGGGAACACCTGATGTTGGGTTATGGTATCCTGCTGATGATAATCTTGAACTGACTAGTTATTCTGATGCTGATTACACAAGATATCAAATCGACAGAAAGTCAACCTCAGGAACTTGTCACTTCCTCGGCATTAAGCTCATATCTTGGTTCTCCAAGAAATAGCACTCAGTAGCTACTCCACTACTGAAGCTGATTACATGGTTGTCGGAAGCTGTTGCACCCAGATACTGTGGCTTCGACAACAGTTGAGAGACTACGACATACATGAAGATGAAGTGCCTATCTACTACGACAGTACCAGTGCAATTGCAATCACACCGAATCCTATTCTACATACTCGATGCAAGCATGTGGACATAAGACATCATTTCATCAGAGATCATGTTGAGAAGAAAGATACCAGGATGGAAAAGATCCACACTAATGAGCAAAGAGCAGATATTCTGACCAAACCTTTAGCTGAGACCAGATTCAACGATCTCTCAGTAGATACAGGTCTACTTGATCCTACTGACACAATTCAGTAAGACGATCCAGAGGGTACTGAGTAAGGGGGAACAAACTCTCAGTATTGCTGAAATACTCAGTGTCTTCACAATGGTATCAGCTAACTACTATGTTCAGCTGACAGGTTATGAGTATTTATTCAGCATTTGGTGATCAACATGATATAACATTTATTTCCTGCCATTAATATTCATCGTACGTTATTAAGCATATCGTTCTCACTAAACGCACGACATTCCATATGCTGACTGCGGCGCGTTAAATGCATGTCATTTCACCTTATCTATTAAGTGATAGAGATAAGTAGGTTGAGATTATAGGCGGCTAGTAATCATAACCTCTTCTAACATTTAATATAAGCCGTTCACCTTTTTAAAATTGATTAATCTCAACCGAACAAGGTATAAACCGTTCATACTCAATTCCATATATATTCCTGTGTATATCTCACCTAAGTTACTTTACCGCCATTAACGAACGATTTGTGCTCTGCAAACTTACCTTGCTTAGAAATCCATTACATTCAAGAACATATATTTCGGTAATTTTTTCTAAAACTGCTTCTAATATTCACTGACTCACTCTATTTTCGAGTGCTAACATTATTTTTGTAGATTCAGTTTTATCATCTACGATGGCGACGTCCCTGAACAACGAAATCCTCATCCCCTCAGACATGCAGGAGATTCTTGATGCCAAAAGAGTTTGGTTAGAGCCTATACTCTCCTTTAGATCCTGCAACGTCGAGTGTATGGACAACTTCTTTGATGCCCTAGAGGCCTCCGGTCTTATGACTGTGCTCTCGAGGTCTCCCTCTCACTGTCATCCGAGGCAAGTTGTCGAGTTCTTCATGAACATCTGGCAAGATGACGAGGTGACCGATATCACCTGCATCTATTACATTAGAGAGACTGCCCCCAACGTCTGGACTGAGAAGATCGCAGACATAGATTTCGCTATTTGCATTCTTCAAAGCTTTAATCTATCCGATGAATGGATTTCTCCAATAAGCTACAATGAGTATTCCATTAATCAGTATCTATGCAAGTTTAGTGGATAGAAGGACGTGGTGTTCAAAGTCGCATTCCAGAAGAACCAGCTGCTCCCTGAATACAGGGGTTTGACCTACATCGTGAATCACGTACTGACCAGCTCAGCGGGATCCTATGATCAATTATCCCAGGTCAGGATTCAGTTAATGATGGCCATAATGGACAGAGTTAATGTCAACTAGAATGCCTTCTTCAGATCAGAATTCAAGGCTCAGCTCCAGAAATTCACTTCCAATGAAGACAACTCTGGCCTTCAAGTCATTCCCAAGGGTAAGCTGCTCTACGACACCAAAGTATCGATCATTCTTGAAGATCTTTGCGAGGTGTTGGGAGATGATTCAGCAATAGATTGTTTAGAAGATTTGGCTGATCCCAAAACCCTAATTTGATTGGTGAACCATTCCTTTGTAATTGTAATGCATTGGTCTCTGAGAGTTTCAGACTCAGTAGACTTTCCTTCATCATGGTCCAGGCTCAGAAGTTTTTTCTGTTGTACCCTCAGTAGACAATCCACCTCAGTACCATGGAGTGAAGACTCAGTAGTGCTGGACTCAGCAGGAGCAGCATATTGAGAGATGTTCAGATTCAGTAGTGCTGGACTCAGCAGGGGCAACATACTGAAAGAGTCTAAGAATTGGACTCAGCAGGAGCAGTTCACTGAACTCAGAGTCGACCTTTAGTAGAGTTGAACTCAGCAGGAGTATACTACTGAACCCCCGGTCAGACTCAGCAGCGGCCTAACAGTCTCCTTGATTGTCAGAAGGTTCTCAATGTTAAATCAGTAGAGTTGTCCGAGGTTGTACACATCAGAGAAGTCAGCTTCAGTATCTGCCTTGAAGTTTGAATGTCTCAACAACTTTCTACACCTCAACTAATGATAAGCAGCCAGCTGTCAAAGTTCTGGTAAAAAGCTGCAAGTCAACTACTTTACTGAAAAAAGAGGGTAGACTCTGCACGATTTCTAAAAGAGTCGTTAGCTACCCAAAGAGAGTGACACGTGGACAGTTCGTCTCCAATGGATCTATCCATAGTTCACTCTATAAATAGAGGGAAAATTAAATCGAAGAAAAGATAGAACAATAGTGAAATACGAGCATCGAACGAACAAGATACAAGCTTTCCTGCAAGAACTTCAAAGAAATACTCAACGCGAAAGGCGACTACACTGCTCTAGGGAACTAAGTTTAATAGAATCAAAGCCTCTAGTATCCAAGTGATAGAACACGAACCCAAAGAGATTATTCCTCATAATTCTTCACTCTAGAAGCCTTTTCTTGTTCCCTTTCCCTCTAACCTAAGCTCCACTGAAATATCCATAGCTTAGAACCAAAGGAGTTCATATCTTGAACTGTTCTTATTGTAAAGAACTCCTTCACTGTTGGAGAATCCCTCAAACACTTTTGTTTGAACCTTGTAGACTAGGACTTGCTCAGTATAATCTTCAAGGCCGTGTTTGTCCAGTGCACAAACCAACTAAGACTAACTCAGTATAATAAAATAGCCCCCTGATCTTTTCAGGACAGTGGACATAGGATTATTGATATCCGAACCACTTTAAAATCGCTGTGTTCATTTATTGTTGTATTGATTTACTGTCATACTGAAAACCGTTTACAAAATCATACAATAGAGTTTCAGAAAAACTTAACTGACTGCACTAATCTACTGAAACAGTTTACATTAAAAATGTTTTCAACTCAACTGAAATTGGGCCTATACTATTCCGCACGCTACTGAACTCTTACTGAACGGCACTGAATTCGACATCGGTCGCCTAGCGTGCCTCGGTATAGTCGATCACTCGTCCACGCGATCCGTAACGGCTTGCCCGGCTCATCGAATCTATTCAGTAGACATTCTCCGTATTCGGACTGTTCGCGTTCTAAGTTGAGAAAAAGTTTTCAGGTGTATTAACCCCCCCTACACCTGAACGTTTACCTCGGGACCAACACGAGGGAAGAGTGGTCTTTGCATATGCATATCCCTTCAACAAGAAGAACGTGAAGTTCTCAAATGCAACAATAGTGAGAAATCACTCGGGCGTGGACTCCATGACCAGCGTCCACTAACTATCACTTCTGATACCCGCCCAACTCAGCAGAAGAAGCAGAAGGTGCTGAAGAATCCAGAACCTTTAGTAGTGATTCCTGAGGCAGTCTCTATTCAGGATTCAGAGTCCGGTCAGGAGGACGTGACTCTGAGAGAGAAGGTCAAACGGATTCACTCCAAGGAGACTTAGTCAGATATCCCAGCTAACATTCCACCAACTGAGTTCTCCACATCAGTTCCCACCTCAGTACTGCTAGCTCAGAGCAGAGCTGCTAAGGAAGTAGCTGGTGAAATTCCCAAGATTCTTGACCATGCAAATCTCATGGAAATAGCCGTCAGAGTGAGGGTGCAGATTCGCCTCAGGTTCCTGGAATGGGATCGATTGGAAGAGACGATCCACCTCAAGACAGTCTTTGAACTGGCTAAGGACGAGCAGATACTCAGAGAGGAGATCGGCTATGGCGAGCCTGCTGACATCTCTTCCATGGAAGATCTTAAAGCCGCCATGATGATGCTCTTGAGAAAGAAGGGGCAACCTGAACCAACCACTCATCCCGCGACTCAATCTGACTCCCGCCAGGACTCACCACCCAAGGATGCAGACTAGGGAGGATCTGTTGAGGGAAAATCTCCAAGGGATGACTCGCCACCTCCTCCTCCATCATCCGGCGCAATCATCCCTACGCCATCCAAATCTTAGCCTAAGTAGGAGTCACGTTATCAAGCTACTGAGATTAAGGACTTGAAAGTTGTGTCGATAAATAAGTGCATCAAACGTCAAGGTCATAAGAACCGTCTCCTCGCAGCAGACGTGAACACAAGTGGAGCCAATTCATTGAGGCTCAGACAAGACCTTGGGTAACTTATTTGCTGAAGTGCAGAGGATCAACACTCCGAATGATTTCAATGTTGAAGCGATTCTCACCAAGGCACTTGAAGCACAAAGGACAAATCTAACAACTCAGTTTCAGATCATACTGCAGACTCAGGCCAAGACATTCTCTGAAGAAATGGCCTCTGCAACAGATCGTGTCCTAAAAACTGTTGAAGAGCGACATAATTCACCACTGAAAGTGTCGCCAAGGCACTGGTGGAACAACATGCTGCATACTCACAAATTGAAATAAGTAGTTGAATCTATTGAAGCATACATTAAACGCATTGAAGCTTCCAAGTCAGCTCTACTCAAAGCTGTAAACTCAAAGCATGACAAGAGATGGACTTCATACACAGATGCAGCTGGAGATGTTGCAGCTTCTCTCGAAACTATCAGCACGTCTATCAGAGAGCTGAACAACAAGGTTACTTCCCTGGAAACGATGTTCGATGATGCCAAAAAATGGGAAAGTAGTAGATCAACACAACTACTGACCCTCTTGAAATCTGAAGAGGTAGGACCCAGCTCAGCTGCAACAGCAAGCAATGGGGAAAGTAAAGGGAAAGAAGCTCAATAGGCTGAAGGCTCAGGAGAGCCGGCTGACGAGGAAATTACTAATGTGGCCAAGTTCTTAGAAACTCTAGCTGAAGATAAGCCGCCACTAAAGTCAGCAGTAGCCAAAGGCAAATGCAAAGCCCCTGCTTCTCCAAGCCCTCTCAAAAAGCTTAAGTTCAAAGCGCGTGAGGAATAAATTGCATATGATGAACAATTGGCGCGCAAACTTGAAAAAGAACTTGCGAAGAAGCAGACCAAAGCTAAGAAAGGCGTAGAGATCCGCACTCCAGTTCCTACTAGAACATGATCAGTACTACCTAGGCAATCCAGGTCTGCAGCTACAAAAACTCCTCCAAAGTCCAAACAACCTGAGAAGCCTGAAACTCCTCCAAATCAACAGAACCAAGTGACTGAGATCTGCAGCTTATCCTTACAACTGAGCTCTCGAAGAGACAGGAAGCTGAGATGAAAGAATTATGGGATAGTTGTGAGAGAGGTTTGGATCATACAGCTGAAGCAAGACAGATCAGAGAAGCCAAAGAGAGAATACGTCTTGCTGATCTAGAGGCACTCAGACTGAGGACGGAGAAGGAAGCTCGAGAGAGAATCCTTATAAAAGATAAAAGTATCCATACAACCTCCAAGTTCTTCAGGAGAAAGGTAATGGTAAATGAGGTGAAAAGAGTTATTTACAAGAGGAATGACGAGTGGGTTCCATACAAGATCAATCAACAATGGGAACAAGTGAATATAGACTTCATCAAAAGATTCTACGTCTGGAAGTTGTTTGATGAGCAGTCTGATCCTGAGGAGCCATTCATAGAAATTCTGACATAGTTCGATCCCCCACTCTACGCTGAAATTCAAACTCTACTAGAAAAGTCAGGTAAAACTCTTAAGGCACCTGAGTTCAGAACCTTACCTACTCCACTCATGTATCAAGACAACATCTGTAAGGAGATTGAGGAAGAAATTTTCGATGCTATCAATAGTAAAGATCTGGACAAGAATGATGATGAAGACAAAGAAGATATCAAGGCCCTAAGGAATCGTGTCTACTCTGCTTATGGCCTTGAACTTCTGTAGAAGAAGTCTGCTGACTTCAAAGCGCGAATGCAACTATTCAAGAAGAAGTCTAGCTGATAGTCTTCTAGTCTTCTAGCTATTAGAATTAGATTGTCATGTACTTGTAAACTTCTCAAATCATATATGACATATTTACCTTTTGGCCTTCGACAACTACTCATTGTCACTTGGCTGTGTTTTTATCTTTCAACACTACTGATTACTGAAGTAATCAGGTCACACACACCCACATATCTGCTTATATGTTTCTCTCAGTGGTTCAGTTGTTTGACAACCTTTATTATTAATTTTTTTGTTAAGTATGATAGGGGGAAACAGTTTCTTTTTTCTCTCTAATGGGGGAAATTGTGAACTTTTGTTCCTAACATGCTGAACTCAACTAAGCTACTACATTATATGGTTCATCATTCAGTTAGGGGTTTTGGGATCTTCAAATCTTGTCTAATACTGAATCATTGCCCAACAATTTCCCCCTATTTCATGTTGCTAAAACTATTACAAATCAATCTATGAATCAGAAGACATCACATAAAAGATATACAATAAGCATAAGTGTGAGTGCATGTTGATCACTTAGGTGATCAGTTGTGGTGAACAAAATAAATAGCCATTGTGACAATAAGTGGTTGTCTCGGCCAGAAGTGATAGATTTCATTAATGATAAGGAAGTTACATGTACAGAAATCTACTATAACTATGCAGAGAAATAAAAGACATGAGACTAATCAGCTGCTCTTGTTGAATTTCTGAATCTTGGCTTTGAAATTTGTTGACTTCGCCTCAGACGGATCAAGACCATATGACTTAAAAATATTTGATCTGAGTTGCTTGATGGCAGCTTGTCTTCTTTGGGATGCTAATACAAAGATTTCTTGCCCATTTCCTTTATCTCATTCGTGCAGATGTTGCCTTCTACGGTTAAGGGAGGTGGAAGAACTCTGTATCTAGGTGCTTTCAGTTGCATTCCCTCTTTTCCTAGTATTGTCTTGACTTTAGCATAGAAGTTGGGTTCAAATATAGCTAAAATTTCCTCAAACAATTTATCAGTACCCATGATTGCCAGATGTAGAAACTTTTGATAAAATCAATCCTGATGTCTTCCCATCTCTGATTAATTTTCAATGGCATCCAACTGTCAGTATGAGAGTGTATGATGTGCTTAAGATGATTTGTTGGGATGAGTGTATGATAAGATTTGAAGATCCCAAAACCCCTAGCTGAATATTGGGCCTTCGATATTGTAAAGCTTAGTTGAGTTCAGCTGTTAATGAATTCAGTAGGCTAGAGTGAAGTAGTTATGCATTCAGTAGAAGATTTTGCACTCAGCTAGAGAACTCAGTATCGAGGAAGTTAGTTCGACATCTATCGACCAAATGAATCTGCAAAGGATTTCGAGCCCGCGAACTGAGATGTTCACACGAATGTCAATTGAGGTACATAAGTTGAAGGTCCGAGGATTCAGAGGAAGTCAACTCATCGTACTTTGAGTCTGAACAAGCCTCACCAACTCTCATAAACCCTTGACCAATAAGGAGCCGACAGCGCCTTACCTGCTCTACCAAAAAGCTGCTCCTAGCCAGAAAAAGAGGAAATCTCTACAATACCTCTACTCAACGTTCAAATTATTATGGTCGTTTTCCTAGTCTTATTAGACACGTGTCTAGACTCCCTCCAATGGATCTATTCACAAATCGGAGACTATAAATAGAAAAGAGTCTTTATGCAGAAGACACCGGGAACCAATGCAATCAAACCTCAAACACTCTCTAGCGAACTTACAGCGATATTCAAGTGAAGAACTTGCACTTAGATTTATATTTTCTTTAGTTCTTCTCTCTAGAGAATTCTTGTTCTCTTTCTCTATCTAAGCGTGCTTATTGTAATATTTCATAGCTTAGAACCTAGAAGGAGTTCATCTTTTGAAATGTTCTTATTGTAAGATCTCCTTCTTAGTTGGAGAAATTATAACCTTAAAAGGTTAAGAACTGTAAAGTCACTACGACTATAAGTTGATATTTGTCTTGCGTACAGATTGATTGAGGCTTGCTCAGAACAACTGAGGCTTGCTCAGTATAATTAATACAAGAACTCCTTCTTAATTCAGAACAGTGGATACGACCTTGCGTATCCGGACCACTTTAGAAATCGTCTGTGTTGATTTTAACTATTCATTATACATTCAACTGAGTTTTAATCAAACAAGCATAATACGAATTCTCACTGAGACAACTATTTTAAGGGCCTACACTTCCGCACACAACCTCTGTTGCTAAGCTAATGATGACTTTAAAGTTGCATATGTAGCTGCCCTGTATTCTCTTAGGATTCCCAAGACTTGATATCTCTAAACTGATTATCCTTTTGGATGCAGGATATCTTTGAACTGAATATACAGATTTTGTTTTGAATACTCTACTTTTGTGTCCTCGTCTGATGTTATTTTTGGATATTATCCTTATTTTTAAATCATGATATTTTGCTTATATGTTGTTGTCTACATATTATGCCCTAATTATGATTTGAGAATATGAAGTATGTTGATAGGGATAGTTATTGCTAAGGGGACATTTGAGTATACTGGGAGAAATATATCATGTAGGAACAGTTTACGTGACTATGCATGTCTGTTTGTTTTTATTTTTTCAACTTTGTTTTGTGAAGATAATAGTATTGTGTAATGGGAGATTGTTGAGATTATTTTAGACATGTTGGTGTTGTTCTTGTAGCAACACATGAGACACATGGATAATTTGACGGTTATCGAATTGTCCGAAAACTTTTTTCTGGGCGGCTATTATTTATTTATGTGCAGGTAAATAAATAACAATGTTGTGTTAAGGAAGAATACGAGATTCGTTCAATTTTGGTGGTTAAAACGATTTGTGGAGAATCGATCACCGGTTTAGCGAATATCAAGACTTGTTTCAACTTACTTTAGCAGAACGAACAATTGAATAAGTCTTCAGATGAAGTAGTTATTCAGTTGAGAGAAGTAAGGATCAAGGGTGGAGATAAATGACCGACTACCTCAACTAATGACAAACGTGGCAACTACCTTAGTAGACGAATTTGGGTGAAGTAGAGTGCGGTATCAAAGGTTGAGATACTCTACAAACAGAGAAGTGCATCAATGAAGAGTTGAACTCGATTGAGTTTAGTAGCTTAGCATGAGTGTATTGTTCCCGAGAGTGTCACCGAACATAGAGCGTCATACGTATCCGAAGCATAGTCTAATTAGAGAGTTGAAGTTAATCCCAACGTATTGGGATAATGTGATTGTTCAAGGCTTTGAGTCGTTATAAGTGTTTAGGCGTGTTAGTGATTTTGCGGAGTAGAATAGGATAGTGGTTATCTTATTCTGTTGTAATCTTCTCGTGAGTGGATACACCCCATAAGTTATTATTTATTATAACTTATGGGAAAATGGTGTCTTGTTTTAATTTTTTAATTTCCTCTGCAATGAAAAACTTTGTGGCGGCATGTATTTATCCTTGTGTTTATCTATCACACTGATCAACTTCTATCCTAGGGCATCGATACCTTCAAAATTGATTAAGTTAAATTATTGCTGGATTAATTTGGACCATGCTATATAATTTTATCAGAATTGATTAATACGAATTACATTAGCATAGCTTATTTATTTGATTGAATATTCATGCTTGCCAAGAAACAAATAGAGAAAAATTATTAAGTTGTGTAGAGGGTTGTAATTAGTTAAATTGTTCTGTTTTCATTACATAATTGCTACAAACTATTGAATTCTTTATTGACGAGAATTAATGCTAGTTTGATTTTTGAAAGTAATTGAATATTTCTATGGCATTAATGTTTTCTTGAAGCATTCACAAAACTTCATGCATAAGACATTAAGATCTAAATTATCTCATGTTAGGATTAGGGTGTAGGGTCCATAATTTTCATTCAAAGTCCTCAAGGTGGAATTTTTTCATATCCTTATTATATTTTTCATAATTCATGCTAATAGAGGGAAAATAAAAGTCTTAAAGTATAGGTCAATGGGCCTGTATCAGAATGACCTTAGGGTTGTGTCACTGACCACTAGCACGTCGTGCTATATACTCCCTCCGTCCCAAAATTCTTGACACTATTCTATTTTGGATTGTTCTAAAATTCTTGTTCATATTCATTTTTTAGTAAAGTATTCCACACAACTTTTTTGTGGGACCCATAATTTTACACCACTCTACACACAATTAACAACTCTCCTTAATAATCGTGCAAAAAGTAATGTGGACAAAAATTTTGAGACGGATGGAGTATAACATAAAAACCTTCAGGTTAAACCTTCTGTCAATCTATGACCTTCACTTAATTTTATATGATGATTTTTATTTAGTCTATGATTTGGATAATGAATGCCTCACTGAGTCATCGTACACACCCCTTTATTTAATACTCCCTTCCGTCCCATTTGTAACGTTTTGTTTCTTTTGGGCACGAAAATTAAAAAAGTGGTGTTTTGTGGTGTATATTATTTGACTTTCGGGTAGTTAATTTGTCGCCTCGTTTTTTGCTTTTTTTAGAAATAAGACATTTCTAATGGGACATCCAATAAGGAATGCAGAACGTTACTCATGGGACTAAAATGTGCTCCCTCTGTCCCGGATGAAACGTCCTATTTCTTTTCATCGCGGTAATTTATAAGGTGGACTTTTGTGTGTTAGGAGAGAGAGTGATGTGAATGAGGCCTACAAAAAAGTGATTTTTTGTGAGATAGATTTATTTTCTTTTTAAGAAATAGAACATTTGAGTGAGACAACCCAAACTAGAATATAGGACTTTTTATGTGGGATGGAGACTATAGTTTTTTAGGAAATCACTCACACGATGCGTAAAGATATGGTGGCGATGATCAAGAGAGAAAACAGATTTTAAGAGTTTTAAATATGCATTTTGCATAGAAAAATTATTCTTTTATTTTAAAAGTCTACCGCAGTTTAAGAAAGAAATTACCTTTTATCAAAGGTCTATTTCATGAAAATGCTTAGGAATGTTGTAACGAATATATCTTATGCATTAAATGACGTATCGTCTTCATATGAGAATTGGCGTGTTACATAAAAAATGTCCAATTCGAGATTTGTTGAAAAAAATTACAAACCATACACAGATAAATTTTAGTTATTTTCAATTACGTCAATGAAATTGAACTTCATGAACGACCAACTGAAACTTAACAAAAAGTTGTATCAATAGCATGCAGAGGCGGATGTAGGGGTGGGCTGGGGTGGGCTTCAGCCCAATGCAATCCCGGCCCAGAAACTACATTTACCCGACCCAAATTTATTTTTTACATATTTCAGCCCACCCCAGATCAGTCCAAATGATTTGCAAATTTATTATAATTGAAATTCATTTCAACACAAATTCTAATTCGCAAGCCCAAATCCCAAAATATAATTTTGACAGCCCCCATTTTTCGTGTCGATGCCGAATTTTATGTGTAAATTTTACGAAAAAAATATTTCGTATTTTATGAAAATTTAATATATTGAAGCGAATTTAAAAATATATTAGTTCAATGGCCCAACAACAACAAAATTAAATGGTCCAACAACAACAATTAAATTAAATGGTCCAACAAGTCAACAACAATAATCATATACAACGAGAATTGAGATATAATTGAGAGGATAGTGAATTAACGACACTTCAGAGGACAGAGGAGGGATCAAGGAGCGAGAGTTAAGCAGACCGTATCCTAGGCGTCCGGAGTCCTTACTCTTGACTTCCTTATACTCATTGTTACATTATATTTTGTCTAAAAAAAATTTTTCGGGCCCCATCTATAAATCCTAGTTCCGACCCTCCAGACTCCCCCAGTATACATTTCTAGATCCGCCCCTGATAGCATGTTGTCTTCAAGTTTAGAATAATAAGTAATCTATATTTTAAATCCTAAATCGACAAAACTCGAACATATTTGTTTTCCATCACATAGTAAGGGCCATATGATATTCAAGTGGTTCGCTGATGTGTCGTGTTATCATCCATTGCTTTGATCTTCTTCTCTACATGGAAGTGGCAGAAAAAGATTTCGCCAACTGGTATAAAGTGGTTATGGAATATTTGTTAAAAGAAGAAAAAGTATGCGTATATATTCTCTTATTCATATGTGTATATGTAGAGTTTTTTCTCTTTTTCTAAATGGAAAGAAACAGTATTGGAAAGGTATTTTCTCTAGATTAAAAGTTCATCTTTTTGTAAAGAGAAATAACCAAGTCATTTTCATTGCATATACTCACATTCTGAATATTATATGTTTTTTTCATTAAAATACAATCAGATGAAGCATAAATGCGTTTTGGAAAATTCATAGGAAGCTCGAGCTAGCGTATGATGCGATTTATTGGCACGTGTCTCCAAGTAAAAAAAAAAAAAAAAAACTTGCATGCGCAGCATTAGCAATTAAAAGATGCAATTGGATCGTGGATATACAAAATTTCAAAAAAATAATAATAATAATAAATTGAGATCCGAGTTCTTATTTTATTGGATTCAAGCGCGGGTCAAAACATTTATTAATTAGAGAGAAAATTAAATTATTCTCATTTTTTAAATGAACAAAAGTACAATTTTAGGAATCAAAATAGCAATTTTTCTACCTATCTTCCTTGTATCCACCCGTGCACATGGGCGGAGGGAGGGGGGTAGCTCACCTGCGGCTCAAGCAAGCTACAATCGGCCACGAACTTATTTATGACAGTGCCCAAATTTGATATAGCTAAATTTATTTTACTCCAGCCCACCCGAGTCCCAACCAAATTTATAATATGTCCTATTATATTAATCTGTTACTCTGAGCCTAACTCAAAATTACCTAGCCTCTCATTATGTTATTTAATTTAAAAATTGAAATTCCTAAAATGAGCCCAATTGCCCAACCCCCTAGTGGGTGAATACGGAGCCTAACTCAAAATTACCTAGTCCAATCTCTTCTTTCTCTTTTATCTAAAATTTTTTTCGGGGGCTCTGCCCCCAAACCCCCACTAAATCTCGGCCCCCCATCTATAAATCCTGATTCCGCCCATGAACCCACCCCACTATGAATTTCTGGCTCCGCCCCTGCCCGTGCATGATCTCAAATGGAATTCATCTACGTTATAGAAACTCCTAATGCTTTTGTTATCGTTTACTTTTAAGTGTACAACATGTTAATCATTTGTAGTAATCATATATCATATCATATTTGTTATGGAACAGATATAGGATTGACCGTCAGATATTGGAATCATGATCAGTTTGAAGAAACCATTCTACAACTCTTGCATTATATTGAGAAAATGCTAAGGAATTCAGTGTATGTGATAGTCCACCATCTATATAACTTCACGTTAGATCAATAATTCATTTGAGTAAACTATTCTACAACTATTTCATTATATTAGAAGCCTTACATCACTAATTATATAGGACTTGATCTTTGCTGATTTTATTTAAGATAGTTTTTAATGAGATAATTAAAGCAAAGTAGTAAATACTTGTTTGTATGTCATATTTCATACATGTGTTGACATATGACATATGACATATGTAACCCATCATAATTGATTTTGATTTTCATTTTATTTTTAATTACAATATATGTCACATGCAGGGGCCGATCCAGCTCGAAAAATTACCTTGGGCTGATCTATTTTTCTCGAACTTACCAAGAGCTAACAGTGATATTCGTATTAAAAAAAAAAAAAAATTATACTACAAAATTCAAAAAAAAAAATCTGGGCACCTTGAACTGGAACCCTACCCAGTCCATGGGTAGGTCCGCCCCTGTCCCACATGAACCTCCTATATCCTCCTATATAGGTACATCATCCATTAATAATGCTGCAACACCAAATTAAATTATCTAAATTACAATAGACGCAATTTACATGGATGTGTATCGACACTCAAAAAGTTGTCATGTGTTGTTTTTTTTCTTTCTTACAAAAAGCTTGAAAATTATAGTCACACTTGAAAAAGAATAAATATATATTATATGAACACATCCACGCGCATAGATTGGGTATTCCGAAACGATCCAATGGGAGTGGACATATATATAGAGTGATATCTCCATTGATACGAAACACTTTTAAACGTAAAGAATAACATTCCTCTATCCATAAATATACGTTGATAAATCAAAGAAAAAACTGAAGATTCTCTTTAATCACTTTATGCAAATTGGCAGAACGCCAAGTTGCCACGAGTGACCCTGCCAGTTGTAACACCTAAAGATGCTTATTCTTTGTAAGGTCGGTCTGTTGGACCAATCACCTTTCATTGCTCCTATTCTCGACAATGATTTGATAATAGAATAACTACTTGTAGTTCATGCTGTAAATTAATCTTGTACTTTCTATTGTCATTAAAAAATCATAATTTCTTTATCCCTATGAACTGCTAAAAAATTACGTAGAAAAATCAAGTCATATTCGATGATAAAAACCAAGCGAAATATAAGATTCGACACTAATTTATTTCAAAAATTATATTATGTGTAATTTGTTTGGTAATTTAATTAAAAGTATGTATAAGCTTCTGGTTTCTTTAGCTTAATTCTTCTTTTTTCTTGGGATCTCATTCTTGAATGCTATGTAGCTTGTGAGATTGTTTTACTTGGTCTAGAACGAAAGTTATGTTTGATGTATCTAAAGAGAGAAAAAGAGAGAGAAAAGTCATTAAATTGGGCCCTCACCTTCCAATGTCCACATGAAGTCATGTACTCTCTCTTTGCCTACGACCACACAATTCATATGACTCGCATTTGTGAAATTCTATGACAAATATATGAAAACCAGAATTAATGGGATGATATTACCGTTAAACTAATGTTTTTACTTTGTCCCACTCCATCTCTAGTCTTACCGTAAGACCATGATATGAAACTATAGGGGCGGATCCAAGGGGGGGGCGCCCGGCGGCGGCGGCCCCCCCGAACTCGTGTCGAAACGCGATTTTATATATGTAATTTTTAAGAAATTTCGTATTTCGCCCCCCCGAATGTACACTTCACCCTCTTCTCTATCGAATTTTTAAGTTTCGCCCCCCCTCTCTCGTAATCCTGGATCCGCCTATCTGTCGTGTCCCACTGTGGAAATCTAGGTAAGGTTGACCCTTGATCCCTTGCTTCGAACTAATGAACGATTCTGCGGTAAGAATTTCAAATCATGTTTTCCTAGTTAATGATAAAATACATTTAGAAGAGTGCTTCTTATTTCTGTATTTAAGCTTAGGTTAGTGTTTTTTCTTTGTAGTCGAAATCAAATTAGGGAGTAAGGAATTTCGAATAAGAATGACTCTTTCAAGATCATATTTGGCACTAATGCGTAAAAGAAAAAGGCACACACATGTGCATGGTGAGCGTGTGTTTTGGTGGACTGAAGTCTGAAATCTATAAATAGACAAGAAGACTTTGTAGTGCATGCAAGAAAGAGAAACGTCTAAAAAGAAATCAGTCACAGCCCCGTTATATGTATTCCATAAATTTTATACAGGAACCAAGCTAGCAAGAAAACCAGAAGATTTATAAAGAAAAAGGGTTTTGTGGATAGATTAGAAGCTAGTAAAAAATGCCAAGAGATCGAGACCCTCTAGTAGTAGGTAGAGTTATAGGAGATGTTTTGGATCCATTCACAAGATCCATTGGACTAAGAGTTGTTTATGGGAGCCGAGAGGTTACTAATGGCTGCGAGTTTAGGCCCTCTCAAATTGTCAACCAGCCTAGGGTTGAAGTTGGAGGGGAAGATCTTCGTACCTTCTTCACTCTGGTAATCAATTAGTCAATTAATCATTCTCTCTCTCTCTCTCTCTCTCTCTCTCTTCACACCGTCCCTCACCTAGCTCCACTCTAGTGTGTGTGTGTGTTGATTTGGTATAGTGTTTGTTAATTCTCATTGGTGCGTGTCCTAGGTCATGGTGGACCCTGATGCTCCAAGCCCCAGTGACCCTAATCTTAGAGAATACTTGCACTGGTAAAGATTATTACTATCATTTTTCATGGTTAGTGCTTTCATGTTTCGTCGGACCTTCATCTCGTATTTTGTTTTATCAAATTCAATTATTAGAATATTGCATAGTGGCATTTTTTTTTTTTTTTTTTTCCGGTACTAACAATGTGTGTTCATCATGTTGAGTTGAAAGGGTATCTATCTTTGCTCCATTCTTTTTTCTTGATAATAATAAATAGTTGTAATCTATCGTGCAATATGTTGTGGGTCCCAATGAATCTTCGATAGATCTTCGTATGATACGCATGTTAGTCAGTTGTTACGCTCTCTTTCGATGGCAACTATATATACGTCCATTATCACTGATCAATATGTTTGATTTGAAGGACTGAGAATACCAAACTTGGGCAGTGAAATTAGCTTTTTGAATGATTTTATTCACAAAATAATGTTGAAAATAATATTCATACAATTTTAGTGGGGTACTTTATTTTTTATTTTATAATTTATGATTGATTGATTGATTTGTACGTGCCTTCCAAAATAACATAAAAACTTTACCCAATACAAGTTTTTTTGTTGATCTTCTGGGGTCCCTACTCATCGTGTCCTATATTCCATGGCCAAAAATGTAAAATCTTTCCTAAAAACCATAAATAATTCCTATTAATTAATTAATTAGTTTCTCATGTGTTATAACATTCGAAATTAACACTCTCTCTTTCTCTCTCTCTCTCTCTATGTATATATATTTATTATTTTACAACGACTAATATTTATTTTTATTTCATATATACAGGCTAGTGACTGATATTCCAGCAACTACTGGAGCAACCTTTGGTGAGTGGCCTCAACTCAAACAATCGCATATATTCACGTAAAATTTGTTTTATTTAATAAACAAATAGATGAATATTGATCAAAGGTATAATTCATTTTTAATTTAATTAATATAACTTTTTTCATACTCACAAATTTCACTTCCTGATTTGGTCGCGTATCAAAGTTGGTGATTTTGAAGCTCTTTATATTTTTGAAGTCAAATAAATGTATATTTTCACAGATAAAGTATTGTTTTCCTTGCTGGCACGATTTGATACATAATTATCTTGTCTTAAACTGACTTAAAATATTATACATGGAATTACAATACAACGAAAATCAAATGATAAGTAAATGGGGACATCCCTTTCTTCCCTTTTTATCTTTCCACTTTTTCTTTCCTTCCTTAGTCAATTTATTTCCATTCTTGAATCCAACATGATTAGGAATCATAAAAAGATATGTCTCGTGTTGTCAAAAGGTTTTCTAACGACGAACGCAAATTGTTGATATTGGTGGAAACGGGATATGTTCATCCACTTTCTTCTCATTAGCGGTAGCATCGTCTTCTCTTGTCCTTGGTTTGTCTAACTTAAAATACTTAATCAACTAATTATTGATCGGGATGCATGCAGGACAAGAGATCGTGTGTTACGAGAGTCCACGGCCTTCGATGGGGATCCACCGCCTGGTCTACATGTTGTTCCGGCAGTTGGGGCGGCAGACGGTCTACGCCCCCGGTTGGCGCCAAAACTTCAACACGAGGGACTTTGCGGAGCTCTACAACCTTGGCTCCCCGGTGGCTGCGGTTTATTATAATTGTCAGAGAGAGAGTGGAACAGGCGGGAGAAGACGGTGATATCATATATATTCGATTTTATAAAATCAGAATTTAAAATAAAAAGAAAAAAGAAAACTATATATAATTTGTGCAAGTGTGTAGTTGACATTATAGTCCAAGTCGTGTGAAAGTGTCGCTTATAATTATTTCGATGCATGGGACTAGAATGTATCGAGAGTCTACTTGTATTTTATTATTATAGCTGAAAACAGGTTGTGATGATATGAATATTAAATAAAATGAATGAAACCTCTATTTAATAGGGGTTTCTCCTTGTATAGTTTTCTGTGCGTGCATTATTCGAATCATAATTTTGTACCACTTATTAACGTAAAACTAAATTGAATATTTGGAATTGATCACCTGGAGGCTGGAGTCTTACAAAAAGGCCATCCAATATTTATGTATCTGAGTGCGAATTTTGATTCGCCATCGGAGGAGTTCATTAAGAATATTTATCGTACTTTTGTCTGAAAAAATGGGTTGAAACAAAGATCAATTGTACTAAATTTGGAGAAAAATAAATATATTGAGATAATAACTACTTGCATGGACCTATATTTTATATTTTGACGTGGAAATATAAGATATAAAATAAATATATAGTGAACATCATCGCGACCGGATCTACGTATCTTGGGTGTTAGTAGTTATTTGTGGTTCAGGCTGGTTATTTGTATCTTGCATCTGTATCCTGTCAAATCGGTTGATAATATGTTAGAATTTTTAATTAGATTATTAAATTTGAAACGTGGCATAGAAGAGACATGTTGGTTGCTTATATGAAACACTTTGATTAAATAAATCGTTGCATGTGAATCATGTAAAGTTGCATTGGTTTGTGGAAGAGATGTGTCGATTGGTTGGTGGAGGGACACAAGGTTTCAAACGTTGCATGCATGCCAAACAATGCAACCTTTGGGAAGAGGCACTTCTTGGTCTATAAATAGACCACTCCATGCGAGAACTAGAAGACAATAACTTAATACATCTTCCATTTCTTTTATGTCCTTTCCATTACATACATTTATATGTTCATATTTCCTTAGTCCCGAAATATCAAGTAGTTCGCCGGAATTACGAAAAGTAGTGCAACTACTCGTAATGAAAAACCGTTGTATCTTGGAGACGAGTGCTATAGACCGCTTGCACCAAGTAGCGGAGCATTATCGTCTTGCGGAGAGAGAGTCTAACTCTTGCCTCGGTTTGCATTTCGTTATTTTCGCTATTCAATTTTTCATATGTTGTTTGTTATGTTGTTATAGTATTTATACTAACATTTGGTTTATTGTCGCTACATTTCTTCACACCTAATTTTTTAATAACAATCGCAAGACGATAATACGTGTTGAAGAAATGATGACAAGTAGTAGTAACGTACTGCCGAACTTTACAACAGCAACGAACAACCAAATTCACGCGGAAAGGATCCCTGTTCATGCGGAAAGGATTCGACCGTCGGTCTTTGACGAAAATTCACGTTTAGGTTCTGCCCCGGGAGGGCTTCAAGTTCGTAGAAGTAAGCTTTCGATCGGGCGTCGTTACGATAATTAAAATGGCCTCCAAACTTGAGTCAGCGAGTTTGTGGCAGTTCTGCCATCTGTACTTCGCGGGCTTGTATCTTCTTCGTCTGAACTCCATTTTATGCGTCGAGAATAGTTTTGGAAAGCCAACGAACTCAGCTTTCTATCGGTATAAGAATCGGTGAGTTTCGAGAAGGGACGAAGCTCCTAGGCTATTCTAAAGTTGGGGGTTCGGCACATCCCGTGGAGGATGGAGTTTCGGTAGTGCCTTTTCGTAGATCCGTAACTTCTTGATACGATCTCCCAATGGCGAACGGAAAAGTTCTGGAGATCCTTTGAATGACAAGGTTCGATACGTTATAGGACTTGGGGTTTCCAGATTTGAGGTATGTTCACAAAATATCTCTCAAAATGGGTGGAGCTAAGCCTCATTTCAATACTTAGAATTTTCTAGGTATGGCATTTAATCAAACAGCTTCTGGGCGACATTCGAGCAGACGTATCTCAGCGGTCGGGACTCTGTTTTACGATCGAAGATATGCTCTGGAATCCTTGTTTATCAAGGTTTGTGTGGATGTCAGTTTTATAGAATTATGAGTTCGATTGGGTCATGAAAATCGGGTCGAAACTTCGCTGCTCGCGCTTCTCGCCAGTTTGGTGTTTTGAGTAGGCTTTTTCCGAGGGGTATAACATTCTGGTCCGAACTCCAAATAACGAGAGGAAAGTTGCGTTGGAAAGCATGTAGTCGTGGCTTTACAACGGTATGGGTTTCAAGGGGTTTTCTGACAAACAAATAGTGTGTTGGAAATGCTCGGAACATCTTTGCTCCGCAGCCTTGAAAATCGATAGGTAGTGCAGCGAGCCTTCTTCGACGGCGAATAATTCCTTGGTCCGATCTCCGTTTCACGAACCGATAGGTGTGTTGAAAAGCTAAAAGTACAAGGTTTACAATGGTATAGACTTTGGGCATTGTTTTTCATTACTCCGGTCGGAAATTGCGACGCAAGTTCGCAAGATGAACAGTTTTTCTTTCGCAAGAAAAATCTGGGTTTAGTGATGATTTTGGGCAGTTTAACGGGGTGTAACTCCTAAATCGAGAGTCCGTTTATCGAACTGCGAGATGCGTTGGAAAGCCTATACAAGTGGCTTTCCAGAGGTATGAGTTTCGATAGGTGTTAGTTGGTTTTGAGTGATCGGGAGTTGTTTGAACATAGCCGATTCACTGCCTGTGGCACCGAGGCAGTTCGGAGTGCCATCTTCGGCAGCGGATAACTTCGGGGTTCGAGGTCCAATTTACGAACAGTTTGCGGCGTTGCAAAGTTCGTATTATAAGGGATTATCTGAGGAAAGACCCGATATCCAAAGTTAAAAAAGGTACTCTGAGTAACGGCTTGAGACTCTAGATGAAATTGGATCCGACGAGGATACGTTTCGGGATCGCAATAAAAGTGACGAGGATGTGTTCCGGGATCGCAAGAGTAACTAAAAGAACGCGCTAGGATTGACTATCTAAAATGTTATTTTATTTAACTACTTTGAATCTGTCTCGATTCTTGAAAGAGACACCTCCAATTGTGGGGGAAGATGAAAAAGATGAGCAAAAATGCATAGCGTATGATGCATGACATCATAACGATTACATACGAAGAAGCCGAATGACTACGGAACTTCTTAGAGGATATTCCTTGTTGGGAAAAATCCGTGTCTCCCGTCTTGATACATTGTGATAGTATGTATGCAATAGGGAGAACACAAAGTAGTATGTATGATGGTAAGTCTCGACATATTCGTCGAAGACATAATACCGTTAGACAATTGATCACTAGTGGAATAATATGTATTGACTATGTGAAGTCAAAAGACAATATTGCGGATCCGTTTACTAAAGGTATTAATCGTGATCAATTGTACAATGCAGTAAGGGGAATGAGATTAAAATCCACACTAAAAGAACGCTCTTAATGATAACTCTACCATGATAATTGGAGATCCCATGAACATGGTTCAAAGAGACAACTAAGTTAAGAACGTTCAAGTTGTGCACTTGGAAACACAACTAAAAATCCATTCTCGAAGTTGCCCCAAGTGCAAACCTGTAGCTTGTGGTAAAAGGGTAAGCTATAAGCTTTTAATGATTCCTATAGCCTTATTGGTGGAGTATGACAGGATACTCTTAATAGGAGATCACCTATATAAGTGAGAAGTGTGGCCGCTTCAAATAAGAAAAACACTTATGAATCCAAGATATGGTCCAAGGCCAAAATGGACACAACGTGAGAACGAACGATATTGTATCTATTATTGTGTATATGTTATTATCTTGGTTTACACAAAAAGCTGACCGGTTCAAGACATCGCGTTCACCGAGCAGCGAGTAAATCCGATAACATTATACTAAGGAAGGTTCAAAGCAAAAAACTACCTATCCTGATGCAATAATAGGTCACTTGGGACTTTGGTTTGCATAACATTTTGCATTTGCATTTAATAATCTAATGTGGGGGATTGTTAGAATTTTTAATTAGATTATTAAATTTGAAACGTGGCATAGAAGAGACATGTTGGTTGCTTATATGAAACACTTTGATTAAATAAATCGTTGCATGTGAATCATGTAAAGTTGCATTGGTTTGTGGAAGAGATGTGTCGATTGGTTGGTGGAGGGACACAAGGTTTCAAACGTTGCATGCATGCCAAACAATGCAACCTTTGGGAAGAGGCACTTCTTGGTCTATAAATAGACCACTCCATGCGAGAACTAGAAGACAATAACTTAATACATCTTCCATTTCTTTTATGTCCTTTCCATTACATACATTTATATGTTCATATTTCCTTAGTCCCGAAATATCAAGTAGTTCGCCGGAATTACGAAAAGTAGTGCAACTACTCGTAATGAAAAACCGTTGTATCTTGGAGACGAGTGCTATAGACCGCTTGCACCAAGTAGCGGAGCATTATCGTCTTGCGGAGAGAGAGTCTAACTCTTGCCTCGGTTTGCATTTCGTTATTTTCGCTATTCAATTTTTCATATGTTGTTTGTTATGTTGTTATAGTATTTATACTAACATTTGGTTTATTGTCGCTACATTTCTTCACACCTAATTTTTTAATAACATAATATCCCCTGATGAACTCGTAAGGATTAACATACTAAACCCGATTGGTTGATTAAGTTCAGGTGTGTTAATAAGGTTGAGTGGTACTACTCAGGAATATAATAAGATGTTAATTAATTTAAGCTGTCAGTGAGCTTAATTAATTAACGGATATTTCTATCTTAAATACAGTGATCGATAAGTCTAGAATACAAACTCATGCTCAAGTTAGGATAAAGGGGTAAGTCACTACGGATTCCCTAGTGGAATGAATCTGTGTTTATTAATTAATTTTGCTCTTCCTCTGCGGTAGACCGAACTCGAACTCTTCAGCTTTTAATTCTGAAATTATATGATCAGGAGAAACAATATCATGATCAGAATGTCTAAGCAATGTAGCAAAAGGAGTCCAAGGTCCGTCTGACGGGCCTTCAGAATCTTGAGATTCATCTCCCGGTTGGAGAATGTCTTTCCCAACCCGTTGATTGTGTTCATCAGACCCGTGAATCTGACATTAAGATCTTCAATTTTATCGCCAGGCATGAGTGACAATCTCTCTAGCTTCTGGAGTTCCAGCGCTAGTTTGTTATCTTTAATCTTCAGAGTCCCCCGACTCAGTAGCGCTAGAGCGTCCCAGAGTTCTTTAGCTAGCTTGCAGTCCTGAACTCTCCCGAGATATGAGTCGCTCAAGGTGGTCAGTATTGCGTTCCTGGCCGGTCAAGATTGTGAAGCTTCTTCTCTTCTAGAGTGAAGAGGCTTCTGTCTTTGGCCACCTTCTTCCCGGTTACCGCTCCACCTCCTTGTTCTGGATTCTGGAAAGCAACACTATCGACCATAGGTACGATAGGTCCGCCTTCCAAGACCTCTGTCATACTGTCATGGAGGGAAGTCAGATGCGCTTCCATTCTGACTCTCCATACCCCGTAGTTATCTACTGAGAACATGGGTACCTTCCTGATTCCTGACATATCAGACATGTTAGGTAATAATATGAATGAAGAATGATATGCATTGAAAATATTTTCAGGATCCGTTCAAGTAGACCAGTTTCAGATAACAAGAGTCTTAAAGAACTCCCGCTCTAATACCAATTGTTGGTCCCAAGGTAAACGTTCAGGTGTAGAGGGGGGGGTGAATACACCTGAAAACTTTTTCTCAACTTGGAACGCGAACAGTCCGATTAAGGAGATTGTCTGCTGAATAAATTTAGTAGACCAGAAAAGTTGTTCAGGGTCGCGTGGATAGAGTGACTGACTATACTGAGACCTGCTAGCTGATAGATGTCAGAATTCAATACTATTCAGTAAGAGTTCAGTAGTGTGCGGAATAGTGTATGCCCAATTCAGTTGAGTTGAAAACGTTTTTAAGGAAAATTGTTTCAGTAGATTAGTGCACTCAGTTAAGCTTTTCTGAAACTCTGTTGAATGATTTTGTAAACAGGTTTCAGTATGAACAGTAAATCAATGCAACAGTGAAATGAACACAGCGATTTTAAAGTGGTTCGGATATCAACAATCCTACGTCCACTGTCCTGAAAAAATCAGGAGGCTATTTTATTATACTGAGTTAGTCTCAGTCGGTTTGTACCCTGGACAAACATGGTCTTAAAGATTATACTAAGCAAGTCACAGTTTACAAGGTTCAAATAAGATTGTTTGACAAATTCTCCAACGATGAAGGAGTTCTTTACAGTAAGAACAGTTCGAGATATGAACTCCTTCGGTTCTAAGCTATGGATATTTCAGTGGAGCTTAGTTTAGAGGGAAAGGGAACAAGAAGAGGCTTCTAGAGTGAAGAACAATGAGGAATAATCTCACTGGGTTCGTGTTCTATCACTTGGATGCTAGAGACTTTGATTCTATTAAGCTTGGTTCCCTAGAGCAGTGTAGTCGCCTTTCCCGTTGAGTATTTCTCTGAATTTCTTGCGTAAAGCTTGTGCCTTGTTCGTTCAATGCTCGTATTTCACTGCTATATTCTTCGATTTGATTTTCCCTCTATTTGTAGAGGTGAACTATGGATAGATCCGTTGGAGACAAATTGTCTACGTGTCACTCTCCTTGGGTAGCTAACGGCTCTTTTAGAAATCGTGCAGAGTCCACCCTCTTTTTCAGTAAAATAGTTGACTTGCAGCTTTTACCAGAACTTTGACAGATGGCTGCTTGTCATTGGTCGAGGTGTAGAGAGTTGTTGAGACATTCAAACTTCAAGGCAGATACTGAAGCTGACTTCTCTGATGCGTACAACCTGGGACAACTCTACTGATTTAACATTGAAAACTTCTGTCAGGCCGTTGCTGAGTCTAACCAAGGGTTCAGTAGTATACTCCTGATGATTCCAACTTTACTGAAGGTCGACTCTGAGTTCAGTGAACTACTCCTGCTGAGTCTAGTTCTACTGACTCTTTCACTATGCTGCTCCTGCTGAGTCCAACACTCACTACTACAAATTTGACATACAACAACACTAAAAAGACAACGTTTTTGACAAAAAACCGTT
The DNA here is from genome assembly GCA_028984105.1 of Lavandula angustifolia. NCBI lineage: Eukaryota > Viridiplantae > Streptophyta > Magnoliopsida > Lamiales > Lamiaceae > Lavandula > Lavandula angustifolia. Next base: position 722,814 of record CM054825.1, on the reverse strand, counting down.
GTCGTAGCTCAAAAAACCGTTGTCGTATCCAAAACCGTTGTCTTTTATATCAAAAGTGCGCTAATAGACAACGGATTTTGACTAGCGTTGTCGTTGTTGCGTTGTCTTTTGATAAAAATTGTGCTGATAGACAACGGTTGATACAACCGTTGTCGTATGTGTGTTGTCGTAGTGGAATGATGCGCTAATAGACAACAGTTTCGCCTAACCGTTGTCGTTGATGTGTTGTCGTAGATTATGCAATGCGTTTATAGACAACGGTTTTTGTGACCGTTGTCGTTTAACCGTTGTTGTAGTTTAAATTATCACTTATAGACAGCAGTATCATAAATCGTTGTCGTTTATCTGTTGTCTTTTACCGAAAATTTATATATATTAATTACAAATTGTATATATTTTTTAAATATAATATTATAATTAAATAAAATAAAAAAATCAATAATTATATACTTTAATATATAATTTAAAATAATTTATAAAATTAAATAAGTTTTAGATATATTAATATTTTATCTAAACCTATAAATATATTTAAATATTTAAATATATCTAAATATTAAATTTAAAATATATCTATATGTTTAGATAAAATATTAATAATATATCTAGTTATAAATATACTTATATCTTAAATATATATTTAGAAAAAAATAACCAAAAAAAAAAACTTATTTATTAATTATACAAAAGCAACAGATCTGAAAATACTCCGCTCAATCTCTCCCTCCCGCTCCGCTCAATCTCTCCCGCTCATCCGGTCGGCCGCTCCTCGTCGTTCGCCGCTCACCCGTTCACCATCAAGCCCACCGGTCGCCGCTCATCCGGTAGCACCATTTCTGGTATTTTTCTTCTCTTTCAATTTCTTATTTTTTTGTGTGGGAGTCGAAGTTGCCGGTGAACCACAGAGATGTAATCGGTAGAGTGTTCGAGAAAGATGAGTCGTTTGGCGAGGGTTTGTGTAAGAGGGATATTTATTCTCAGCTTTGTAGGGCCAATTCGTTCGATGGCGGCAACAAGGTTCGATTTCCCCTCCTTTTAATTATATTTGTTAATTGATTCCGGTTTTAGTTTATTGAAATTAGGGTTTTCTCTTGAAAGAGGGGATTATTGAAATTGCATGTTGGTTTGGACTGTTTGCAGAAAGTGTGGTTAGACAAAAGCAGAGGCAAGATTTTAGTAGACTTGGTTATGTCTCGAGCTTTCTTTCCTTTTGAGATTAGGTCTGCTAGGTTACGTGTTAACGCATTGTAGCATTTGCTCTGCATGTATATACTCCTCCTGAAGAGAATTAGTTGGAAAAACTGAAAAAGTTGTACGCCTAGTGAACTTGAGGAGGAAACTGCCGTAGAACCTCAAATTTCTTGCCTAGGTGGACCACTGTACAACCTTAGCAGTGTGTTCTTCCTTTAGATAACCATATTTCATAAGATCAGCTGCGTTTTGATTACATTTGAAGTACTGGGAATGTGTTTAGGCAAGACTAGTAACTTATAGTAAAATTCTCAAGCTGCAGCTTTATTTATGGATTGCAGGTAAACAGTTGGAATTGTATCATTCATCTCTTTAGTGTGAACTTTTGCATGTGATGCTTTGAACTGCTATTATGGATAATATGCATTCTGCTATTGTTTCATGGTGAGATGGTAATTCTTTTTCTATTGAACTCTATAGTTGGCTTACATGTTTTGGCTTCAAGGCTACATGCTTAAAGAAGCACACGAAGTGACTCGTGTAATGTACAAAACGTAAATTAAGTGTTTCAGTCCAGTTTTGTCATTCTTCTCAGCAGGTGGTGCTAAATTCCCTTGTTTATTTTGAAGGATCGGTTCTTAGATGTACTTGCAAAATATCAAGTGATATGTTCGGATATATTCTATCAATGTTCTGTCATAACAGTCCATACTTTACATATTGTTTACATAGCAATCTTACTTTTTTATATCATTTTGTAGCAAAAGTGATGGTAGCTGAGGGCCGTAGCCTTGCCAATGTTTTCACATTAAGGCTATATCAGGGAACTATGTGGGAAGATGCAATATGTTTTACTGATTTCCCTCTGTTTCTTAGATTTATCATTAACTCTGCTACTTTTAACTTGCTCAAGCTGTTTTGGTGTTATGAAATCTCAACTCCATCCCTAATATAGAAACTTTTCAACCTGTTGTTAACTGCAGGCATGAAAAGTATGTGACCCAGTACCGAGCAATGTTTGTCGTCAATTATAGGATAAAGGAGGAAGTGTCGGAACCAGGAAGCAAATGAAAGAGAACGAGAAAACATTCTCCAACTACTGCTGCTGCTCAAGTACTTGGTTCCGAATCGGCAAGGTGTTTTGTAATGAACTTCTTTTGTTATATTTTGTACGTATTTGAGATTTTAGTCGTAGAACAATGAATTATTATTACAGTATGGAATTTCTTGATAAGTATTTTATGAAAATATTACATGATTTTATTGGTTTTATTGATGGCGGTAAATTGATTTTATGAAAATACTTGTTAAAAGTATATACGACAACGGTTTTTATTGTTGTCTAAAATTACATACGACATCGGAAAAAAAATGATACGACAACGGTTTTTTATTGTTGTCTAAAATTTATATGACAACGCTTAAAAATGATACGACAACGGTTTATATCGTTGTTGAAAGACCAAATGACAACGGGTAGAACATTCAAAAGACAACGGTTTATAACCGTTGTCAAAAATCTTAAAGACAACGGTTAAAAACCGTTGTCTATCAGCGAACACCTATGACAATGGTACATACGACAATGCAATGTTTTGTGATAGACAACGGTTATTAACCGTTGTCTATTAGCGTTTTTGTTGTAGTGACTACTGAATCTGAACACCTCTCAGTATGCTGCTCCTGCTGAGTCCAGCACTACTGAGTCTTCACTTAATGGTACTGAGGCGGATAGTCTACTAAGGTTCAGTAAACAGAACTTCTGATCCTAGACCATGCTGAAGGCAAGTGTACTGAGTCTGAAACTCTCAGAGACCAAGGCGTTACAAAATACAAAGGAATGGTTCACCTTCAAATTAGGGTTTTGGGATTAGCCAAATCTTCTAAACAATCTACGCTGAATCATCTCCCAACACATTTCTTATCCATTCTCCACGCATTTTCATCTCTTGATCTTTGATTAGCTCTGAAGGATATTCAATATATCTCCATAGATTCCATATGTCCTCGATCTTAGCCTCTTCTTTTTCTAGTGAGATTTTGAATCTTAGTTTCCTTCTCTTCTTTGGCCTCGTCTATTTGTTTCTGAAGCAAGATTTCTTTCAGTTGTTCAACTACATCTGTAATTTCAGTCTCTATACCCTAAAGACTAAGGCTATCTTCTTTGTCTTTGTCCTTCTCAAAGACATGTTCCCCCTCAACAAGTACTTCCATCACTTCATCATCAGAGGGAGAGGGAGAGGTCTGAGTCTATTTTTCTGCTACAACTCTTTCTTCCCCCTTTTTGGCATTATCAATAAGGGATCGAGGGAGAGTAGCTTTGCGGTCAGGAGCCTGAAAGTCTCCTGATGTTCAACGATCAACTTCTTCTGAACTTCTGTTTGAGCTCTTTCGCCATCCAGATGATCTTGTTGGGTGTGAAGCATAGATTCTAGGTCAATCTTGATAGGCATGAGAGTAGTCTGAATAGATTGTTCAGCATTCCTCTCCACCAGTTCCAGTAACTTCCTATTGTCCTTGTCTAAATCGTGGTACTGATCAAAATGAGTACCTAGACGCTTCTTTGTGGTAGCATCTGAGATGTCGAGCAGACGATTGGTACTTTATTCATGGCATCAATGAGACGGCCAAAGTTGTGCTTAGTAGCTTTTGTTTTGGCCTTCACTACAGTTTGTAGCCTATTAAGACTGTTGTAGCACTTGTTCCATGGCCAGCTCCATCTGCTGTAAGGTGACATGGGCCTCGACATGTGCTTTTGAAGTTGAAGCACCTCCAGACGCTTGACTCTCTTATAAGTGGAAGAGATTTGATGGCGAGTCGCGTTAGAGATTGAAGAGGATGATGGTGCGGAGGGTGCAGGTTCAGATTCTGGAAGCTGAGGCTGTGAGGGATCAGATCCAGCAGATGCATCTGGATCCGAGTCATCCTTCGCAGCTACGATTATAGAAGAATAGCTAGCCTGCCTAGACATGAGAGTCCTGATGGACTGAGCAAATATTTCTTCATTACGAAGATCATCAAGAAGATTGAAAAGCAATAAGGCATGAAGAAGTTGTTCTTCCTTGATGAAACCTTCCGCAGTGTAGGCCTGGAAAATGGCTTGCTGCTCGTCAGTCCAAAGCGATATCAGATTCAGCATCATCTGAGCGCGAGCAGCAATCTCCAGCACGTCGTTGGTATTGGCGATTTCTGGAAACAACGTTAGAACCTTGGTAATTACTCCAGTCTGGACCTTAGTTAGAAGTTACTTGTTGAGCGACTATGTATCATTGTCTGATTCAGATTCCATATCTTTTGAATCTGATGGTTCTTCCAACATGTCTTCCACGGGCCCAACATCCGTGAGATGTAAGAATTGAGGAATGGTTAAGGGCGGGAAATCGTAGTCAAGAATGGATGAATATTAGTGCCCAGATCCAGATCAAGTTCATATGTCGATGTGGATGGCTGTTGAGTGGAGATGACAGGCTCCTCGGAGATAGGGCGCTTGCCAACAGCCCTGTTAGTTAAGAGAGGAGGAGAGCTAGATATATCGATGATCTCCTGCTGAGAAACTGGAACTAGAGCATTATCTACTAGTGCACTTGGCGGAGCAGAGATGGATAGGAGAATACCTTCAGGCTGAAGAAACTCGGAGCTGATAATGAGTTTCTCCACCTGAGTAACATCCAGCTCAGCTAATCCAGTGCCGGATGGACCTTCAGATCTAGCAGGTGCCTCAGCAGTGGGAACTGCATCCTGGGCTATTCCTTCTTTACTCTGGCCCAGGCTTGGGAGCATCGTCGAGTGGTGCACTAAAATTCAGAGTGCGAACCACTGACGAAAGAGATTGAGGGAAAGTGGATTCAGTATTCTTCCTTAGTTTCTTTGTTAAGAAGATAGTCGGATCTTCTTCTTCTTCAATAGAACCTTTCGTGGGATGAAGGATCGGCTCCTGCGCAAGATCCGTCATAGTCCCTTCAAGTTCTTTCGTATGAATAGTATTAGGCTTAGCGTCCATCCTCTTACGCTTTGGCCTGACAGGTTGAGCTGCGGGCTACCGTTTCGATTTCTAAAGCAGATCGTGTCAATGGTTTGTCTGCGTGTGGTTTGTTAGTCTTGGGTGTCTTGGCCTGTGCTGCCTTAGGTTTTCGTTGAGCGGGCACATCAAGTCGTGGCTTGGCAACGCCGATAGCATCCAGCATCTTATTTGCATCAGTAAACTTTAGCATTTTGGTTGATTCGTAGATTTGAACCGTGCGCCATTGAATGTTTGTGAAGCTCATTCCTTCAGCTACTTGAATTAGAAGATAACAAAGCTTGGTTCCATACGGGAGGTAAATGCAGTGACCCAGACTGCCTGTATAGACCAGTGGTTTCTCGATTTCCACTATCTTGCAACCTGTTGCGACAGCCTCAAGTTCTTGAAGGAAGTGAGACACCCAGTCAACTTTTTCTCCATCAGCAATAGCCATTATCATCCTTAGACTAGCTTTAAACTACTGATCGTGTTGCATAGAATGCAGTGCGTCAGAATGTAGAGTAGTCCTCTCTACTTCGTCTTCAGAGAATTCTACTTAACTTGAGTTTTGAAGACAACTTCTTTGTCTCCTGTAAATCTCTTGAGCTAGGCATCTTGTAGTTGGTCGGAAAAACACCGTCGTTTGGGAGATAAAGGTATTTCTAGATAGCCTCCATGATGTCGAACTCAACCACCTTCCCGTCAAGGTGCTGGTCACACACCATTGAGAACTTCGAGAGAGTCTTTCCTACTTGCTTGTTCATGTAGAAATAAAATTCTACTACATGTCCCGGTAGGAGCATGTCAGGCTCCGCCGTGACGAAATGCTTGAGACCGCATTTGGTCAGGCATTGGAAGGCGTTTTCCATAAACTCAAGAAATCCCATGTTGAAGAAGAAGGGAGCTTCATAGATGATGTTGGGAATCAAGGCATCTTCGTTTTCCAGCGCAAAAACAGCCGGCAGGACCGTCGCTTCCTGAAGTTTATGTTTTGGTGCCATGACTTCTGCAAATTAAAAATCATAAGTTAAGTTAGAACGGTTAATGGGCCTAGTACTCAATCACACTAAATAAACATATACATCTTAAAATACACAAGAGTGTAAGAGAGAAATGCATAGAATTAAAAAAAAAAAAGAGAACACTTAGATAAAATTCATGTAGAAACGGTTTGAGAGAAGTCATACACTGACTGTTTGAAAATGGTGGAAATCATATATAAGAGGTGTTTCATACCCTCGACAAGCTTGTGTAGACATAGGTCAACACAAGTCAGAATAAATCAAACTTAGTGCTTATGTGGCTCTATAACCCTTTGCCTTAAAAGGCTTAGTCACCATCTTTCCTTCCAAGCAGGATTTGCAGGTTGGAAGTGGTTCTACTTGGAGAGACACCAAAGATCCATATAGACCCGTCTGATGAACAACATCTCTTTTGCTTGCTTGAGCTGAGAGAAAGCACAAGGCCCATACTCAATTCTTCACCAACCTTTGGATCCTATTCAAATTGATGTGACCTAGTTGTAGATGCCATAGATAAGTTTGATTTGTCTTAGAAGATTATTTCCTCTTCTTAGAATTCGATGATGAGGAAGCAACATTAAAAGAAATACGCGGTTTGCAAGTAATAATATATAAAGATCCATTTAATGGGCCACCACAGATAAAATCATCGTCTTTCATGATAGAAAAATCACTATCAAAAATTGATTTATAACCATCCTTGGTGTAGAGTTTTTGAAAAAAAAATTATGTTTCGCCTAATCTCAAGCACATATAAAACATCTTTAAGTACTAAAACATAACTCGCAAAAGATAGATGTAAATCTTCAATGGCAATTCTAGGAACTCTTGATCCATTGCTCATGGAGACTACCACCTCGCCATCACTCAATTTCCTTTTCTGCAAGAAACCTTAGAAGGTGTAACAAACATGATCAGTTACCCCCGTACAAACATGATCAGTTACCCCCGTATCCACTACCCATTCGCGGGTAGAAGAGAAAACCAAAACAGTTTCAGTTACAAGAGTCATTCGCGTCTCTTTTTGTTTTGCCTTGACATCTAGTTAATAATTCTTCCAGTGTAACACCCCGAAATTTTACCTAAAAATAAATAATAAAATAAATTGCATTTGCATTTCATGCATAATATCACGAGTTTAGTTCTGTAAGTCGCGCCTTAGAAAAATGAAAATGAAAATTAAAACATCTATGTTATTTTTCATTAAATTATTTTGTTATGTAAATTTATTTTGAATTTTCTGAACCTACTAGGATTAATGAAAGAATATAATAATTTATATTATATAAGTTATTAGGAGATAATTTAAAATTATATTTTGTGAATAAAATAGATATTATATTAGTGTTATACACGTTTTAGGATAAAATCTAATTGTGCCTATCCATATCCTAATTTATCTAGGATTAAATGTCTTATATGGTAAGTGATAAATACTATATAAAATATATAAGGACGAAAATAATTATGGATAAAATATATTTGATACCTTTTATAATTAGGGATCTTTATATAATTTATCCTAACCCTATAAATACACTCTTAGTCGTCCATAAAATAGTTTCACATAAACTTTTCGAAAAATCTGTCAACATACCTACGAATTGTTTCAAGAAATATTTACACATCTTCCCGGTATCCTATCGTGGTGAAATTTTAGGCGTAGCTTCCTAGGTGCGTATTTTAGATCTTTGTAAATTTTTAATAAATATTTACTTTTACACTGCCGAAAAACCGTGCATCCGGGATAGGGTTTAGCAAAATATTTATATCTCACTCCACAAAACTGATTTTGACTTGATTGTTTTTCCTAAATACTCCACACACGTTGGGGTTTATAAAAAATATTTATTTCATATTTTTAACTTATGTGTATGAAAGCAGTTTAATACAAATTTCCGGGTAGTTAGTCGGAGCATGCATTTTCGTATTCGAATTTTGGTTGAAACGTTCTATGTTTTTCAGAAATCATCCCTTATCCAACAAAGGAACATTTTTGAAATGATATCCCTATGTATGGTCCCTAAATGTTTGTTAAATATTAGAATTTTTAAAGTATGTTTAGTCCCTGAAGCTTATAGTTAAAGGTAAGTAGGTCTGAAATCGCCTCTGTCGATGTAGTAGATACTGTTTTGGTTATAATTCTTAGAGGACTTATTATTTTTATATGAAACCAAATCTGGAATGATTTAGACTCATTAAAGAATCTATATATAGAAAATTAGAATTTATGGAATGAATTCATATTCTGTGGAACTCTTATAAAATAGGTATTCTGCACGAGTTAAAATAGAACATAGAAACCTAGTAAATAGATATGATATTGTTTGCAACCTAATACCTATAAGGTATCGTTGTATATGTCATGTTATAAGCTTAATAATAGAATAAGTCGTTAGAACTCGGAGTTATTTAGAAACGAGAAGTAGAAGTAAGTATCGATATACTTATTTGCATCCCACGTACAAAACGATTAATTGTTTCATGCATATGACGACATTAAGATTTGAATTATTTCATGTTAGGATTGGCGCGCAGGACTTAATCCATTGATATCCTCGTTATTCATTCAAAGTCAAGTTAAGGTGGGGAATGTTACCGTTTTTCTTTATTATATGTTGTGTTCGATATTTCATGTGATTTTGACAAGCATGAAAGGATGGGATCGAAATTGGATCATCAATGAAAGTCAAGGGTCGAAATTGGACCCTAGGTTCGAAATCGGATCCTCAATGAAAGTCAAGGGTCGAAATCGGACCCTAGGTTCGAAATCGGATCCTCAATGAAAGTCAAGGGTCGAAATCAGACCTTAGGTTCGAAATTGGATCCTCTATGAAAAAGTTCATGTGGTCTGTGTGGCCAAAGTAAAAATTCATGTGGTCTGTGTGGCCAAATTACAAGTACAAGCGGTCTGTGTGGCCGAGTATTTCTTTCCATGATTTAATTTTCCATGTCTTATCGGTGTGATATATAATTTTGGTAAATGTGTACATCTCCCACTGAGTAGTCGTACTCAACCCACTATTTTAACATTTTTCAGGAAATGGCTCGGCCCATGCGTAGAGGTGTTGGTGGTAATGGTCACACGAGGAAGGATTTATGAAATTGATTATTGCATTAACTAGTTTTATCATGAAATGTGTATATTTTTGAGAACTTGTTTTATTTAAGACTTCCGCTGACTATGAAAGAAAAACCCTAATTTTCGAAATGATTCTTTTTCATGGAAATATTTTGAAACAATTGAAATATGCTCGTTAAGCATGAAGTAACGTCCCTAGTTAAGTTTTGAAAATTGGGGCGTTACATCCAGTGTCCCTTCTTACCACTCTTGAATAACATTCCTTTCTCCTTTGGCATTCGCATGGCACCGCTATGGACTGTCTTCTTACTACAACTGCTCTTCTTGAATTGTCCACCCTTTCTGCTCTTTTTCTGGTTTTCCCTTTTCAGAGGATTCTTTAAGCTACTAATGATGTTCAAGACTTGAGCACCCTTGCCCTTTACTATAATCTCTTTGACCGCTACCAAAGATTTGAGTAACTTACTCAAATTAATTTCTATCTTAGACATAGCGGTCCTAAAATATGAGTTCTTATATGATCTTTTTAGAGTATTTATTAGGAAGGTAAGATATCTCTTCCACTTTGTGAAATTAGTCGGACCCGTTAGGGGTCGGTTGGTAAGATCGAAAAACAATGATATTAAGAACCTCGAACATCCCTAGGAATTCCACTCATAAGCCACGTAAGTGGACGTTTTCAAGCGTAACCCTAGACCAAGCTATTTACCTAGCTCTTTAAATCCGATCCAATCATAGATTCTTAAGACGAATGTAATTAATAGTTCGACATGCTGGACCATGCCATTATTACGATTAAAACGTGGGAAGGAACTTCGAGGGAAGTGAATTGTACCCGCAGTGACATCTAAGCGTTGACCATTAATTTGATAAAATATAATCAAATTCTCGCAATTTTCATACTTACGAGAACCATGCCAATTCAAGGCATCTGAAAAGGTTGATGATGCATGTTCATCTGAAAATGAAGCTAATGGAGTTGGATTAAGGAAAATAGGCGAAAAATGTCATTTAGGGCATCATGCATTGCTCGCACTATGTTGAAGTTTAATGCTGGTGTTGGATATGTGTCATTGCAAAGTTTAATGAGTCTCACACACATTCGTTTGTAATTACATTGTTAGACTACTTTTATTGTGCACTCATGGATTTTTAAGTTAGTACAAATCTTGAAAGTTCTATTCGATTTATTACTTCAAATGCATTCAAGTCTTGCAAATAGGTACCTATTGTAATTTTTTTTTGAAAAGTGCAAATTTAAACATAGTAGATGTGCATTTTGTAATTCTTAATTGTTCGAAATATTATGTAATAAAAAAATATGAATTTATTTTACTTTTATGATATGAACGTTTATCTTGTATTAAAATGCACCATTTCATACTAATTTATTACTTCAAATGAATTCAAGTCTTGCAAACAGGTATATACTGTAATGTTTTTTTTTTAAAAAGTGCAATTTTAAACATAATAGATGTTCATTTTGTAATATTTAATTGTTCGAATTATTATGTAATAAAAAATTAAATTATAAATTTATTTTACTTTAATGAAATGCATGTTTATCTTGTATTAAAATGCACCATTTCTTAAATTAGTGTACAGTATTTGGAAAAAATACCGTTGAAATAGAATAAACATCTGGTACATGAAACGTGTCTGTAACTTTCAAAAGTATAAAATGCTAAACACATATCCAGATTATCCTAGCAGAAAACGATCCACATTTGTTTTACTTGGCGAGAAAACTTCTTTAAAATAGCGGTCTGCATTCAGTGAACATAAACAAATCAGTAAAAAAAATGTATATTAACTGTGCAGAAAAAAATGAATAAAAGTGCATAAGATAGTACTCCCTCCGTTCCACTCATCTTAACACGTTTTCCTTTTCGGGACGTCTCACTTAAAATGACAAGTTTCCTTAAAAGGAAATAACTTTAAAAAATATTATTAAATTATCTCTTACTTTTTTATTTCTCTCTCTTACTTTTTCATTTATTTATCTTACTTTATCATTTCTCTCTCATACTTTATCATTTACTCTCTTACAAACTCATTTATCTTCTCTCTCTTATTTTATCCCTCTCTCATACTTCATCATCCACTTTCTTAATTCTCGTGCCGAAAAGAAACGCGTCACAATGAGTGGGACGGAGGGAGTACATAACTGTGCAAATTTCATAATAAAATAGTTCAATATTTTGCAAATTTCTAAAGTTTACTTAAAATAGCACCACATCCACAAACAAATCTAAGGTGCAAAATTTATCATCTAAAATGTGTTCTACTCAATTATTAATAGTGCAATTTATCTTATATAGAAAAATGATTACAACTTTGAAGTTAAATCACCCAAAACCCACAAATTGTTCCAGTTGTAAAAAAAACGAAAATGTCAAATAAAATCAGTTTCGCAAACAAACCATAAACCCAATTCGACATCACTCAATATACATTTGCCAAGAATTTCAACATATTCCGAAACCCTAATTGATTCCGGCACAGATACATTATAACACTGCAAAAAGTTTAAAAATCGACAGAAAGTTCAAAACTCACCAATCAATTTTGAATCTTCTTCGTGTTTACACAGTGAAAAGGGACTAATAATGTTGGCTCAGCAATCACTGCGTTTTACCTATTCATCTTCATATCATAGTCTCATAAATCGATTCTTTGTTGTCGAAGGGTTTGTGAAATCGAGAAAGGGAAGAGCGGAAAATAAATTCAACGAGAAGGGATGTGAAACTGGAGAAAACAAATTGAGGATTATGAGCGAAATATTAAACAATTTAGTATTAGGGTAGATTATTATATTGAAAGAATTGTACTCTAATACCCTTTGTGCAAATTTTTTAAGTAAATGGTGCATTTCGGGTAAAAAAATTTAAGAACGAATCTGGTCCCTCAATTTACATGATCTAAAGGATGACGATTGTTCTTATTTCTCACTCTAAGGGGTGTTCCTATTAGAACCTCCTCCTATATATATATATATGGTATGAATCTTGTGAGAAGACAGAGTTATGTACGAAGGTAGGAAGTATGGATATTCCTTAATTTTTCTATGCATATATTTTGTATTTTTTGTGCATAAAAAAAATAACGAATATGCAAAAGGAATATTCCTAAGTATATTCAATCTAAACCATCAAAAAATGAAATGAAAGGTGCAGATTTCTTCTTATTTTTTTATTTTAAGGAGACTTCTCATATTATCCATTTCCTATATATATATATATATATATGGAGTGGTTCCTATGTGAACAACCCTTATCGTGTGAACGTGTGAACACTGAACTTTAAAGACAAACGTATTGCACTTTGAAGGTAAATGTACTGCACTTTAATACTGCATTTTACGTATTGCACTTAAAGACAAATGTACTCCACTTTAAGTACTGCACTTTAAAATGCGGTATCTTTGTCTTTAAAGTGTAGTACATTTATCTTTAAAGTGCAATATTCACACATTTCACACGATAACAGGTTGTTCACATTTGAATTTTCATATATACGAATGGCTCGATCCGGATTTTCATATATAAGGGGATTTTGGGTGAGTGGATGCACCCAATACGAATGGCTCGATCCGGATTTCTGACTCGCATGGAAGACCCGAAGCGATCCGAAACTTTATTCTTATTTTTTTATTTTTTGGAACCATGATCCATATAATTTTGGTATCTGCTGATCAGGTTCTCCCCATCTGTATCTAGATTTCGATCTCTCCCAACAATTGACCAGTGTTCTTCCTCTCCAATGCCGACGGATCAAGGAGACCTCACCACCGAACAGGTACGCTGTCCGCTTTACGTGTAACGCAGTCGACGTGGTTGTCACAAACAATTGATTTGTTCACTCTCATTGTGAAGACCAAGGGGTTTCAGAGATTTTGATTTCTAATTTTTGTTACGTGCTGGTATTGTGATTCCAATGAGTAATATTTTAGAGAAGTTTTTGTTTCGAGGCGATTTTCGGGGAAGTGAACTATTTTGTTTTGAGTTATGATCGTACTTTTTTTTTTTTTTTGTGTGTGGTGTGAAGGTTTTGAGGAGGGATATTCCATGGGAGACTTACATGACTACCAAGCTGATATCAGGGACAGGGCTTCAGCTCTTGCGGCGTTACGATAAGAAACCCGAGAGTTACAAGGCTCAATTGCTTGATGATGTAATGTCTCAAATCAGTTAATTTATGGCTAAGGTTTTGAGTTTGTTTGAGGATCCTTCTGCTAGACACATATAGATGTTTTTTCAAGAAGTATTTGTCATTTTCTCTTGCTTACCTTTTGCTTTTATGCCTAATTAAAATATATATATATATATATATGTAGCCTTCACTGTGTCCTGGGAATCTTGGACTCAGTTGATTCTACTATTTCTAAGATTTGTATTTGTCATTCTTGTAATACATTAGATTACGATTAAGTTGTGATACATACTGTTGAAGAAATTCATTGGCTGCACTCTTGAAAGTGATATCTTATTATGTTTACATTCAGTGCTTGCTATCATGTGTGATGTGGTGGTGCATTAAAGGTCGTAATTTAGATGCAAAAGGCCAATAAATTGGTTCCTTTGAAGGCTTTCATGAACATTGATAATCTGTTTCAGGACGGTCCAGCCTACATTCGTGTTTTTATTAGCATTTTGCGTGACATATTCAAGGAAGAAACTATAGAGTATGTTTTAGCTATGATTGATGAATTGCTTTCAGGTAAGTGAAAATGCAGAGGCTATCTACCTAACTTTTAGCATTACGTATAGCTAATCTCATCTTGTTGGTTTCTTCTTCTGCGTGACAGCAAATCCCAAACGAGCAAGACTGTTTCATGATAAATCTCTGGCTGAGGAGGACACATACGAACCTTTCCTAAGGAAATGACCTGTATTTGCTAAACTTTTGCATTAACGTTTATCACCATTATGTCAAAAGGTTTCTTAGATGAAACCAACACGCATGTCCACTCAAGATGAACTTAAAACATATAAACCAAGGGAGCTTTGTAAATTTCAGAGATTTATTATCATCTGAAAGTGCAACTACAATATATCTGCAATATCATATACTGAGTATGATATAGGTTTCGTGATGAAGTTATTCCGGCATGAATGATAGCTAAATGTAAATCTCTTTTGTTCTGCCAGATTGCTCTGGAAAGGTAACTGGTTTGTTCAGGAGAAAAGTTGCAAGATACTTTCTTTTATAGTAAGGTGTGCATCACCCCATCCCCATTGTTGGTCTATCTGTCTTTTGTATAATGTTCGTACTTTTTGTTTAATTCCAGTGGGAGGTCAAAATCTCAAGATGATGCCTTTGCTAATGGGGCCTCAAATTCGGAGAAGGATATCAGTACTGTAGATGATGTTTTGAAGGGACTGGTCGAGTGGTTGTGCATACAGGTTTTTATTTCCACTCTTATTCCATTTGGTGTCCTCTAGGATAACTAAATAAACTAAAATTTATGTTAGCCTTAGTCTGTTTCAAGGACACCACTTGCTCAAAGAATATGAATTTGAGAATTGTTGTCTGCTATGTAGTTATTTGTCATGGCCTATGAGCATTCTTGTTAATGCTGTAGATTTTTTAACTTCTCAAGTACTAGAAGAGACATGTTAAGGCTGCAAAGGGATTTTAAAGGGTAAATACTTATTCGTGAACACTTTCATATATGGAAGAGCATGTAATCTGTAGTTGTTAGGAATAAACTTGTGATGCTTCCTCTGTTTTTCTTGATATAAGGAACATGGAGATGTTCTTGCTGTCTATGTGCACAGTGCTTGTACTTATACTTGTATGTTTGTATAGCTGAAGAAGCCATCTCATGCTAGTCGTGGCATCCCCACAGCTATCAACTGCCTTGCGACTTTGCTAAAAGAACCTCTAGTGCGATCGTCATTTGTTCAAGCTGATGGAGTGAAGTTTCTCATTCCTCTAGTTACTCCAGCTTCTAGTCAACAGTCGATCCAGGTAATCTAAATTCACAATAACAATGAAAGCCATCTAATTTGCAAGTCCAAAAAGAACCAGTTCTGAATTATAGTAAATATACTATCTGCACGTGAAATTGGCTCTGTTGTATTTGCTGTATATAATTGTTTATCAATCTAGCTTGATAACTTTAAATTTTGAAACAGCTACTATATGAGACTTGCCTTTGTGTATGGCTACTCTCATACTATGAGCCTGCAATCGAGTACTTGGCCGCTTCTAGGGCTCTGCCACGCTTAATTGATGTTGTTAAAGGGACCACAAAGGAAAAAGTAAGTTCCTCTAATATAGTATTTTTTATTTCAGATATCTTCTCATTTCTACTGTAGTATTATCAATGGTTAATACTTACACCCATAGTCTTCACTTTAATTTTTTTTTGCATCTGCTATTTCTTCATTATACATATCACTGCTATTCATCTATTGTAATTTTTTAAGCCCTGGCATTCTCCTGCTAATTTGTTTTTATCAACTTGCTATAGGTTGTTAGAGTAGTCATCCTGACCCTTAGGAATTTGCTAAACAAAGGGACGTTTGGTGCTCAAATGTTAAACCTGGAAGTGCCACTACTGCTCCAGAATCTAAAAGCTCGGGCATGGAGTGACGAGGTTGAGAATCTTTTCACTGAACCTTCTATTGTTTTTTAATGTCTTACACAAATGTGGTAGATGTAGGATTTCCAAAAGGGTCTGTCGTATCCATTCTTGATTTTTACAAACAGAAGATGTGGATTTTTCTATAAATTCAGAAAGGTCAAGATGGAAACTAATATGCATTTACTTGCAAACATGAATAATATGTCTGAGTTGATATTTTTAAGTATGATATAATGAATTTTTTCAGATCGGCATATTGGCAGGATAATATTGCGTAATATATCATGCAATGCATCATATACGCACTATATTCTGTAATTACTTTTCTTCTCTAATTTTCTGTGCTACCTACATTGCACAACAATGTCACAACTATATTCTTGATTTGCATTTTATTTCCCCAAATCTCATCATGGACCCATATATTTAACTGATCATTGTTTTGTTTAAAGGATCTACTGGAGGCTTTAAATCAGCTGGAGGAAAAACTGAGAGATAACATCAAGGAGCTAAGTTCTTACGATAAATATTATCAGGAAGTTATCCTCGGTCGTCTTGATTGGGGGCCTATGCATAAAGATCCATTATTCTGGAAGGAGAACATTACACATTTTGAAGAACATGATTTCAAGGTTAATTTTCCATTTATATTGGTGATCATGTGTTGTTGAGATCAACTATAACATTTCCAAGTTGCTGCTACTGGTGCACTCTCATCTAGAAAAGCTTATTACGTGCATAAATAAAACGAGGAAATGGATGCATTATGAGAATATCAAATTTCATGTGATTACTGACTGTCTGGGTTGGACGTGGGGATAAAATCTTCAATCTTTTGCTAAAATTAAATTCCTAAATCTAGTGGAGAATGTCTTAACGACCAGTGAAATAATTCTGCATCACAATGAAAGAAATATTACCCTGCTTGATTAAAATTATGACTTCTGAATTTGCCTTCATTTATTTGGCTTCTTCTCCACTAAAAATTCGGTATATCATAGTATTAATACATAACGTAGGTGGCTGAGGAGAGCATAGAAAAGTATTGTGGTCTTTGCATCCCTATGCTTGCTCCTCCGTACTTCGTTTTGCAGAAAAACCTCTTTAATGGGACTCTTGGTATGATGAATATTCTTCTGCTCGAAACTGACATATCTGTTCATTGCTGCAGGTCCTTAGGATCTTGTTGACGATCTTGGACACGTCTAGTGATCCTAGAACTCTAGCTGTTGCTTGTTACGATATCTCTCAGTTCATTCAGTACCATCCTGCTGGGCGTATCATCGTGACAGATCTGAAAGCAAAGGATCGGGTGATGAAGTTGATGAACCATGAGAATGCAGAGGTTACTAAAAACGCCCTGCTCTGCATCCAAAGGTTATTTCTAGGTGCCAAATATGCAAGCTTTTTGCAGGGTTAAATATTGTGTATATAGCCCTTTGTTCGGGCTTATAACTATTAGAACTTTGTCGAAGGATGGCTTAATTTTGTGTGTATTCTTTATTTATTTCTGATGTTGCTGCTGCATGTGTGCTGCCCTCTTCATTGGGTGTTGGTAGCTATAAATATGTCAACAAATACTTGTATTTTCTCACATATTCATCCAATAAGTTGACAATACTTGTGTTACTGTTTGTCTGTAATCTTTATGGTCTAATATCATCCTTTTTATATTGTTAGCAAAATTGTGGCTGAATTTTAGATGAATTAATGAAATAGCATCTGACTTTTGGTTGTGATAAGTTACTGAAATTTCTCGTCTGCCAGTGCTAAGATAATTAAATCATTATTATCAAGTAAGTATGATAAGTTCTCAATCTCCTCCACTTTGCGTAAGGTCTTACTAATCGTTGGGTGATAATTTGTATTTTAAAGATTTGAAGATTCCAAAACTCTAGATAATTGATAAATTACATAGTGTAATAGATGTTCACCTAGTTGAATTTAGCATGTTAGGAACTTAGTAAACTAGATTGGTTTTTATTCAGTTGCTGCTTGGAGTTTAGTAGAAGATTTAGCTCAGTAATTTTTGAAGATCAATCGTATGAAGACTCAGTATAGTTCAATGCAATTTTGGAACCTTCTGAATGCAAGATGTATGTCAGTAGAAGCAACACTCAACTGATAAAAGACAGGAAGAATCTTAAGTAAAAATCTTCAAGACACACAAGTATACTAAACCCTTTTTCTATGAATAAAATCGGGCATACACATTTCATCACACATTCTGATACTGAATCGCTTGTGAACTGATTTCAGTTAGTGAACAATATTTAGTATTCAAAAAGCTTATTTGGCAAAGCTTATTCAGAAGACTCGTCTCTGGACCAACAATTGGTATCAGAACAGTGTTTTATGATCACCGTTTTTTATTATCAGTGTTCAACTCAAACGGATCATGAAAAAATGTTTTCATTGCATATAATCTCTTCTTTCATACAACCTATACTCTATTCTATCATGTCTGATATGTCATGTATGCGGATGGTACCATGTTCTCAGTAGAGAAGTATGGAGTTTGGCGAGTCAGAATGGAGGTGCACCTGACGTCACTCCACGACAATATGACAGATGTGCTGGAGACAGGCCCTATCATCCCCATAATTGATAGTGTGGACTATGATACAGAGGCAGGCAAAGCTGTTGTTGGTCCGGAGACGAGTATCAGGTGTAGAGGAGGGGGGGGGGGGGGTGAATACACCTGATTCCATTTTTTTCCTCAAACGCGAAGGTCGGTGGCGAGATTTGCTACTGAATATTCAGTGTCAGATATAAACCTTCTGATCGCGGGTCATAGTGATTCAGCAGTTGAGTAATTTCTACTGACTTGAGTCAGTATAAGAATTTCAGTTGCAGAATGTTGTGTGGATAAGTGTGGGGCCCGGTAGACTTCGTCTCTTTGAAAACGTTTTTATGCAAACCAAAACCGTTTTGGGTGGTGTACTTTTCAAGTTCGTTTTATGCAAAGGATGATTCTATAAACAGTTTGAACCCAATGCAACGAAACAGTAAACGACACAAGCAATTTTTAACGTGGTTCGGATTCGCAAGAGCCTACATCCACGGTCCTACTGAACAGGAGTTCTTGTTGATTAATCTGAGCAAGCTTCAGCAAGGAATCTGTGCACTGGACAAACCCTTCTAAGTTATAGTCCTTAGCGACCTTTACAAATCAAACCTAAGTTTGAAGGGGAGGGGATGATCTCCAACAATGAATGAGTTCTTACAATAAGAGCAATTCATAGAATGTGAACTCCTTCGAAGATTTTAAGCTAAGATATAACAATGGAGCTTAGATAGAGAAGGGGGAACTAAAGAATCTCTAGAGAGAAGAACTAAGGATATTCAACTAAGCAAGTTCTTCACTGGATTGGCTTTAAGTGCGCTAGAGAGTTGTATACTTGTAAGCTTTGTGTTCCCTTGTTGTCCCGTACGTTGAGCTTGGAGACTCTTCTCTATTTATAGTTGTGACCCAGACATGTATCCGTTGGAGAGGACGATGCCACGTGTCACAAACTTCCAAGGAAAACGGCCATATATTTTCGAAATGCGCCGCAGAGTGGTTGGGTTTTTATACATGAGAGCAGCTTTAGTGTCAGAGCAGGTAAGCTTTGGTTGCTTCTCATTGGTCGAGGTTTGCGGTAGGTGAGATCTGTCAAACATCAGTCTTCTATCTGAGTTGACTCTCTGAACCTCGTATACTGAATGTTCTCTGCTGACATTCGACTGATAAGAATTGGGCAGTCGTTTTTCCTTGTCTGGTCTGCAACTGAGTTGCATCCATTCAGTAGATCATGGATGATCATACTAAGTCTTCATCTGATACGGCTGATAAGTATCTTCTACTGAAGGTTGTTAGCTGATGATTCTGAAGACAGCTGAGCTCTACTGACCGATGACTTGAGTTATCATTTATCTTGTATAAAAATTAGATTTGTGTAGTGTGTCAGGTATCACAGAAGACTACACAAATTGGTTGAACTGACAAGATATAAACAGTTATCACAGCTGAGACAACTTCAGGATAAGTTGTCGCTTTAAGATGCAGTTTAGATAAGAAGTGGCTTGTCTTGGCTGCTTGTCTTTACTGGTACACTTAAGGTGGTGTATTGATGGATCACAGTGAGATGTATTCTCCTAACTGACCTTAGTGGAGAACCAAGATCTCGGTGACTTAGCTGATCTTAAGCTTGGTAAGACTTCAGTTGAGCGCATTTGACTATCTATCACTTTGACCTACTATGGTGAACGTCATCACGACCGGATTTACGTATCTTGGGTGTTAGTAGTTATTTGTGGCTCAGGCTGGTTGTCTGTATCTTGCAACCGTATCCTAGTAAAATGGGTTGATAATATCCTCTGAGGAACTCGTAAGGATTAGCACAATAAATCCAATCTGTTGATTAAGTTCAGGTGTGTTAATAAGGTCGAGTGGTACTACTCAGGAATGTAATAAGATGCTAATTAATTTAAGCTGTCAGTGAGTTTAATTAATTAACGGATATTTATATCTTAAATACGGAGATCAATTAAGTCTAAAATACAAGTCTTTGCTCAATTTGGGATAAAGGGGTAAGTCAGCACGGATTCTCTAGTGGAATGAATCTGTGTTTATTAATTAATTTACTCTGGGCTGAGCATAGATAATTAATTAATTTGAGGCCCTGCTTTATTTATTGTATTAGATCCCTGATCTGGCTTAATTAGTTGCATAGTTATTTTTTGTCTCTCAGAAATCATTATTAACAGATTAATGTATTTTTACATTATTTAATAATATTATTTATCTGGAATTAATTGGTTGGGCCAATTAATTGATAAATATTAGTATCACAATAGATTAATTAATTATATTATGGGCTAATTATGTAGTAGCCTATTAGGGATATAATTAAATTAATGGGTTACAAATATTAATATTATATTGGCTTTTGAAGCCTATATATATTAGTATTCTGTTCATAAACAGATACACACACACATTAACGCCAACGGCGTTTTCGAGAGAGGGAGACAATATTCTTAATTTTCTCCAGT
This sequence comes from Lavandula angustifolia, assembly GCA_028984105.1. NCBI lineage: Eukaryota > Viridiplantae > Streptophyta > Magnoliopsida > Lamiales > Lamiaceae > Lavandula > Lavandula angustifolia. Next base: position 701,890 of record CM054825.1, on the reverse strand, counting down.
TCTCTGACCACCCAAAGGGAGAAAAAGGCCGAGACACATATCAAAAGATCTGACACACGAGCAACAATCAGAGCTGCAATAACATACGAAGGAGGAAGGTAATAGATTCTTCCCTCCTATTTCCTTCAATCTCAAACTGAGCAAGGGCTTGTATTTTAGACTTGATCCCCGTATTTAAGATAGAAATATCCGTTAATTAATTAAGCCTACTAACATCTTAAATTAATTAACATCTTATTATATTCCTAAGTAGTACCACTCGACCTTATTAACACACCTGAACTTAATCAACCGGCCGGGTTTAGTGTGCTAATCCTCACGAGTTCCTTAGGGGATATTAACAAACCGTTTTACTAGGATACGGTTGCCTGAGCCACAAATAACTACTAACACCCAAGATACGTAGATCCGGTCGTGATGACGTTCACCATAGTAGATCAATGTGATAGATAGCCAAATGCACTCAGCTGAAGTCTTACCAAGCTTAAGACCAGCTAAGTAACTGAGATCTTGATTCTCCACTAAGGTCAATCAGGAGAACACGTCTCACTATGATTCATCAATACACCACCTTAAGTGCACCGTAAAGACAGGCAGCCAAGACGATTCACTTCTTATCTAAACTGCAGCTTAAACCAACAACTTATCCTTAAGTTATCTTAGCTGTGATAAATGTTTATATCTTGTCAGTTCAACCAATTTGTGTAGTCTTTTATGATACCTGACACACTACACAAATCTAACTTTTATACAAGATAAAGGATTACATGTGCAGATATATATATTTATCAGATAGGAGAATAAAATGGTGGTAAGGACAAAAACACATTGTACACAAGCATAAAAACTGTTTCCAGTATACAAAATCCCAATAATATTTGCTTTTGTGATGATACATATGTTATTAGCAGGAAGTGGAACTGATCCAATACCTCTACATTGCAGTTATGGAGGCATTTTGCGTTGGAATTTTGTATACTAGAAGAAACCTTTTTTGCTTGTATACAATGTGTTTTTCCTTTCACTGTTTTATTCCTCTATCTAATTAATTATATTCACGCATGTTGGTCCTTTATCTTGTATAAGAGTTATATTGTATAGTGTGTTGTAGATCATAGAAGATTACACAATTGGTTGAACTAACAAGATATAAACAGTTATCACAGCTGAGACAACTTAAGGACAAGTTGTCGGCTTAAACTGCAGTTTAGATAAGAAGTGGTTTGTCTTGATTGCTTGTCTATATTGGTACACCGAAGGTGGTGTATTGATGGATCATAGTGAGATGTGTTCTCCTAGCTGACCTTAGTGGAGAACCAAAGATCTCAGTGACTTAATTTGGTCTTAAGGTCGATAAGATTTCAGCTGAGTGCATTTAACTATCTACCACTTTGACTTACTATGGTGAATGTCATCTCGATTGGATCTATGTATCTTGGGTGATAGTGGTTATTTGTAGATCAGGCTGGCTATCTATATCATACATCTCGTATCCCTGTTAAATGGGTTGATAATATCCCTTGAGGAACTCATAAGGATAGCACACTAAACCCGACTTGTTGATTAAGTTCAGGTGTGTTAATAAGGTCGAGTGGTACTACTCAGGAATATAATAAGATGTTAATTAATTTAAGTTGTCAGTGAGCTTAATTAATTAACGGATATTTGTTTCTTAAATACGGTTGTGCCACTTTCACTCCAATCCATCTTTGTCCAGCCAATTCATAACAAAATGTTAGACCAAGGCTAACACAACCAAACTGTTTGAGGAAACCCCAGCGACCAAGCAGTCCCGCCCCCAAAAGCGGAGACCGAAGAACCGCCAGGTTGTCGAGGACACGTCTGAAGAAAGAAATGAATGAATGTTCTTTTGGAAATGTAAAATAATACACCTACCGAGACGAATGCCAAAGGTGAGTCTCGTAGGTGGACGTATCGAACCAAAATAAGATCACAAGATCATACGATGAGGAGAGGAGAGAGATAGGAAATCTTCCTATATGACATTTATGGATCAAGGTTGTCCCAACCAATCCATCCAATTAAGTTTGAAATACAAGTCCATGCTCAAGTTTGGATAAAGGGGTAAGTCAGCATTGATTCAGTAGTGGAATGAATCTGTTTTTATTAATTAATTTTGTTCTGGGTTGAGCATAGATAATTAATTAATTTGAGGTCCGACTTTATTTCTTATATTGGATCCATGGTCTATCCCAAATAGATGCCCAATATTTATTCTGCTCACTCGGAAATTATTATTAATAGATTTATGTATTTATATATTATTTAATAATATGAAAATTATTTATTTGGAATTAATTGGTTGGGCCAATTAATTGATAAATAGGTGACCCAATTATTATTAATTATATTATGGACTGATATTAATTTATTGGAAGTCCATTAGCAATATAATTACTAATGGGCCACAATTATAATATAATGATTATATACATTATATTATCTAAGATATACGCATGTTCAGATACACGAATTATTTTATTCTTCATTCACAGAAAAACCGTGAGTTAGCGTGTGAACGTGGGAGAGACAGATTTTCGTTTCCCTTCATATTTTTGTCCACATTGAAGAAGGAAAATGTCGGGACACAGTCCAGAAGCTCCATACTCGAGCAAACAGAGCCATTCCAAGAACGCAGGTATATCGTCATTATCGATCCTTCATTTGCTTATGCAAAAAGTAAAAGAATTAAGCACAAAATTAGTTTTGCCATATTATTTCTTCTGATATAATGTTTTTGTGTTGTTTTTTTTAGTCGCATTTCTTTGATGAGAAACTTGGGATGTTTATGTGCAGAACTCTGAACCCATTATTTAGTTTTGATATAAACAGGAATTTGAATTCTATAAACTCGTGTCTAATATGTAGTCTTGTTTTGATCAAGAAGATGTAAACCTCATATAAATGGATTTATTTGGAGTAGCAATGAATTTATTCTAAAGATTGAAGATTTATCATGTACAATCATTTCTTTGGAAAATATTCTACATTAATCTTTCCGGGTGAATGTTCGAACTGGTTTTCAAAACATAGACTTTAACTTAGATAAAAAAAATTTTTGGGGTGCTAACGAGAATAAGATAGTGTTTAAAACAGTTTTATTAAGCTGCTTATAAGTTTTTTCACCACATAAGCAATATTTTAATGTTTGAAATGCAAACTTCTACTATTTTGGAGCTTAATACTTTCTAAAAGCAGAAGAAAAAAAAACTAAAAAGAACTTTATGAGAATTTTTAGAATGATGCTTTATTTAAAATTAAGCTTTTTTTTTTTTTACAAATATTGCAAATACTAACCACTATTGCTTAAAAGAAACTTTAAACAAGTATAAATCCCCTTCAAATAATCACGCTCGCTCCCTCCCTCAAAGTTGGTGAAGGTGGTTGGCCCGGGACGATAGGTTCAACCGCAGGTTCGAATCCCACTTGGAAAGCAACTTTATGGCTTTCCTTTCTATGGTTAGCGCTTATCCAAGCCACACGAAAGTAGCGGACCTATGGTTAGCCTTACCCAGTGCACACCGATTCGGTTCGATCATTTGATGAGGTCAATTATATGGTCAATCCGTATATTTTATTATATGCGTATGAAGGGCGTTGAAACGTAATGAGTTTTTTTTATTCTTCTCTATTGTAGGACAAGTGATTTTGACTGCAGTAGTCTTTTGGGGTTTAGGTTATAGAATCGGAAAAATAACCTTTTCTCGCAACCATATTCCATTAAATAACAATTCAAATCATTTTTACGAAATTTTTTCTGAAGCAAACTACATGATTTTTCAGCGGTTAGTAAGGTAAAAATAATGGCTTTTCGGAAACAATTGGGCGGCAGCTGCAATAGGAATGAAGTTCATAATTGTGCCTAGAGCGAATACTCGAAAGGAAATTGCAGTTAAATGTTGTTAGGGTTTTGAAAGTTTGAAGCATCAATTCGATGGATTCGACCGTAGCAAGCCCTTCTACTCCGAGATGGAATGTGGATCGCCCTTACCTCACCGGCCGATTCCACCAGGTTCCTTCAGAACTCAGTTTCCAACTCGCTCTTTCCCCTTTCCCCTCTCCACTTCGTTATGGTAAGAGTTGTTTTAGTATTCCTATTGACCATATTGTTTGTAGGAAGCCAAGTATGCATCTGGAGTTGCTGAATCGAAGGCCTTTTCCATGGACACATTCGGGTATCTCGAATTATTATTTATATTGTTGAGTAATTCGCTTTTTAAGTAAATACACCCAAGAATCAGAGTGTTGATGTTTACTTTTACTGGAACATTTGAATACGCAGCCATATTCATTGATCTGTCATTGCAACTGGTGCGCACACACACACCCTTAGGATATCCTTAGTCCATGCCATTTATCATCATTATCTATATTTTTTGGTGATATTGCTGCTTGTGTTGTTTCTTTTACCTGCAGTCCTGGGGTGGACAAGTCCATAGGTTCCTACCATGCTGCAATTCAGGTAATAATTCGAGGATAAACTGTCTATTTAACCATGTAGGCCGTGTTTTGAGTGCTGACGTGAAGCTGAAATTGGAATTTATGCGTGTTGGATGATGTAGTAAAGGGAAAAATTACAGAAGCTATTGTCAGTGTAGTGGCTCATGTATTATTTTGTCGTCTCTTCCATTTTTCATTAGATTGACCATTTGTATTGGCTCTGATCATCATTTGGTCAATTTTATTTGTGCATTGTGCAGGAATTAATTGTTATTGACGATCTATTGTCAGCGATGGTTGGGCTTGAAGGACGTTATATTTCTATCCGTAGAATACATGGAAAGGAGGAGACTGCGTTCTTCCAAGTTGATGCGTCTATGGATTTGGCACTTCAGGCAATAAATCTCACATTGCTAATTGCTTATTGTTGTCCAATGGGATAAATATTTTCAACTTTCTGGCTTCCGCAGAAGACTTATTCTTATGTATTTTTCTTGGGCTTCTTTGATCTAATTATAGTATCATAATGCTTGTAGGAATCTGCAAAGCGGATATTTCCTTTATGCGAGAGTTACTTACATATTAATCAGTTTGTTGAGTCACGGTCCCATTTCAAGAGCGGTCTTGTCAATCATGCGTTTGCAGCAGCACTTAGGACATTGCTTCTTGTAGGTTTATCTTCCTCTGCTCTCTCTCTCTCTCTCTCTCTCTCTCTCTCTCTCTCTCTCTCTCTGAGTTATATTATCAACTTTTCCTACACAACTCAGTTGTGATTTCATTAGTATGATTCTCCTTTAATGTCTGGAATGGTTTGTAGTAATAGAAGAAAAGGATGCTTGGATTGATTAATATTGATATCATTAAGCATATCATACTTTTGTGTCTTATCATGTCATATATGTATGCTGAAAAATTATGGTGGAAGTGTCTTTGCTTTTGCTGTAATAAAAAACATGCACTCTCAAATGTGCAGTTTCTGTAACCAAAGCTCCTCACTAATAAATGTGGAAAAGCCTTAGCCATTTAGTAGGAGGGTATCTCACTCTTTATATTATTTTCCAGCAAGAAAAGAAAGATCCATATCTGTTTTTGCAACCTATGCTTTGAAATTGGGCATTGCTTAATATATTTGTGTATGAAACCAGTATAGTTTATTGCATTACCTTCTCATGCTCAGTTATTATGAATTGCGACTACTGCACCCTATGTATTCCTTTATGAATTATTATGGAAAAACTAATACCTTCTAAAATAAATTTGTACATTAGGATTACCAAGCCATGGTGGCGCAGCTTGAACATCAGTTTCGTCTTGGAAAACTTTCAGTTCAAGGACTATGGTTCTATTGCCAGGTTTAACTTTGGTAACCTAACTTCTTGTGTTTTCCCTTCCCTGAATATCAAGGCTATACTCATTTCTGGAACCATTCTTGCAGCCATTGTTGGGGTCAATGCAAGCTTTGTGCATAGTGATTAAGAAGGCTTCAGCTAGTAAATCTATTGGTTCTTCAGTTCTAAACCTCTTGCAAAGCCAGGTTGGGCTAAAGATAGTATAACATAATTGTATGTTATAGCTAGATTAAACATGGTAGATCTATGGTTTCCCGGGTAATCATATTTTTTTTAACAATTCCAGGCAAAGGCCTTGGCTGGTGACCACGTAGTGCGGTCTTTGCTGGAAAAGATGTCAATGAGTGCAAGCCAAGCATACCTCGGAATATTAGAGAGGTACTATTGCAGTTGATACTTGCGAGGTTAAACAATATGATTTCTGGATTTATTCCTGGAAAACAGAGGCATTATTGGAGCTGATGCTTGATTCGTTTTTTAAATATGATGTCGTTAGTTGATTGAAAATGTTCTAACTATCATCTAATAAAGATATCAGCTCACAACAGAGAGCCTGGAAAGTTTAGTGAACATTCGACATGACAAAGGAAGCTGGTTCAGCTAATCAGTGGAGATGTAAAATATTTTAAAAGTAAATGATGTTTGAAACTTGCTTTATTTATTTACAGACTCGTGTTGAAGATTCTTTGGCACTTGAGATTTACAAGCCTTTGAATTCTCTCCTTCAAGTACTGATTAATTTTTACCCCCGAAGAGAAAAATAGTAATGTACTGCCGATTGGATGTAGCCTTTTTATAGACTATCTGATCATAGTTTTGAAGAGACATATATTTCAACTGTAGGTGGGTCTATGAGGGTGTAATCGACGACCCTTACGGAGAATTTTTTATTGCTGAGAACAAGTCTCTTCAAAAGGTATTGTCCTCATTTGTATGTTAATGTTCAGACTTAAGCTATAGAATCTGGCCTAAGCTTTGTTTTAACAGGAAAGTCTCACACAAGATTATGATACGAAGTATTGGCAACAGCGCTATTGCTTGAAAGATGATATCCCCAGTTTCCTTGCTAATGCTGCTGAAACAATTTTGACCACTGGAAAATATTTAAATGTCATGAGAGAATGTGGGCACTGTATTCAGGTTTGTTTCATGATATTTAACTTGTTCTATTATTCTTTCGACTTCAATTTTCTAGAAAAAATTTCTGTTTTGATTATTTTAAGCAGGTTCCTGTAGCAGAAAACTTGATGTTGACGATGGTTGGGTCCAATCATCGGTATCTTGAGTGCATCAAAACTGCTTATGATTTTGCTAGTGGGGAATTGTTGAACCTGATAAAAGAAAAGGTCTGATTCCTGGAAATATGCATTCAATTTTCTAATTCACTGCTTTCATTTCCACTGAATTCCTTTTTAGCTGAATCTCTACTCTATTACTGGCAGTATGACTTAATGGGAAAACTGAGGTCAATCAAGCATTATCTGCTTCTCGATCAGGTAAGGCTAGTATACTGATATATACACATTTTACCAGTTAAATGCAGTTTTCATAATTCTCGTGTTCAAGAGACAGTAGAGACCTATGGATTGGTGATAGGTAAAAATAGTATATTGATTAGTTGACCACCCGAATTTATGAATAGTAAAAATTAAATCATCTTGCTAGTAGAACTTTCACCCACTTATAACTTCTGATAGTTTTCCTGCAAGGATCTCATCGATCACCATTTTCAGCTTGCTTAATCTCTTAAGCCCTGCATCAGAATTAAGACGTTTAGATCTTTTTCATTTCCATGACTTTCTTCTGCTTTTATCTTGTCATGGTTGACTTTTGAGATTTGTGTATTCCCAAAAACTATTTGATAACAAACACTTTACAATGTTCATATTTGGTTTCCTGAATAACACTTTATTGTCAGTTCAGAATTTCATATTGATTTTCTTCATACTTCTTTTTAATATGAGAGTATTATTATTGCTACTGTTGGAGAGACTTCTGTGTCTTGTTTTTTTCTTTTCTTATAAATTGAGATTCCAGGGTGATTTTTTGGTTCACTTTATGGATATAGCTCGGGAGGAGCTCATGAAAAAGCCAGATGAAATTTCAGTTGAAAAGCTGCAGGTTTGTTCACGTATATGCAGGAGAAATTATGTTTGTCTTGAATCTCACGTAAATAATTATTGCACTTGGTAATAGTTATATCCAACTCTTCTTTATATAGTCTCTCCTGGACCTTGCATTGCGATCCACCGCAGCTGTGGCAGATCTATATAATGAGGACTTGACATGTTGTGTGGTTAGTGCTTGATATTTTGTAGTTACATATATTATCATGGAAATGTACTGTACCAACTGCTCAACAAAATTTACTATGTTTCTTCCAGGAAAAAACAACTCTATTGAAAAGGTTGAGTGAACTCAAAGATCTTCATATCGCCCAGATTAGTTCAGACAATGGTGATCTCGAAGAGCCTTTAAACATTACAGGCTTGGAAACATTTTCCTTGACTTTCAAGGTTTGTAACAACTGTTAGATTTCTTTGTTTTTTTGAGGTTAGTCTTAGGCCCTAGTTTTTCTGCTTATATACAATAGCCATGCTATCAAGTTTTCAGGTGAACTTGTATAGATGAAGCTTCTTAGTGCTATCAAGCTATCCTTCCGCTTACTTGACAGACTGTTGGTATCATTACTCTTGGTTATATTTGTATCAGTGTCATATGATCATTCATCCTCTTTGGAGTTTTTTATTCTAAGTGATAGTTGAAAAGTTAATTTTAGTTATAGCACCAGATTTCAAATTGACTGATAATTTTGTTTGAGGGTCTTAATACCCTATAGCTTGTCTGGTGGTTTCAAGTTGTCGAAAATAAGATTTTTGTTTATTTGGTGGTCCTAAGTCTCTTATCCAGTTTTCTCACACTTACCTCTTGCGCACTTTATAAGAGATACAGCCCGAGCTTTTCTAAAGGTAAAGAGTAAGCCACTGCTTGTCTAAGTTTTATATCCTTCCCCCCTCCCTCCTACCAAGTGGTTTCTCATTCTTATATAGTCAGTTCATCACTTGTATATATATATATATATATATATATAGTCTTGATGATTTATAAGACTTGTTCACTGACTGCCGGTTGGAAACATGAGGAATTTGGTCTATTCATATCGTCTACTTAATGAAGATAATGCTATTGTAATTCAGTCCTGCAATCAAAATAACTTTTCACTTTCAGGTTAGATGGCCATTATCGCTTGTAATCTCAAGAAAGGCCTTAACAAAATATCAGTTAATTTTTCGATGCCTGTTTCACTGCAAGTATGTGAATCGGCAACTTTGTGCTGCATGGCAATTACATCAGGTATGATTCTTGAAATTCTTCTGTCTTATTATTTTCTTATCTTTGTGATACTTATCTGACATGTATATTCTAGGGTCTGCGAAGACTTGATATGCAAGGAATAGCAATTTCAGTGTCGTCTTTGTTGTGCCGAAATATGCTCAAGTTCATCAACAGCCTGCTGCATTATCTGACTTTCGAGGCAGGTTCCCCTATTTCTATATTTGTCATGTGTGTGATCAACTTGCTGAAGTGGCTGGTTGTGTGACGAGTGATTGCAAAAATATTTAGTAATTTTTTAGTGATTTTGTTCTTATCTTTCTTTCCTGTTGTACCCTTTATCCCTTACATCTTGCTGGGCCAGAGTGTTTTGATGTTTTAAATTTACTTTTCATGACACAATAATCACTTTCAGGTTCTTGAACCAAATTGGCATGTCTTGCATAATAAACTTCAGACTGCAAAGAGTATTGATGAGGTTGGATGATACGTTTTGTTCATTGGGTTCTGGAATTTGTCTGACTGATGTTACCTGATTGCTGTCTCCACCACTTGTATGATGCAGGTTTTGCAATATCATGATTTTTTCCTCGACAAGTGTCTGAGAGAATGTTTGCTTCTCTCACCTGTTCTTCTTAAGGTATGCTGAGTATGATAAATAATCAATCATCTACAGGATCTATAATGTAGAGCTTTGTGCTTTCATAAATGCCGTCTGGAGGTTTTATTATGGGACATGTGTTTATTGTTTAGTGAGTCATTTTCAACCATGTGTAGTACTATATATTTAGGAAAAAAGAGTTTCATATTCTAGAAATAGTATAAACTTGTTTAATGTTCATTTGCAGAAGCTGGAGAAGATGAAATTGATATGCCTTCAGTATGCAGCAGCAGCACAATGGTTGGTCACTGATTCCATTGATGCTCCGGCTTCTGACAGCCCCGACCTGGATAAATACAAAAAGTTAAAACTGAGGATCCCTTCCCAGACGCAGAAAGTAACCTCTGAAAACGCAACAGCAATTAAATCTATCTTGTATGTCCAAAAAATTCTGCACTAGGAAATTGGAATAATACCCTGCTATTATTGTGCCCTTATCCTAAATTATCTGCAGGAAGTTTGAACGTGAATTTGCTGCTGAGCTTCAGAGTCTAGGACCATTACTGAGCAGCAGTTCTTATGCAGAGCCGTACTTAACTCACCTCGCGCAGTGGCTTCTGGGCGTGGGAATGGACTAAGATACCCTTTTCTTTCTCTTTTTAGTTGGATTGCTCGTCTTATCTACACTCTTGATTGTTTTTCTGTGTCTCTTTAAGAATAATTGATTGTATTATTTGAAAGTTTGAAAGGAAAAATATAACAGCAATTTCCTAGTTTAAGATCATAAAGGACCATCACATTCAGACCTTATGATGGAAGCCTGCCTTGTTGTATCTCCGCCTCTTGATTTCCTTTTCAAGAAAATCAAGACATGAATCCGTCACATGATTCGGTTGACATCCAGCATCCAACATCATCTTCAAGAACTCGTACGCCTTCTTCAGCTGCCCGGCCTTACCGTGCACCTCAATGAGCATGTTGTACGTGAACACATCTGGGTTTATTCTGCTGCTCTTCATCTGCTGAAACAGCTCCATTGCCTCATCAAATCGACCAGCCTTTCCGAGGGCGTTGATTAACGTGTTGTACATCACAATGTCGAGATAGCCACCTTCATTGTTCAGTTTATCAAGAACAGCCTTTGCAAGATCTGCCCTCCCCATCTTCCCCAAACCTTGGATAACAAGGTTGTATGTTGCTATGTCCGACGGGCTGACCACCTTCCCCATAGCATGAACAACGCCCCAAGCTTCCTTGAATTACCCCTTCTTGATGAAACAAGTCATAATCGAATTGTAAGTGTAGGTCACAGGGTTCACTCCCATATTGGTGAAAAGTTCAAATAACTTGCAAGCTAGACTCAACTTCCCTTTCACCAAAAAGATAGATAGGTAGGTATTCACCATGTCCATATCACAGGATCCTTCACCCTCGCCCAAAACTCGAACCCCTCTAGACAGTGTCAAAGACTGTGAAGAACGATACTGATTTGCCAGCATATCCATGTGTGGAGAAGATGACAACTCATCAGCTTCGTCCCCATACTGCGTCGCATTGTCATCTGCACCATTTCCATTCAAAAGCTGGGTCAGATCCGTTACGGAAGGAAACATTGGTGTAAAGTCCCTCTTCCTGCTCTGTAGACTGCTCATTTTAGCTTCCATGGCTGATTTCCACTTGATAACAGAGGGAACCAAATTCCCATCTCTAATATGCCTCACCAGCCTTTCTATCCAATCCCACTGGCCTCGTCTGTAAAGTGCAATGACTAGTGAAGTTATAGTAACCAAATCAACTACAAAGCCCCTGGCTTCCATCTCCTCCACCAGCTGCAATGCTTCCTCGACCTTGTTTTCACGGCATAGATGCTGACAATGCTGTAAGTGACACCACCCACAAAACTGTTACCCTTCCTCTTTAAGTCACAAAACACGGTATAAGCAGCTTCTGCTCTTCCATTCTTGTATAGACCATCTATAAGTATGTTATAGGTCCAGCACGAGGCTCTCACGCCATCATCATCCACCATTTTCTCAAACAGATTGCAAGCTTCCATCAACTTCCTCGACTTCATCAAACCATCAATGAGGGAGTTATAAACAACAGTTCCTGCACGTATGCCATTATACTGCATCTCACTGAAGATTCTCAAAGCATCATTGATTCTATACGACTTAGAACAGCCTTGGATCAGAATCCGATAAGTGAACTCATCCGGCTCATGGCCAGAGGAAGCCTTGAGTTCCTCCCACACAATGAGGGGCATCCTTCACCTTGCCAAGCAAGCAAAGCACATGTATGAGGCTGTTGTAAGTGCACAAATCAGGATCAAACGGACCACCCCTCTCCTTCATCTCTTTGAACATCTCTAATGCAGTTCTCAACTCACCCCAACATCCTAATCCATGAATGCATGTGTTGTAACCCCATCTATTCATCGGATAAAGCTTTGTTTTTCTCAGATTACTATAAACTCGTCTGAATTCATCCCTCATGTCTGCTTTCTTCAGACCAACCAGAAGCTCATTACAAGCAACGGCATCAGGGATGACTCCACTCCCAGCCAAAACAGCAGAATCCAAAAGCTTCAGGAAAATCCACAATGCTATTGAAATCTGATTCTTCCTCACTAGTTCTGTAAGAACAGGGCTAAAACAGCTTCTACCAATCGGCTCTCTCTCTACACACTTCAAAACTTCCATAGCAGAATCATATTTTCCAGCCCTGATCAACCAATCAAGAATCATCTTCAATATCGACGAATCAAACGCCACTTCGTCACTCCTCATCGCGTCCACCTGCTCGAGAACATCATCAACATGTCGGTGGGATAGAAAGCAGAGGACTTTGAACATCTGCGAGTAGGTGCATGCCGACTGTTTGTAGTTTTGCCTGAGAGAGCACCACTTGAAAAAATCCAACTTTCTCGACGAATCGAGGGATCCGTGGCGGAGCACACGGTACACGAGATCTGTTGGAAAATCGAATGTATGTATATATATTTAATTTAATATATATATATATATATATATATATAATATTATATTTATGGAATTAAGATTAGTATTAAATGTTAATGTGGATTGGTTAAAAATCCGTGATCTTTGACTGTATTTTCGAGCCTCGATATATATCCGATTTGCAAAATTAAGATATATAGCGTTGATCTACGTTTCGACTAGATAATTGTAGTGTGCTTAATTTCTCGATTCCGATTTTCAGTGAGTGAGAAATAGTGGCTCGAAGTTTGGGGGACAAAACTAATACGTTGCATAAAGTAGAGAAACTTACCTTATTCAGGTTTTGACTATTTATTACATTAATCAATGTCCGACACTGATTAATGTGTAAAGTTTGTTGTGGTATTTAAGTCTCTACCACCTTGAAGGAGATAATAAAGTGACATGTGGTGGGCTAGGGCCACACATGCTCATGCGCGTGAGCCTTTTCGCCGACCGCCTCACACGCGGCGTGGCGTGTCCTTGGACTTGGATCTTGACAATTGGTCATTTGGGTGGTCCGTGGGCTTGCTCGTTGGTCCTTGGCATTGGGCTTGGTGGGCTACTTGTGGTCTGGCGGCTCCGGCTCCGGTTCGTGTCCTTGTACTTGGATCTTGACAATTGGTCATTTGGGTGATCCGTGGGCTTGTTTGTTGGGCCTTGGCATTGGGCTTGGTGTGCTACTTGTGGTCTGGCCCAACTCGTGGTGTAGTGCTCCTACTACACATGATAATACGTTTTTGGAAGGTGCTGGAAGAAGTCTCATCATCAACCAACCTTCCATCTTTCCACCACTCCACTCACCTGAACATGATCCGCCTGCCTTAATTGGCAATAGTTAATCCAACAACTTTTCACCTGTGTGGAAGATGCCTATAAATAGGTAGTCTTTACTTGCATTTCAACACAACAACTCAAGCATTCTTTGCATTAGAATTCTAAAGTTTCTAGGCTGTCCAGAAGCTTTTGTCCTCGTCGGTAGTCCAGTTCGCCGGAGCTCGTGGTTCTGCGGTGCTGCATACCTCGAGACGATCGTCATTTTATCTTTGGGGACGATACGCCGGAAACCGAAGAGGTCTTTCCTCGACTCGACGAAACGATACTACCAGGGCATATTTCGTCTTGCGGAAAGAGGTCTTTCCTCGACTCGACGAAGTTTCTATTTCTATTTTGTATTTGTTTTTCCGACTTACCGATTGTAATAGCAACTTTTGTATTCAACAATCGCAAGACGAAATATCCTTACCTAAGTTGCTTGGAGTTAAACCGAAATACGAACAAAACTGAACCATGTCGTCTTCAAGTGCTACCATCTCCGACGCTGCCACCGCCGGTGCTTTTGCCGCCACTAACAACAATGCCGCGGTTGCTATTGCCGCCACCTCTACCGCTGTCTCCGCCACCACCGCCGATATTTCCAACGTCATTGTCTCCTCCGGCAATGTCACCCCGCCGATGTCTGTTCCGACTTCAACTCCAACTTTTCCAAATCCAACTCTACTATTTTAGCCGCTACTGACGCCCGAATCGCACTTAACCGTGCTAATGCTACTAACTCGGCATATAACTTCACGGCCATGTCTTCTGCCTTACAGAATAATGTCCCTTTTGGGAATATGAGCCACCTTGGTACTGATGATGCAGGTACCAAGAAGTTTGTAGTGACCAAGTTTTTGGACTACAAAATGGTGGACTCTCGGCCGGTCATGGAGCAACTACAAGAGTTTCAACTGATTGTCCATGACATCAACGCCGAAGGAATGCTTTTGCCAGATGCTTTCACTGTAGCTACCGTGATAGAGAAGCTTCCCTTGAGATGGAAGGACTTCAAGAGCTACTTGAAGGACAAGCGAAAGGAAATGATGCTTGAAGACCTTGTTGTTAAGCTCCACATCAAGACCGATATGAGGACCCGAGATGGAAAAGGAAAACACCTATGGAACCGAGAGTCATCCTCGCAGAGAAAGGAAGAACCTCCAACACTATCAAGAGAGGGCGTCCGACTAGCAATCCCAAAGGAAATGGCAAGGTGCAAGCCCGAAAGATTGAAGGAGATTAATACAACTGTGGCAAGTTCGACCACATGTCCAAGGACTGCCGTAAGCCGAAGAAGAAGAGGGCTCGAAAAGCCAACATATTGGAGGTAGACCTCACAGAAGCCGACCTTGTGGCCGTCGTCACTGAAGAGGCAAATGTCATGGAGAATGAAGGGAAATGATATATTGATACCGCTGTCATGGCACATGTTTGTGGTGACCGAAGCCGCTTCACCAAGTACAAGAGTTGCCAAGGGAGGAAGCTCAATATAGGAAATCAAGCCTTGTCCGAGGTAGTTGGTTATGGTACTGTGGTGCTAAGGTTGAGCTCCGAGAAGAACCTTACTCTTGGAGAGGTGCTGCATGTTCCCGATCTCCGCAAAAATTTGGTGTCCGGCTCTGTACTAGTTAAGCGAGGTTTTAGACTAGTGTTTGAGTCTGACAAGTTTATTATGTCTAAATTTGGAATGTTTTTAGGAAAATATTACCTTTCTGAGGGCCTTATAAAATTGAGTGTAATGGCATTGCGCCAAGAGCCCCATGAGGGCAAGGATAATAAGAATGAAGCTACTTCCTCCTACTTGACTGAGTGTTCTGACTTATGGCATTCTAGATCAGGACATGTTAATCTAAATGCGATAAATAGATTAGTTAATCTCGATTTACTTAAAGTAAATGAGTTTAACAAAATCAAATGTGAAGTTTGTGTTGAAGCAAAGTTGACTAAATCACCATTTCATTATGTAGAAAGAAATACCAAGCCTCTAGAGCTAATTCACACTGATGTGACTTAATGTTTGTACAAACTAGAGGTGAGAAAAAGTATTTTATTACTTTTATTGATGACTGCACTAAGTATTGTACTCTTTACCTTTTAAGGAGTAAAGATTAGGCGATTGAAGCTTTTACTAACTTCAAAGCAGAAGCCGAAAACCAACTTGATTGTAAAATAAAAATGGTACGAAGTGATAGAGGTGGAGAGTATGTAGCTCCTTTTGAAGCGTTGTGTAAGTCAAGTGGAATAATTCATCAAACCACCGCCCCCTATTCGCCTCAATCAAATGGTGTTGCTGAGAGGAAGAACCGAACTTTAAAGGAGATGATGAACGCATTGTTAATAAGTTCTGGATTGCCTCAGAACATGTGGGGGGAAGTCGTTTTGACGGCTAACTACTTATTGAACAAAATACCTCTAAAAGGTAGGGATGTTACTCCTTACGACTTGTGGAAAGGAAGGAAACCTTTCTATAACTACCTCAAAGTGTGGGGGTGTTTGTCTAAGGGAAGTGCCTTTGCCTAAGCAAGTTTCAATTAGACCTAAGACCGTCGATTGTATCTTTATAGATATGCACTGAATAGTAGTGCATATCGGTTTGTCATTCATAAATCGGCCGTACCCGATATGAATGTTGAAACTACTATTGAGTCAAAGAATGTTATATTCTTTGAACATATCTATCCATGTAAAAATATGATAAAGTTGAGTCGAGCTCTATTGGTGAAACAAGAGAAGTTGCTAGTAGTTCTAGAAATGTGGGGGTAGAACCTGCTATGCGTAAGCGGCATGCTGCCGATCCTGAAGCTTTAGAACCAAGACGTAGTACTAGAGCAAGAGTTGCTAAGGACTTCGGTCCTGATTATGCAGTTTTTCTTTTGGATGAAGAACCGCGATCTATAAAAGAAGCTATTTCTAGACCCGATGACCCACTTTGGCAAGAAGCTGTCCAAAGTGAGATTGACTCAATCATGCAAAATCACACTTGGGTCTTAGCCGACCTACCTGAAGGTTGTAAGCCCTTAGGATGCAAGTGGATCCTAAAAAGAAAGTATAAGGCATATAGGTCAATTGATAAATATAAAACTCGTTTAGTGGTTAAAGATTTTAAGCAAATTGAAGGATACGATTTCTTCGATACTTATTCGCCTGTAACGAGAATTACTTCAATCCGTGTGCTTCTCGTGATTGCTGCTCTGTATAATCTTGAGATTCACCAAATGGATGTGAAAACCGCCTTTCTAAATGGACATTTAGAAGAGGAAATTTATATGGAACAACCTAAAGGGTTTGTAGTACCTGGCCAAGAACGAAAGGTATGTAAGTTGGTGAAATCCCTATATGGGTTGAAACAAGCACCATTACAATGACACTTGAAATTTGACGAGGCTATGTTGTCCTATGATTTTAAGATAAATGAATGTGACAAGTGTGTTTACATAAAGAATACGACGAATGGGTTTGTAATTGTTTGTCTTTATGTAGATGACATGCTAATTATGGGACAAAACATTCAAGTCATAAATGACACCAAGCGTATGCTTAAGAGAACTTTCGATATGAAAGATATGAGAGTTGCTGACGTTATTCTTGGAGTAAAGATTCAAATAACTCCCAAAGAGATTGTTTTGTCTCAATCTCATTATATTGAGAAAGTACTTAAGATGTTTAATGCCTTTGATAGTACGCCGACAAAGACTCATGTAGAAGTTCATGTTCACTTGAGAAAGAATAGGGGTAATCCTGTTACTCAAGAGAATTACGCTAGAGTCATTGGTTGTCTTATGTACATCACAAATTGTACGAGGCCCGATCTAGCTTGTCCGATGAACAAACTGAGTTGCTATACTAGTAATCCGAGTAGAGATCATTGGAAATCTCTTGTAAGAGTTCTGAGGTATTTGAAATACACTCTTAACTTTGGGCTGCACTACTCTAGACATCCCCCAGTACTTGAAGGGTACTGTGATGCGAATTGGATATCTGACACTAAAGATTGGTTGTCTACTAGTGGTTATGTGTTCACTATAGGGGGAGGAGCTGTGTTGTGGAGATCCACGAAACAGACGTGTATAGCCCGATCCACCATGAAATCCAAATTTATTGCTTTGTATAAGGCCGGTGAGGAGGCTGAATGACTCCGTAATTTTATTGAAGATATTCCATGTTGGACGAAGCCCGTGCCACCTGTGATGATTCACTGTGATAGCCAAACGACTATTGGTAGGGCAAGAGTGGGCTGTATAATGGTAAGTCGAGATATATTCGTCGTCGACATAATACCGTATGATATTTGATCACGAGTGGGGTTATCTCTGTAGACTTTGTCAAGTCTATAGATAACCTAGCGGATCCGTTTACTAAGAGTTTAAATCGAGATCAAATGTATACACTCGTAGAGGGAATAAGAGTTAAATCCACAATTTAATGACGATTATAGTGGATACCCAACCTTGTAGATTGAAGATCCCATAAACTTTGTTCAATGTGAAAACTAAGCTATATGAGTCTGTTGATACCACACTCAAATAGTCGATTCCCTAAAGAGCTCGAGAGTGTTGGTTAACTATCAAGTGGTGAGGTTAAGTCATTAACTTTTAATGATTCTTGGATACCATATGAAGGTGGAGTATGGCAGGATACTTGAGTAAGAATCACCTATGTAAGTGAGAAGTGAGGACCGCTTCTACGTAATACTTATGAATCCAAAGAGGTTGTCCATGGCCTGTAAATGACACAAACGTGAGAACGGACGAGGTTGAGACTTTATAGCGTTAATGCTATTATCTAAGTATACACCATGGAGGAATAGTTTAAGGCCACGTGTCCACTAGTCCGCCGGTATGCTCGATAGCACTGACTAAGGAAGGTTCAAGGTCACAAGTCACATACCCTGATGCTTTATTGTCTCTTGAGGACAGAGCTTTGTGTCTGCATGCATGTATTTGGCTATTTCCACTCATGTGAGGGATTGTTGGAAAATTGAATATATATATATAAATATATATATATATATATATATATAATTAAGATATTTATTGAATTAAGATTATTATTAAATGCTAATGTGGATTGGTTAAAAATCTGCAATCTTTGACCGTATTTTCGAGACTCGATATATATCCAATTTGCGAATTAAGATATATAGCGTTGATCTACGTTTCGAGTAGATAATTGTAGTGTGCTTAATTTTTCGATTCTGATTTTCGGTGAGTGAGAAATAGTGGCTCGAAGTTCGGGGGACAAAACTAATACGTTACCTAAAGTGGAGAAACTTACCTTATTCGGGTTTTGGACATTTATTATATTAATCAATGTCCCACATTGATTAATGTGTAAAGTTTGTTGTGGTATTTAAGTGTCTACCACCTTGAAGGAGATAACAAAGTGACATGTGGTGGGCTTAGGCCACACATGCTCATGCGCGCGAGCCTTTTTGCCGACCGCCCGTGCCCGGCTCCGGCTCCGGTTCCAGTCCTTATCCGTGTCCTTGGACTTGGACTTGGATATTAGCAATTGGTCCTTTGGTGGTCTGTGGGCTTGTCCGTTGGGTCTCTGCAGTTGGGCTTTGACATTGGGCTTGGTGGACTATTTGTGGACTGACCCAATTCGTATTTGTGGTTTGGCCCAGCTCGTGGTGTAGTTCTTCTGCTACACATGATAATACGTTTTTGGAAGGTGCTGGAAGAAGTCTCTTCAGTAACGAACCTTCCATCTTTCCACCACTCCACTCCCCTGAACATGATCCACCTGCCTTAATTGACAGTAGTTAATCCAACAACTTTTCACCTGGGTGGAAGATGCCTATAAATAGGTAGTCTTCACTTGCATTTCAACACAACAACTCAAACATTCTCTGCATTAGCATTCTAAAATATCTAGGCTGTCCAGAAGCTTTTGTCCTCGCCGGAAGTCCAGTTCGCCGGAGCTCGTGGTTCTGCGGTGCTGCATACCTCGAGATGATCGTCGTTTTATCTTTGGGGACGATACGCCGGAAACTGAAGAGCACTATCGGGGCGTATTTCATCTTGCGGAAAGAAGCCTTTCCTCGACTCGACGAAGTTTCTATATTTTTTTTTCTTTTGTTTTTCCGACTTACTGGTTTGGTTGTAATAGCAGCTTTTGTATTCAACAAGATCTTCAGATAAGGCAATGGAATCTGCATTCTTCTCCAGAGAGTGAATTTCGTCGGGTTTTGCGAGAGCTTTGGCAATGGAGGCGACAACTAGAATATCACCAAGTTCAATAGATTTAGCATATTTTTCGGCTGCCGTCGTGAGCCTGAATCTTGTGCCGATGAGGAGGCGAAACGCGGTGTAATTGTGGAAAATAGCCATTTTTTTCGCTCGGCCACCGCCATGGCGCATTATCCTTACACAGTTAGCTTCTGTTCTGCAAAACAAACTCATTTCGAACTACCGAGAGTATCACTTTTTGGTATCGCGATGATGATTAAATACGACTAGCAATGAAATAGTTGCCTTTGGCTGCGACTGCGGCAGCTCCACCTACTCCGACGGCCGAGTCGCCTCTTCGTAGGCCTGCTGCCGAAAGCGCACTCTGACAATTTTTCTATTTGCGCCTAGCACGATTCCCATTAAGAACGACAAATTCTTTAGTAATTATTCAATTTGTTTTTTGTAATTTTTCTATTATATAAATTTAATTATTACTATGCATATTCATTAAATGTCTATTTAATAAATTTTGAAAAAATCGCGTTAAATCCTCCAACTACCGTCGTACATGTCAAGTACTCATTTATAGTGGAACCTCCTTAACTTAATATTCGGTAAATTAATAGCATTTCTAAGATAATACTCGTTCCGTCCCATTACACTTGTCCAGCATTTCATTTCGGGTTGTCCCATCTCACTTGTCCACTTTCTCAATAAGGAAATGAGTATCACAACTTTATCTAGTCAAATAAACTCTAAGAAATTAAATAATAATACGAGTCTCATACTTTTACCACACATATCAATTCTACACAATTAATTAATTAATTATATGAATCCACACTTTTATTATATAAAACCAACACACCTAAATAACCACGCCGAAACCAAATTAGACAAGTGAGATGGGACGGAGAGAGTATTTTTCTCCGATCCCAACTTAGGCCAGTGTAAAAATCATCAAATTCGATAATATAATAATATACTCCCTCCGTCCCATAATTCTTGTCCCTTATTCCTTTTCGGGACGTCCCACAATTCTTGTCCACTTTCCTTTTTTAGTAAATTATTACACACAACTTTTTTATGGGACCCACAACTTTATACCAATCTACACACAACTAACATCTCTCTTTAAAAACCGTGCAAAAAGCAAATTGGACAAGAATAATGGGACGGAGGGAGTAATAAGTTTTAGAAAAACCCTAATATAAATATATTGTCCCGTCAATATCATAAATTAATAAACATTTAAAATCACCACTAACACCAATGTAATTTTGTGAAATATAATTTTAGTGGTGCTTGTTTTTTTCTTAAAACTTAAATCTAATTGAATCTCATCTCTAATTTTTCTAATTGCACAAAAAAGTGCTGGTGTTATTTTTTCGAACTGCATCATAAAATTATGAAGAGTCCTAGACACAATAAGTATTTTCTTGCACGTAACTAGTTCTAAAGGAATTATATTATCTTTAGTGTTTTTTAGCGTTCATTTTCGATGAATTTTTACTATATCATTGTTATTTTTAAATAAACTATTCACTATTTCTTAACAAATTAATATAATTCATTGTTTAATTTAATTTATTATTTTTAGATAGTACTCCTCCGTCCCATATGAAACGTCTTATTTTTTTTGGCACAATAATTTATTCGGTTATTTTTATGTGTTAAGATGGTGGCCCACCAAGATTAAATAACATATTAATGTCCTAATTAAAAGCAAAGTGAATAAATTATTGTTATACTTTCATTTCATTTAATCTAAGTTCGGCTTGAAGACGATCATATACCGTCCTAGTCTCAACCATAAACGATGCCGACCAGGGATCGACGGATGTTGCTTTTAGTACTCCGCCGACACCTTATGAGAAATCAAAATATTTGGGTGGGGGGGGTATGGTCGCAAGGCTGAAACTTAAAGAATTGATGGAAGGGCAGTCCACTATTGAAGAAGAATTCTCACTGTGACCAAGAATTCAAAGGTAAAAAAAACGTAAAAAATGTTTGGATTTGATACTTTACACTCAAAAAAACGATTCTCCATCCGCGCGTGATCCTTGTAATTTTGGACTTCCATATCCGTCTTCCTCTCGTCAACTGGAGTTCATACCAGAAAGCTACGTACTACGGAAAACAACCCATTTAAAACTGTCAAACTTTCTACACGTTCAGAACGGTGAAATTTTAGCTCGATTTCTGATCAAAAAAAGGAACTAAAATGCCTAAGTCTTATACATTTAGAAACCTCGTAGTTCAATCTTTCTACCGCCACTATTCATTTATCAAACGGAGCCCGGAACAGAGAGATACGAAGCTCAAAAAATTGAGCTATTCACTCTGCGCCCGTAACGGAGGAATAGTATTAATACTAAAATATGCAATTCTCCAGAAACATAAACTTAATGAAATCTATACCGTCGAAAAACCCTTTATTTGATCTTTTCGAAGGCACGTCTCGCACATTTTTCGGAGCTTAGATCTAGGAGATACGAACCAGCAAGCCGAACCATTGAAACTGCACCCTAACGCTAAACAGTATACCTAGGCACGAAATCTGCTCATTTTCACCAACCTTAAACCATCAAAAACCTTATCTTTGGAAATCTAAGTTCGTTGTCTTTCTAAAGACACCCTTTGTTCGCAAAATGGAGTTCGAACGCGAAAGATATAAGCCCCCAAAGCACCACTGGCACAACTGTCGCGAATCCGTCGATGCAAATTTAGGAACTATTTTTGATATTGAATCGCTACCCGATCGGGGAATAAATTCTACGGTTTGTACCACTTCTGGAGTAGAATCTAAGAACGAGTTTGGCACCAAAAATTGACGGTTGGATTGTCTAGAACTAGTCAAGATTTCACTGCGAAAACTGTTCCAAATAATTCTTTAACCTACTTAAGATATACCCTTAAACTCCGAAAAATGTTGATGCTACTGAAATCATTGAACGTACAAGGCCAGCATCAAAATATACGCATAAGACGAATCTGAGCAAGAAACAAATTAAGACAAACCTAAGATCGATAAAATCAAGCAATTCCAAAGCCAACTGAGATAATTGTGAACCGCTTTTTCATTTTTGACAAGTCGTGTGCTAGGAGTCTAAAGATTCTAAGAGATTTACATTAAGCTACGATTGAATTTAGGTCTCTCTTGTAAGGCCTACAGAGGGAGGACGGTAGCTTCGGATACAAAGACAAGAATAACATTTTTGCACCGCAAAGTAGGTTCTATTTTTCTTGTAAAAATATTTTGAGTTATTAAGCTCTTAAATTATATACAATGTTGTTATCCATTGTAATGTTTTTATGCGTGTACGATTAAGTTTAATGCTCTTGTATTGATCGATAGAGGTTCTAGCTTTGACGTAACTCCTCAATTCAAGGAATGTGTACACCCACCGTTAGCCGTACAGTGGTTTGATCTCCACTGTGCGCTAACTCTACAACTACGGAAAGGATTATCTGGTGAAAGGTCCGATATCCTATTTTATAAATGTACTCTAAGTAATGACTCGAGACTTAAATGAAAAGACTCTGACGTGGATTCGTTTTGGGATCACAAGTGTAACTATTGAACGCTGCAAGCACGCACAAATAAATAAAATGATAAATGTTTTGTATGCTTAGGAGTTCTTTTCATTTTTTAAACCTCCTAAGTTATACGTTATACTTTGGATAACCACAAGTTTTATATAAAATTTATATCAAAGGCTACTCTAGTACTCAGTCTAAAAAAATTTCAAAATATTTTCAGGTTGAGCGACCACTGCAGACGGACGGAGCCGAGGGCGAGGGTTGTCGTTCGATGAATGGATTCATGCTATGCTAAACTGTTATTTTGTCCACTTAAAACGAAGTTGTTTTGTCAATCGCCGCTTCAGACTTATTTTTATTTAAATTGTACTCTTTCATGGGGCTTAGATACTTATTGTATTTTGGGATATATCCCGTGCTTTGAAATTCTATGAGTTTAATTTCTTCAGTTATTTTATCCCCTACTTATAAATTCTTATTTTATTTATTTGTGTTTTCCCACACCCTGGTAGACGCCATCTTCTGAAAATCGGGTTGTGACACTATATTCCCTAAGAAAGAAAAGAATGATATTAGTTCTAAGAAATGAACTCGTGAAGAAAGTTCACTAGAAAATATTGGCCTAAGTGTTGAGCCAATATCCGAACCGAGACGAGGAAAACGAGCAAAAAATGCAAAAGCTTTTGGTCCAATATTTATAGTATATTCTTTAGAAGATGAACCATAGACAATCAATGCAACATTATCAAGTCCAGATGCTCCATTATGGAGAGAAGCTATCAATAGTGTAATTCAGTCAATTATGAACAATCACACTTGGGAGATTATTGACCTTCCTCCTGTAACGTCCCAATTTTCATAAACTTTTAAAGGGGACGTCACCAAATGCATAAACTTTGTCATTAGATCTAATTTTTAAAATAACTTTAATAAATCTTTTTATAAAAGGAAAGTTCAGTACAAAATTTCATAAATAGCGAAAGTCTTAAAAATAAAAGCACATGCGACGGCTAGTTTTCGGATAATGCAATGGAATGAAAGTGTTTAGTTCATGATAAAACTAAATTAATAGTGTAAAAAGTTTCATAATTCCTTTTCTGTGTGACCATCACCATCAGCCACCTCAAGCGTCTGCCGGACCATGATCTGAAAAGATGAAAATATAAGGGGGTGAGTACGACTACTCAGTGGGATCAAACATTATCCAAATTATAAACTATAAAGAATTTAACATGAGAGATTATACATGCTAACCCAGAGGCTTAACCCGAAGGTTTTACTGCGTGAATGCCCGAAGGCTAACCCGAAGGTTTTACTGCGTGAATTGCCCGGAGGCTCTGCTTGTACTGAATAACGCATGAGAAAAATTGTATAGTGTGTAATAAGGATAAAGAAAAACCCCACCTTAACCTTTTGAGTGAATGAAAAATAATGGATATCAATGTTTAAGTCCTGCGCGCCGATCCTATACATGGAAATTTATCTTAATGTCTCTGCATGAAATGTCATGCATGCACCATCAATTTCAATAATTCATAAATACAAATAGATCATTATAATCAAACAAATGTATATTATACATAATCCACTAATTAACATGCAATTTTAATGATTTCATATAGTAATAAACTTAAGTATATTAAACATAATCTTACTTCTATTGACAATTCATTCATGCATTGAGTAATTCGACAACTCATGAAATAAATGAATAAAATCATAAAAGTATTGTCCAAAAAATTATAGATCTCTAACATTGAACAACATATTACCTATTCCATCACAATAAAAGTTATCATGATCAAGAATTCATTTAGTAGTAACATGAAAACTTTTGTTTTTCAATATATATGTACATTGACAAAAGATTTGACATATGAAGGAAATAAATTAACAAATCAATAGTAAACGTAACCTAAAAATTCTATATTTTTAACATGAATGACCTAACGTATATTATATCCCATTAAAATTCAGCATGGTCGAAAACAATATAAAGAAAACAGAAAAAATAATTTTCCTATCAAGCTCATGAAGATGCAGTCAAAAACTGGCAGATTACTAACAATAATTTTTAATAAATACTTACCTTACTTGTAAAATTCTCCGAAAATAACATAATATACTACACATACCGAGGAATTCGATCCTAAATGTTCACGACTATATGATGAGGGGAAGATGTGTAAATAATTATTGAAACAGTTCGTAGGTATGCTGGCAGAATATTGAAAATCTCATGTAAAACTATATTATGGACGACTAAGAGTGTATTTATAGGCTTAGAATAAATTATCTAAAGATCCCTAATCATAAAAGGTATCAAATATATTTTATCTATCATTATGTTCGTCCTTTTATCTTTTATATATAATTTATTCTATCACTTACTACTTAAGAGATTCAATCATAGTTGAATTAGGATATTGACACAATTAAAATTGATACTAAAACGTGAATATCACACATAAAATATATATTTTAATCATAAAATATAATATAAAATTTTCTCCTAATAACTTAATACAATAATAAATATTATAACCTTTTATGAATCCTAGTAGGTTTAGGAAATCCAAAATAAATATATAATCATAATATGATATAAATAAATCCATTCAAAGTTCAAAATAAATTTACATAACAAAAATGATTTAATGACAAATATGATAGATGCTTTAATTTTCATTTAAATTTCTAGGGCGCGACTTACAGAACTAAAACACTTGGTAACATGCATGAATAGATATGCAGTGCATTTTATATTAAAAATTTTGGGGTGTTACACCTCCCGATTGTAAACCTTTAGTATGTAAGTGGATTTTAAAGAAGAAAGCACGTATAGTAGCCAAGGGTTGCAAGCAAAAGGAAGAGTATGATTATTTTGATACATACGCCCCCGTGATGAGGATAACCTCTATAAGATCGCTAATTGACATAGCAGCATTACATAACCTTGAGATACATCAAATGGATGTTAAAACGACATTTCTATATGGAAATTTAGAATATGAAATATACTTGAACAACCTGAAGGGTTTGTTATTCTCGGACTTAAACAAGCTCCAAAACAATGGCATGAAAAATCTGATCAAGTTATGTTATCAAATGGTTTAAAAATAAACGAATGTGACAAGTATGTGGACATAAAGATACACCCAACAACTTTGTCATTATGTCTTTATGTTGACGACATGCTTATAATGAGAAGTGATCATACCATAATTATGAATACTAAAGCAATGTTGAAAAGAATGTTTGACATTAAAGATATGAGATAGCTGATGTAATTCTAGAATTAAGATCTCTAGTACATCTCAAGGAATTACTTATTACAATCTCACTTTGTAGAGAATGTACAAAGAAATTCAATGTCATTGATCTACTTCCGACTAAGACTCCCGTAGACTTAAGCCTACACTTAGCCAAAAATCGAGGAGACTCAATTTCCCAATTCGACTATGCTAGGGGTCATTGGGAGTTATTGCATATTCTATAAGCAAGTCAAGTCGATTCACAAGTAGTCCCAGAAAGGATCATTGGACCGCACTAACTAGAGTACTAAGATATTTAAAGCATACTTTAACTCATAGTCTGCACTACACAAGATATCCTACTATGTTAGAAGGATATAGTGATGCAAATTGGATATTAGACACAGAATACTCCAAGTCCACAAGTGGTTTTGTGTTTACCATAGGTGGAGGAGCAGTATCATGAAAATTCTCTAAGCGAACTTGTATAGCTCGATTTACAATGGAAATCATAATTCATTGCTCTAGAGAAAGCCGGAGAAGAAACTGAATGGCTACAAAACGTTTTAGAGGATATTCCTTGTTGGGAAAAACTTGTGCCTCTCGTCTTGATACATTGTAATATTATGTCAATAATAGGGAGAGCACAAAGTAGTATATATTTTGGTAAGTCTCGACATATTCGCCGAAGACACAATGTCGTTAGACAATTGATCACTAGTGGAATAATATGTATTGACTATTTGAAGTCAAAAGACAATATTGCGGATCCGTTTACTGAAGGTATTAACCGTGATCAATTGTACAATGCAGTAAGGCGAATGGGAATAAAATTCACTAAAGAACTCTATTGATGGTAACTTAACCATGATAATTGGAGATCCCATGAACATGGTTCAAAGAGACAACTAAGTTAAGAATTTTCAAGTTGTGCACTTGGAAACACAACAAAATAATCCATTCTCGATGCTGCCTCTAGTGCAAACCTGCAGTTTGTGGTAAAGGGTATGCATATAGAGCTTTTAATGATTCTTATAAGCATTATTGGTGGAGTATGATAGGATACTCTTCATAGGAGATCACCTATATAAGTGATGGCCGCTTCAAATAGAAAAAACACTTATGAATCCAACAAATGGTCCACGACCAAAATGGACACATACGTGAGTACGAAAGATATTATATTTATTAATGTGTATATGTTATTATATTGATTTACATGAAAAATGACAGGTTCAAGACGTCACACGTTCACCGAGCAACGAGGACATCAAGTTCACCGAGCAACGAGTAAACCTGATAATATTATACTAAGGAAGGTTCAAAGCTAACAACAGGTAATTGGGACTTTATTTTGCACAACATTTTGCATTTGCATTTATCTTAACATTAGGAGAGATTCAACGCCGAAAGCTATCTCATCCGAGTAAATGATTTTGAGTGGGATAAAACATTTTAGCAATCCTAACTTTCATGTGGGGGATTGTTATAATTCTTTAATGAAAATTAGTTTATTAAAATTAATTAGTGCATGGTTAGTCATGAAAAGTGGCTTTGGATCATGATGCGTGTTCGGTCATTATCACTATTAAATTAAAGAGGTGTATTGATTCGTGTGGGAAGATTTTATAGACAAAATTAAAGAGATTCATTAATCCACCTACTTTCTAACTCTAGAATAAAAGGATTTTGCTACTCATGAACAAATTAACAAAACCAACAAAGTTACAAGAATTCATGTTTTAAAGCAAAAGAAACTGTAGAAGAAATCTAAAGTGTTGATTTTGTTGAACTTGAATCTTTTGATCTCTTTCCTTTCTTCTATTCTCTCGCTCTCCAAAGATGAATTCTTGAACTCAATAATGTGTGAAAGATTTGTTGAGCGGCGCTTGTATGAGGTTTTTATAGCCTTCAATCTCAGTCCTAAGTAAGGGCGTTTAGATAATTTCCGCAGTTTAGCGCGTAGGGGTAAGATGGTTGCGTCTGCATACTTAAAGTTCTGTTGTGATGACCCTCACGTCGCTCCGTTTTGGTCGTCACAGCTTAAAACTCAATCTTCTCTTGGCTCGTTCTCACTCCTTTTAAGTCCAAACCTTGAGCAGTTTTCACCCTTTTACTCATGTCAAGCCGTACTTCAACTCCATCAATGCCCAAACAACACGATTTTCACTCATTTTCCTGCAATCTCAAGAAAAAGGACAAACAAACATCACATTCTACAAGATAAAATAAATTCAAATAAAATAGTTGTTTCCAAAAATGATTTTCCATAAAAAAATCGACATCAAAACACGCTATGAACTAGGAAAAACCCATGTTTGTCAGTCGGTACGGTATACTGTGATTTTTTTTGTCATACCGCGATTCTCTATTGGAGATGACAGTATAAAAACTTCATGTTGATACCCTAACATACCATTTATTCGTTATATCGTTGTTCTACGACATATTGTCGTTAAGGTATGTCGGTCATGCCGGAATTTCATGGAATACCTTCACTTAGGTTTACCAAATATTCAGTATTACCATACATTATATTTTTGGAAATTGATATCTTTACTGTATACCATTAGACTTCGGTAGGATATCATACCATATATATTTTTAAATGAAGCATACTAAAAAATACCGAAAATACGGTATATTTTTTTAACCTTACCTGGAATTTAATGAATTATTTGAAAAAGTAGAAATATATATTTGAGTAAATTCAAGAGTAAATAATATAGTGACCTTTGAGCTTGAGATATTTGCTTAATCATTCGAGATTTCATTTACTTGATATATAAGCTTATAATTTTTCCTCAATACATTACCAATCAGCACAACTTCAGTAAAATTCATTTGAAGTGTAGAAGTTAATACATCTTAATTTACATTCCTAGAGTTAGAAAATACGATTTCTTATGTATTTGCGCCCAAGAAAATGCATATTTAAAATCTTAATTTTATTTCTTAATCCGCCCTGATTGGACCAACGAATCTAAATAGAAATAGTTTTTAAAAAAAATAAAAATGAAGAAATCTTGGCAACAACTATTAAAAGTTCCGAGAGAGAAAAGAGGTTGCTATTCATGATGCGATACACAGACAACTTGTTTACCAACATTGTTCCCAGAAAAGAGTCCAGCAAAAGCAGCAGGGCCAGTCTCCAAGCCTTGACTCATATCTTCCAAGTATGTTATCTTCCCCTGCTTGTAAAGACTCCCTACATCTTCAACAAACCTCGGAAACAGGTGTAAGTAATCGCTCTGCAGAAAGCCCTGCATCTTTACGCGCTTCAGGATGATGCTGAACAAGTTTCGGATCCCAGCTTGTTGATCAGACATAGACACCATCCCACACACTGCTATTCTCCCATGAACCCTCATGTTCAGCAGCACTGCTTCCAGCATAGCCCCTCCAACGTTCTCAAAGTATATGTCGATGCCTTGTGGAAAGTATCTGATATATATGTAGTTAGTAACTATAGATATATATATTGTACAATCACACTACTAACTTTTTGAGAGCTGCATCAAGATCTGCTTCTTGTTTGTAGTTGAAAGCATCATCAAATCCAAGCTTATTCTTGAGAAGATCAACCTTAACGATCACCAAAACCAGAAATTAAATCACGAAATTCATAGGATAGAGAAGTTTGAAAGTGTGAATGTGTATGTACTTTGTGGCTAGTGCCAGCGCTTCCAACTACATAGCATCCATGCAGCTTAGCAAGTTGGCCTACGAGCTGGCCCACAGCTCCGGATGCAGCAGATACAAACACGTACTCGTTCTTCTTAGGAGCACAAACCTCGTAGAATCCAGCATAAGCTGTGAAACCAGGCATGCCTAGGAGGCCTATATAATATGAGAGAGGTATTTCATCATCTGCCTCAACTTTTCTCAACTGCTCACTTTTGTGAAGCAGGCTGTATTCTTCCCACCCCGTAAAACCAGAAACTATGTCTCCAGCCTTGAAGTCCGGACTATCAGACTCGATTACTTTGGACACTCCAAACCCTTGTACTACCTTTACAGGAAGAGAGAATCAAGATTAAATGTAATGAAGTTTGAGCAAGTATGAGATCTACAACCCACAGTAGTTAACGAATGGATTTCACAAAATTGTCCATAATAGGTTAAATACTTCCTCACTTACAATAAATAATGAGGATATTCGCAGCTTAAAATGGGACAAGATCCAACTTAAAAGTAAAGGGCACAGCATTTGACATTAAAACACACAAAAAGAGACTGAGACTGTGATGTTGCTAGCAATAGACACTCAACTAACAAGCTCGTCCCTTCTATCAACGAAACTAACAGTATGCAAAATCTTATGAATTAAGAATCTTACAGAGCCCGGGGCAAAAGGGGGGATATAGGATCCATGGAAATTGCGCATTCGTCCTCGCATATATGGATCGCAAGAGAGATAAAGGTTCCTCACCAAGAATGCCCCAGACCCTTTTGGAGCTTCCAGCATAATCTTGTTCCCCAACCTCAACTCCATGTCTGATTCCTTGGGAACTCCATCTATATAACCCTTGAATATAATCTGCTTGTTGTGCACTATTTCGCCCCCCATTTCTCTTGCTAACAATAATGATGAACTCACCTATATCTTGACAACCCTTATATTAGTGGATTTTACAAGTGCACGTGCTTGTGTTTACTTCGTTTTCAGAATTCAACTCAGGACGAGTAGTTACTACCTAACTCTTCATGATTCCGTTGCGGTGCATTGATTATGGCTGTTAACAAACAAAGGCATTTTTTTTCCCTTCAAATTTGTAAAATGTAGACCTCTTTTTGGGATCAAACTCTCCTCGACAAAATATTACTCAAAATTATATAATCTAGAAATCTTCAGATAAATATGCTTGGACATGAACCATTTTCGTGGCAATTTGAAGGAGAAAATATACTTTTTTGTCATGTAATGTGGTTTTAGTATGTATTTTGTCCTCCAATGCGATATGGGTTTTTTTTTTTTCCTTAACTTAATAAGTAATTCCTTTTTGGTCTTTTTCGGAGAGTGCAATACACACACCTACCTTGAAACATAAACATATTTTTTATATGAAAAGTTGAATCAATTTTTCAAGAATCACGATTGATCACAATTGTTTGGAGGTGGCAAACTGAGCAGGCAAGCCTGACCCAACATAGCGTTTCTAGCCCGCCAAAGCCCGCCCTACACCTCACCGGGCCATGATATATGAAGCCCAACACCGGAATTTTGGGCGGGTGGACGGGTTTAACTAACTAACTTTTAATTTATTTTTACAATTTTAAAAATTATACTCCCTTCGTTCCACAGTTCTTGCTCCAAAACTTTTCGGAACGATTTTTAAGTAGAGTTGTTG
Source organism: Lavandula angustifolia (assembly GCA_028984105.1). Lineage (NCBI taxonomy): Eukaryota > Viridiplantae > Streptophyta > Magnoliopsida > Lamiales > Lamiaceae > Lavandula > Lavandula angustifolia. The sequence goes on along the minus strand of CM054825.1, from coordinate 670,010 downwards.
GTTATTTGTAAAGATGTGGGGTTGTGTGTAAAGATGTGGGAACTCAAATAAAGTGTTTATAATAATTTAATACTCTCAGAAATGAAACAACAATTGTGGAACAACCCGAAAAGAAAAATGGAGCACCAATTGTCTGACGGAGAGAGTAATGTTTTATGAAAATGAAATAAATATATAATTTAAACTAAACATGTGTATATTTTTATAAAATATAAATTATGAATTAATCCAACAAATGAAATTGATGCTATTATAAATTTATGTTCAAATTAAAATCAAAGTTCAAAATCTTATTGAGATAACCATCAAACAATTCAAACTAAAACACTAAACCATTTATAATTCTCAAGTTTCATTATATACTAATCACATTTCAATCTTCATTTGATAACTTTATTTGTTTCACCTTTTCTTTATTTGTATATGTATAATAATATAATAGTAATGAATAATATATATTTTTCATCGGGCGGGCCTATTAGCCCCAAAAATTGTTGGGTGATGATTTAGTATAAAAGTTGAAGATCCAAAAACTCCTAGCTGAGTTATGAACCAACATAATGTAATAACTTAGTTGAGCTCAGCATTTTAGGAGCTCAGTATGCTAGATAGAGTTCAATAGCTGTTGTGGACTCAATAGATTATTCTTCTCAGCAGTTGCTAGACTCAATCAGAAGGATCGACCAACATGCTGAATCTTTTAGAGAATGTCAGTAGGAGACCACTCAGTAAAGTGTCCGAGGTATTAGAGAAAGTCAACTCAGCATTTGTCTTGGAGTTTGAACGAGTCTCACCTACCACTCAACCTCGACTAATGAGGAGCTACCAACACTATATTTGTCCTGACATTAAAGCTGCGCTCAAGCTGAAATAGAGAGAATCTCTACAGTGGCATTCAAATGAAGATGACCTTTTTCCTTGTAGCTTTTGACACGCCCCTCCAACGGAACTATTCATGGGTCAAGACTATAAATAGAGAATGATCTTCAAGCGTCAAAGACATCATTCAGGAACACAAACCATTATAGCAATCAAAGCTCTAGCACACTCGTAGCATATAAAGCGAAGAACCCTCAAACCGTAGAAATCATATATAGTTCTTCACTATAGAGTAACTAGGTTCCCATTCTTTATACTCGCATTCATTGTTAGACCATAAGTGTAGAAGCTGAAGGAGTTCATCTTCGAACTATTCTTATTGTAAGAACTCGATCTGAGACCACCAGGGTCGTGAGACAGATTTGGGTTTCCAAAACTAACATCTAAGGATCTAAAATCAAAAATAAAGGGTACCTGAATATAATTTTGTTTTGCAGGTGCACAAGGACCCTTGGTATGTGGACAACGGATGCTCAAGACATATGACATACTAGAAGGACCTACTGAAGAATTATACTATTGAAGAAGGACCCAGAATCGGGTTTGGAGACAATGCAAAAGGCTATACCAGAGGCTATGGAACACTCAACATTGGAACCGCCACAGTTCCAAGAGTATCATATGTTGAAGGACTTCAGCATAACCTTCTCTCTGTTAGTTAATTTTCTGATAACTCGAATAGAGTGATCTTTGACGCTGGTTTCTGTGATGTCATTGATAAATCTACAGGGAAACGGTGTTATCAGGTTCGCGCAAAAAGAATATCTACGTAGCTGACTGGAACTCAGCTGAACCTGAAGCTTGTTTGTTGGCGAAGAACGACAACAAAACGGGGTGGCTCTGGCACAGAAGACTCATCCATCTCAATTTCAAGACGCTCAACAAGCTAGCTAGAAACGCTCTAGCAAGAGGACTGCCGAATGAAGTATTCAGCAAAGACACTCAGTGTGAAGCATGTCTGAAGTGAAAGCAAACAAAGAAGCAAAATCCGCCTGTGCCATCGCCTTCCACTGATGGAATCCTTCAGCTGCTACATATGTATTTATTCGGTCTAGGCTCTCCGGTGACGATCAGAGGCAAAAAGTATGCTTTAGTGGTCATTGATGACTACTCGCGCTACACATGGGTCATATTTATTGCCAACAAGTCTGACGTCAAAACAGAGTTGCCTACGCTTCTGAAAAAGCTCAATGTCGAGAAGAACACCAAGGTTATAAAGATACGTTCAGATAGAGGAACTGAGTTCCTGAATTAGATGGTGGAGGAGTTCTGCAAAGCTGAAGGCATAGATCATGAGACGTCTGCCGCGCGCACGCCTCAACAAAATGGGGTTGTTGAAATGAAGAATAGAACACTCAAAGAAGCAGCAAGAACCCTGCTCACACACTCAGGACTCCCAACCAAATTCTGGGCAGAAGCAACTGACACTCCATGTTACACTCATAACAGATCTTTACTGACTAAGCAGCATAAGAAGACACCATATGATCTATGGAACAGAAGGAAGCCTTTCATATCTTATTTCCATATTTTTAGGTGTTCGTGCTTTATCCACAATAATGGGAAGGACCAGTTAAAGACTTTTGATAGCAAGCCAGACTAGGGAGTCTTCTTAGGATACTCCCGGGTTAGCTAAGCCTTCATAGTTTTTAACTACCGGACCCTTTGCGTGGAAGAAAGCCCTCATGTTGTTTTTAAAGAGTTTGCTACTGAAGACAGGAGCGGGAACTCAAAATCGAGAATCCCGAGGACATCGGTAAGCAGCTACAGGATCTGAGCCTAAAAGATAAAGTTGAAAAGATCCAGTTGTGTTGGGAAGATGATTCAAGAAGAGGAAACTGATGATAAGACAACTGAATCTCGGCCCAGCAGCAGAAGTAGGTGAATAGATTGACTCTACTGAACAGAGTCAATCCCAAGTAACTCAGGTCGATGAAGAAACCCAGTGGTAACTGAGACCTCTACTGAGGATAATAATTCGGGGGGAACAATCGAAGTTCCCGAGCTAAATGCCCCTAAACACGGTAACTCGGTAGACCCAACTCTAAATGGTACCGAATTACTTCAATCTCAGAATAGTACAACTGAAATACCTAACTCACCTACTATCTGTGTTGAACAAATTTCAGATGAAGAGTTGAAACATCGTCGATCGTGGCTGGACGCTCACACTTCTGACCTGATTATTGGAGATCCTTCAGCTAGCATAAAGACAAGATCGAGATTTTGTTAGGGAGAAAGCGCATTATATTCTTGTTTTTGCTACCAAGAACCTCGGTCGGTTGAGGACGCACTCAGGGACGCTAATTGGATCATAGCATGCGGGGAGGAGGCGACCCCGTTCACGAGAAATGAGGTATGGGAGCTTGTTGACAGACCCCGGCATCAACATGTGATTGGAACTAAATGGGTCTTCAAGAACAAGCGAGATGAAAACAACGTTATAGTAAGAAACAAAGCGAGACTCGTGGCAAAAGGCTACTGTCAAGACGAAGGAATAGATTTCGACGAAACTTTCGCTCCAGTTGCAAGATTGGAGGCACTCAGACTATTCCTAGCCTACGCAACATATCAGCGATTCAGAGTTTATCAAATGGATGTGAAGCCTGTGTTCCTGAACGGTATGCTGAAAGAAGAAGTCTAAGTAGAACAGCCTCCCGGATTTCAGCAGGGACATCAGGTTTATAGACTCAAAAATGCTCTGTATGGGTTAAAACAAGCACCCAGGGCTTGGTACGATACTCTGTCTGAGTTTCTTCTTCAGAAAGGTTTTCAGAAGGACACAGTAGACCGCACACTATTCAGCATTCGACTGGAAGACGACATCTTACTTGTGCAGATCTACGTAGATGACATAATATTCGGATCGAAGAACGTCGTCATGTGTCAACAATTTGAGAAAATGATGAAGGATAAGTTCGAGATGTCAATGATGGGAGAGATGAATTATTTCCTCGACTTTCAAGTCAAACAATCTGAGAAGGGAACATTCATCAATAAAGGCAAATACACTCGAGACCTCATCAAGAAGTTTGGTTGCACATTCGGCAAACCAATCAAGATCCCGATGAACACGAATATGAAAATTGATCTTGATAAAGAGGGAGTATCAGTAGACCATACTGAATTTCGTGCTATTATTGGTTCATTATTATATCTAACTGCTACTCGACCTGAGATAACTTATGTTGTAGGTGTTTGCGCTCGATTTCAGACGAATCCTAAGCAGTCACATGGACTCAGCAAAGAACATTCTCCGCTATCTCAGAGGAACACCTGACATGGGTTTATGGTATCGAGCAGATGATAATATTGAGTTATTCTGATGCTGACTATGCAGGATGTAGAATTGACCTAAAGTCAACTTCTGGAGTTCCTTGGCAGTAAGCTGATTTCATGGTTTTCAAAGAAACAACATTCAGTAGCAACGTCAACTACTGAAGCTGAATACATGGCTGCCGGAAGTTGCTGCGCCCAAATCCTTTGGTTGAGACAGCAGCTACGCGACTATGACGTCATTCAGAATGAAGTGCTGATCTTTTGCGACAGCTACAGTGCGATTGCAATCACTCAGAACCCTGTACTTCATACTAGATGCAAGCATGTGGACATTAGACACCACTTCATTCGTGATCATGTCGAAAAGAAGGATATCAGGATGGAGAAGATCCATACTGACCATCAAAGGGCAGATATTCTGACCAAGCCTCTAAATCATAATGATGTCGTTTTGTACCATCTAAATGAGCGTCAAACTAATCACTATGAGGACTAGAAAAAATTGAGAATCGGGTCATGCCTTCAATTGCAAAAACTATAAAGTTTCTGCCTTAATTCGCAAAGGTTTGAAGTTCGTGTTAAAATTACAAATTGACTATATTACGTCCTTTAAGGTAACTTTATAATTTTCGACTTCAAGCCTTTCTACCGTAATCTATTCCCACCATTTCTTTTAGCTTATTCCCACCTTCTCCCTAATATCATGACTCACAATTTGAAGCTAGCATGGCCTCATTTCATCTTCATCAATAAATTTTAATTGAATTTGGGAGTTATTTTTTAAGGATTTAATCGAAGGGTTTTCAAGTAGGAGAATTTAAAATTTTAGAAAGGTTTGTGTTCTTAACAATCTTCTTCTCATTCTATTTGTGCTTTTTAATCATACATGATTGTTGGTCGAGATACGAGTCTTCACGTGTAGGGGGGGATGAATACACCTAAGTCCAAGTTTCAACTCAAACGCGAAAGTCAGTCTTAGACTGAATTTGCTTGTTGAAGAGTTCAGCTCGCCAAGTAAGCTTTCTGATCGCGTGGATAGAGTGATTCAAGTTACTGCATATTATTCACCGAATGAGGTCAGTAGACAAACGACTCAGTATAAGAAGCTGTGCAGAATAGTGTAGGCCTGATTTTAATCATCTCTTTTGAAAAACGTTTGTTAATTAAAAACAGATTCAGTTTTATGCTAGTGCATGTTTTAAGAGTTTTATTGAAAATTAAGAGTTATGATTTATCAAAGAAGTTCGAATGAAGGATGAACAATAAGCAATGAAACAGTAAAGCGACACACAGTTTTTAAGGTAGTTCGGATATGGAAGATCCTAAGTTCACTGTCCTGATTACCAGGAGGTCTTGAATGGATTATACTGAGAAAGTCTCAGTGGATCCGTGCACTGGATGGATCACTAGTTGTAAATTTAGTGACTTTATAGCGGTTCAAATATGATGTTTAAGATTTTCTCCAATTGTTAAGGAGTTCTTATAGAAAAAATTGTTCGATCAATTCTTATATCAGTACGAACCCACCTTCCGAGCTCAGATCATCTTGCTTCTACACAAGGAAGGAATGTCACTGAGAGCGCCTACATTCAGAGGTCTGACTCCCCCAATGACTCTTGAGGGTAACATCTGCACTAAAGAGATAGAGAAAGAGGTGAAGATGGCCATGGAGCGCAATGAGCTGTCCTCTCAGATGCAAGGAGACGTCTCAGGGAAGCCATCTACAAATCCTATGGGCTAGAACTTCCAGAGGCCAAGTCTGCTGACTTCAAATCGAGGATTCAGAAGTTCCGATCGCAATAGCAGCAGACTCGGCCTTCTTTCAGTCTTTGCCTTTCTCTCATTTCTTTCTTTTAATAGTATAGTACTAATGTAAATGTAACCAATTCTATATCTATGAAAATCAGTATTTCACTTGGCCAGACAACCACTCATTGTCTTATAGCTATGTCGTTCATTATCAAGACTGATCACTGAAGCGATCAACACACACTCACTGTACTTAATTTCTTCTGATGTGTCTTTGTGTAACTGTTAACTTGTGTTATAATTCTTTCTGTTATTAGTAAATGGGTTTAGTGGTTAATGGTTTTGGCATCAGCAATTAGGGGGAAATTTTAGGGATATGAGTCAGGAGATGATTCATAGTTCATATTCTAGGGGGATATTGTAGAATCTTGTAAGGATATGAGTCAGTGGTTCAGGGGAAATTATAGGGAGATAATTCAGTACTTCTGATACTGAGTAACTGTTGTATTAATGTTTAAAGAGGAATTGAAGATCCCAAAACCCCTGAGTGTGTGATGAACCGACAATATATAATAGGCTAAACCTGTTTTGATCATTCTAGATTATTTTGTCTAAGTCCTGAAAGGGGTAAATTGTTGGACTGAACTTCAGTAGAGAAGTTAAGGTTCCATAACCCCAAGTCATCGGTTCAGTAGAGCTCTGTCTGTATAAAAGCTCAGTAGTTTTCTTCGAATCAGTAGTTGGACGCACTCAATAGAAGATCAATCTTCAGCCGACTCAGAAAGAAGACTCAGTATGATCATCCTTGATCTATTGAATGAGCAGCGACTCAGTTACAGACCGTACACGGGAATTCGACAGCCTGACCTTATCAGTCGGATATCAACGGAGGAACACTTATGTCCGAGGTTCAGAGAAAGTTAACTCACCCAGAAGACTGATGTCTGACAAGTCTCACCTACCGCTATACCTCGACCAATGAGAAGCAAGCGAAGCTTACCTGCTCTAACACAAAGCTGGTACCTAGACCAATGAGAAGCAAGCGAAGCTTTCCTGCTCTAACACAAAGCTGCTCTCATGCATAGAAAGCCAACCACCCTCTACAGCGACATTCAAATTATAGGGTAATTTTTCTTGGAGTCTTGTGACACGTGGCATGGTCTCCTCCAACGGATCTATGCATGGGTCACAACTATATAAAGAGATCATCTTCAAGGAAAAGAACACAAGGAACAGAGAAGCAAGAAATTCAAAGCATACATTCTCAAGCACTTTAGCAAACATACTGTTACATCCAGCGAAGAATTAGAAATCTTAGAGATATCCTAGTAGTCCTTCACTCTAGAGTTGTTCCCGATCTCTTTTATGAGCTAACCTTGTTAGATCTTACGCTTAGACACTTGAAGGAGTTCACTATTAGTGAAACGTTCTTATTGTAAGAACTCCTTCTTAGTTGGAGAAAACCTTCAAACTTCGGTTTGATTTTGTAAAGTCACTAAGGACTATAACTTAGAAGGTTTTGTCCAATGCACAAAATCTTGTTGAGGCTTGATCAGATTAATCAACAAGATCACATGTTCAGCAGGACCTTAGATGTAGGATCTTGAGTATCTGAACCACGTTAAAAATTGCTCATGTCATTTACTATTTTTTTGCATCTGTGTGTCAACTGTTTGCAAAATAATATTTTCAGTAAAACGGTTTTAAAAGTGCACTAACCAACTGTTTTGGTTTGCATAAAAACGTTTTTCAAAGAGACGAACTTAAACCAGGCCTATACAATTCCGCACCTATTCATCTACTGAGTTCCTAAATACTGACATTAGTCAGCAGAAAGGGTTTCGGTGAATCACTCTGCCTCGCGATCAGAAGGCTTAACTGACAATTGAACTCGTTCAGTAGCAGACTCAATAAAATACTGACCTTCGTGTTTGAGCAAAAACTTGGATTCATGTGTTTTCACCTCCCCCTCCCGCGCCACCCTACACCTGATAATCGTCTCTGTACCAACAGATGAGAATCAATTCAAAATCCAAATAAACTTTAGAAGACCAAATAAGAATTAATCTACCCAATTCACAGCACTAGCGTCTTCATAAAAGAACAAAATCTGATACATTAATACGTATTGTTTGATGCATTGATTTGTATTGTTCTTATGCATTGATAAGTATTGCTCTGGTGCATTATTTATATTGTTTTGATGCATTAATTAATATGTATTGCTTGATGCATTAATATGTATCGTTTCTCATCGATTTGTATTATCATGATGCACTAATAAGTATTGTTATGCTGAATTAGTATGTATTGTCTGGTGCATTCATTTCTATTGTTTTTTTATGCATTAATCCCTCCTCTCAAATTTAAATGCCTAAACTCCTTTTTTTCTAATTTATATGTCTATTATTAATTTTTTGTGTCTAATTAAATGTTTCACAAACTTTAATAGGTTCAATTAATATGATAAAAGTAAATTAATTTATCTAACTTTTATAAAAGCAAACATAATTAGTTCAATAACTTTTTAGTAATTCCTTTTAATTTACTCAAATTTTAATATCAATATTTATCAAAATTTTATATCAATAAATTATTTCTTAATCTGTGTAAAAAAAGTGAACGGGCATATAAAATAGGAAATGAGAGTGTTTATTTATTGTAAGTTGCATTCATTTGTATTGTTTTGATGCATTAATAAAACTGCGGATCGAAAATCCATGAAGAAAATCTATGAGGAATCACGTACTTTGCATAATCGTTTTGTTCTCTAATAATTACTAAAACTTAATTCGTAGTTTAAATTTAAATAATATTTGATTTTTATTAATTTTCCAAATTAAGGATAATCATTATTTGGTAAGTATATTTTGAATTACGGAAGTACCCTTGTTATATTAAAGATCTAAATGTTATTAATCATGGTTAAAATCTAAACATATACTATTAGGTGTTTTTCTGGATGAAATTGGTTCATGTTTCTCACAAACTATTACAATTACCCTAAAACTCATCTTTGAGTCTGCGGCTGACGATCCATCGGAAAATCTGTTGGAAAACACAATTTTTTTTCGCATAATATAGTGTTGGGTTATGCATAATTAAGAATATTTTTATATATAAAAATGTATGTTATGTGGATATTATGTTATACAATAAAAATAAATTTGGTGCATATTATAGTATTTGTTTATGCATAAGCCTGAACAATTTTATGTATAGACTGACAATCTTGTATAAATTATTATATTATAAGATTAAAAAACAAACTATATGCATTGTAAATTACTAGTTTATGCATAATTACATGCATTTGTATGCATTGCATTGTTTGTTTTGTACATATTGTAATTTTACAAACACAATTCGTCATACTTATAATACATAATCTAACTCTCCTTCTTTCACTAGCTAGCGGCGGACGACGGCAGCAAAACAACCGGTGGGCGGTAGTAGGTTACGAGGGGTTCTCTCATTTATTTTCTTTCCCTAATTTAATTATTAATATCATTGTCAATCAATTTTGTCTTTTTTTCAATTTGATGAATTAGTAAAATTTAAAATGAAAAATTATTTATACACCATCGATTGAATAAAGATCTAGGCCTTCGATGGTTCTTAGTTTTTAAATGAGAATTGAATTTTAGTAGAATCATACCGACTAAGATATATATAAAAATAATAATTAACATATAAAATGCAACTCTTACCAACTCACCAAGTACTCGAGATTATGATTTCTTATTAGCGACAGACTGCAAATATCTAGACCAAGGTTTTAAAAAGCGTAAACGGGTTTCGATGCGTTTTTTCATAGTTTCACGAGGTGTAAGCCCTCAAAACGGAACGAGACGTAAAATTGAGGCATAAATTTAATTTTTCCCCATAATAAATACTCCCTCCGTCCCATTATTAATGTCTCACTTGCCTTTTTTGGTTGTCCCATTATTTATGTCTCGTACCAAATAAGGAAATAAATGAGTGGACCACAATCAATCTAAGCAAGTGGACCCCACCCCTTTATACTTTTACACCACAACTTTACACTTTTACCTCCATTATCTTAATTACCGTGCCCAGTCCAATGGGACATAAATAATGGGACGGAGGGAGTATATAATAATACATAAGTCAAAAGTACTGTCAAATTCAAAATACATGGGATTCAATATTCTCGACAACTATGATTTTAACTTTTTAATGAAATACATGGGAATTGGTGGCCAAATGTCTTTTCTGGAAGAGGAATACAAGAATCTTACTAGTTCATATCTAACCTCTTCGTTTTATTAAGTTAAATAATTAATTATACCCAACTATCTAATAAAACTTCAAACAACTAATCACATAAAGAAATGTCTAATTTAATATAACCTCTTCGTTTTTGGAAGAAGCACTAATAACGACTGTCTGGAAGCAATATTAATTTCAGGGAGGAGGAGCGTTTTGATGGCTGCGGCAGGGTGGAGCAGCGGCGGTGGCAGGGAGAGCGGCGCGAGAATGCAATTCACGATTTCACAGCGCGAGAATGCAATTTCACGGCGGTAGGGAGGAGCGGCGCGACAATGCAATTCACAATTCACGTTGTTTTCTACTCAATTTTGATTCTAATCTAAATATTTTGGGTTGGACTGACTAAAAATCTAATTAAATTAGGTTTAAGTCCAATTATATTAATTTCATAAGAATTCGAATTCTGGCCCGATAAAAAAAGGGACCGCCTCAATGAAAAGATGTCTCAAAGGCGCGCCTCGCCGGAACGAGGCGCTCAGATGAAGCGCATGGTCTGAGGCGTACGCCTCAAGGCGTTTTTTGCCGTTTCGATTCGAGGCGGGCCTCAATTGGGTTTTTTAAAACCATGATCTAGACTATGATATTTTGAGGAGGAGATCCCGTGATATCGGGTGGAAGATTTGAAGATAATTTTGTTCTATCAGCAACAGCGATTTTGGAGCGTAAAAATTCAAAACGGAGAGAAGGCCTTTTGCGGCAAGATCACGAACAAAATGAAGATCTATTGTTATCTGCTTCATCCGAGAATGCTGGACAAGATGAAGGGCAAGGCATGTAGCTCCCATATCACAAAGTAGGCGTGGTGTTACAGAGATAGGAATTTGCAATTATTGAAATAGGTGAGCAATCCAACCTAATTCGGAGGCAGCAGAAGCAAGAGAGCGGTATTCCGCTTCAGTGGAGGATCGAGCAACGCCAGTTTGTTTATGAGAACGCCATCAGAATGGATTATCACCAAGGAAAGCAATGCAAGCAAAGGTGGACTTACAGTCCATGAGATCACCGCCAAAGTTAGAGTCAGACAAGGCGGTGAGACATAGATGAGTAGGCCGATGGAGAAGCAAGTCATGGTGAAGAGTGTCTTTTAAATAGCGGAAGAGACGCTAAACTTTAACCCTATCGGCCATAAAAGATGCTGACATATCTGTGAAAGAGATTAAGTAGTTGACGAATGAGAAAATAACTTGAGCCGGTGACAGTAAGATCATCAACATAAACATAAACAAGGATAAATAAGCAAGCACCTCGCTGATTAAAGATAAAGAGGGAAGCGTCAGCCTTAGACTGTACAAAACAAAAAGCAAAGAGCGTGGAACGAGTGCAATGTACTGACGACGGACATAAAGTGATTTACGGAGAAGGCAAACATGCAATCGGTGTGGTAAGAGTTTCGTGTTGTATCAACGAGCCCAAAGGGTTGAGACATGTAGATCAGTGTTGTAATAGTGTCGTGTAGAAATGCATTGGTTATATCTAGCTGATGAAGGTCCCGATATTCGGAAAGAGCAAAAGTTAGATTTTCAGAATGGTCAAGGGCTCATTGACAGGGCCGGCCCACCCAAATAGCAAGTGGGGCTTTTGCCTAGAGCCCGAATTTTAAGGGGGCCCGAAATATAAAATACGGCCCAAAAGTGACCCGTTAAAAAAATTGATATGATCCCATATTTATTTTAGCTCATTTATATGAAAAAAATTATGAGTTGTGAAATATAAGCCTAAATTAACATGAGTTTAAATTAACATGAACCCAAACACTAATTCCTAAATTAATATGAGTCCATTTTGCCGACAGCCCACATAACAATTAATAAATGGTGAAATGGTCAAATACGTGAGTTGTGAACGACTGAACGGTAACGGCTCTTTCTAATTCCATCGAATCTCTCTCTGTCTCTCAGTCTGTACTGGCCGCTCTCGGCTCTGGCTCTGCAAGCAAAAACGCTCTTTCTATTGAATCTCTCTCCGACTCTCTCTCTCTCTCTGTCTCTGTACCGCAAGGCGCAAACAAAAACGAAAACGAAAACATTAACGTCCCTCCCAGACCAGACCACCACTCCAATTGGACCAATTCAGTCGGCAGTCGGGTAAAGAAATTCCCCCTTTAAAATCAGGTTCTTTCATTTCAATTTGTTATTTGTGTTAACTTCTCTTTAAATTAGGTTTTATGCTTCCAATTAGTGCTAATTTTGTAGAATAGGGGTTTGGGTTTTGACGTTTTGTGTTGTATTTGAGTAATTTGTGACGTGTGAATACAATATGTTGCCTAGAAAATATGCTTCCGGAAGTCAAAAAAGGAATAAAAGGAAAAAACTTGATGAGGTGATTAAAACTCAAAGAGGTACTCTTCATAAATTTCTTGTACCTAGTTCTAGTTCTTCGGGAAAAGAAGTTGATGTGAATGTGATTGATAATGAAGAGGTTGATGATTTGAATGAAGAAATGGATATCAATGTGAATGAGGAAGCCAATTTTGTTGAGAATGAGAATGAGAATAAGGATGAAGATGAGGATGTTAATGTAGATGTAGTTGATAATGAGGATGATGCTCAAAATAAGGAAATTGATATTATTGGGAAAACGAATAACACTTTGGAACAGTATTGATAATAAAACTAGAGATATTTTGATAGAGAAAGTCCTTAAGAGAGTACAATCTCAAGTTTCTTATAGATGAGCTTGGTAGGCATTTTGCATATGTTTATTATACGAGAAAATTATAAATATGATTCACAAAGCTTCAATAAGGGGCAACTGATTTGTAGGGTAAGGAGGAACTGATGGAGAGGTGGTGGTAAAGTCAGCTAATGTGGGCACAGGGGGAGATACTTAACCAAATAATGAGCAGGAAAGAATTCCAAAGACACTTCATTAGCCTTAGTAAACTGATAACGGGAATCATATTCCAAGAGAGTCCAGGAACACAAAGAGTATCATTAAAAACAAATGTACGAGAGGGAGTTGGAATTTGGGATGTGTACCAGCATGAGTTATAGGCAAACCACTACACTACCATCACAATCTGGATTTCATTAGTCCCAGCATATTCAGAATGAATGGATAAATTGCCCGGGTAGCCAGTCAAATTAATCTAGAAGCCATTGATTCAAGGGAGAACCACTGGAGATAAGCTAAGTTAGGCTGAAGATGACTACTGCATTAAGGGAGCAATATGACCCTGAAACCTAGAAAGTTGACATAAACTGGATTAGTACGATAAGTGTGCTAAGAATGGGACAAATGACCACCACAACCTCCACGGCCACCGCCTTGGCATTGAGAATAACCACCACGACCACGATAAAAGTGGCCACGTCCTCCAGTTGAAGAATGAGAGGGCAACTTCTTATGAGAGCCGGAGGAGTCAGCGTGGGCAGAATTTATCGTGGCAACAAGTTGAAAGAACTCAGTTTCAATCTGCTTGAGATGTTTCATGCTCAATAAGCCGATCACGAAGTTCTTCAAAGCGAGATGGAGATTCACGTGTGCAAACACTAACAATATCTCGATAAGTAGGACCAAGGCCATTGATGATGTAAAGTGTAAGATCATCATCTTTTACCAGAGAATCAAGAAGGCTAAGCTCATCCATCATAGCCTTGATGGAGTACATGTATTCAACAGTAGTTTTGGAGCCAAGACACACCTTCGAGAGAGATGTCTTCAATTGCAACACATGAGCCCTAGATGTACTAGCAAAGGCACGTGTGAAAGTAAGTCATGCAAAGATAACAATAGTGGATGTTGAAAGAAAAGGAAGGATGAGCTAATGATAGCAGCAAGGAGATGATCTAGCTTAAACCAAGTAGTGGCACCACTTGGGACAGTTTAGCATCCAGTGGAGGCGTGTCACCGTTAATATAGCCGATTAGATCAAGACCATTAAGTAGGGCACATAGATGATTGCGCCACGATGGAAAATTGGTGGAGGTGAGTCTAATATGGTAAGTGGTGATGGACAGAGATCGGAACTAAGGTTAAGGAAGAGGCATCGAAGTGAACATGTGATATGATCCAAGAGAAGGTGGGTAGGGCAAAAGGAAATTAGGGTTTGAAAAATAAATTGGAGTGGAATAAGGATTCTTGTTAGGAGCTGCGTTTTTGGATACAAAATAGAGGATTGAAAGAAAGCCCTAGCATAATGTCAGTAATCCCCTAAAAAGGGTTTTGCACGCATCTAATTCCATTTTCTTCATAACCTATATAGTCTAAGGAGTCCGTAATCATGTAGAACAAATGAAGCAGACATAATGCACGCAAGATAAGCCGACATCTATAATAACAGCAACTCAATAACACATCCTGGAATTATCAGTTAAGCACGAGACAAATGAGACGAGGACCTATTGCCGGGAACGAGTATGATGACTTCTCTTTTATCTAACAGGTAACAGCGTTCGCAGCTGCATCCCGAAAAGATCGGTAATAGCACCATGGACTTCCATCTGAAAATAAGGGCTTATTATCAGATTGGCAGACAATTACAGTTCAATTCAGTAATGAAATAGGTCATAAGAATTCTAGGCTAACCCATTCACATTGTTTATTAGTAAGATAAATCAGAATCATCAAAGATTATGATTCAGTAGCACGGGATTTGCAGAACACATGCAAGGCGCTAAGAGTTTACCTGGTCACAACAGACAAGTTTCGTAATCAAAGGATAAAAGTCCCTCAGATGTCTTCTCAAAATCTGAGAATTCATGTCGCACATGCCTTTCAGCACCTGGAATATGGTTAATCAAGCTAATTATCTTGCAGTTCAAAACCCTAACACCTAGCAGGGTTATTCATATCCTCAAAATGAAAAGGCCCTTGGCTTTCTTTGTCTTTTAAATATTCCTCTATATTAGATTGTATTTCTAGTCAAAACGTATCGAATGAACAATAAATAACAAAAAGAAATCAATTTTTTAATGGGACAGGCATTAATACTCTTGACCAGATATCCTCATGAACAGAAAAGCAGGAAGGATGTGATGCTGGCACATGCACATTTACGCACTACATATACAACATAATCCGTACCTTGATAATAATAGGAGATCGAAGTTCTAGAACTCGATGAGCATCCATGTTCGAAGCCTCTTCCATGCTAGACTGAAATTCAGATGCCTCTCTCAGCACCTGCTCACAGAAAGACACAAGCTTTCCTTCAGCAATTCCTTCAAGTTTATCTTTTTTGATATCGTCCGCTTCCTGCATATCATCTTTTGTTGTGGTCTTTTGTAGGATATCCAAATAGATACAAGTACCAGCCAACTCTTGACGGAGAAGATTCAGTGGTGGCCTATTCAGGAAAAATCACACATTAATAGAACTAAGCAACTCAAAACCTGGCATCAATATTATAAGTTGAGGCACTATTACCTTTCTGCAGGGATTTGGTGCATTCGCAATCTGAGATTACTAAATGAATTATAAGAGGCAGCAAAATCAAGCATAGAGAACAAAATCTCCATAATGGCAATCTTCTGCTGGGCCTTCAACTTGTTCCAGAACTTTCTCTGCGAGATTAAATTCGTCAAAGACAGTAATAAGATACACAATATTCTCAGAGCATGCCGGTACCAGTAAAAGTAACATTAAGGCACGGAACTACTTAGCCCAGTTTTTACGAACTACATACTATCTGAAGAACATTAAACAGAAACTACAACCAAAAGCATTTGGTTCCAAAATAAGATGCTTTAGAAACTGATTATAATACCTGAATACTATCAATTGCACCCAACAATAACAACTGTGTGACACATTTACTCCGAATGGTTCCGAAGATTGGACTTTCTTCATCATCTCTGGAATCAGACTCCACAATAGAGCCAGGAAGCTACAGATTAATCAAAAGAAAAGTCAAAGCCAGTTTTCTAACATTTAATAGGACGTGAATAAAATGGTGCAATTTGATATATTGGAAAGCTGATGTAGTCTGAAAAGTCCATCAGATTATTACTGCAACAAAATATCTTTGTGAAACACTAGTATCCAAAAAATGAACCTAATTATTTCATGAAAAAAGACAACAAAATAGATAGATATGGTAATTTTAAGGGAACTGATATGCTATTTCAAGAAGGATATAGGAGAGGTAGGGCAAGGAAAGCCACATGTTATTCCCCAAAACATAGGCATGACTGAAGCAACTCTGCAGTGTTAGTCATCTGTCTCTGTTTCTTGGAGAAGAAAAACACAAACTCAAACATCCGACTACTGATAAATTGAAAGCTCAACATAGCTTATAATCAAAGTAAGAAATAAATTTGTACCACAGCGTTGGGTAGAAGAGTTTATACATAATATTCCATTATATTCATAGAGTTTGTAACCATGTAGCTTTATCGCATGGATCTAATCATGATTTTGGGGATAAGAAATAAAACAAACATGGTCCATAAGCTGCTATTCCATGTCTTGAGTAAAGAAGGGAGCAAGGAAACGAAAAGGCTTACATTGGCCTTGTTAGGTACATTGCTGATGTGAATGAGGAAGGATCGGGAATCGAAAAGAAGGCTGGGGGAGCAAAGCAATGGAAGGTGTACGTGAGGCGTAATCGAGCGGAGATGTCGCTCCTACTTAGCAAGCGTGTTTATTATTTATTTTAGTTGTCGCTTTTATTCTCTGTATTTTCCTTTAAGTTGAGAAGTCGTGTTTTGTGTTTTGTGAACATTGGGGGTATTTATATCTCAACCCTAACTCATTAGGGTTTTATCTGGAGAATATTATGAACAAGGCGCAGCCTTGATTTTCTGGGGGAATTCTGGGATCATCGAATTAATAAAGAACTACTATAGAGAGGGCCATATGCATAAAAATTCAAAACAATGATGAAATACCAACCTTGGATGGAGACGATGGTTGTGATACATCGGGTGTGTGGATCTTATGTTTTGTAGTAAAACTTCTAAGAAACATGTTATCCATCATATTGCCCATGATCTTTTGTCCTAGTGTTTGACTGCGTTGAAGACCTCCACCATCAGTAGGTCTAGTTCGTCCAGATGGTGATGGTGTGCCTACAGAAGGGCATGTCAAACCTTCAGCTTCCGACATAGTTAGTACATTATCGGATATAGTCACCAAGAAAAAATAATATAACATTTCAAGATGCAAACCTTCAGATCCTTCCATATCCACTGGACGCATTGTTTCTTGAGTTGGAGCCAGTGGAATTCCATTAACACTGGCATCCCTTCCAACTATACTCCCATTTTCATAAACAGGAGATACTCTTGAAGGACTGTCCGAGTCTCTTGGCAATACTTTATGATGATTGGTATTCTCAAAACCCAAATTATTGAGAAGCTCAAGGGGCTGGGTAGTGTATGAAGCATCCCTGGTTAAAATCAATAAACCGAGACCAAAGCATCATCAATAAAAAGAATAAAGCTGGCAATAATTAATAAGAGAAAAATTAAAAACAATAGAATGAAACCCTTAAATAAGTGGCTGTCTCTAATGTGAGGTGCCGTGTGTGCATTTCTGTGATATATATAGAGAGAGAGAGGGAGGGAGATTGTCTATGTACCTTATACTTTTCAACAAAGTATCCCAATCATGATCACTGAATTGATGTCCTCCAACTTCAATAAGATGCACCAATGCACCCAGAGATATTGAGACTACTGATTGATCAGTTTTCTTGGCGCAATCCAACAATAAGCTTAGCAATGGAGGCAGCATAAAACAAACATCCTACATTGAACCAGATACAAACTGTCACAAAACTGTCTCGAATGACTAGTCATATAGGTCCAAACAGAATAGCTGACCAGGTTTCCACCAATCTCAAAACAAAAGAAACCCACTATTCTATAACATTAAACTCCGGTCTCTAAAAATGTAATTCACCATATAATCCTAAAATTTAATATTGTTGATCAGCAATGGCCCTTAATATTAATCACACAAAATATTGTTTTAACGTTTTCAAAGATTCTCTTATTCTTTAACCAAATGGACCAGCAATTACATACTCCTTTCTCACTTTTCCAGGGCATGTTCCACCATGGAATCCCCAACTAAAAAAATACTAGCAACATACTTCACTGGTAACCCATCAACGCTCAAATAAACAAGAAAACGAAATATAGGATTGAAATTATTCAACATGGATTTATGTTCCAACAAATCTGTAATCCAGCATCTGATAGTAACCTGTTTTCACTAGCAGACTTAGGATAACTAAATGGGTTGATTCTTAGCTAAATGAGCAGAAATTTAGGTCAATACAGAAAACAAGACACACACATAATAATATAGAAATAATATGTAGCACTGTTTATTCTACATGGTCTACCTTGTAGAAGGTATTAAAAAGGTTGCACAACAACTGTAGCGAATGAATGCTGCTTTCACGAAGCCATTCATCCCCAGATGACACAGAGTTCCCTATTCCGGTATGTCTCACATTATCAAATATGGGAAACAATACGCGGTGGAATATATTCTCCCAAAACGAAGATGAGAATTTGCTGCCTCTTTCATTGAGCAAATCAAATAAAACCTCTTGTGCACAATTTCTGACCTCTGGTCTCGGATCAGAGGTAAGATCGGAAAGACCAGCCAGCATAGGGAACCAGTAGTGCTCAGTAACATCACAAGTTTCATCAGCAGTTATGTCAATAGGTTTCAGAGCACCACCTGGTATAAGGCCCTGGTACAAGACGAGAAAGAAAAAGCAAAAAAATATTGTTTATTATCAATCAGTTATGAGTTCGAATGAGCACCATAATTCCACAAATACAACTGGCTTCATAGCTTTCTTGTCATGAATACATAATCGGCTAAATCTATGACTCAGTTCTAAACTGAAATACAAAATAATTGAGTTTAAACAGTTATGTATACCATTTATTACAAATAAACCACGTAGTAATAGGATATATATGACTACTTATGTCATATCCAAAGTTCAGAAAAGCCAAAGTCAATGCCATATGTCATGGAACTCGAGCAAGAAACAATAGAGATGCTCATAAAAATTTGGAAAAGAAAGGATCCAAAATGAAAGAAGTAGATATTTTATGGGGTACCTCTGCAAGACGATCCTCACAAATGCGGAGCAGGGCTATGGCCTTCAAACTTATACGGTGAGAACTTTTATTATTGGCAAATCCAATCAGGCAATTGACACAATCCATAAAGCAATCCCCAACAACTTGATCGAAGTGTTCCAGTACAACTGCAGCATTACCATGAGTCAGATGACTTTTTAACAAAGTTCTCAGAACTGTTACTGTAATTACAAAAGAAATATATACATGGAAAAACAGGTACCCACCCTGTTCCACATTCTCAAAGGCATTTTCAACTATGGGTTCTGAGTCATCATCTGCAGCCGCAGTCAAAATCATGAATACACTCCGCCAGCCAGACTTTATGCTTCCCACTTTAGATTTTATCATCTGTTACCCCACTCAAGATGTTTATTATAGCAAACAGCAGTGAAATTAAAAGGCAGAAAGAAAATAAGCATACATACTTGAACAATGCAATCAACTATAAGCCTCCGTATAGAATCACTTCTGCTGCTCCGAATGAGAACAACAAATGGCTTTAAAATATCATTCTGGAATGTGAAGTTCGCAAGTTCTGCACGCTCCAAATATTTCATGGCAAGTTGCCTCAGGGAATCAATGGCATACATGGCCACTTTTTCATCAGGATGGCTCCCGGCAAAGATAAAATGATGGGACAAGACAGACCATATTCTAGCCCATACCTGAAAATCTCAAGTATAAATCATAAGTATGGCAGATAAGTACTTAAAAATTAACATCTAATGCACATGGAAAATGTGCATGTCCATGCCCAAAGGTAAGAGAAATCAATTAAATAATGTGAGAACTTTGGGTAGTAAAAACAACATCACAAATAGAGATAGCTAAGATGATATTAATATGCCCTGTGGAACTTTAAAAGCGTATAATGAGGTACTGAAACAGTCTTGACCTGATGAGAACGATATTATAATCCATAAAAAATCTGGATGTTACAGTTATTAGATGATGATCAACAAAGATTAACCATGTATAAATACAGATGAAAGTAGTGTGATTGGAATAACTCAGAAAATTAAGGGCATGGTAGTTTATGTTTTCATCCCACATTTTTCAATTTTCTGTTATGCAAAACACTCAAATGTCTGTTTAAATCTTGCTATTATACACTTTTCCAATCCTATATCATATATAACAATCATATATAATTGTTCAAGTAGAAGCCCACAATCTAAATACTTTCTCTTTCCTGCCTACAATCAAAATATCCATCCTCGGACCAACCAGAAATTAAAATTAGGTTTACACTTAAGAACAAATCACACAAATATATTTTCATTTTCTCCCATTTATAGCTCTAATATCAAATCATTCATCAGAGAGAAATCGTTATTATTTTTACAAATACCAATACATTTCGTAAATTAACCTGATTTTATGGAAACTTAAAATTCAATATTGAAGCATAACAGAACATCCCCTAAGATTCAGTTTGCTTTTCATGAGAGCATCATACATTTACTTGAGTTGAAAAAACATTGTCAATGACATGTTTACAAATGCACAATACATAATAAATTGCACTTCTGCACAAATTTGCTTTAAAAGAACATGTGTTTTCAAGTTATCACGTCATGTTAGCCAGGTCTATTAAGGTCCTAATTATAATGTGTGGAGAGAGTGATGGATGTTGATGTAAAGCATTTAGATTCCGGAGATATGACTGAACAAATGGAAGTATCATTAAGAGGTAAACTACTTTGGACATGAAACCACCAAAAGCTAAGACATCACCCAACAATGTAGAAACTATAAGATCAAAGTAAGTGGAACTTCAGGAGGCAAAGAAGTTACCATGCGTATACGAGCCATATTGTAATAGCTTATTTCAACAACCTTTTGCAAACTAAAAACACGAGCAGGAATCTGCTTCAATTCTTCTGCAGATACACTGCACAGAGCAGTAAAAAACTCCACTATTGTGTCACTGGGCAATTTGACACTATTAACAAACACTTGTTCAGTTGGTTTTCCAGATAGCTCTCTCAGAGATTGAACAATAGCATCTCTAGAGATTTGATTTGATCCTTGCATGATAGTAGAAGTCATAGCAGGCCATGAGACTGCATACTCAAGTCGGGAAATGCATTCTAGAATGGCAAACCAAGAGTCTTGGAAGGCATAGATATCTGTATCACATAATGTAAGTAGGGCACGCAGGGCTTCTACATTTTTACCACGCATGTCCCTTGGTGCATGCAAGAAATTATATCTGCAAAAAGTTTTCAGAAGAGTGATGCTTAACAAACTTTTGTTATGCCAAATTGTGTTGCGTAGAAACATCAGAGCTGCTGAGAGGTAAAAAAATTAAGGAAGCCTATGTCATGCAAAATTCTCAAGCAGTTCTATAACCAGAGTATCTAATTTCTCACAAAACCATATACTCCCCCACATCAGTAGAAAAATTTTATCACAAAATTACTCGAGCTTTCAGCAGGATCTTGTTTTACATACCAATCAGTCTTGCAAATGTATCTAATGAGAAAGGTAATGTTTTAAACTTTTAACTGTCACATATCTAATCACTCACTCCACTTCCAAAAGGCAAAATGACTATGATATGAATAGTTGACTAAATGATACTTATTGGACAAATAACGGCATTTCAATGACAAGTAACTTATCTCAACTGAAGCAGAAAGTAGCAACCTAAACCAAGGTACATAAACCAGTCACCAGATAGGGTTGAAAAATGTTGAACAGATTTATATCATAGTCGAACTGGATTTAGAATATATGGAGGTAATGTCTGCTCTCAAATGAAGGCATAACAGTCATAATACTATGCTTATTGACAAAAATACAAAATATAGAAAGTAATAATAACTAGGCATGATGATGTATTTCCGCATATTATTAGATTGTAAACTCATCTATTATCAAAACCTATTCCCAGGATATGAGGCACTGCCCTTCAAGTAAGTTCTCATGCATATATGTAGTAAATAAACAAAATCATACCAATTCCAACAGAAAAGTACAAGCATGAGCACAAAATTATTAAGATAAATCACTGTAGAGAATATCAAAAGAATCTGAGGCATTGCCAATCATAACGTACAAGATGAAACGACTAATAAATTGTAATTTGAGAATTACCTTATCAATGAAGTCAAAAAGGCATAACGCATGGTATCCATTCCAAGAACATGTGTAATGTGTATACCTTCCTTAAATCCTTCCATGCAAAGGCTAATTCTAGGTTTGTTATCTATTTCACCCATGGTAACCGCAAAAGTAGCAAGTAATGGCCATCCCACAGCTTCAGCCATGAGACGTACAAGTTCAATTCTTTGTGAAGTGTAAAAGACACCCCTTTTTCCTCCGTGATCCTTTATTATGGCCTGAATTTGGTTTAAAACTGCATCATTCTCAGGCTTGGAGCCAGTTGAGGAGCTCATTTTGGGGATCGCCAGATTGAGAATATTGATGAGACCTTTCTCCTCAATTTCCAGCTTTTGCTTGCTGCTTTTTGAAACTCCAGTAGAGTCATCTTTCATTTTTATTTCCTCTTTAACAATGGAATCATATATCTCCTCCAAGAGTTCTGGGGAAGCAGACTCCTCAGCATTATTCATGGCATTAATGCGTACAAAATCACTTTTAGACATTTTTGGCCACACCATTGTATTGTGAGCATCAGTATTCAGCATTATAACTGCATAAGCAAGGACATAAGCTGTGTCTGGATTCTTGAATAGACTAGGATTATCTGCACAGTAGCTGTCAAAGAATAATGCACCGTCAATATATGAAAAAACTAGCTCCTATTAACATTCTTGTGGACTCGGTATTGGTAGAAGCAGCATTTGCGGTTTATTTACAATCTCTGGGTGAGAGTAGCACCAAACGTAGTACTGGAATTGCATTCATATTTACTGTAGATAAAATTACTAATTTCCAATTTCAATGAGCATATCTCAATCAGGATATAACAGCACTGGTTACCATCTTTTGGCCAAAATAATTTAAAAAAAAAAAAAATTGTAGTAGTCAAGAAAAGAACCAAAAGATGTAAATTAAAAATCTAAATAGCAATCTATCATCAATGAATCAGAAACCTGAGCCAAAATATAACTTTCCAACATATGTTAGCACATAATT
This sequence comes from Lavandula angustifolia, assembly GCA_028984105.1. NCBI lineage: Eukaryota > Viridiplantae > Streptophyta > Magnoliopsida > Lamiales > Lamiaceae > Lavandula > Lavandula angustifolia. The sequence continues at coordinate 646,650 of CM054825.1, read as the reverse complement.
TGTGTTTCTTCACCTAGCTCTCGAATTAAATAACCTCTCCTTACTAAAGAGAGAAACCCTCAGGGTAACTAGCAAGATACTGACTTTTTGTTGAGTATCCTTCTAAGCGTTGTTACATATTCATGACCAGATCGGTAGAATTTCAAAGGTATCTTGTGAAAGAGATAATTCTAATGTTTTACTAAATATTGGGGAAGGCATAAGAGTTATATTTAGCTGGAAATTGGAAATAACAGGAATCATTCTTGGAACTGAACAAACAATGCTTATTCCTCTATTACAGTCAATTAAAATGTAAGCAAGTAAAGCACTAAATAAGTGTATCAATATTTTTTTGCTACTCATGTATTTAGTATCGAGAAAAAACCCCAAGTTCTTTTCAGACAGCGCAATCATTCTGCATTACTATTATTCATTTTCAAATAACTTCTTTTTTGCATGAGGATACATGTGGTGGTTGTGCTTCTAATTCAGGAAAATGAGCACAAAAGTACTAACCGCTCTGCAAATTTTTCCATTATGCGGTCTATCTTCTGTGCTTCCCCTGGAAGTCGAAATCCTTTAAGGAACTCACGAATTGCAATGTCAAACTTCATATCAGAGAAGTTCATGGATTCCACATAAGCATGCATAACAGCAAGTGGAAACTCCTCATGCTGACCTAAGTAATCCCCAAGCATGGCCTGGAAATCTAAATTAGTAAGATACCATATCTGCAAGGTTTAAACCCATATTACTATAATTCCTAAAGAATAACATCATTGAGAACCTTGTCCAGATTAGCAGTATTTCTAAGAAACTGAGCAACTGCTGCTGGAGTTTTCTCCACCGATCCACTGGATATTAAATGTTGTATGGCCTTTCCTGGCTGCCGATTGAACTGTGGATATTTAAGAAAAGCAGTTAGCACCAGGTAAAAGAGCTCAAACATATATTTGAGAAATTAAATAGCTACACACATCAGTTGTCATACAATTGACCTCCTCTTACAGAGACAAAGAATCACATATGAACACACCTCAGAAACAACAGCTTCAATGGTGGATTTATGAGCCTTCAGCTTCTCAAAGTTGCTGGATGGATCTTCCCTACTTTTTGATTCATCTGATCCTCTAAATGAAACTTCATCCTCAGAGGATTCCTTTTCCTTATCCTGCTTGTCGAACTCTCTATGAGACTTCTCCCAAACCACCAATGACTTGAGCACATTCACGAGTCCCTGAAAATATCAACTATCAATCAGCAAACTTGAAAGGTGTTGTTGAAAAAAAGTTCGCATTTATTATTTAGGGAGAGCAAACAAATACACACAAACAATCACACAATATCATAAGGCATCAATATGGTTCACAAGGCCAAAAAACAAACCTGTAAAGAGGATGTCTTTATTGATCCTGTCTGAGATGTGGTGGGAGACTTTGGATCAACATTTTGAGTACCTTGAGCAATTCTGGATAGAGCAGCAATCTGAACAAGAAGAGATTGCAGGATGAGGTTCAATGAGTAAAATGCAAAAAGAATTTTGATTTTCAAGATAGAAACATACCGTTCTTTCAAATAAATTTGGTGCTTCAAGGTCACAGTCATAATTCACGTAAAGGTCCACAAGCATCTGAGGATCCTTGCATACTTTCTCCAGCATCCTAGCAATTACAGTAAATAGAAATGTTGCTAACAATAACTAAAACTTCAAAAATCAAAATGAGCTGTTATAGAGCCAACTGATCATTATTTAGGTAAGATGCTAACAGAACAAATGTCAAGCTACCTGATATAAGAATTATGCTCGTGATGGAAAAATAACATTGTTCAACATGAAAAAAGCATACCTAAGAACATTAAATTTCTGGTTAAGATCTGAACCCTCCAGAGATTGCAGAATAATCACAGGAAAGAAAACTCCAATTTCAGCCTGTAAAGATTAAGCCATCAGCTTGAATAGGCAAATGGAAATAAATTCTTTCTTTTTATATTTTTTGTTACAAACAATTGTATCATTTCCTAGAAAAAGATAAATGAATAAAAAGAAATTGAAGTCCAATCGTACCTTGAGACTTCCCCTAAACTGCAACAGAAGAACAGCAAAAACTCCTGTTGCATACTGTAATGGGATACAAATAAATTTTTTAGCACTGAAAAGAATAATTCAAACATAGCACAAAAGTATAATCCAAAGAGAGAAGACCATAATACCTTAAATATTACAGGAGATTGCGACACTGATGCCCGTAGCAATGTATACGAGAGATGCGCTCTGATTGAGTCAATAAATTGAAAATTTCTTGAGAATGAGTTACTAGCACCATCAAGTAACCCCTGGATTTATTGAAATAAATCATTATTCCCAAAGCAAATGAAAATTAAATACTAAAAACTAAATAAAAACAAACATAAATATAAACAAAATGTGCCTTCTTTTATGTGTTTTAATTTTATTCGGAACACCCCATGATCTTCAACCAATTATGTGCTTCAATGTAATTACCAGGAGTAAGTGCTTTTAGCCTGACCTTATTCTGCGTTGGAGTACAGAAATTGTCGAAATAGAAAAAAAGCCTTTGTTGCTTTAATTTAAAGGTCCAGCATTTGCAAAATAAATGCGCATTGTGCATCCACAACAATAGCAATAGACAACAACAGTACATACAAGAAAAACAAAAAATAATCGTTTAATATCTGAGGATGGTCCTCCTACTCCACAACCTAGCATCCCACTAAATCAGCACCCTCAGTTCATGGTAACTATTCTACTGCTCTGAGTACATTCGATGTAGTTATTCACCAGGATAGAAAACCCTCTTTCCCAGTCAATTACTTTCAATACAATTGGAAATATAACCTCCAAAACGAAAAACATGTCAGTGATGGGGCACAGGGTAGAAATAGAAATGGAATGCATGAAGGGCAACAGAGAGACGAAGAAAGAGCGCAATAACTCATTAAAACATTTAACATCTACTATAAGTCAAATGGTGTTTAGCTACTAAACAAAGCAACCACCCTTTACCCATAGTTAATGAGATAGAGGCAGAACACAGTAAAACAAAGTGACAGATACAAAATCAATTGAGTAAGAGATGTTATCTAGACAACAACAGTAAGTGGAAAACCACCAGAAACATTGCTCTGCAAAAACCCAGCCCAAGAAAAGCACTATCGCATCTAAAAATAAATTAAAAAAAAAAAGAAGGTTATGGTTCTTCTACCACGTAAATGCACTATATTAAGTTTATTATGTTGAGATAGTCAGATCGTGAAGCAATTAATTATTGTTTTCTATGGTCTACAGTCAACAAGAGCAAAAGTTTAATATACTCAAGTATACTGTTTCTAGGAGTTTGCATCACTGAAGATCATTTATTCATTTAGGTTAAGAGAAAACTAAGAAGAGATTTTCCTCTCTTCTAACCACCAGAACAAGCTTTTTCAGAGTAGAGAAAAATCAGCAGAACTGACCTGCAGAAGCTCCAAAGATAGAATGCGCGTTTTGGTAGTAACTTCATCATTATCCTCTTTCATACCCATCTGAAAACATTTTTTACAGTTTGATGGATCTGGTGGTACAGACAACTTTGAACTACGAAATCATGAAGATGATAGAGAGACAAACCTTACAGAGTGTACGGAAAAGAAGTAAAGCATCACGCTGTCCAACACTCATGTTCTCTTGGACCATTCCTCTAGGTAAATTAACAATTTTAAGTTACAGAATTCAAGTAAATACAACTAGTAACAGAATGAGATATCCTAATTATGTTCGGAAGATGAGCATATGAGGTTTTTATATGAACAACTTTTCTAACAGAGTAGGAAGAGATTTAAAAAGGGCTGAGAGATATATAATCAAGGTTGCACGCCTTTGTTTGAGCAAGTCATGGAGTGAACAGATCAGACAAATAATATAACTTGCATCATCAACATGTGAATGTCACCCCACCTTGTGGCCTTCACACTGTCTTCAAGGTTCACAGCCTTCTCGAGAACAGCCTCTAAACCCTACACCAGAAAAGATTTAACTCATTATCAGACATCAGGCATATCAATATGATAGATGCTTAGAGACAGGGACTATGTAAAAGCTTTGGTGATAGGAAATGATACAGAAGCAAATTGAAGGTTCACATTGGCAGGCCAACAGCAATATGAGTACCAACATACCTTTATATCAGGGCCATCTGCAAGACTCTGCATTTCTTGAACAGAAGCAACAGGTGCACTATTTATCTGTTTCATGGGTAGTGTTTCATCTGCTGTGCTAGCTGGTCCATCATGATCACTGGAAGACACTTTTTCCATAGTTTTTGACCCATCCTCAGGGTAAGCTACTGCCCTCTCATGATCGGAAGGCACCTGCATCAACCAAAGAAGAATTATCCCCTAATCCAATACTTCTATCCATCTTATCCTTCATGAGAGGAATAAAAATAAGCACCTGCGTCGATCATCAGAGGAAATAAAAATAAACAAGCATAAAATAAAATAAAAATAAGGACTCAGGATAATCTTTGCTGCATACCATATCTGCTTCCATCCGTCGAAAAATTATATTGAGCATCTGGGTTAGCATAGCTTTTGATGTTGCTTGGTTAATAGGACTCTTGCTAAAGAATTTTAAAAAAAATGTTATACTCACTGTATAATGCATCAAATGGAAACGAAATTGGCACCATGACAAAGCATACCTATTAAGAGCAATATTATAGCATACTTTGATGACTGCCAGCAACAGTTCACCATGGACTGCAAGAGAACAGATTCAACGAGATATAACCAAACGTGAAACATAAGAATAACTGCTTCTTAATAAACATTATATTAGAGTTAATCGGGTAGGACTATATAACAAACTATAAAAAACACAAAAGAGGTCAATTTGGGAGGCAACGACGGGCCTTTCATCAGGAACCGATTAGGGCCTAAAAGTTCCTAATCATCAATGCAAAAACAAAGGATCGGCTATGAAGGTCTTGGTTAAAAAATGTGTGCTGTTTATATATGTGAAATCACGAGAGCACTGTATAGCAACAAAATTATTTACATGCCAAATTCTGTTAATATATGTCATGTGGTTTATAAAAGTGCACGCTAATATCCACTATGCTAAAAATTATTTACATGTCAAATTCAGTTAATATATGTCATGTGGTTTATATAAGTGCAAACAATTATCCACTATGCTAAACCAGTCATAGCCTCATGGTAAAGGAGAAATTCATGCTGGGAGCCCATAGACAATGTAGACTTTGGAATTCCAAATACAAAAAAGATTTTGGCTTCTTTATACAAATCCTGAAATATTACAATGAAGATGAAGAAAAAAAAAGACGTTCAAGATAAGGCAAAGAATTTCAAATGGTGCACAACCATTGAGGAAGAGTAAGGATTGGTCTAATTAGCCAATTTAGAGGGAGGAAAACACGAGTTATGGGATGTTTTAGCTGCAGAAGTTGCCTTCCAGGAATAGTAAGCAGATTGAGAAACAGTCATGTATGAAGAAAAATGATGAAGATAGTGATGAGAATAGCCAATGTTTTAAAAATCTAGTTCGGGAACCGGTACAGGTGGTACCGCAGAACATAAGAACCGATGTGGATCGATACTAGTACCAATGAGCCACTAACCAAGCCAAAAATAATCAGGAATTAAAGTTTTATTCACTATACCACCCACCTACTTTCACGGAAAATACTAAAGTAGCAACTATTAAAGTTTTAGGCACTAACCAATATACCTACTTCCTATACACCACATCTCAATCGCAAAAAAGGTCAATGAGATTTAAATAGTTCTACCAAATTCATAAAATATACTCCCTCCGTCCCAATTATAATGTCCAGTTTTCCATTTCGGGCTGTCCCAAATATAATGTCCAGTTTCCCTTTTTGGCAAATTATTACACACAACTTTTTTGTAGGACCCACACCTTTACACATCTCTACTCACAACCAACAACTCTCCTTAAAAACCGTGCAAAAAGCAAAGTGGACATTATAATTGGGACGGAGGGAGTATAAAGTTTATAAGAGATGTACACATGAAGTCCATTCTCAATTGATAAATTTTTGGAAGACTATATTCATTTTGTTATTAAAACAAACAAAAAAAAAGGAAATGACTGATTCCTGCCCTAAAACGGGACTCAAATTGCAAGCATCTGAGTCGGGAATATTTGGCCGATGTGTAAGAATCAGTAGCCAAGATCGATTGGCAGCTTTGGGATCCATTTTGTAAAGGAATGAATCAGAAATGGGAATTATTCGTAGGAATCAATGGTATTGTTGTACATTGAGAATAGCTCTGGTATAGAAGGGTAGACTGGAACTCAAGAACAACTTGAAATTTTGGAAGTTAGTGAACTATGACAAAACATAAGGCAGAATAATTGCTGCATTAAGCCAAGAGACAGTGGTTGACAGTGAATGTTGGTAGTTGAATGTTACATGATTTCTTCCACTGTTGAACTAAAGATTGAGAGGTCTACACATAGGTTAACACCCATCGAGCATCATCAAATTTTTCAGACTGTGCATAGTGGTAACCTCTAATACCTTGCAATGCTATTCCAAGATAGTTTCAGTAACCCGGAAAGGGGGGAGAAGGAAATGAAGCTGGGGTAGAAATAAGATACAACAAATATGAGGTATACAGGAATAACTCAAGTTTTCTGAAAATGAAATAAGAATCAGGCTACACAGTATTTAGTTTGAAGCTATGACTAGGCCAGCCAAGCATAATCTGCAAGCCAAATGTAGTCTATTACTGGTTAAACAGACCAATCTCAAACCTTTTATCTGGGGTAAGAAACGAGAGTTTGATTAAAGAAAAGGGAAAACAGCAAAGTGCCTAGACAGGGTAAAATATGCCCACCGAAATGCTGAATAACAAGAACAAGTTTGGTCAATCTACAACAATAAACTCTTCTGGGAATACATCTACCGTTCTTTATCTGATAAAATGTGAGTTCTTCAAACATACTAATGCATTAATAGCCAATCAATTAAAACCATCACATTTATCACACCCTTGATTTTATCAAGAAACAAGAACAACAACCGCAAAATTAGTTTTTTTTATCATTATCAAGATAAAAATAAAAGTAAAAGAAGATCCCAATGAGTCCATGATTAATATTCCATAACTTATCCTCAAAAAGTAAAAGTATAACTGCATAATAAGCAAGATGATAAAATCGGCATACCTCGCAACTTTGTCGATGCCACAGCAGTTAGAAGCACTTTCAATACTTGAAGAGCCGTACTGCATTTTATCCTCAAAAGGTTATATTCAGGAGTGCAAGGTACAAACAGTTTAAATCTCCCAAAAACATACCTGTCAGGAGTTGAATTATCCACTGTACTGCAGACCATGTTGAGGATGTATGTATATATTTGTGCATCTTTTCCACCATCAAGACCAGGATCACCTTCTAGGTGGTTGTATTCAATTAGTTTCTACATCAATTACAAGAAGAAAATAAAAAATAAATACTAAGTTAGCCTCATGATAATTGAAACTCATCCAGGAGGAATTTCTAGCAGCTTCGTATTCATAGAGCATGACATTCATGACTTAAACCTAAAGGAGATAGGACCGAAAAAAGGGTTGTCATTTTTTCCTTACTATTTTTTGAAAAGTCAATGCCAGATAACACGTCTACAGGTAAAATATCCAAAAGCTCATGGATATGTAGAAAAGAAAATACAAGGAACATACAGATAGCAGAAAAATATCAATTTTGTAATGGCAAATCTAAAGAGCTTAATTACCATAACTCTAAATGGGACTTGACTGAAGTCTAACAACTATGCACATAAGAGCACTTACATGTAGGCAATCCAATGCAAGCTCCACAACTTTAACGTTTTTGGTTTCAAAAGAAAGCCTAAGTGGATTCAGAACAAGCTCAGCCTCAGCTCCAGATAAAGTATGTCCTGCATTTGCCAAGACCGTCCTGATTGATAAAATACTGCTCGTAGATCTCACAACAGGTTCTATCTCCTCTACAGAAGATGGAGTTCTATTGGAGGGATCAATCCCCATCTCAGCCTCCTGAACCCCAGCATCAGGCTCAGAAGAACTACAAAAGAATTTGTGGCCAAAACTAGTCCATGTTAGATAATTGATCAAGAAGCAGGAATACTGAAAAGGGGGAACTTTATTCATCTGGCATATACTTGCAACATTAAGACCGTGACTAGAAAACCAGTGCACCAAAAATAAAGTAATAATTGATGTTTACTCCACCAAAACTCATGTATATTCATTTATCCTAGAAAGTTATTCACTTGCGAGCAAAATATAAAATGATTGGCATTGAACAAATGAGGCCTCAACAACCGAACTTTATTAATTTGCCTAACATATTAAGCATCTTCGTTGGTTTCACCATTTCAGTATCAATATTTCTTTATTTTATTTTAAGCATGCTTGGGACCTGGGTAATTCTAACATATCATATTCTTTTCATCTCTGTTTCTCTCCAAATCTGATTCAGCTCCCAGATTGCCAATGGAATACTTGGGTTTTCTGTACTGATATATTTATTATCTGTGTTGGGAGAATGAGGATGCAAATTTAGCATAATAAAGAGCACAGAAACTTTTAATCCTCATAGTATTTAAAACACCTTTTATTTGATGTTTCTGATAGAGCTTCATTAGTCTCACCAATGTTTGATTGCTGATCAGAGTCCTTCCCATTGTCTGAAAAGTCAAAGCCATGAAATAATAACCAAAGTTTTAATCTATAGAGAGTAATTCACACTAAAAAGTTTAAAGGGAATGCAAATAGCAAACTGTTTCATCTCGAGCAGCTTCATGCGGATTTTAGATATAAAAGGACACCCATGGTTGGAATGCACCAACCAACTCAAGAAAAAATTCAACAAAAGGAACCCATACAAAGGAAAGGATAGACAGTTATAAGTGTAGTTGCCGAGCTCATAAGTTACTATAAGCTTCCTGCGTAACCACAGGTAATCAGGACTAACATGTGAAGTAAATTAAACCAGTATCGTGATGTTACAGAACATCGAAGACCTTGGAAAACTGAGGCAGTGGTGAAGAGTTTAATCTCGAGATTTTACATTCCAATCTAGCTCGAAAGACATTCAACAATGCAAGACTTCAGATAAGCAACAAACATAACTATACGAGCACAGAATTTGAAACAACAAACACTCATATATAAAATAGCACTGAATTCGGAACTCCTGCATTAGAGATCTATTTTTTTCACGTGAATGCACCTATATAAGCCTGAATGGCGGACTGTAGAGCAGTGTACTTCTTGTTAGCGCATTCTTTGAGGATCGAATCAAATGCTCGCGTCAGGAATCCTCCGGCCGCTCCACCCACCATTTCTTCACCTGAACTCAGTTCAACTCAACCCCCTACCAAGAACATGAGAGTTTTACCGCGGGATCGATCTGGATCAGGAATAAAGAATTACGAACACTAATCACGCGGTCGACTTGAGATCTCGAGCTCACACGAACGAGTTGAGTTTAGATCTTCGGGCCGAGCAGTGATTTAACCTACGTTTTCTCACGAACTGGAGATTGCGTAAAAATCTTCTACTCTTCTGTAAACAGCAAATCAGAGATCTGCCGCTGAAAGATGAGGCGAGAGTGAGAGACAGTCGAAATCTTGCTTCAATACACGCCTTCAGTTTTAGATGAACTTTCAGTTCCGTTTCTTAGTATGAGAAGCGCTTTTGTCTTTTCTATTCGTTTATTTTTCAAACTATCGAAAATGATTTGTATTTAAGTTCAGTTTTTCTATATTAAGAATTTCTTTTATAAATGGTATAGCATTATGATTTAGGTTGTGTTCGCATATAATTATTGTTATATGAATTCTTATTTTCTTTTTTTTCATATAATTGTTTTTAAAAAGTTTTTGGATTAATATAAGAAAGTATATACTTTTTGTAAATTCAAAAATTATGGTGTTTTAATGCATCTTGATAGGTGCTTATAGATTTAGGATGTTTTTGCAACATCTTAAACTTTTTTGAAGTGCAGTTGGTAAAAGTGTCTTATTAGAGAATTTTATGAGTATTTGCAAAAATTGCTTGAAAGTATGAAAAGTTTAAAAAAATGTGTTTTTAAATATTTTTAATCTGGTAGCTTATTTTAGAGTGTAGTATCAAAAAGTATATTTCATCCCTAAGATTAAAATAATCATATGTATTATAAATTTCTTATTTTAACCTTAATACATGATTTATATGTGTTTCATCTTTTATTCAATTTAAGGTGCACTATTTTTCAAACTTAATTTACTATTTTAAGTACTTGAAACTTTATAATTTATTAATAATTTAAAAATCAATTACTTCCTCCGTTCCACTTCATTAGTCCACTTTCTTTCCGGCACGGAGATTAAGAAAGTTGTTTATTGTGTGTAAAGTAGTATAAAGCAGTGGGGTCCACTAGAATATATAAGAGTGTTATTTTAAGTTAAAAAAGGAAAGTGGACTAATGGAGTGGAACATCCCAAAAAGGAATAATGGACTAATGGAGTGGAACGGAGGGAGTACTACATTACTAAAATTATGTTGGTCCGGAGACGAGTATCAGGTGTAGAGGGGGGGGTGAATACACCTGATTGCAAATTTTTCCTCAAACACGAAGGTCAGCTGAGCTGAGTTTTGCTACTGATTATTCAGTGCCAGATATAAACTTCTGACCGCGGGTCAGAGTGATTCAGCAGCTGAGTCCCTTCTCCTGACTTGAGTCAGTATGAGGATTTCAGTTGCAGAATGTTGTGCGGATAAGTATGGGGCGCGGTAAACTTCGTCTCTTTTAAAAACGTTATTATGCAAACCAAAATCGTTTTGGCTGGTGCACTTTTCAAGTTCGTTTTATGCAAAGGGTGATTTTATAAATAGTTTTGAACACAATGCAATGAAACAGTAAACGACACAAGTAATTTTTAACGTGGTTCGGATACGCAAGATCCTACGTCCACGGTCCTACAGAACAGGAGTTCTTGTTGATTAATCTGAGCAAGCCTCTGCAAGGAATCTGTGCACTAGACAGACCCTTCTAAGTTATAGTCCTTAGTGACTTTTACAAATCAAACCGAAGTTTGAAGGGGGAGGGGATGATCTCCAACAATGAAGGAGTTCTTACAATAAGAACAATTCACAGGATGTGAACTCCTTCTAAGGTTCTAAGCTAAGATATAACAATGGAGCTTAGATAGAGAAGGGGAAACTAAAGAATCTCTAGAGAGAAGAACTAAGGATATTCAACTAAACAAGTTCTTCGTTGAATTGGCTTTAAGTGCGCTAGAGAGTTGTATGATTGCATGTTTTGTGTTCCCTTGTTGTCCGTGCGTTGAGCTTGGAGACTCTTCCCTATTTATAGTCGTGACCCAGGCATGTATCCGTTGGAGAGGACGATGCCATGTGTCACAAACTTCCAAGGAAAAAGGTCATATATTTTCGAAATGTGCCGCAGAGTGGTTGGCTTTCTGTACATGAGAGCAGCTTTAGTGTCAGAGCAGGTAAGCTTTGGTTGCTTCTTATTGGTCGAGGTTTGCGGTAGGTGAGACATGTCAGACATCAGTCTTCTATCTAAGTTGACTCTGAACCTCGTATACTGAATGGTCTCTGCTGACATTCGACCGACAAGAGTTGGGCAGTCATTTTTCCTTGTCTGGTCTGCAACTGAGTTGTATTCAATCAGTAGATCGGGGCTGATCATACTGAGTCTTCATCTGGGTCGGCTGATAAGGATCTTCTACTAAAAGTTGTCAGCTGGTGACTCTGAAGACATGAGCTCTTCACTCATTCAGTAGATCAAGGATCATACTGGGTCTTCTTCCAAAGTCTGTTGAAGGGAATATTCTACTGAAAGCTGTCAGCTGATGACTCTGAAGACTACTGAGCTCTACAAAACCGATGACTTGGGGTTCTGAAACTTTAACTTCTCTACTGAAGTTCAGTCCAACAATACCCCATACTGGACTTAGACAAAATAATCTACGACGATAAAATCAAGTCTAGCCTATTACATCATAACGGTTCAAACACACGTAGGGGTTAGGACGGGTTTTGGTATCTTCAATTCTATAGAGATACAATTCAGTATCACTACAATTTCCCCCAATAACAAATATACAATATCGTCCTAAGTACACGAACTACTGACTTAAGTTCTACGCAACTACTGAGTCAAGCTCTAAGTACCCCCTAGCAATGATCTACTAGATCACTGACTCATATCCATACAAATTCATAATATATTAATATTTACAGAAAATTAGTATTTACATATAGAAAACTAACGTCTATAATATTTATAGCACTATCATCTAACATCTAAACATGTATACTTAAATAAATAGGTTTCGACATTCCATGTCTACATTCTTAAGTAAATAGGTTTGTCCAAGGACGAGTCTTCAGGTGTAAAGGGGGTGAATACACCTAAGTCCAAGCTATCAAACGCAAAAGTCAATTGTTACTGAGTTTGTTTACTGAATAGATTTAGTTCGCCAAATAAGCTTTTCTGATCACATGGGCAGAGTTATCTGGTCTACTGAATATTGTTCACTGAATGAGCAGTTCACAAGCGACTCAGTATTAGAATATGTGCAGAAATGTGTATGCACAATTTTGTCATCTCTTTAAAAAATGTTTGTTACTAAAAACTGTTTCAGTTATGTTTGTGCTTGTCTTAGAGGGTTATACTGAAAATCTAAACTTGTATGAATTTTGCAAATCAGCTTGTGTGCAGGATGCACAGTAAAGCAATAAAACCGTAAGAACACACAAATTTTTAGAGTGATTCGGAAACGCAAGATCATACGTCTACTTTCCAGGAGTTCTTTATTAGATTATACTGAGCAAGTCTCAATCGATCGGTTCGCAAGACAGATCTGTACTAGTTATAGTCTTAGTGACTTTACAATGTTTTCAAACGTGAAGGTTTGAGAGTTTTCTCCAACTAAGAAGTTATTACAAGTAAGAACAGTTCAATGACGAACTCCTTCGGATCCTAAGCTCATGATCTGACAAGGTAGGCTTAGAAGTATACAAAAGGGAACTAGATAACTCTAGACACGGTCAAACATGACAAGCAAAATGATCATCTTGCAATTTGAATTGCACTGTAGAGATTCTCTTTTTTTCCAAGTTCAGAGGTTGACTACAGCTTTTTTGTCAGGACAAGTACAGTGCTATTACCTCCTCATTGGTCGAGGTTAGGGTAGGTGAGGTTTGTTCAAACTCCAAGACTGTTACTGAGTTGATTTCCTCTGACACCTCGCAAACTTCACTGAAAAGTTCTCTACTGGCATTCTCCAATGTCTTCAGTACGTTGACCGCATCTTTCTTCTAACTTTTCAACACTCGTTCAGTAGATTCGGCATGAATCATACTGAGTCTTCAGACAGCTGAATTTCCATAGACTGCTAAACTCAACAAATATAGCATGGTGACCTTCAGGTCCTCTATTGAAGCTATGTCAGATGGGTCCCCGTACTTAATCTCTGACCTGGGTCTTTGCTCCTCGGCCTCCAAAGACTGAACAGTATTTGTCTTCAAGGTCTGATCTAAGTTAGTCCAGCCTTAGAATCTGAGCAACATCTATAGCCTTGCTCAATTTGCAATATCTAGTAGATCAGCATGCTCTGTAATATATGGAATGAAGTCGTATACTTCCAGCTTTGCTATGTTCTTTGCTATCTTTCAATTCGGTTCGTACGCTCCCTTTTAGATCAACTTCTTAGAAGTGGCTTCGTTTGGAAACTTTACTAGCCTCTTATCAAAGTATGATTGGTCAGAAGACATCACTAGTCCTGAGCATAAGTCAAGGATCATCATTGATACCTTGCTACCGTATAGTAACTTTCCTACTAACGCCAACTTTCATTCAGTTCGTTGGCAAAGAAACTTACCTAGTTTTGTTTTGTTAAAAATGGCCATCGTGACCTGTAGTATGGGCTTTGACAGTTGGTGAAACGACCCTACTTTACTTGTCATTAACTGAGTCTCTATGTATCCCAGTGCTCTTAACTCATGAAGCAATTGACTCTTCTAAAATGCTGCTTTGAATGTTACTTCTTTTCCACATAATTTTTATAGGTATTTGTTTATCTCTACTTCCTTGTACTCGATAGGGCTCATGCCTTTATCAGGAAGAGATAAACTCTCCTTCAACATTTTGCGAAATTTCTATCTTCGTTGTGGCCCGCTTCCAGACATGTTCCTTTCTTCTTTGTGATAAGAAAACTCAATTACCTTAGTCTCTTCCTAGAAGTAGAACTCCATGACTTGTCGTGGTAGATGATGACTGGGTCGCCTTGTGAGAAAAATTTCTAGGCTAGAAGCATAGAAGGTTTCATAGATCGGCTCCATGTATGTCAAACCGGACATGTAGAAGTCCATTACTGGCACGAACCACACATTTTCTTTGATGATTCTGTCGATCTCAGTTGGTGTGTAGACTTCAATTTCTGAACATCTCACCATTGATATAGAGATATCTGCAAAAAAAAGGGTTAACACTAGAAATACTCTAGCGAGCTTAAAGCTCATCCAAGCGAAGAACTCGTATATAGAAAGGTCTTTTTAGTTCTTCAATCTCGAGATTCAATAGTTCCCTTTCTCTATTTTAAGCAGTCTTATTATAATATCATAAGCTTAGAAAAACTTGAAGGAGTTTAGCTTTCTGATTATTGTAAGAACTCCTTCATAGTTGGAGAATATCAAACCTTGTGTTTGAATCTTTTAAAGTCACTAAGACTATAACTAGAGTATCTGTCTAGTGCACAGATCAACTGAGACTTGCTCAGTATAAGCAATCAAGAACTCATTCTTTGTTCAGATAGAGGACGTAGGATCCAACGTATCCGAACCACTTTAAAAATTGCTTGTGTCTATTTATTGTTGCATTGATTACTGTTCATATTGCATAAAACTGACTTTAAATCACTCAGCATAAAACATGTTTTCAAACTGAGACGAACATATTTTGGGCCTACACTTCCGCACACCATATCTTATATATATTGAACATTGTTCACTGACATAAGTCAGTAGATAAGACTCAGTACACAGATACTCTGCCCACGTGATATAGAAGACTTATTTGGTCAACTGACTAGTTCAGTAGCAACATTCAGTAGCACTGATTTTTGCATTTGAGTTGAAATCTGTATTCAGGTGTATTCATTCCCCCCCCCACACCTGAAGGCTCGTCTCTGGGCCAACAATTGGTATCAGAGCGGTGTTCTTTTGATCACTGTTTTCTGAATACCGGTCTACTCGAACAGATCCTGAAAATCGTTTTCTCTGCATTTGCATCTCTTCATAGCATCCTATACCATATTCTTCAACCTTCCGCATACCCCAAGTATTGATACTGAAATGCCAATGGATCATGCATATAAGCAACAGTTAGCACACCTGGAGCAAGTCCCTCAATCAAGAGTCAATCAGTTGGAAGCTCAATGACGATCCCAACCGCTGATAACTTAGCTGAGAAATACACTCTCCTTGTAGTGATATACCAAAAGGAGAAGGACAAGCTCAGAAAGTTGAAGAGAGCTTCGAAAAGCTATCAAGGTAAGAGAGAAAATGCTCATCTAAAAGGTGAATCTAAATCTCTACCTGAATGCAGGAACACGGAGACTGCCTCCACTGGACAAAATGAGACACCAAGGAAAGAAGGTAGAAGCTCAATGTATTATAACTGCAAAAAGACTGGGCATTACCAATATGAATGTACAGAGCTCATGACTGCTGAAAGAGCTGAAAGGCAAGCCAGGCGAGATAAGTTCATTAGAAAAAGGCAAGCCTGCATAGCCGGAGAACTTTCCGATTGCACGAGCGATGAAGAGCTGTTCATGGAATCATCTGATGATGAAGCAGCGTTTATGACAATCAAAACTGAAGAAGATACTGAACTGTGTCTTATGACTGAAGAAGAGGTTGAGGTGCTAAAGGACCCTTGGATCGTGGACAACGGATGCTCAAGACACATGACGCATCAAAAGAATCTGCTGACCAACTACGTTCAGCAAGAAGGAGCCAGAATTGAATTTGGTGACAACTCCAAAGGATATACAAGGGGATACAAAACACGGAAGATAGGATCTGGCATAGTTCCCAAAGTATCATATGTTGAAGGACTTCAACATAATCTCCTTTCAGTCAATCAATTATGTGATAACTCCAATAAAGTGACTTTTGACACAGGTTTTTGTGATGTTCTTGACAAATCTACAAGAAAAATTGTGTTATCAGGCTCGCAGAGAAGAAATATCTAGTATGCTGATTGGAATACCGTTGAACTGAAGCATGCTTGCTGGCACATACAAAGTCAGATGATAGAACAACATGGCTGTGGCATAGAAGATTAAGTCATCTAAACTTCAAAACGATGAACAAGCTAGCGAGAGATGCTAAAGTCCGAGGACTACCCAATGAAGTATTCAAAAGACATAAGAATTGTGAAGCGTGTTTGAAGGGAAAGCAAACCAGATCAAGTAATCCATCAATTTCATCACCTTCTACTGATGGGATCCTTCAGCTGCTCCACATGGACTTATTCAGGCCAGTCTCCCCAGTGATGATCAAAGGCAAGAAATATACTCTTGTAGTCATTGATGACTATTTAAGATATACTTGGGTGATTTTCATCGCCAACAAGTCTGACGTCAAAACTGAACTGCCGAAACTACTGAAACGACTAAGTGTCGAAGATGACATCAAGATTCAAAGAATACGCTCAGATCGAGGAACAGGGTTTCTAAACTCGATGATGAAAGACTACGGCGAAGCTGAAGGGATTCAGCATGAAACATCAGCTGTACGTACACCTTAACAGAACGGTCTTGCTGAAAAGAAAGAACAGAACACTCAAAGAAGCAGCAAGAACGTTACTCGCAGACTCAGATCTACCATTAAAGTTTTGGGCAGAAGCTACTAACACATCCTGTTATGCTCAAAAATCGGTCTTTATTGACCCAAAGCTACTGACACAACCTCTTATGCTCAAAAATTGGTCTTTATTGCCCCAGATGCATATGAAGACACCATATAAATCATGGAAAGGGAGAACACCTTCTATTTCGCATTTCCACATCTTTGGTTGTTCATGTTTTATCCACAATAATGGAAAGGATCAGTTAAAGGTCTTCGATAGGAAGTCAGACCAAGGGGTATTCATAGGATACTCTAGGGTCAGCAAAGCTTTCAGGGTCTGTAACTACCGGACACTTTGTGTGGAGGAAAGCCCTCATGTTGTATTTAACGAATTTACTTTTGAGAATAGGAAACAAAACTCTCAGCAAGATGTTGAAGAAGTCAGCAGCAAGCTGCATGATCTAAGCTTAAACGAGAATATAGAAAAGATCCAGCATTATTGGGATGATGATTCAGATGACGAAATCCAAAATCAACCAACAAGCGAAGTAGCTGAACCGATTGATTCTTCTGAATAGTATTAATCACAGGTAACTCAGGTCGATGAAGAAATATAGTGGTAACTGAGTCCTCTACTGAGAATAACAACTCAGGGGTAACTACTAACTGAGTGCTCAACCAATTCATTAGAAACGATGTTTGGGAGCTTGTAGACAGACCCAGGCACCAACATGTGATAGGAACTAAGTGGGTCTTCAAGAACAAGCGAGATGAAAACAACATCATCGTCAGGAATAAAGCTCGACTAGTTGCCAAAGGATATTGTCAATCTGAGGGAATAGATTTTGATGAAACGTTCGCTCCAGTTACAAGATTGGAAGCCATTGGTCTGTTCCTAGCTTATGCAACTCATCAACAGTTCACTGAGTCGGCTTTCCTGAACAACATGCTGAAGGAAGAAGTCTACGTAGAACAACCGCCCCGCTTTTATCAGAGACATCAAGTATACAGACTCAAGAAAGCTTTGTATGGGTTAAAACAAGCACTGATGGCTTGGTATGATACCCTTTCAAACTTTCTACTTCATAAAGGTTTTCAGAAGGGAACAATATATCACACTTTATTCAGTATCAAGTCAGAGAATGACATTTTACTGGTGCAGATCTATGTGGACAACTTCATCTTTGGATCTAAGAACATGACCATGTGTCAGAAATTCGAACAGATGATGAAAGATAAATTTGAGATGTCGATGATGAGAGAAATAAATTATTTCCTTGGACTTCAGGTGAAGTAATCTAAGAAGGGAATATTCATTAACCAAGCAAAATATACTACTGATCTCAACAAGAAATTTGACCGCGAATCCAGCAAATCAGTAATACCCATGAATACAAATCTCAAGAATGATCTTGATAAAGAGGGAGTATCTGTAAACTCAACTGATTATCGTGCTATTATTGGCTCATTATTATAACTTCCAGTATACCTGATATAACCTATGTTGTAGGTGTATGAGCTAGATTTCAAGCGAATCCAAGCGAATTCATATCGACTCAGCAAAGAAGATTCTCCGTTACCTGAAAGGAACACCTGACATTAGGTTATGGTATCCTGTTGATGATAATCTTGATAACTGATTATTCTGATGCTGATTATGCAGGAAGTCGAATCGACAGGAAATCGACTTCAGGAACATGTCAGTTCCTAGGCAGTAAGCTAATATCGTGGTTTTAAAAAAAAAAAGCACTCTGTAGCTACGTCCACTATTGAAGTTGAATATATGGTTGCCGAAAGCTGTTGCGCCCAGATCCTATGGCTGCAGTAGCAGCTGCGAGATTATAATATTTATCAAGATGAAGTGTCGATCTACTCCGATAATACCAATGCTATTGCAATTACTCAGAATCGTGTTCTACATACAAGATGAAAGCACATGGACATAAGACACCACTTCATCAGAGATTATGTCGAGAAGAAAGATATCAGAATGGAGAAAATCCATACTGATAAGCAAAGGGCCGACATACTGACCAAACCTCTAGCTGAGACTAGATTCAACAAACTCTCAGTAGAACTAGGTCTACTGGATCCTACTAACTCGGCTTAGTAAGACGATCCCGGAAGTACTGAGTAAGGGGGAACTTACTCTCAGTACTGCTGAACTACTCAGTGTCTACACAGTGGTATCAACTGACTACTATGTTCAGATCACAGGTTATGAGTATTTATTCAACATATCGTAGTCAGCATGTCATTGCATTTATTTCCCGCCATTAATCTTTATAGGATGTCATTAATTAAAAACGTTTTCATTAAAAGCACGACATTCCATATACTGACTGCGGCGCATTAAATGCATGTCATCTCACCTTACCTTTTAGATTATAGATACGTATGTCGAGATTAAAGGGCAAAGTAATCATAACTTCTTATAACATTTAATCTTGGTCGTCTATCTTTCAAATTCAGCTTAATCTCAACTGAATGCTGAATAAACCATTCATATTCGTATGAGATATATATATACACGTATCTATAATGTGAAATTACTTTTTTCGCCATTATCGAACTTATTTGTGCTTTGCAAATCTAACTGCATACGAAATCCATTACCCTCATGAAGGAAAATAAGAGATTAAGAACGATTACCTTCCTCCTACGTATGTTGTTGCAGCTCTGATTGTTGCTCGTGTGTCAGATCTTCTGATCTGTGTCTCGGCCTTTTTCTTCCTCTGGGTGGTCAGAGGACTGAAGAAAATAAGATTATCATCTCTCTCTCATTCACGTACGGTGTGTATATAATGTTGTGTGTGTAATCTGTTTATGAACAGAATACTAATATATATAGGCTTCAAAAGCCGATATAATATTATTATTTATAGCCCATTAATTTAATTATATTCCTAATGGACTTCCACATAATTAGCCTATAATATAATTAATTAACTCATTGGACTACTAATATTTATCAATTAATTGGTCTGGCCAATTAATTCCAGATAAATAACATTATTAAATAATGTAAAATTACATTAATATATTAATAATGATTTTTGAGAGACAATAAATAACTAGGTAACTAATTGGGCCAGATCATGGATCTAATACAAGAAATAAAGCAAGGCCTCAAATTAATTAATCATCTATGCTCAGCTCAGAGCAAAACTAATTAATAAACACATATTCATTCCACTAGAGAATCGATGTTGACTTACCCCTTTATCCCAACTTGAGCATGAGCTTGTATTTTAGACTTAATCCCCGTATTTAAGATAGAAATATCCGTTAATTAATTAAGCTCACTGACAGCTTAAATTAATTAACATTTTATATTCCTGAGTAGTACCACTCGACCTTATTAACACACCTGAACTTAATCAACCGACCGGGTTTAGTGTGCTAATCCTTACGAGTTCCTCAGGGGATATTATCAACCTATTTTACTAGGATACAGTTGCAAGATACAGACAACCAGCCTGAGCCACAAATGACTACTAGCACCCAAGATACGTAGATCCGATCGCGATGACGTTCACCATAGTAGGTCAAAGTGATAGATAGCCAAATGCACTCAACTGAAGTCTTACCAAGCTTAAGACCAGCTAAGTCACCGAGATCTTGGCTCTCCACTAAGGTCAGTTAGGAGAACACATCTCACTATGATCCATCAATACACCACCTTAAGTGTACCAGTAAAGACAAGCCACTTCTTATCTAAACTGCAGCTTAAACCGACAACTTATCCTTAAGTTGTCTCAGCTGTGATAACTGTTTATATCTTGTCAGTTCAACCAATTTGTGTTATCTTCTGTGATACCCGACACACTACACAAATCTAACTTTTGTACAAGATAAATGATTACATGTGCAAATATATTTATCAAATAGGAGAATAAAATAGTGGTAGGGACAAAACACAAAACACATTGTATACAAGCATAAAATTTGCTTCCAGTATACAAAATCCCAACACCTCAAGCACTATTATCTTCGGTAAATTTCTTAAACTTTATCTGCAAAGTAACTGACTTACTCTATTTTCAAGTGCTAACACTTATCTTGTAGATTTAGTATATTCAAATGGCGAGTTCTCCAAGTAACGAAGTGTTGATTCCGTCTGATATGGAGTATATTATTATCAACAAGAGAGTTTGGTTTGAGCCAACACTCACTTTCCGATCATGAGAGGTAGACTGCATGGAGCCGATCTTCAATGCTCTCCAGTCTTCAGGCCTTCAGACCCTGCTATCTAGGGTTCCTCTTCACTGCCTCCCCAGATATGTCACATAATTCTACATGAACCTTCGCCAGAATGAAGATCTTCAAGATATTTCTTGCATCTCCTACCAGCAAGAAACGAGTAACAATGTATGGGAAGAGAAGATTGCAGATATAGATGTTGTTGAGTGTCTTCAGCAGAGCTTCCATCTTCCCAACGAAGGGATTTCTCCGATTGGATATACGACTTCCATCAACAAGTACCTCCGCAAATTCAGCGGGCAGAAGGACATAGTATTCAAAGCGGCGTTTCCCAAGAACAGGTTGCTCCCTGAATATAGAAGGTTGGCCTACATAGTCAACCAAGTATTGACCAGCTCTGCTGGATCATACGACCAACTTTCTCGGGTCAGGATCCAAATTATGATGGCGATAATGGATGGACTACAGGACAGCTGGACTGAGTTTTTCTTGACAGAGTTCAAGGCTCAGTTCCAAAAGTTTATAGAGACTGAGGACAAGACCTCACTTCAGCTGATCCCTAAGGGGAAACTTCTCTATGGCAGCAAGGTTTCAATCCTGATTGAGGATTTCTGCCATGGAAGGGTAGCCTTCGCTGACGCGTATTCTTTTGACAAGAAGAATATCAAATTCTTGAACGTGGCAGCAACTGAGAAATATATCGGGCACAACATTCATGACAAGCAAAAGAAAAGGAAACTACTAAAGAAGGCTGAACCATTAGTAGTTATCCCTGAGACTGTATCTATTCAAGACTTAGAGTCCGGTATAGACTCTGACTGGCAAAATCAAGAGGATACACTCAGAGGAGACTCAGTCGGACATACCTGCTGACTTACCTCAGGCTGAGGTCTCCACTTTTGTTACGACTTTAGTACTGACAGCTCGGCTCAGAGCTACTGAAGTGATCGCGGAACAGATACCAGAAATCCTAGATCATTTTGATCTAGTGGATATTGCAGTCAGGGCTAGGGTCCAGATGCGTCTCAAATTCCTCGAGTGGGATATTTTGGATGAGACCATCGACCTAAGGACTGTCCCTGTACTGATGCAGGAGGAGCAAACACTGAGAGAAGAGATTGGCTACGGAGAGCCAGCAGATATAGAATCTATGGACGATCTGCGCTCAGCGATGCTCATGCTTCAGAGTTTGAAAAGGCACTACCGAACAGTCTACTCAACCACAGACTCAACCTGACTTAGATCATGACGAGTCAAGGAGGGTGGAGCAGCTAGAAGCCAATCAGCTCCTACTGACTCCTCAGGAGCAGCAAGTCAGGCCCAGGGTGTCTCCAGCGCCGGCGTTGTAGAGTGCGCTGAGACTGGCCCAAGTGGCTCAGGACCAAAGGAGCCTAAGGACTCAGAAACCCAGACTCCTACAAAACATATTAAGGAGGTTGCTGAATTCCTAGAGGAGGACTCAGATGAGGAGGAGACTCCTTTGCCTCCTCCAGTAGCTGGTAAGGGAAAGAAAAAGCTCAAACTCCCCACCCCACTGAAGAAAGGGACCAAAAGGTATATCAGCCCTGAGGAACAAGCTCAGATAGAAGCTGATGAGAAGCTTGCCAGGGAGCTTGCTGAAGCTGAAGCAGCAAACAAACCCAAGAAAGCTCCGACAAAAGCTAAGACAAAAGTCTCATGGGGAAGAAAGCCTGGTACAAGGCCTCCTCCAAGAAAGCTGAAAATCGGTGATGAGGCCGATAAAGAGAAAGAGACAGAACACCAGCAGCAACAGCAGGAAAGGTCCAAGACTGATCAGCAGGGTAGAGCCTCAGGTTCTAAACCCAAAACCCAATCACCTGCTGAGTCAGAGGAACAACCCCATGTTCCCTCCTATGTCCCCTTTAAAGAACAAGAGTTGGAAATGAAGGAAATCTGGGATGCTATGGAGAGGGCCTTGGACAGGACAGCTGAGGCAAGACAGATCAGTGTAGCCCGTGAAAGGATTCGGCTGGCTGACTTAGAAGCCCTCAGACTGCACACTGAAAAAGAGGCCCGAGAGAGGGTTCCTGTGAAGGATACTGAGATTCCTTATAAGTATAGGCGAGGCAGGAAGCCTACTGATCAGAAAATACATAGATGGCCAAGGGTAGATAAATGGATGCCATGGGAAAGGACTCAGAAGTGGGAGACTCTGAAGGCTGAATTTATCAAGAGATACTTCGTTTGGAGATACTGGCCTGATATGCGCAAGAATGATGCCTTTGGTGAATGGCTTCTGGTAAGCGATCCTGAAATATATGCCATAGTTCAGAAGGCCATAGCTGACAAAGAAGATGTCCGAGTCCCTGTTCCCAGACCTCGCCTCCTCCACAGAGGCTTGATGGATCATTATATCATGGAGTTATTGAAGGAGAAGTCAGAAGTGTTATCCTAACTTTGGAACTTGATGATTCTGACCCTGCTGATGTGCTGAAGATGAATAAGCTCCGGAAGGACACATTCCAGATGTATGGATTGCATTTGCCAGAAGAGAAGTCTAGAGATTTTAAGGCAAGGATCCAGAGATTCAGGAGATAGATTCTTTTCTTTGTATTTTGTTCTTAGAATAGCAAGAGATGTACTGTACTGAACTTCATCTATATATATAACATCTTTGTTGTTTGGCCCGACAATACCTTATTGTCTTCATGGCCTGTTTGTTTATTTTAAGCTTAACACTCAGAATCACCTAAGTGATTACTGACTCACACACTCACTGCTTATATCTGTGTTTGTCTGTTTTTACTTAGATTGATAGACTCCATTTGGTTGAGTATGAGAATTTTTGTATAAGGGGGAATTGTTATTAGAATTCTGTAATAGGTTCTGATACTTCTTTCCTGTATCCCTCAGTAGATTAGAACTTGATGAACAACTCCATTGATTCTACTTGTAATATTTGTAAGGAGCTTGTATCTGAAAGTTTGTAGTGTTAGGTTTTGACATCATCAAATAGGGGGAAATTGTTGGGAGATGATTCAGTAGTACATTTGTTAGAAGATTTGAATGATCCCAAACCCTAATTTTATTGGTGAACCATTGTGTTTTAATTGTAATGCCTTTGTCTCTGAGAGTTTCAGACTCAGTAGACATTCTTTCAGCATGGTTCAGGCACTTAGCTCTGACTACTGACCCGTCAATAGACTATCCGCCTCAGTACCATGGAGTGAAGACTCAGTAGTGCTGGACTCTGCAGGAGCAACATACTCAAAGGAGTCAGTAGAACTGGACTCAGCATGAGCTGTTCACTGAACCCAGAGTTGACCTTCAGTAGAGTTGCACTCAGCAAGAGTATACTACTGAACCAAGGTCAGACTCAGCAACTACCAGACAGTCTCCTTGACTGTCAATGATCTTACTTGTTTAATCAGTAGAGTCATACGAGGTATTCAGAGAAGTCAGCTTCAGATCTGCCTAGAAGTTTGTTTGTCTCAACTGCTTTTTACACCTCGACCAATGACGAGCAGCCAGTTGTCTACGTTCTGATTAAAGCTGCAAGTCAACCACTTTCCAAAAATGGAGGGAAAAGACTCTGCTAGATTCTTTGAAAGAGCCGTTAGCTACCCAAAAGGGAGTGACACATGGATCGTCGTCTCCAATGGATCTTTCCATGGCTCACCTCTATAAATAGAGGGAAAAATCAAATCGAAGCTCACGAATAACATCAAGAACATACGAGCGATTACGAGCAAACACTTACCGACTTAAGCTTTCCGCAAGAACTTCAGAGAAACACTTCAAGCGAAAGGCGACATACTTAATCAAGGAAACCAAGCTGAATTAGAATCATAATCTCTAGTATCCAAGTGATTGAACACGAACCCAGAGAGCTTATTCCTCACTGTTCGTCACTTTAGAAGCCACCTTCTTGTTCCCTTCCCTCTAACCTAAGCTCCACTGAATATACTCATAGCTAAGATCGAAGGAGTTCATCCCTGAACTATTCTTACTTGTAAAGAACTCCTTCATAGTTGGAGAGTTTGTCAAACACTTCAGTTTGATACTTGTAAACTGAGACTTGCTCAGTATAATTCTCAAGATCAGTGTTTGTCCAGTGCACAAACCGACTGAGACTAACTCAGTATAATAAAATATCCTCCTGATCTTTTCGGGATAGTGGACGTAGGATTGTTTGATATTCGAACCACTTTAAAATCGTTGTGTTCTATTTTTACTGTTGCATTGATTTCTGTTCATACTGAAAACTATCTTTCAAAATCATTCAACTGAGTTTCAGCAAAGCTTAAGAGATTGCACTAATATACTGAAACAGTTCTAATAAAAACGTTTTCAAACTCAACTGAATTGGGCCTACACATTTCTGCACTCTACTGAACGGTACTGAATTCTGACATCAGTCAGCTAGCAGGCCTCAGTATAGTCAGTCACTCTGTCCACGCGATTCAGAACAACATATTTGGTCTACTGAACTTGTTCAGCAAGACACTCTCCTGAATAAGACTGTTCGTGTTTTAAGTTGAGAAAGTTTTCAGGTGTATTCAACCCCCTCCCCCCCTCTACACCTGAACGTTTATCTCGGGACCAACAGAATGAATGAAAATCACTTTCCTCTTCAGAAGTCAACTTATCAAGATACATAATATTAGACCTCAATGAATTTGCGTGAGCAACAACGTTGAGAAACACATAAGAGGAAACTTACTGAGATTAGAATAGCTATCAAAATCAGAAAAGGAAAAAAAGTTATAGATAAGAAACTAAAAAAGACGTTGCAAGTCACCAATCATTCAATGAGAAAGAGATGCATGGGGAGAATCTTTTCTGTCACAAGAAGCAACAGGAGTGGCAGCCCAACAAATAAAATCCCAGAATAATTCTTAGAAGTCAATGTTTATCATATAACAATGAATAATTCACTTTCCTAAACACCAATAGCTTCAATTCCAAAGAAGAAGAACAATTGGAAAACCTTCAGAACAGTGTAGTATGTAAATAAAGAAATTGATAAATGAACCTCCTTAGAGATGGGGGGCTTTGTTAGTGCATAGTAATCGAAATAAATCTGTAAAGTTGAAAAATCCTCTAATATTGGCTTCCAAGAAGATGGAATCTGTAGAATTAAACTCAGTAAGGTGAATAAACCTTATAAGAACTCAGTAATGCATAGAGGAAGATCAGAGCTATACTTTTTTTTTTCCCTAAGCTAATTTTATTTAGCACATAAAAGTACCTTTTTCTTAAATCCAAAACGCAATGTCTGAACTTGAGTTCTCGAGCAGACCCTCACATCAAAACCAAGGCTGTCTATGCTTATAAGAGCACATTCCTATAACAATTTTCAGTTCGAAAAAGTTAGCGAATGAACTCCAAACAGTCATAATTTTAACATTTACACGAGTCAGTTACAAAGCAGCAAGATTGAAATTTGTTACCTCAACTTGAATACCCTTGCCTCTCCAACAGAGAGACTTAAGAGCCTGTGTGGTCTTTTCTCCACCAGCTTTGAGACGGGATATGATCTTTGCAGCTGAATGTGCTATCGCATCGGGACTTGCTCTCCTAAAATCTTCTATTTCAACATAGCTCTACAGCAAACAACAAAAATCAACTTATTACATCCAAATCATCTGAAGTAGTTCGGTCAAAAAATCATCCTGCTGCCCAATCGATGCAACTCCAATTAAGTTTTCAATAAAAGCATTTACAAGTCAGGCCAGTAGAGTAGGATAACTTGCAAAGTAGAGTAGGATAACTTGCAAAACAGTCGTAATATCTCTCAACTCAATCAATAATATCAGGTTAGAACAGATATAATATAGTTGAAATAAAGCATGCTAATATTTTAATTGTCAAAGTATAAATAAGAGTTGAGGTGAGGGTGAAACAAGAAATATTATAATCTCTATCTGATGCCATTGCAGTAACAAAAAATGGTCGTTCCCCAGTTCAAGTTAGCTATTCTCACAACAATCTTTGTTTTCGAACAATCCCAGAGATTCAGGCAGCCATACTATATCCGTTTTCAAGCTAAATACAGAAGCACGTGATGTAAAGCATAAACCTTACATCTTTCCTCTAATCTACCAACTAGATTTTTTCAATTCCTTTGAATTCCTCGATTTTGCAGTATCACTTAGATCACAACCAACAACAAAGGGCTCATGCATCATGGTAACTTATCTAAAACAGAGTTGCAGGAAAAAAAAAAGAAAAAAGTATAAGCTCTTTCCCATCTTTTTCTCTTGTCCACCTACAAGATTGTTCAACCCCTTTGGCATACTCAGTTTCGCTATAGTATCACATGTATCACATTCTTACTGTTAGAATCACATGGTAACTTTCTAAAACAGAATAGTGAAAATCAAGGATAAAATATCATTGATACTTCATAAAAGATTAATCTACTTATTCCTTTGCTGTTATATTGGTAAAATAGAGTAAAAAAATGAAAATTAAACTGCAGCATTGATGTTACACCCAGTAGTCATAACATATAAGATTGATGAACTAAGAAAAGAAACTCGAATTCAATGATGAATGCCATAGGTAACTGGTATGAAAATAACTGTTTACCTGATGCCCAAGAGCTGTAATTAACTGAATCTTAATCATCTCGAGCTTATAAAATGTGTTAGGATGAGATTTAGTATGATAAGATTTGAAGATTATCAAACCCCTAGCTAAATGATGAACCTTCGATATTGTAGTAGCTTAGTTGAGTTCACCTTGTTAGGAACTCAGTAGGCTAGAGTTCAGTAGTTGTGCGTTCAGTAGAAGATTCCGCACTCAGCCGAAGAACTCAGTATCGATGAAGTCAGTTGGACATCTATCGACCAACTGAATCTGCAAAGGAATTCGAGCTTGCGAACTGAATTGATCAGACGAATGTCAGTAGAAGATACATCAATAGAAGGTCCGAGAATTCAGAGGAAGTCAACTCATCGTTCTCTTGGAGTTTGAACAAGCCTCACCTACTCATACACTCGACCAATAAGGAACCGACAACGTCTTACCTGCTCTGCCATCAAGCTGCTCCTAGACGGAAAAATAGGAAATCTTTACAGTATCTCTACAACAACGTTCAAATTTATATGGCCATTTTCCTTGTCTTATTCGACACGTGTCTAGACTCCCTCCAATGGATCTATTCACAAATCGAAGACTATAAATAGAGAAGGTCTTCATGTAGAAAGATCACCGGGAACACAAGCTTTCAAGCGAACATACTCTAGCGAACTCAAAGCCAAATACAAGGAAGAACTTGCTCATTTGAAGATCATCTTAGTTCTTCTCTCTAGAGATCATTTAGCTCCCCTTCTCTATCTAAGCGTGCTCATTGTAATATCAATAGCTTAGAACCTCGAAGAAGTTCATCTTTTGAACTGTTCTTATTGTAAGAACTCCTTCACTGTTGGAGAAAATCTAACCTTCAAGGTTGAGAAGTGTAAAGTCACTACGACTATAAGTAGATATCTGTCCCGAGTACAGATTAACTGAGACTTGCTCAATATAAGCAAAAAAGTAAGAATCTGTCCTGTGAATAGATCAACTGAAACTATATAATTAATACAAGAACTCCTGCTTAGTTCAGGACAATGGACATACGACACATCGTGTCCGAACCACTTTAAAAATCGTTTGTCTTGATTTTAACTGCTGCATTGATTAACAATTCATTTTGCATACAACTGAGTTTTAATCAAACAACAAAAAACGACTTTTCATTCAGACGATTATTTTAGGGCCTACACTTCCGCACACAACTTCTGTTACTGAACTACTGTTCACTGACATAAGTCAGTAGGACTATACTCAATAGAAGAATCTCTGCCCATGCGATCGAGAAAGCATATTTGACTAACTGACTAGTTCAGTAGCAATCTTCTGCTCAGCTGACTTTCGCGTTCTGAGTTTGAAATTTGCATTCAGGTGTATTCAATCCCCCCCCTCTACACCTGAAGCTCGTCTCTGGACCAAAAATTGGTATCAGAGCGGTGTTCTTCTTGATCATCATACCTTAAAGTCTGAAAATGTCTCAACCACTATCCGTACCTCGACCCAATGACAAGCGGTCAGTACCGACAAAGTATCCAACAAAAGCTGCGAGTAAACCACTTTCTTGCAAAGAAAGGGGACTCTACAAAATTCAAAAAAGAGTTGTTAGTTACCCATAGAGTGACAAGTGGACAGTTCGTCTCCAACAGATCTATTCACAACTCACGTCTATAAATAGAGGGAAGATCGAACACACACAAGTCGCACAAAACAAACATGCAAGCGATCTATGAAGGGAACCCAAGCTTTCAAAGAATCGAAGCTTTAACATTCTTAAACGAATATTCAAGTGAGAACACGAACCCAGAGAGATTATTCCTCACTGTTCTTTGCTCTAGAAACCTTTCTTGTTCCCACCTTCTAACCTAAGTTCATTGTAAAATCTATAGCTTAGATCGAAGGAGTTCATTTATTGAATTGTTCTTAGTGTTAAGAACTCCTTCACAGTTGGAGATACATTTAAACACTCATTGTTTGACCTTGTAAACTGAGACTTGCTCAGTATAATCACAAGCTAAAGTTTGTCCAGTGCACAAACTAACTGAGACTAACTCAGTATAATAAAATAGTTTTCTGCCTTGTTCAGGACAGTGGACATAGGATCTTGCGTATACAAACCATTTTAAAAACTGTTGTATCATTAACTGTTGCATTGATTAACTGTTTATACTGAAAATATATTTACAAATCATACAACATCATTTTCAATACAAAGCTTAAAATATCGCACTAAACTGAAAACTGTTTTGATAAACAAACGTTTTCAAAAAAACTTAATCGGGCCTACACATTCCGCATGCTACTGAACGTTACTGAATTCTGACAGTAAGTCAGCTAGCAAAGCTCAACATCTTCAGTCACTCTGTCCACGCGATCAAGAACAACTTGCTTGGTCTGCTGAATTCATTCAGTAGACATCCTTCGTATATCAGATTGTTCGCATTTGAGTTTGAAAAAGGTTTTCAGGTGTATTCACCCCCCCCCTCTACACCTGAACGTTTGACTCAGGACCAACACCACAACACATCAGTGCGGAAGTATGCCCGTAGAAAAAACGGGCATTGGCGATTCCACCTGCATTCAAACTCTACTCGACCAGTGTCTGAATGACACACCCTGAAATCGAGACCTTGTTCCATATGTCGAAGTGCAAATAGCAGCAAACAGATCCTCCTTCCAAAATGTTGCCCCTTCACGAAGTGGATAGTTCACAACGTTATCTAGATCTCGAACTATCGGTGAGTCGGATGTTCGAGAGGAACAAGTGGAAGTAAATTATCACTTACTTCTTCGCCTCCCCGCATATTATTTCATCATTAAGGGGGTTATAATTGTTCGGCATGAGTATAGATATCAGTTGATTCACAACACCTTCTCTTCAAATCAATGCAACAAAGTCGGCCAACGTACATTCATTTAATGCATCTGGCACCTCATCGTAATTTTTGTCGGTATGAATTATCCAAATGAATTTTCTCCATCATTGTCGGACACATCATAGGTCTCCTATTCATGAACAAAGATCTCCTCGTTCGCGAACATTCTCAGCCCGATTGCTACCACCGCTTTGCTCTTGAAAATCGAACTTCAACCCGAACTGTTCAACATCGGGTGTGTGATAAGAGTGAACATTGGAGTACACAATAAATAAACTCGGCTCTATTTTTGTAGTACAAAGACGAAGTAGATCCAAATCGATGGCGAGAATGAACCTAATCGTATACCATGACGAGAAACGTAGGTATAATAAATTTCATAATCCGATGAAATTGAAAACGGATTAAGATTGTTAAATCAACTATTGTAAAATAGGGAGACAAGCACTGTTGGCTGGAATGCAAACAACTCTTACATCACGGCCAACATACTCAAAATACTACTAGATGAAATGAAAGAGGATGTAGTGTGTTCAATGAAGATGCAAATCACCAGTATTTGTACAGAAAATATTGAGCTACATCACAAATTTCAATGATATATAATTTTGCCATGCATAAAAGCTTATCAAGTCCCGCTCGGTCATGAGCAGGACTGAGCAGGACTTGAGCGAGATTTCAGAAATTGAAGTGATGTAATTTATTTACTTTAATCAGTGAGTGGGACTGCCGAGTAAGATTTTTGCTCTCAGCAGAGTCAAAAAAGTCGAGCGGGACTTGGACGCTTGAGGAGACTCGAGCGGAACGGCAACGGGGATTTCAATTTGTGTGGACTTCGCAGATTTCAATCATTTAAGCACAAAATCATGCAAAATAACAAACTAATTTGTTTGTATCTTCGACAAGTACGAAAAGTTAAAATATTTAAGTTAAAGCGAATATTTTGTATAGTAATTACAAGGACTAAGTAAATTTACCTTCTGCTTTAAGATTTTGGGTATTTAAGAAAACACCCATAAAATATATCTTAACTTAAGAACCATTCTATCTTCAATTTTTAAATTATTTCTCGTTTACATGAAATTGCTTCTGAGAAAATAAATACAACGAATTAATCTACTCCCAAGGGCATATTCCGAATGTATAATTTTGTTCAATTTCCGCCGGACAAAACATCATAAAAAATTATTCAAAGACGAGAGGAAAATGTAAAACTACGAATTCCGAACCTGAGTGATTGAAACCATCTATCTAAGACAAAAAATTTATTTATTTCGATTTATTTAATTTAAAGGTTTTTAATAAACTTCCTTTATAAATTTATTTATTTCCATCTATATGCCGTGGAGGAATTTCACTGAGAATTAATATATAATTAATAAATGTACAGTTTTTTAATAGATTGATATTTTCAATCATCCATATTATAAATTGATAGTTTTCATCTTGTAGGTTCTAGATCGATAACTGACACTGTTACATCTTATGAATCCTAAATTGATAAAATCACGTTACTTATAGTATATTTTGTTGACCAAGGCAAGTAACATTACTACTAAACTTTCGATTTTGTATTATGGTCATTTGAATATGAAACCTACCATTTAATTTAATGTACTTTGACATAGATGCTTAATATGCACAATGGAACAGAGCAAGCTTGGTTCAATAACGCCTCATTTTCGCCCGCTGCACCGACGATCGAAGTAAATCTCGTTGTTCTGCAGTTCACGAATCGAAGTAATTTATGATGCCTGATTCCTGCATCACATTTACTTTATTTTATACTTATAATTAATAAGATTGTTAATACAATTCGCCTTGAGTATAAATTAAAATAATTAAGTTTGTAAATTACCATAACTATTTTATATAGTATAATTATTCTCCCTTTTTTTCCCTAGACCAATGGCAATTCAAGGTACTGAAAATGGATCAACACTCAAGGTATGCATGGATATGTGCGCGCAAGTGCATGGAGAGCGACACGTGCATTCCGGGGCGTAGCTAGGGGTGGGGCAGGGGCCCGCTACCCCATGAAATTTCAAATTTGAATACTATATTCTTTATTTTTATTTTTTGGATAAAGAAGGTAATTTATAGTCGTTATTGAAGTGCGCAGTAGATAAATTCTGCTCAGGTACACTAGCATACAAACTGCACATGAGAGACTAACAATCATAGACTAACTATAGATGACAGAGTCACACAAACGGCTTTGGTAGTTTTAAAACCCTGATCTTCCAGGCACAGGCTAAAAACCTTAATCGTTATGGCATCCCAATGTTACAATATCCTCTACTTTTGATCACATATTTATGTGGTTCAATGGTTATTCTTCTCCCAATGAGCTCAGGTTGGAATCTTATTGGCATTGTATTGTCTATTTTTTCACTTCCTTGTGTTGAATAATGATTATATACATGCTAAAAGTAAGATTTGAACCTAGAAGTATTCACTTAATAATTTACACAAACAAATATTACTTGTTGGACCCCTTGAGATCGAACACTGATTAAGCCACTGCGTGCATATACGAGTGTACTGATTCAACTATTATACAATTTGTGTAAATTATAGTATATGCTACATATATAATTTTTTTTTTATTAACTAATAATTATACTGCAGAGAAAAACTGTGTACGAAGATGAAATTGCTCCAAATCCAACTATTTGGAATTTATCTGGATGTGATCAAGGATACGATTCAAGCAGTTACTGGTAAATTTCAAAACAATTTTACATAGATAACATGATAAGTAATGTTTGTATAATCATGCTATAGGTATAATATAATTGATGTGAAACTGTATTAAATAATACAAACAATCAAGACGTCGAGTAGCGTTTGACGTGATTAACAATCGTGCAGGTTTACTGTGTACGATGAAAGGTATCAGGCACTTGGAGTTCCTGTTGATCCACATTTGCGAATGTTTAATGCAACATTTGGAAAGGGTAAATTATCATTTCAAAAATGTTAATTTCAATTACAAAATAAATTACTAGATATTTGAATTCATGGTTATTTTAAATTTTATTTTATTTTTTATTATGTTCAGGTAATGCTGGATACACATAAAAAATGTACTTCTTTCTATTGGAGAATAATATGGACGTCGATGGTAGTTTGTTAAACTCTTTCTCTACAATTATTGTGTGGATTAAATTTTCGTAAACCATTTAATATTTATAAAAGTTATCATAATTAATTTTCAATAATATTGAATTTATGCATTAATTTTGCCCAAGTACTTATGCATAATACATAAGGCATCAATCTTTTATTGAGACATAGAGAGTCGCAGATCTCCTATTACACTGGTTATTCATGTAGGCAAAAAAACAAAGTAAGGTCCACTAGTTGTCCATGAACATCATAAATATACATATGAGATATGGAGCAAACATTGATCCAGCACATCATTTTCAAACTAGCTGCTTCATATTATAGTTAAAAAGTTAACTTGAATATTTTGCATTAAAAATGGGTAGCAGAAGTAGTGAAAAAATAGGAGAAAAAGAAAAGAGTAAAAATGTTTCCTGTTCATCAGTACACCTGAATGCCCTGTACAATAATAGTGTGTATGTTTGTAGATAACAAAAAGAAAAGAGGAAAAGTTTCACATTGTCATGTTGCCTTGATCAGTCCTCTTTCAGATTCCACACTGCTGCTACGACTAGGACACCGGTCACCGGAGTAGAGGTCTTCGTGGCCTTTAGGCGAACATGCACCTTCTCTGCCATCGCAGTTTTCGTCCTCACTATCTGAACAAGTCTCATCTTCATCATCAACATGTGTTACTTGAGTGGGGGGTTCTTCATCTGATGAGCTACTTGGAATTTGAATCTTTACACTAGCATTGCTCTCCTTCTTCCGTCCCTCCTCATCATCCGAACTGTCACTATACTCTTCCGAGCTATAATCCGACTGTTCATTGCTCTCCTTCTTCCTCCTCCTCCTCCTCTTCTTCGTAGTACGAAGTCTCAGCCTTATTATCGGCCCTCGACAGAATAGGAGCAAGATCAGGGACGGGGGCTTGAGGAGGTGCCATAGCAAGGAAGCTAAGGGCGGCTGATATGTCACTGATCAAGGGACGTGCTATGGGCTCCTCCTGCAGGCACATGGCCGCCACTCCCACTGCTTGGTTCAAGCTAGTCATAGGGAATGCTTTCTTCAGGAGAGGGTCAGCCATATCCGGGAACTTGGACGGATCCTTGAAAAGCGGTTGTGCCTATTCAATATATATACGCCCACAGTTAGATGATGTAGAGTTATAGAATGAATGATCAAACTTACCCAGCTAACTAAGCTCTGCTCCTCTGCCGGCAGTGAGGTGTCCAAGGATTTACGGCCCGTGATGAGCTCTAGCAGCACGACACCAAAGCTGTATACATCCGACTTGACTGTCAGCTCCCCGTTTTTCTCAAACTCCGGGGCACAATATCCGTTAAACCCCGGCATCACAGACATGTGCATCTTATTGCCACCCTGCATGATCTTGGCAAGCCCATAGTCAGAGAGTTTTGGAGTCTTGGTATCTGTCAGAAGGACGTTTGAGGATCTGAGATCGCGATATATGACTGTTGGATCAGCCTTCTCATGCAAGTACTCGAGCGCTTCTGCAATACCTAATGCAATCTTCATTCTTTGAGGCCAATCTAATGGTTTCTCCCCATCAGGAAGTTCTGTAAAAACCATCTCAAGTTATTAAGGATGCAAGAGTGAAGCAGAAGTTGAAGTAGTAGTACCAAATAGATGGTTCTTCAAGGAACCGCATGGGAGGCACTCGTAGACCAATAACCTTTGCTCTCCATCAGCACAATATCCAACCATCTTGACTAGATTTTGGTGACGTAGGAGACTGAGGTTTGAGATTTCAAACACAAAGTTATTGCCTTGAGTATTCCTCCCTAGTTGCCTAACAACAACAACCTGTCCGCAGGATTGAAGTGTCCCTTTGAATACTTTCCCGAATCCTCCTTCACCCAACAGACATTCTTGACGAAAATGCTTGGTAGCCGTGGCAATTTCACGGAAGGTAAAAGATTTGACAGTGTTATCTTCAACTTCAGCTGTATTTCTGATGTCTTCTAATGGATCTTGATTGCTATTATTTACTGCAAAAACAGTAACTAAGTAAGCATAACATGTCAAGACATTAAACAATCAAGGGATGCTACATTTGGAGTATATTTTGTTATTGTCAAAAGCATTAACCGCCAAAAGAGACAACACAGTGTTGGATTTAAACAACAACGAATACCGCCAGAGATTTATATAACCACAAAAGACAAGGGGATGAAATTGGCATTGCTTAATGTCAGAAAATCCTCTCACATATATATGATAAGGAAGGAAATCCCATACCAGGAGGGGTAGTTGGTGGTGGGGTGAATTTAGGCTTAGCTACGAGGATGTCACTCTTCTTCTTCTTCTTCTTCTTCTCCTCTTCATCATATTCAACTTTCTTATGAAAACATGGGAAGCAACTCATGTCTTCGAGATCCTCACAAACTGACTCTCAAAACAGACGTTGCTTCTTTACCCAAGAAAATTAAAGGAACATCAAAATTTCAACACAGCTGCAGTCTGCAAACACACACAAATCTTCCTCCTTCCAACTTCCAAGCCCACAAAAATATATATTGCTCTTTTCTTGAATTCAAATTGTCCTTATTGTTGGACTGCGTGAAAGATTTTTCACGCAAGAAGAAAGAGGAGTGGGATAAAAAGGGTCCTCCACACCGCAGCAGAATGAAGGACCCCGAAGGAAGACGACGAGGGCCGAGGACAAAAGGTGGAAACCTGGAAGAAAAAAAATCATTTGGAGAAGAAGATAAAATTGTTGGTTTATGGGAACCAACTGCATTTGGTTGGGTGGCAAACTTTTCCTTACAATTTGCTTCTTCGCCACCGGAGAATTATTCGGAGATTTCTACCATAGAATCAATGGTCTCTCTCTTGTTTTTGTTTTCCTCATAAATACTACTCTCACCGTTCACTCCATTAGTCCACTTTCGACACGGAGATTAAGAAAGTTATTTGTTGTGTGTAAAATAGATAAAGTAGTGGAGTCCACTTGAATATATTAGAATATTATTTTAAGTTAAAAAGAGAAAGTGAACTAATGGAGTGGAACGACCCAAAAAGGAAAAGTGGACTAATGGAGTGAAACGGAGGAAGTATATATCTCTATATCTCTATTCCATTATTTTGTTTGATTATTTTTCTTCGACACCTAAACTAAGACTGGGTAGATATATGTTAAAATAGGTTCAATTAGTCCCCTTGGAATGGCAAAGTTGGTGAAGGTGGTTGGCCCGGGACCGAAAGGTCCTGGGTTCGAATCCCACTGGAAGCAACTTTGTGGAGCCTGTCACCTATGGTTAGCCTAGGGTGGTTGAACTCTCCTGTGTGGTTTGCGAGGCTTCGCACAAGGAGCGGAGTTTACCCAGTGCTTCACGAAGGTAGCGGGCTGCGGGTTCCACGTATCAAAAAAAAAAAAAGGTTCAATTAGTCCCCTTGGGATGGCAAAGTTGGTGAAGGTGGTTGGCCCGGGACCGAAAGGTCCTGAGTTTAAATCCCACTGGATGCAACTTTGTGGAGCCTGTTACCTATGGTTAGCCTAGGGTGGTTGAACTCTCATGTGTGGTTTGCGGGCTCTTGCACAAGGAGCGAGGTTTACCCGGTGCCAGAAGGTAGCGAGCTGCGGGTTCCACGTATCAAAAAAAAAAAAAAAAAAGGTTCAATTATTTTCTCTTGTTAATGGAACATTTTTCTAGGGTCTTTTTTTTCTTTTTCAAATTTGTATGGTTAATTATCGATCTCAATAAATTAAATTAAATTGATATTTAGTTTAAGATAATAATATATGTAAACAATAAATTTAATTGGCAAATGGAGTGATATATGAAAGTGGACTACAATATCTAATCGAACTGACTTATTAACAGTATTAAAATTAAACTGAAAACATGCCGAATTGATTAATTAAGATTTTTTTT
Source organism: Lavandula angustifolia (assembly GCA_028984105.1). Classification (NCBI taxonomy): domain Eukaryota; kingdom Viridiplantae; phylum Streptophyta; class Magnoliopsida; order Lamiales; family Lamiaceae; genus Lavandula; species Lavandula angustifolia. The sequence goes on along the minus strand of CM054825.1, from coordinate 609,143 downwards.
CTTCTAATTTTTAAAAATCAAAGTAATCGGTTCAATTTTGATTTTTGCGGCTAACAGACCGAACCGATTTTTATTTTAATATAATGCATAATAAATATATTTATATAATGTTATGTTAAGTAACTCCTATTTTTCTCCTTCAATTTTCCCCTATTCCTTGCAAAAAATGAAAGAATAAAAGGTTATCCCCTACATATTGGGAGAAAATTGGTTCCCTATCCTTTTTTTTCTTAATTTTTTCTTATTTATTTATTTATGAGAAGCAATCTTCTGGAATTAAACATTAGGTAACCAATCCTTTTTATTTAAGAAATTTAAATTATTTTTTTGTAATTAATGTATAATTTTAATAATATTTTTAAAAAATATATATTATTATGTTTAGTTTAATTATATAAAAATATTACATGTAAAAATAAAAAATGAAAATATTATAAAATATTATTTTTAGATGAGAAAGAGAGGAAAATCATTGAAGACAAACACTCTCTCCCTACAATGAGGAACCTTTGGAGATGGTAGAGCATTTATGTATGTATTATCCTTACTGTTTATATACATATTTATATCTCAAAACTCTCCAAAATATCGCATAATTCTTCCCAAACTGCCACTTTGCTTTTCTGAGGAATCCATATGCCTCCTCCACCGCCAGGCTTCTCCTACTTCACGCTTCACGCCGCTCCACCATGCCGACTCAACTTCCCCTACACTACGAGCATTTTCGACAAGAACCCATTAAAAATAGTTATCGACGATCTCCGACACCATCAAATCCACGAAGAATTCCTGGAAATTCAGGTATCATCACCACTGCCATCCCCATGCCACTATTTATAATCTATCTTCTGTTGAGATTGTTCCATTGAGAATTGGCTGACACATTAGGCAGTTCAGAGAGCATGTGTAATACTTTCTGTGTTCAAAAGTACTCAAAAGGAAATGGAAGCGAGTCATCAGTGCTAAGAATATCAATCTACAATTCTTAATGCTTTTCATATAGTTTATTAACCGGTATAAGAATTGTGTATGGTGAATAATTTATTCAATTTTGAGGGAAGTCAATAGAATCGGTAACTATACTAGTGAGTTGTTCTAGTACATATATGTTTTATAAGCAATCCGTGTATGTCTGCCAATCCAACTGCTGTTAATTCACTTGCAACTCTACTAAGTGAATCTGTTACATGATCTTTATTTGTTCAAGAAGATGGAATATAGTTATTGATTCCTCTGATTTCTCCAGCTTCAAAGCAGCAATCAATCCACCAAAAATTGATTTGGAAACTATTTTGTAGAATATTCTGTATTTTATACTCCAAACTTTGCATTTTCCAGAAGTTGGTTGATTGTGCTTGGTCCTTCATAAGTGAAAATTTCTTGCTGCGTGATTGTGCTTTGTTTCCTAAACATACTTATCTTGCAGTGCCATGTACTCAAAGATGGCTGAAGAGATCTGCAGTCTGCTTCTTCTGATAACAACATGGGCCTATCCGGTGAGGCTCAACTCAGCTGCTTCCACATTGTGTTTAGGGCGCCCATACGGGAAGACCTTGTTCATCATCCCATTTACAGGATGTAGTTTCACTCTTCACTTGTCATCTAACGGCGGCGCAGTAGCCCAAGAGTATGTTTTTGGCGTTCAGTCATGCATCTTGGATATTTTCCTTGTTTTGCATGCATTTCTGATAGATTTAAGATGCAAATCTTAGTATCTTGTTTGTAGACTGTTATTTTTTTTAAATTTTTTTGTTCTTTTTCTTTCCTTTTTCTTATTTCCAATGTATTTTGTATTTTGAATGAATTTTTATTAAACAAAACCAACCATTCTCTATAAATTCTATATTGCATTTTGTTATATAGTTTGTATTATAACAAATCATCAGTGCAATGATTCAGAATTGAAGTAAGCGTGTCTGTTTATTTAGTAATTTTTTCTTGAAATTAAAGAATTGATATTACACTAGTGTATTGATTTATTGAACGAATTAATTAAGTAAAATATGTTATATAATATTGTATCTCATCAATTAATTAAGTTAATATTAAATTATATGCTTTTAAATTTATGGTAACATGCTTGTCTTCCTGCCACACACAAACACGAGTTCACCGTAACAATATTTGACATGTTGGAGTACGAAAACACTAATGATTGGCACTACAAAATGAGTAGGGACTTTTAAATAGGCAGTAAAATATCGTCGAATTTATAAAGTTTATATACTTTACATATGTATTTTATTTTACATAGCGTTAAAATAATGGAATTAACATTAAATTCATTATAATGTACTTACACTTCTTCTTTTGTCCTAATCTAAAATAAAATACTTAAGGCACCAATTTAAACACGGACATCATGATCAGAACATCGTGCACAACCGATTATGTGATGTGCTATTAGATTCTTATGTGTTGTGATGTTCCATATTAATATTACCCTTTATTTACTATATTTAAATTAAAATTAGCTTTATATTAATGAAATAAACAATATTCTGAAAATAGTGCATGTATAGAGCCTTCGGCCTTTTGCAAACTTTCCCCACATACATTACTTATTAAATCTAGCATTACCGACAACATGTAGTATAATTGACATTTCCATTTCTGCATAAGTGAGTAATCTAGAGTTGATCTAGTGTTCGATTCTGTTGGAAATTTGGTTTTGACTAATTAATATTTTAGTCTAACCATGATTAAATTATTGTGACCACGTTCGTATTCTCAAAACCGAATTTCGGTGAGTGAGAAATGTACGTTTTAAGTTGGTCACGTTTGGGGGCATTTTCGTAACTGGATGCAATTACTGCCAGACTACCTGACCCAGTACTTGGATCGTATCTGGGCAAGTAGACTCGTGTGGATGTTGAGTGCTTTGCCGCAAGTTGTTGGCAGTTCAAAGGTCTTGATGACCTAGAAGCATCCAATGGAGAACTTGAAAGGTCTCAAGTGATGGCTCTTAATGAGTAAGTAGTGGAGTGGATCTTTAATGCCTTTAATCCCTTGACATGGTGGATTTTGCTATATAAATATAGATGCATCTTACAAGCATATTATAGGTCACAACAACACACATACACAACATAACATACATACGAGCATCTATAGTGTAGTTCGGTGTCTGCCCAGTTCGTGCCTTGGTTCAGTTCGCCGGAGCCTTTCCAGTTTGCGGTGCTGCTACCGGGAAGGAGGAAAGTCGTTTTATCTTTGGGGACGGATGTGTCAATCCGTGAGCACTAGCCGGGGCACATCTGTCTTGCGAAAAGAGGAAACTCGACTCGACTTTGTATGCGTTCGGTTTGTCTTTTGATACTCGGGAGAATCATCAACCCGGACGTTATGCCCAGAAGACCAGATAGTGGTTTGCCCTGTTGGATACAAAATCGGTTGTAATCTAGTATCTCAATTTCTACTGTATTTCAATTACTTGTTATTATTTTGTACGCATTTCCAAGGTTATCGGCTATATTATAACCAACAGTCGCAAGACAATATTCTGACCTACTATAGCTTTGGAAATGGCGTCCAACACTGGTTCAACCTCCAACAACCAATCTGGTGTATTACCGGGTTCTGCCCAAGCTGAAAAACCATTCTTGTTCATTGGTCTTGACTTCAGGACTTGGCAATTGAAGATGATGTTCTACCTGACTACTCTTGGCCTGGCGAAAAATGTCAAAGAGCAGGCTCCAGTCATTGCTGCTGATGAGAAGGATGAGAACAAGAAGAATGCATATGAACAATGGCGTCATGAAGACTTCCTGTGCAAGAATTATATCTTGAACAGTCTGGAAGATGCCCTGTATTTTGTCTATGCAGATACAAACAACTCCAAGGATCTGTGGGAACTTCTTGAAAAGAAGTACAAAACTGAAGACGCTGGAACAAAGAAATTTGTTGTGGCCAGGTATCTGGCTTACCAGATGCAAGATGGTCGTTCTGTCATGGAACAAGTGCAAGAGTTTCAACTCGTTGTGCACTCTGTTCATGCAGAAGGGATGAATATTCCCAATGCCTTCACTGTTGCGTCAGTGATAGAGAAGTTGCCTCCTTCATGGAAGGACTTCAAGAGTTATCTGAAGCATAAGCAGAAGGAAATGATTCTTGAGGATCTAATTGTCAAACTCAGGATTGAGAAAGACAACAGAAAAGCCGATCCAAGACCGAGGGTCTCGATCGATGAAAAGGCTAACTTGCTGGAACGTAGTGGTCCAAGCAAGAGAAAGCGCCCTGGCCAGTCTGCCAAAGGCAAGAAGGCTCTGAAAGGGAAGTTTAATGGGGAGTGCTACAACTGTGGCAAGCATGACCACATGGAAAGCCAATGCAGAAAGCCCAAGAAGAAGAAAGCTCCCCAACATGCTCATGTTGCTGAACATGATGAGTTGAATAATGATGATCTGGCCTGTGTTGTGTCATTAATAAATCATGTTGAAACCCCTAAAGAGTGGTTCGTAGACACAGGTGCTACCTGTCACGTCTGCCTGGACAAGGGTGCGTTCTCTGTCTACAATGTTGTTGAAGGGAGAAAGTTGCATATGGGCAATTAGGCTTCATCTGAAGTGGCTGGAATCGGAACTGTGGTTCTGAAGTTATCCTCTGGGAAGGAGCTAACGCTGAAGGATGTGCTGCATGTCCCAGACATCCCCAAGAATTTAGTCTCGGGCTATCTTCTTGTAAAGAATGGTTTTAAGCTTGTCTTTGAGTCTGATAAGTTTATACTTACCAAGTCTGGAAAGTTCCTAGGCAGAGGTTATGTTGCTGATGGACTTTTCAAAATGAATGTAATGGCTGTGCGCCGAGCACATATGAATAAGAATGTTTCTACTTCTTTTTATTTGGTTGAGTGCTCTGATCTATGTCATGTTAGATTGGGACACGTGAATCTAAATGCTATAAAACGATTAGTAAACTTGGATTTACTAAAGTTGAAAGAGGTAGACACACGTAAGAAGTGTGAAATCTGTGTTGAGACCAAACTGGCCAAGTTGCCATTTCACTCTGTTGAAAGAAGCACAGAACCTCTAGAGTTGATCCACACAGATGTGTGTGATTTGAAATTTGTGCAAACTAGAAGTGGGAAAAAGTATTTCATTACTTTTATCGATGACTGCACAAAGTAATGTTATCTTTACCTCATAAGGAGTAAAGACGAAGCTATTGAAGTGTTTAAGAAATTCAAAGCTGAGGCTGAAAATCAGCTAAGTACCCGAATTAAAGCAATTCGAAGTGATCGAGGTGGTGAATATGTAGCGCCGTTTGAGGAGCTATGTGCCCAGGCAGGCATAATACATCAAACGACGGCTCCATACTCGCCTCAATCAAACGGTATTGCTGAACGCAAGAACCATACTCTGAAAGAGATGATGAACGCTATGTTGATAAGTTCGAGTCCGCCTTGAGAACATGTGGGGGAAGGCTGTCTTGACTGCTAACTATATTCTGAACAAAATTTCACTTAAGGGTAAGGATGTGACCCCTTATGAATTGTGGAAAGGACGTAAACCGTCATATAAATACCTCAAAGTGTGGGGGTGTCTGGCCAAGGTGAAGTGCCTTGTCCAAGACAAGTTAAGATCGGTCCCAGAACGATTGACTGTATCTTTATAGGATATGCACTTAATAGTAGTGCTTATCGCTTCCTAATTCATAAGTTGGAGATACCCGATGTGAATGTAGGAATGACGATAGAGTCAAGGAATACAATATTCTTTGAAAATGTTTATCCATACAAGAGCCCGGATAGGGCAGAAGGAAGTTCTGGGAAGAGAACTCATGATGATGCTACTAGTTCTCATCGGGCAGATGATGTTGAACTAAGACGTAGCAAGAGAGCTAGAACGGCTAAGATGTTTGGGCCAGATTTCATCACCTATATGTTAGATGATGAACCAAAGTCTATAGCGAAGCTCTGTCCCGGCCGACGCTGCGTTACGGAAGGAAGCTATCAATAGTGAGATTGACTCCATCATGCAGAATCATACATGGGAGTTAACTGATCTCCCAAGAGGTTATAAGCCCTTAGGATGCAAGTGGATCCTTAAAAGAAAGTTCAAAGCTGATGGTACTATTGATAAGTACGAAGCTCGTCTAGTAGCCAAGGGCTTTAGGCAAAGAGAGGAAGATGACTTCTTCGATACCTACTCACTGTGACTAGGATCACGTCTATTCGAGTGCTTCTCTCGATTCTTTGCGTTGCACAATCTTGAGATCCATCAAATGGATGTGAAGACTGCCTTCCTAAATGGTGAGCTAGAGGAAGAGATTTATATGGACCAACCCGAAGGGTTTGTGGCACCTGGGCAGGAGAGCAAGGTGTGCAGACTGGTTCGATCGTTGTATGGTCTAAAATAAGCGCCAAAACAATGGCATGTGAAGTTTGATAACACGATGTTATCAAATGGTTTCAAAATCAATGAGTGTGACAAGTGTGTGTACGTTAAAGGCACCGCCGATGCATTTGTCATAGTACGCCTTTATGTAGACGATATGCGATAATGGGCGTAGTCGTCAACTCATTGTTGATACGAAACATATGTTGAAGAGAAACTTCGACATGAAAGATATGGGTTTAGCTGATGTGATTCTTGGAATCAAAGTTGTGCAGAAAGCTGATGGAATTGTCTTGACACAATCTCATTACATTGAGAAGGTGCTCAAGAAGTTCAATGCCTATGATGAGATGCCAGCTAAAACGCCATTAGAGCTCAATGTGCATCTGTGCAGGCACAGAGGTGAACATGTTGCACAAGAGGAGTATGCGAAGATCATTGGATGCTTGATGTACATTAGTAACTGTACGCGTCCTGATCTTTCCTGCCCAGTTAACAAGTTGAGCAGGTACACGAGCAACCCAAGCAGAGAACATTGGACTGCTCTAGTACGAGTGTTGAGATATTTAAAGTATACTCTCAACTTGGGGCTGAGATACACTAGATATCCACCTGTGCTGGAAGGGTACAGTGATGCAAACTGGATATCGGATACGAAAGACTCATTCTCAACTAGTGGTTATGTTTTCACTATTGGGGGTGGAGCAGTGTCGTGGAAGTCCACGAAGCAAACGTGTATAGCCCGGTCCACCATGGAATCTGAGCTTATAGCTCTGGACAAAGCTGGTGAAGAAGCTGAGTAGCTTCCTCACTTTCTTGAGGATATTCCATGTTGGCAGAAGCCAGTGTCTCTTTGTCATGATTAAGCTGCGACGATCAAGTGCTATTATGTGGCGGGACCTGAGTGACATGTACAATGGTAAGTCGAGACACATACGTCGTCGACATAATACCATAAGACATTTGATCTCAAGTGGGATTATCTCTGTTTGTTATGTCAAGTCAGAGGATAATCTAGCGGATCCGCTAACCAAAGGGTTAAATAGAGATCGAATGAATAACTTGCTAGAGGGAATGGGATTAAAAATCCACAACTAGAACAATTATAGTGGTAACCCAACCATGATGACTGGAGATCCCACAAACTTGGTTCAACGGGACAACTAAGCTATAAGAGTTCGCAGAGCAACACTTGGAAGATTATATCTTCACCCATTCCTTTGGAAGGCAAGTTAAGTGTTGAAACCTGTCAATGTGGTGAGGTTAAGTCTTATGACTTTTAATGATTCCTGGGAAGATAAGTATGGCAGGATACTTGGAAAGGAATCACCTATATAAGTGAGAAGTGTGGCCGCTTCACAGAGGGCACTTATGAATCCAAAGATGTGTCCAAGGCCGAAATGGATACAAACGTGAGAACGAACAAGGTTGAGATAGTATTGTGTTGATACTATTGTCTTGGTGCACACTAAGGAGGAATAGTTCAAGGCATCATGTCCACTAGTCCGCCGGTGTACCCGATAGTTTTGACAAGGGAAGGTTCAAAGCCAAAAGCTACCTATCCTGCTGCAATGCTATTTCTTTCGAATTGGGCATTTAGTTTGCATACATGCATGCACAATTTCCACTCATGTGGGGGATTGTTGGAAATTTGGTTTTGACTAATTAATATTTTAATCTAACCATGATTAAATTATTGCGACCACGTTCGTATTCTCAAAACCAAATTTCGGTGAGTGAGAAATGTGCATTTTAAGTTGGTCACGTTTGGGGGCATTTTCGTAACTGGATGCAATTACTGCCAGACTATCTGACCCAGTACTTGGATCGTGTGCGGGCAAGTAGACTCGTGTGACTGTTGAGTCGCCTGCAAGTTGTTGGCAGTTCAAAGGTCTTGATGACCTAGAAGCATCCAATGGAGAACTTGAAAGGTCTCAAGTGATGGCTCTTAATGAGCAAGTAGTGGAGTGGATCTTTAATGCCTTTAATCCCTTGACATGGTGGATTTTGCTATATAAATATAGATGCATTTTACAAGCATATTATAGGTTACAACAACACACATACACAACATAACATACATACGAGCATCTATAGTATAGTTCGGTGTCTGCCCAGTTCGTGCCTTGGTTCAGTTCGCCGGAGCCTTTCCAGTTTGCGGTGTTGCTACCGGGAAGGAGGAAAGTCGTTTTATCTTTGGGGACAGATTGCCAATCCGTGAGCACTAGCCGGGGCAATACTGTCTTGCGGAAAGAGGAAACTCGACTCGACTTTGTCTGTTCAGTTTATCATTTCATACTCAAGAGAATCATCAACCCGGACGTTCTGCCCAGAAGACCAGGTAGTGGTTTGCCCTGTTGGATACAAAATCGGTTGTAATCTAGTATCTCAATTTCTACTGTATTTCAATTACTTGTTATTATTTTGTACGCATTTCCAAGGTTATCGGCTATATTATAACCAACAGATTCTTGTTAGAATCGATTTAAATTAATAATATACATTAGATTTACCATTATCTAATTAATTATTTAAACCTAAAACAAGAAATGTATGCATTATTTAATTATTTGATTTATACATTGGTAAGTGTACGTTATAAGTTTACATTCCGATTTCTAAGACATGATTTTTTAATGCCGTGAATTATAAACAAAATTATTGTTTGCTTATGTTAACTGTTTAGTTATTGGTTAACCGTATAAGCGGTTAATGGTTATTCTTTTTAATTTTTATAGTTAACTAAACTGATTAAAAATCGTACTAACAATTTTTTCTATGAGTTAGATAAACGGTTAACCAAATTGTGCTCATCCCATCAATGTCGCCCCTCATAATATTTAAGATACTTTAGTTTGCTTAGTCAATTTTATATAAAATGTAAAGTGAATTGAATGAAATATGTCCCATTCCAAATTCTAAAATAATTAAGCAGAGTTTGTACACTTAAAATCGCGACACATCAGTGTGTGTGGTCGACATAAAAGGTATAGAGTAGTCAGGGGCGGAGGGAGAGGGTGGGCAACAGGAGCAGGGGCAGTGTCGCTTTCATCTTTTATAATCTATTGTCTCATTTTTTTTCCTTGTTCTTCTCTAGTCTCCTATGTTGCACGGACACTCCGAAAAAGTCCGCCGTACAGTGTCGGACACGTGTCGGACATGGACACGCTCGAACACGCGCCTGACACGTGTCGGACACGGGAAAAACGTGTCCACAAAATTTAAAAAAATAAAAAATTTTGGACACTTCCCGGACATGGGAATTTATGTGTCCGACTCTTCCCGGACACGGATACAGCAAAAAAAAATTAGACTTTTAACAGGTCAATAAACTAACAGTTTTAAGTTGAATGATGATGTTGGGATTTTAGAGATTGCAAATCTCACCCTTGATGAATCGGAAGTGGAAAAGAATTTGTTGGATGAAGTACCCTACACTGATTCATAGAACTTGAAATATTAGACTTTTTATTTTGATTATTATGACTTATTATGACTTTTAAGACTAATGTTTATTGTTGTTATCTACTTATCTTAGTATTTCACATTTTTATGCTGTGATTATGACTTATGAGTTACGACTTATGTGCTTTGAGTTGATCATTTGAACAATGAGTTTGATATTGAAAAGTTGACTTAATCATTTTTAAATTTATATATATATATATATATATATATATATATATATATATAAGAGGGATAAAAAGAGAACACCCTCTTATTGAGAGAAAGGAGAACCATATCCATCCATCTATTTTCGTGATGTGTGGCTCGGATTGAAGGAGAAAAAAAAAGATTTTTTTACTTAAAAAACTTTCATTAAGGGTATGAAAGTAATTTTGGGTAAGTTCAGTAATTGATTTCCCCTTCTTATTCCGTGAATTTATGTATTCTGATTGCGTGAATTCTTTATTTGTGATGCCGGAAATTCGTGATATCCCTCATTATTCCTTAATTTTGATACTGATGTTTTTTAGGGTTTTTTGATTTTGTTGTTATATTTGTGTTTTGATGCAATTTAGGGTTTCTGAATAGTAATTTATTGATATCTCAGTCTAATTTGTATTATTTGAAGCATAATTTGATTCGGTTTTCCTTTCTTTGGAAGATGGCGATAATGAGGTCGAAAGAAGTTTTGACGATTGTTTTATCCAAAAAACGTCTATGTTGTATAGCCCCGTGTGTCCTGTAGAGTTAACACCATTTGTTAATTTCCAATCTTTCAAATAATGCTTTGTAGTCCATAGTTTTTGTCTTCGGCTTTGTTCTTCTTAACAAGGCTGATGGGAACAGTGGTGGATCAATTGGCTCAATTGGCTTTGTGTCTCCTCTTCTGACTGTTTAGCCTCAGGTACATTGCTTTCCTTCCATTTTGGTGGGGGTAAGTCCCGTCCACTCCTCAAAGTTACTGCACTGGCATTCTCCTATCTTGGGTTGATATGTACCTGAGCAGGAATGACTCATTGGTCTCCTTTTATGTCCCTCAGAGAGTTGGCCAATTGTTCCAATTGTTTGGATAGGGCACTAATACTAGCCTTCTGCTCATTTTGGGAGTTTTGGGACTCATTCCATAGCTCTTCATTTGTTATGTACGACCTTTGAGGAGCATTCTGGTTCTGGGAAGTACCTCCTCTGTGGTGTGGTGGTTTGTATAGTTGAGTTTGGTTGGGTGGTAATTGGTTTTGAGGCTGGGCAGGAGGTAATTGGGCTTGTTGTTGTTGAGGTTGTTGGTAGGGTTGTGACTGGAAAGAAGAAGATGGTGGTTGATTTTGATAAGCTGGAGGTGGTGATTTATAACGTTGTGGTGGTTGTTGATAGAATGGTTGATTCGGAGGAGGTGCAGTTTGGTGATTTTGTTGATAATTTTGTTGCTGATATTCTGGTTGCGGTGGTGGATGATATCTTTGTTTTGTCTGTTGTGGTGGTCTCCAGGTTGTCTCCAGCGGAGGTTAGGGTGATCTCTGTTCTTCATGAAATGATATCCCCCCACTGCATTGGCATCTTCGTACTCTACCACTCACATGGTGCACCTTATGGAGGAGTGGCCTAGCTCACCACAAGCACCACAAGTCACTTCTATAGGTTCAGCTATGGTTGACTTGTTTACTACTTGGTTCGACATTCTCTCTATCTTCTCCATTCTGTCCTCATTCCGCCTTTCATAGTCTGAGGAGGTTGCTTGGGCAAACTTCCTCACATTCTTTGCATTTTCTCTATCGTACTCTTTTGTGGAGTCCACTGATATACTTTCTAGCCTCACTAACCTTGAAGTGAGTGAATCCTCCTCCACTTCCAGAGTTCACCAAGTCTTTGTACTTCATGGTTAGTCCTTGGTAGAAGAATTGAAATAACTCTCCATCTCTGTACTTATAGTTTGGGCAGTCTTCCACCAATCTGCTGAAGCACTCCCAATATTCACTCAAGGATTCATCACCTTCTTGTTGGATGCCTGAGATCTCCTTTCTCAAGGCACTTGTCTTCGTTACTGGAAAGTAGTATTCTGAAAAGGTGGTCTCCATCTGTGGCCAATCAGCAATGGTGTCTGTGCGCAAACTCGAGTACCAAGTGTTTGCACGATCACTTAAGGCATAAGGAAATGCCATCAGCTTCACTTCATCTTCAGACTATTGGCAGATCCTCTTTTGTAACCTGCATATCTTCTCAAACTCGTTCAAAAATGAGAAAGGATTCTCATTTTTCTTTCCGTAGAATTTGGGCAGAGCATTTAGTACTACTGCCTTGAGCTCCACTGGGTTCTCTCCATATGTAGCAATCTGCACAGGGTTTCTCCTCTTCCTCGCAGTGTGCTCATTGACTTCAAGGACTTACTATCTTCCTCGTCCATATCTGTTGCTTGTTCGGATTCTGTTTTGGACTCCGAGTCAGATGCTTCCTTGTCAGATTGTTCGTTGTCCTGGTCAGAGAAGTACTCTTGTTCTCCTTGGTTATTGGCTTCAGTACCAGCTTCACTTGGTGCTCTTGTAAGGGTAGTTTCTTCGCCTTGCGACTCCAGTTGGAATTGTTGCCTGTGGTGTCGTGTCTCCTTTCGGTTTCTCCTGGTTGTCTTCTTTATTTCGGGATCGTACCAGAAATTAGGATTGACAAAACCGCTCATAAACACCTGGAAGAGATACTATGGACAATAACAAACTGGTCAATAGAAAAAGTAACTTAAATCTTAAAAATGCCGCTCCCCAGCAATGGTGCCAATTTGATCGACACACGATTCTGTAGCTGTTAGAACCGTGCGTACCGAATAAATTTATAAGTAAGAACACATGCACAGAAACTATACTGGACAAGTACAGTGACAAGCAAGAGGTCGATCCTCAGGGAGCGGGTGATTAAGCAACTAATTCTACTGACCAAAAGGGTTTGGCTAGTAGCCACCATAAAGTTTGGGTGTTCTAAAACTAGGCATAAAGATAACATAAAATAATCAACAAGAAAATAACAAGTTATAAAAGCAATCCAGCCAAGGTAATTCCACACCACCCCCTATCCGATCTTAGATTACTATGTGAATCAGTTTTAGTTAAGGTTATCTGGCCAGGACGTTGTGTTGAGCACAGGGGCCTCAATTCCTTCTATTAAGATGGCACTGACATGTTGAGCATAGAAACAATCCCCTACCCAGGTGACTACCCTACCTTGTTTAGCAATGAGCAGGGAGGCACTAAGGAGCATTAAGAACAGAGGAGCCAGATCAAGGCATCTACCGATGTTGAGCATTCAAATCAAAAAATCCAGCTAGTCTACGCCTGCCCAGAAAGATGATTACCTACCTAGATTGATCAGGTCTACGAAGTTCTCAACTACCTCAAATACAGTTCGACTAAAACCTTCACCAAACTAATTATCAAGCACGTTCTCACATCTCACTGGTTCTTAGGGATGGTGCCTCATTACCTCGGCCAAATCTGAGGAATTAGCTACACATATTGACTAAAGACATGAAACTAAGCATGTAGAAGTAAAACATGAAACATATCTGGAATTTAAAGTTGGAACATTAAATTTTCTTAAAGCGGTAATAATTTAGCATGAACTTTTGACTAAAAACATCAAGAGGCAAAATGGTATGAAATCGAAAGCATTGAGATCTAAAAGCATGATAAGGACAGAAAGCATGGAATAAATAAAGGAACTACTTATAAACAGTAGAGAGACTTAATAACAAACATGAAGGAGTAAATGCAAACATTAAAGACTGAATTAAGAGATGAAATAAAAGCTAACCGATATCATAAACAAAAGGAAGTCTTCTCCTCTGGAGAGCTTCGAACTATTCTAGGCAGAAGATTATAGAGTATTTTTAAGCTACAACAATGGTGGAATTTTAGAGTAATTTCAGAGGGAGAGGAACGAGCTACAACTACTGAAAATGTAAGTATGAAAGTTATTTTCTTTTATCAGCCTCTTTCCCTCTCTTTTAGCTTTCACAAAATATTTGGATCTGGTAGGTGGGAGAACACTGTTCCCGGGCATGGCTTCTTGGTCAAAGTCGAGGCTATGTTGTAGCTCCTAGCCACCTACTTCCCGTCATAACTTTGATGAGAATGTTGTGGGCCGGGTTAGTGGGCCCTGCTTCAACATTTTTCTTCTCAATTCAAGCCCAATGGATTCTGCACGGATTCTGGCCTGTTTTCAGGCTATTTCTCCGGCATTCTGGGCAGTTCCATTAATCTCGGCCCAAAGACTTCTATATACAACAGCATCATCCTTTCTCCCTTTTTCTCCCAATCTAGGCTAATTATCTGCAATTATACAATACAAAACACACAAATTAAAAGGACAAATGAGCTACAAATCTAGGCTCATCACTGCCACAACGTAAGTTAATTGTGAATTTTTTTGTCTGCGCGAAGAATCGAGGGTGGTAGTCTTCATCTTACGGAAAAAGAATACCTAAATTAGTGTGAGGAAAAAGAATCCTTGAAAATAACTATATTTTCCCCATTTTTGGATTCTTATACTTCCCACAATTTATTAAATTTAAACAAAACACGTTATTTTAAATTTTTGGAATTAAAATAGTTTCCAAGTTCACCAAATACCGAAAATTGATAATCTAGAATAAGATTACTTTTCCAAAGCAGAATCGGTATAAACCAAACGAGCTTTATGAAAATCAAAATTTAACAGTCAAATTAAGTTTGTTGGATTACTTTTCCAGAGCAGAATCAGTATATGTAATATGACTATTTATTGGATTTAACAATCAAATTAAGTTTGTATATGGTAACAGATAAAATCGTATTTTAAGCCGATTCCAAAATTTATTTATTTGGAATCAATCTTTAGGGATCATGTTCAAGCGTTATAATTTAATGATTATCATTAATATATGCCATAGTCATCCTAAAACACAAAAATCGCGAAGACATCCTTAAAGACAAAACAGTCATAGTCAAAGGGCATAAAATTGACATCAACTATATTCATTTGATTGCAGGGGTGGAGCCCGAGAAACATAATGAGTGTCAATAAAATACAAAATCATCAAATAATAATATGTTATTAGACATTTTAAAACTGTGACAGATGCTTTTTATAGAATTAAAATCTTAGAATCATAACTCAAAAATAATTATTATCTTTTAAGGCAAAAATATAAATCGTGTGCTTCTGTTTTGTCGTTGAAAAATATTCATGTCATTCTAACTATGAATACCCTCCACCCCACCTCACCCCTAACTATTTGGAATCAATCTTCACATATCTTTAAGATTGGTAAAATCTCACAAACTAAATAAAACTTAAAATTTTAAACGAATTTACCTCTTTCCAACAAAAATCTTCACAGATCTTTAGTAATCTCAAGTAGTTCAATCTCACAAACTAAATAAAACTTAAAATTTTAAACGAATTTACCTCTTTCCAACAAAAATCTTCCCAGATCTTTAGTAATCTCAAGTAGTTCTTCCGTCGAGATCTATGGTGGTGAGCGTGTGTAAGAATTTGGATTAAAGATTTCAATTTGAAAAATCTTCTATGGTGGCCAGCGTGCATTTGGGATTTAATAAGATTTCAGTTTGAAGAATCTATGGTGGCTAGCATGTAGGAATTTGGTATTAATAAGATTTCAATTTGAAGAATGTGGTAGTGAATTTGTGAGTGTTTCAGAAAGCAGTGAGGAGATGATTTGTGA
Organism: Lavandula angustifolia; assembly: GCA_028984105.1. Taxonomy (NCBI): domain Eukaryota; kingdom Viridiplantae; phylum Streptophyta; class Magnoliopsida; order Lamiales; family Lamiaceae; genus Lavandula; species Lavandula angustifolia. Next base: position 593,657 of record CM054825.1, on the reverse strand, counting down.
GCATGAGACTTTGTGAGAGAAGATGAATAGGACGTGAGAAAAATCATTTTCAGCTTGTTATTTTGACATCCGATTCACTTAAGTCTATTATTTTGTTTGAGTTCAATTTTAGTCCGTTATTTATTTTTAGTCCGTTTAAAAAAATTGGTCAAATTTGTCAAATTTTAATCCGCTGGATTAATTAAGAAAAAGAATATATTTTTTAATATTGGAATATATTTGTGATATTAAATTTCATTCAATATACTATAAATATCTAGTTTTAATCCATTATGTTTAAAAATCCAAAAATGAGATTGATTATTTTTCTTAATAGTTATTATTTTTAAAATTTTATTAATTATCCAAGTCTATCTTTGGGCCAAATTTTCTTAAATTGTTCGACAAACAACATAAGCAAAATAAAGAATTCGGTCAGGAGATAAATCCGGATAATTAAGAAAATTATAAAAATAATAAGTATTAAAAAAATAATCAAACTCATTTTAGGTTTTTTTAAACATAATGGATTAAAATTAGACATTTATAAATATAGAAGACGAAAACTGATATTACAAATATGTTCTTATATTAAAATTATAATTTTTTTAGAAACTTATATATTAACCCAACGGACCAAAATTAGACAAATTTGATCAATTTTGTAAAAAGAACTAATAATGGACAATTTATTTAATTAACGGACGAAAATTGAACTCGTCCAAAATAACGAGCCAAAGTGAGTCGACATTCAAGATAATGGTCAAAAATGATATTTTCCTATTGGACGTGATAAGAGAAGTTGTTGTTATTTTGGAATAATTGTTTTTAAATATATTAATAGAGTTTTTAAAATTTTTTTGGACATGTCATCACACAGAGCAAATATTTTGTGCCCACAGCGCTTGAGAATTAATAATATAGGTTAACAATAAATAAACACTCACTGAAATAAAACATCAATTATGAGAAGCAATACAACATCAAATATGAAAACACAACAACGATTACTTTCGTTTGGGCTGATTTGGGCCCAAAAACAAGCAAGCCAATGATTTGGGCCTCAAGCCGACGAATCCATAGCCATGACACTGCTAAGGTTCATGGGATAAACATAAGCCTTGGAACCAGTCAAGATTTGTTGAACTATCAATCGATTTGCCTTTTCAGTTGGATGGAATGGATCCCAAAACACATATGAATCCCTATTTGAACACAAATTCGATAACGGTGTGCATAGGCCCAGCCCATTATATGGGCCCTGCCCACAGCAAGCTTCCTTTGAGGTCTTGAATCCTGTCATAAACTCAATTTCAGTCACGTAACTAAATTGCTACGTCAGACTAGACGATAATTCATGAATTCACAGTTGGATTCACTTATACATCCGATTATTCTACAGTCAAAGGCGAATCCATAATATAAAATTTTAATAATAATAATAATAATAATAATAATTCTTGGTATACTCTATATAAGAAGTACTCCCTAAGTCCCACCCGACTTGGCTTCTTTCCTCTTTTTCATTGTCCCACTTGACTTGGCCACTAACTAAAATAATACTCTAATAAATTCTAATGGGTCCCATCACTTTATACCACTTTACACACAACTACTCATTATTCTTAATAACCGTGCCCAAACCTATTAAGCCATGTCGGGCGGGACGGAGGGAGTATATTATAGGATGACTAGGGAGAAAGATAATTACCAAAATGTCGAGGATTGGAGATGAAATCCATGTGCATTTGATTAGTGTTGGCTGCAATAAAAACGTCTCTGCCGTACTCATTGTTGAGTTGTCTAAGCATTTGAACGAGTTGAGGGTTGAAAAGTGATGCAGCCTTCTGCAGTTCCTGCGCGCATTCGCCTCTCCTACTATGTTGCGCCAGTTCCGCCGGGACGCAACCCAACGGCCCGGTTCCGGTCACCAGAACCCGACGCGGCCCGAGTTTGTAGAGTCTCTGCAACGTTATTAGTTTTATTCAACAACTTATACACGATTACGAATATCTCAAATATATATGAAATTGATTTTTACCTGCAGAACTTTTTTGTATTCGGAGATGACAAAGGGAACGTATTTTTGGAGGGAGTATTGTTGAGATCTTGCTGAGTAAGGGACCAAATAATAATTATTGACAAAATCATTTCCCCCCAAAGTAATAAGAACAAGTGATTCTTTCACAAGTCTATGGCCTCTCTCTTTGCCAATTAGTCCCTTCACTCTTTGCTGGTATTCCTTGAAGTAATCCAGTTGTTGGTATATCCTAATTATGTTAACCTGGAAGACATAACAAATATCTAAAATATTTCAGAACTGAAACATGTTAAACCAGAAGAATTAAGAATTAGGCGGTTGAAATTAAACTTATCCTAACTTTAGACGTGAATAGTAATTATAAAAAATACAAGAAAAATCTATATAAATCATGCAATTTGGGGTGCCCCACGCCACTAAATCCTTGACTTAGAACACAATGACAACATCCAATAATACTAATTAATTTATATAGTAAATAAGAAATAACTTACAAATTGATACCCAGTATCATTAAGTACTCCAACACCAGCAGAAGCAAAGTTGGCACCAATTAGTAGTTTCCTCCCTCTAAGCTCGGGGCTCAAATACGGCAATGTAGGTTGCCAACCAAAATTTTTACCTATTTTAATCATATTGTAAAAATAATTATAAATTGTAATAATAAACATAATCTAATAATTTACAATAAAAAGTGAACACGTAATTAATATAAAAATATATACTAATTAAATCAGGGATGTTGAGGCCGTTGGAGAAACGGCCGGTAGGGCGGTGCGATGGGTAGTCGATCCCATAGGGCGGTGAATCTGCCCTAGCAGTGGTGGCCAAGTAGTTGTTGTTGCCGTTGTCGACCAATGAGTCTCCGAACACAAAAAACGCCTTAGCTTCGGCTTGGACCCTCGAGTCTTTGAGTATCAAGCTCAACAAAAATATAGCTAAGCAACTTGAAAAATCTGCTAAGTTCTTCATTTTTTTTGTATGCGGCAAAAGTACCAACAAGTTTGATACTATCACAATAGGATATACTTGTGTTGAATTATGCTTGGAACATTTAGAGACCTCTCTATATATATGTGTATGTGTACGTACAATTATATGTAAGAAAATGTTATGTTTCCTACCAAGAATTGTGTCTAAAAAACCCTAGGAAAAAAATTCAAGAATTAGGGTTGATGAGTAGGGATTCAATCCTTTGGTGCTTGTGGTCAAACTTGAGGCTTGGTAGGTTTCAATGATTCAGTTGATCATTATTTTTAGCAAACATTAATAACAAAATAATCATTTATCTTTATTTCATTATTTTTTTTCAAATTGGAATCATGATTGCTAATAATTAATTGAATTTGTGAAGAGATGTTTGGTAGAATTTTAACTCTAGATTCCGCTCTGACGAAAAAAGGTGTACACCGATCACACCACCTAGTTACGTTGTTCTCGAAGGAACAAATCTACACATTATAAGTAAATAGACACGAAACTATGGATAATTAGATCTTACCATAATTGTTGCTACGTTTTTATTTTAACGAGTTATTACCTACTCTCTCGATCTCACTATTAATAACTCAAAACTGTTGAGCACGAAAATTAAGAATAATATATTTTTAGTGTAAAGTAATGTGACCAACTAGGTTATTTTAGAATTTATTTTTAATATAGTCACTTTTAATAGGATGCTAAAAAAAGAATATGAATTACATTTTAAAGTGAAAAAGAAATACTTTTAACCAAACAATATATTATATTGCGTAAATTAATTAAATTCTTTACCGAAAACTTGTTTAGTAATTAGTGAATGTATTTTATGTTATTGTGAGAGTAAAGTACAGTACTCAATTCAATATTCTTTGTATTGAGCAGTACAATCTCATAACACTAGCGCTAACATAAATAGGTCTGCTATAATTAGTGGCTCAACCACTTAACTGCCCGCGACGTTGAATTTATATGCCACTTAGCTCTAAGATTTACAATCACAACATTTTCAACTATTTATTTTAGCAAATTGGATTTATTTTTTATTTTTAGTTATTTTCTCCGTCAACTTTAGTCCAATTGGTCATTCGTCAACTTTTTCATTAGTTATCGGTTAGTCAATGAAATTATGAAAATAATACTAAAATAACAGAAGAGTATTTTCAGGAAAAAATATTTGCAAGGACTAAATTGGCCAAATATATAAAGTTTGAGGACTGATTTTATCAATAATATTATTTGTAAATTTTATTATTATTTTCTAAATTTCGTTGACTAACCGTAGATTAATAAAAAAGTTAACGAAATGACCAATTCCACCAAATTTTTAAAATTTGAGGACCAAACAACTAAAATTAAAAGATAAAGAATCAATCTGACCAAAGCTCAATAATTTGAGGACTATACTTTTTTAATTTACCTTTATTTTATAAAAAGTAAAGCCACAGTAAGATATCACATGGGGATAAAATACCTTTTTGCAAAATTAATTGTAGAATATACAGAACATATAACCATAATATTTTAACGTACAACTCGAGAGAATTTGTAAAGTTGAAATATATGACCATGATTTTACCACTAGGTTACAGGAATGCAACAAACAAAATTATTGATAAAATTGAGATATATAGATTTATATAACTCAATTAAAAAGTAAAAGATCAATATGAATGTTATGGAAAACGTGGATAACCAATTTGACTGTTAATATTTTTTATTATTATTATTTAGCATATCAAAGGACCTAGTATTATATAGGAACATACAATATGTAAGCTTTATTTGATTGTATCTCTATATAAGATGATTTTAATTTTTTTTTTTTTTGCGTACCTGTAAAAGCTATATCCATGAGGCAGACATTTTATTTGGGTATCCTTGGTCTATCATAGCCATAGTAGGATGGGTACCAAGCGGCTCCTAAGTCTTTTCTGATAATAGGTTTCGAAGGTTAACTATATTAATTAATGCATTTAATTTTTATTTACATAAATTTAATATATTTGCAATTTCCGGAAGAAACTTTAGAAAACCTGCTTTTCTCAGCAAAAAATAATTATTTTGCTTTGCCATAACTTTCTCCTAATCGAGTGGTCAAAGAAATCAGTTAGTAGTCATTGAATATATAAACTAATTATACCGCGTTACCATAAGTTATTCACTTTGTTGGAAAAAGTGGATAATGTAGTGCAATAATTAAAACCGCTTTCTCAATATGCCATAAAAAAATAAATGCGAAAAAAAAACCCTTAAAAATCTATATGAAAAAACTCTTCCAACGCTCCAAGAGAGTGTTTGTAAGGTATTTTTTAAAACAATTATTAGCTTTTACAACGGTTTAAGTAATTTTACAGTGTTTACAAAATAAAATTATTCTGTCAGTTATCTAAAATTAAGCAGTTTTAAAGCTGTTAAAAACAGTTTATTTGAGAATCAATATGTGTTTGCAAAGAAGTGCTGAAATTTTTTGAAAATGGGAAAAATAGTACTCGCTTTGTCCCGCTCAAAGTGGCCTGTTTTCCATTTCGGGCGTCCCGTCTCAAGTAACCAATTTCCAAAATTGAAAATAACTTTAAAAAAAATTTACAAATTATCTTCTACTTTATTATTTATCTCTCCTACTTTAATTATTTATCTCCTTTACATTATCATTTCTCTTCCCTACTTTATCATTTACTCTCTCATCACAATCTCACTAATCTTCTCTCTCTTACTTTATTATCTACTCATATTTTATACTTTATCTTCCACTTTCTTAATTCCTGCGCCAAAAAGAAACAAGTCACTTGGAACAGGACGGATGGAATATTTGTAAATGTTGCTGATAGAAGTAGCTTATTTTTACTTCATAAAAGAAATGCTTGTCTTGCCCTAGTGTTATTAAACAATTGCAATTTATAAAAATAAATAAAATTGAGAAGTTGTTCCTATTATGTGTTCATTTTTTGCTTTATAATTTTAATCTAATATTATAAAATATTTAATTAATATGTATATTATATATAAATTTCTATTAATTTATAATTAATAAATAAAATTGAGAAGTTGTTATATTCTATGATTGAATTCAAACTTATTTTCACAATTATTTATTTTCATTTTAAGTTGATGCGATGTAGGTTAGTTGTAAACCTTATTTATCTACAAGTATATAAAAAGTCTATATGTTTTTTTATATATTTTTTAATTTTTATTTTTGAGCTTTTGTGTCTCTTTGTCCTCAAGTTTAGATAATGATTTTTTATTATTATATTTATTGAAAAGGATGTGAAGTTTCACAAAGTTCTGGGTTAAAGTTATTTTTGAAATTAAACAAATTTATTGAGGGTAAATTTGTTCGAAAAATTTTATAAGATATAAGATATAAGCTGAAAGTTGGGGTAGAGAAACTTCAGCGGTTTCTCTATTTTCTACCCCTTTGGTAAGGAATTTCTGCTTTAAGTTGAGTGTTGGTCCAGTTACGAGTATCAGGTGTTTTGGGGGGAGGGGGGATGAATACACCTGAGTCCAAGTTTTTGCTCAAACGCGAAGGTCAGAATTTTACTAAGTGTACTACTAAACGAGTTCAGTTGCCAGTTAAGCATTCTGATCGCGGGGCAGAGTAATTCAACGACTGAATCCTTTCTATTGATTGATGTCAGTACTGAGAAATTCAGTAGATGAATAAGTGCAGAATTGTGTAGGTCCGGTTTAAGTTCGTCTCTTTGAAAAACATTTTTATGCAAACCAAATTAGTTAGCTAGTGCAGTTTTAAATCTGTTTTTACTAAAAATATGATTTTGCAAACAGTTGACAAACATATGCAATAAAACAGTAAATGACACGAGCAATTTTTAACGTGGTTCGGATACACAAGATCTTACATCCACGGTCTTGCTAAACAGGAGTTCTTGTTGATTAATCTGAGCAAACCTCAGCAAGATTTTGTCCGCTGGACAAAACCTTCTAAGTTATAATCCTTAGCTATTTTACAAGATCAAACCAAAGTTTGAAGGAGTTCATACAATAAGAAAGTATCACTAAAAGTGAACTCCTTCAAGTGTCTAAGTTTAAGATCTAACAAGGTTAGCTTAGAAAAGAGATCGGGAACAACTCTAGAGTGAACAACTACTAGGGTATCTCTAAGATTTCTAGTTCTTCGCTGGATATAACAGTAAGCTTGCTAGAGTGCTTGAGTATGTGTTGGTGAATTTCTTGCTTCTCTGTTCCCTTTTTATTCGTTTTTAAACTTCTTGAAGATGATCACTTTATATAGTCGTGACCCATGCATATAGATCCGTGGAGGGGACCATGCCACGTGTCACAAGACTCCAAGGAAAATGGCCATATAATTTGAATGTCGATGCAAAGGGTGGTTGGCTTTCTGTGCATGAGAGCAGCTTTGTGTCAGAGCAGGTAAGCTTTACTTGCTTCTCATTGGTCGAGGTATGGCGGTAGGTTAGACTTGTCAGACATCAGTCTTCTAGCTGAGTTGACTTCCTCTGAACCTCGGACACTAAGTGTTCCTCTGCTGACATCCGACTGATAAAGTCAGACTGTCGATTTCCCTTGTACGGTCTGCAACTCAGTCTCAACTCATTCAGTAGATCAAGGATGATCATAATGAGTCTTCTTTCTTAGTCGGATGAAGAGTGATCTTCTACTAAGTGCTTCCAGCTACTGACTCGAAGACAGACTACTGAGCTCTTATACAGACAGAGCTCTACTGAACTGATGATAGATGGGGTTCTAGAACCTTAACTTCTCTATTGAAGTTTAGTCCAACAATTTACTCCTTACAGGACTTAGATAAAATAATCTAGAAAGATCGAAGTAGGTCTAGCCTATTATATCATGTCGGTTCATCACACACTCAGGAGTTTTGGGATCTTCAATTCCTCATTAGAACATTTATACAACAGTTACTCAATATCAAAGGTATTGAATCATCTCCCAATAATTTCCCCCGTGTCCACTGACTCATATCCCTATATATCCATACATTGAGTGTTCCAAACACATGCACACCAGTTTAAAGCTATAAGTTGCTGACAATAAGTTGTTTTGAACATCCCTAAGTTAAAAGCATCAAAATATATATTTTTTTAAGTACCTTAAATCGCCGAAGATACCTCACTTATGCTCACTGTTCTTCCCTCTTCTCATTTGTTTCCCTCCCTTTTCAGTTTTTCCTCTCTTCTTTTCCTCCACTATTTACCAATTCTTGAGATTGTGATTCATTAGGTTTTTAATTTTTGCGATAAATCTTTGACGTGTGCATAGCGGTGAAGCCTCCGCCACCATTACTAGGTCATGATATTTTCTTCTTCAATCGATCGAATTTCTTGAATTTGATAAATTCTTGTTCAAACTAATTATTTGGTATAACCGTTGCATTTTTTAAAAAAAATTCGATTCAGTCTTCATTCGTACTTTCACCAGGGATTATGCCGCTTGATTGTGTGAGAATTGTTAATAAAAATAATTAATTGGATAGATTCATCACGCGTTTGTGTCATTAACGTGTGAATTTCATTAATGCTCGACTTCACTGCCAATTTAATTCCAATCAATTAATATCTAAGAATGCTTAGTTGTTGTTTAACTAAATATGGAAAAAGCTAAATGGATCAAATTGATCCACTTAATTTCCATAAATAACTTTAATCAACGTTAAGAAGACAAATTTGTTCTTTATCTTTTGTAATTTTAGTTTTAAGTTTTATATATCTTAAATATAATAATAAATATATAGAATTTAATATGAAATCTAATAATGAAAATCCAAATTTTTTCAATTAACATTTCATGTCAAATACAAAATTAATTTTTTTTTCTTGACTGTTGGTCTTTAAATATATAGAATTAACGCTTCAATTTTTTAATATATTTTTAATTTAATTATATAAACAAAAAATACATTTGGGTAGCTTAAGAGACATGTAATAATTACTTATAAAGCATATTGAGTACTTTTTATTTTTATTTGTATAATATCTAATTATATTAAATAAAAAAAATTGTAATGAATTGAAAAAAAATCAAACTCTAAAAGGTAAAAAGTAAATATACTATATTTTTATAGGAAGCTAAATGTACAAAAAGTTAAAAAGTCTCTTTAGTTTATCAATATTTTATAATTAAAAAAAATGAATAGGAAGTCTTATAAACATTTTTAATTTATTTAAAATTCTTTAATTTGTTTATAAAACAATTATAATTTAATAAAATACAATAATTGCAAAACAGGTTGGAAGAAAGATAAATTTGTAGAACTGAAATGCATATTTATAAGAAAGAATTAAATTATTTTATGTTGAAGAAAGTTAAAATTTACTTTAAAAGAAAACTCTTTAAAACTTATTATTTTATAAGTACAAGAAAAATTGGAAAATAATTTCTATTTAGAAAAATTATGTATCGAATAGGTGAATATGTTAAAAAGTGAGACTAGTTTAAGAAGTATTTTTTAAAGAGTGTCTCGAATTATGCTCGAAAAGGATAACAAACATTTGCTGGCTCGAATTGGGCTCGAAAATTTGACAAATATTATATGAGATCCGTATTTGAGCTCGAATTTTTGAATTTGAGTCTCAGGTCTTATCAAAGTTGACTCTGAGGTATTCAAATAAAACTCGATTTCTTAACAATCCTAATGACATAGAGGTTAATAAGCTTGTTTTATTATCAAATATTTAATGATCAAAACTTAGCAATGTCTCTAATAGTCTAGTTTTTATTAATAGATGTGTTGTTGAGATTTTTGTACATTTAATTTCAATAATTAATGTTATTTAATATTTGATCAAAATCAATGTATATATCCAAATGGTATATATTTCTAGTATACAAAAATTAAAGGATAGAAGTGTCTTTTAGATTTGGGTAAATCTATTTAAGGAATTTGATCTGGATCAAACTCATTCAAATAATATCACCCATTAATTATTTGATATTCGCTTGATTTCGTTGTCATTCTTGTATTCCATAAGAATTTGGAGTTGTTTTCCTGATTGAAATATGTAAATGAAAGATTTGAAAATCTCAAAAGCCCTAGATGAGTGATGAACTAGCATAATATAATAACTTAATTGAACCCATCATGTTAGGAGCTCAGTAGGCTGGATAGAGTTATGTAGCTGTTGTAGACTCAGTAAATTATTCATTTTAGCAGTTGCTAGACTCTGTGTTTGAAGACTCAATAGGATTTAGTCGAATCTACTAAATGAGTGTTGTGTATTAGTACTAAAGGATCGACCTACATGCTGAATCTTTTAAAAAATGTCAGTAGAGGACCACTCAGTAATTGTCCTAGGTATCAAAGGAAATCAACTCAACATCAATCTTAGAGTTTGAACAAGCTTCATCTACCAATCAAAGCCCTAGATGAGTGATGAACTAGCATAATATAATAACTTAATTGAACCCATCATGTTAGGAGCTCAGTAGGCTGGATAGAGTTATGTAGCTGTTGTAGACTCAGTAAATTATTCTTTTTAGCAGTTGCTAGACTCTGTGTTTGAAGACTCAATAGGATTTAGTCGAATCTACTAAATGAGTGTTGTGTATTAGTACTAAAGGATCGACCTACATGCTGAATCTTTTAAAAAATGTCAGTAGAGGACCACTCAGTAATTGTCCTAGGTATCAAAGGAAATCAACTCAACATCAATCTTAGAGTTTGAATAAGCTTCATCTACCAATCAACCTTGTTGGATGATGATTGATATAAGATTTGAAGATCCCAAAGCCCCTCGATGAGTGATGAACCAATATAATGTAATAGTTTAGTTGAGCTCAATATGTTAGGAGCTCAGTAGGCTAGACAGAGTTCAGTAGATGATAGACTCAGTAGTTTATTACTCTCAGTTGTTGGATGGACTCAGTGTTTGAAGATTCAGTAGGATTAGAATCCACTGAACGTGAGTATGAGTACAGAAGGATCGACCTACAAGATGAATCTATCAAAAGAATGTTAGTAGATGACAACTCAGTTAAAGTGTCCGATGTATTAGAGGAAGTCAACTCAACATCAGTCTTGAAGTTTGAACAAGTCTCACCTACCAATCAACCTCGACTAATGAGGAGCTGCTAGCACTGTACTTGCACTAACATAAAGCTGCCCTCAAGACTGAAAAAGAGAATCTCTTCTAACACATGATATCCAAATGAGTGGCGGGATCAACATCCAGCAGATTCTCTTACGAAGGCATTACCAACGTCAACATTCAAGAAGATGATACACAAGATCGATATGAGCCGAGTCAAGGATCTACAATGACTATATTGAGGGGGAGCAGTTGTACTCTTTTTCCTTAGACCAATTTTTATCCCAATGGGTTTTTCTGGCAAGGTTTTAACGAGACAGTAGTTTCTTTTACGAATGATCAATCAAGGGGAGTGTTGTAAATATATTTTAAATATATATTTACAATAATAGTGATGACCATGTAAACCTAAAAGCTCATGAGCTCATCTCTAATTCTATAAATAAAGATCATTGGTACTCATAATAATACACATCTCTATTTATGTTCTCTCTCTATTACTCTCTTATTCCTTTTAGTTCATAACAAGGATCATGTTCATCAATTTGCCTATTTTTGTTATGTTAGTTTCAGAGTTGCACTTAGCCATAACAAGTAGGGCTGAGAATTCGGTACCGATATTTATAATTGAATACTTAATAGCAAAAATGAGTTTTGGATACCAATATACGGACAATTGGTATACGGTATGAAATTCGGTTACTGAGGGGCCGTTTGATAAGAATTCGGGAATGGCAATGGTAATGGGTATAATAGTAGGGCGATTGGGTATGGGTATGAGTAATTCATTTAATGGTGTTTGGTATTTGCTAGTGAATGGGTATGATAACCAAATATGATGTTTGGTTGTATTTAGGTTTCAATGGGAATGGATAATTTTATATAAAAAATTATGATAATTTTGTAAATATTCTAACGTGATAAATAATACTCCCTCTGTCCCATTAGTAGTGTCTCATTTCCCTTTTTTGGTTGTCCCATTAGAAGTGTCTCATTTCTAAAAAAGGTAAGAAATATGTGGACAAGAATCAACCACTCAAAAGTCAAACAATACACACCACAAAACATCATTTTCTTAATAACCGAGCCGAAAAGGAGTGGGACACTACTAATGGGACGGAAGGAGTAATAACATGAGTCATGTTTTTTTTTATTTTGTGAAATTTAATACAGGAATATTTTAATAAAAAGTACATTATCTTTTATTTGATTATTTACAAAAAAATAATCTAATATTTTAAAAAATAATTGTAAAGTTTTATTTAATAATTATAAAGTTATGTTTTTATAATGTTATTTATTTCAAACATAAGTGTATATATTTTTATAAAAAATATTTTTATATTCATGCTAAAATATTTAATGATACTTGTTATTTATAAAATTGAAAATATATATTTATATCATTATTATTATTAAATAATATTATAAAAATAAATTTCAATTTTAAAAAATTATACATAAACTATAATTTTGATACTCATATGGGTATCAAAACTCATACCCACCAATCACTTGGGTTTCAAAAAAATCATTCCTATATGGGTTTGATACCCATAATAGGGTATCGATACCCACGTACCAAACACGATATATGGGTATCAAATTCGAGTGATACCCATAGTAGGGTAAGATACTATGTTTCGGTTTTTGGTGATACCAATACCGATGCCGATATAAATGAACTAACTGAAAATTAAACGACCAATACCGATGCCGATATAAATGAATCTTTTTTGTACTAGGTTGTGGGCTTTCGAATTCAATTTTGAAAATTAAACGACCACGAGCCCACGACCAGACCAACACCACCAGTCGGCTCTCCGCAGCAGCCCCGACTCCAATCCGTCTCTCGACTCCACCGTCACCCTAACCCGCACATGGGGCCACGCAGCCCCTCCGCGTCCCACCTCTGCGCTGCTGCGCACGAAGTCACGCCGCACGGGCTCAGCGGCCAGTCCACCACGCCACCAATTGGCCAACAACGACTCAACAGTCAACACAAGTATGAAAATTAATAAAGGGGTATGTAATATAATACCCAAGTTTATTAAGTAAAACATAAAACTAGAGTCCCTTGGGATTCCATAGTTGGTGAAGGTGGGTTGGCCCGGGATCGATAGGTCCTGGGTTCAAATCTCACTGGAAGCAACTATGTGGAGCATGTCATAAGCTTAGGGTGGTTGAACTCTCCTGTGTGATTTGCAGGCTATAAAAAAAAAAACACAAAATTAGCCAATCAAATAAAAATTATTTATAATATACTCAAATTTACCAAAATACCCTAACTTTTTGAAAAAAACACTCTAACATTGTCCGGCCATATGTCCAACCACGTACCCTAACATATGTCCGACCACATGCCTAATTAGCGTCAAGTTCAACAAGGTATGGGGCATGTCAAATCAATGTCACCATGGAAATTCAATAAAATACTAGACAATTATTGGAATGAGTGTCTTTTCTCATAAAATGTGGGTATTTATGTAAACTTGGATATATTATAGATAATTTTTATATAAATTGGTAGTTTTGTGTTTTACTTAAGATAATTTGGTAGTATTCTATATTGTACGGACACTTCGAAAAATATTATGTGTCGTGTTGGGCATGTGTCAGACGCTCGGACATCACACTCCAATTACCGTGTCGAATACATTTATATCTACACATGACATTTAATTCTAATAGAAGTACAAAACTAATTTATTTTACACTTGATTTTATAAGTTTAAAAAATTAGCGTTCGTCTTGTGTCCTAACTTGTTTTAAAAAATATCTTATCCCATGTTCTATGTCCGTGGCATATCATACCACATGTCTCGTATCCTTGCAACCTAGGTAGTATTGAATAATACTCCCTCCATCTCATTAGTAGTATCCTATTTTCCTCTTAGCTTCAGTTGCCTATTTCGTGGGATTTCGGGATCGGTACTGAGAAATTCGGTATTGGTTTTACTGATCCCTAACCAACCAACACCCCTAGGAATATGCAAACAATTATGCTGCAAAAGTATCCATCTATATATACATAGTACCTTCTATGATATTCTTACATCTGTAACGACAGAAAGTTTAACATGAAAAACCCCTCTCGTTGGTAGAAAGTCACCTGGAGACAAAACTCGAAAATTATTTGAAAAAATTAAAAAAAAAAAAAAAAAAAAAAAGCGAATTTTATAGCCTAAATATGTAAAAAGGTAGAATCCCAAAATAGAGCCAGAAACTAACTATACACAACTTAATACAGAGACGGCCATGTTGGTAATAATCTGTCAGCCTCCCATATAGCTAAGAAATGGCCATCGTTCAATGAGATTCTCTATAAGAGAAACGACGCTGCTGCTGCTGCTGCTGCGTCTGCAATCCTAAGAGCCATCATGGCTTTGTAAGTGGCCAAGTCCGCATTTTCCATGAGCATCTGGGCTCTCACACGCTTCTCAGCAGCCACACTTTCGTATTTGTCTACAGCAGCTTTAGCCTCATGTAACTTATGCACATTGGTTTTTTGTTCCAATGCATCACGTTCGGCTGCTATTGCTGTAAAATGAAACCAGTATCAATGTTTAGCTTACAGCAATAAACAGAATGAAACGTTCTAAGCTAACTTCACCACCAATTTTAGGAAAATCACACGCAGAAACTTCGGTTCTGACCGTTTCTAGATATAATACAGAAATAAAATCACTATATACAAACTTCACTAGGTTGCTTGCTAGTGATAGAATACGATTGCATTTGCATCACATAGTAAGTTACAGGATTTGCTCCTAACTTGGTCAGTTTCCTGATAACATCTTCTGTAATATCTATCGAAATAATATCCCCACATACATGCGCGGTATCATTCACAGAAATGGAAAATAGATCATGGTTATTGAAATGACATGCTAGGGAAAATCCCAGTAAACAAATATTTAGACTGAAAAAAGAAAGTGAGAAAAGCCCATGGTCAATGAGGACAAGCACCTTTCAGTAAAGGCTGTTGTTTGCCTCTCCCAACCTGACTTGCTTGTCGCTTAAATGATCGTTTCTTCCTTAAAACAGACTTTGGGATCACATGACTTCTTCTAGGCTGGTAGAGCTGTCAATAAAACATTGTTTTTGGTAACTTTTAGAAAAAATCATGACAGAGTGACATATATATTCAATGCTTACTTCCTAAAATAAGAATAGAAATTTAAAAAACAATGCAGAAATGCACAACTAGAGATCATTACTTGAATTATAAAACCAGTTCAGAACATAATTATATTATAGAAAATTTAGAAGATTTTTGAGCCAAACTAAGTGTAGAGCATGGATAGAACTGCTCCCGCTCGAGTGAAATAATATGTACCAAGGAGACTACCGTCATGTTTGAGTAATCTTTTAACTTGGTAAGATGTTTGAACCAGCTTTTGCTTATGATAAACACATCCAATTATTTACTCATAGTTGATGGTTCCCGAAACCAGAGAAAGTGAACCAGACAGTCAGACACATTTCCACGATATCAAAGTTTGTCTATACAGTTATATGAAGGGCTGAAATCTAGGAAAAATATAATCAAAATATCAACTTAAACCTAGCA
The DNA here is from genome assembly GCA_028984105.1 of Lavandula angustifolia. Lineage (NCBI taxonomy): Eukaryota > Viridiplantae > Streptophyta > Magnoliopsida > Lamiales > Lamiaceae > Lavandula > Lavandula angustifolia. The sequence continues at coordinate 578,056 of CM054825.1, read as the reverse complement.
ACAGGGTTATAAGTACCAAGACATTCTGTGATAGTCTCACATGCACTTCTATAATACAATCAACCCCTAAAAAATTTTACCAACGACACATCTTAAAAGGATCGATTACGTACCTGGAAAACTTTTATTAAAGCTGAACGCTTCTGTTTCCTCTTCCTAACCCAGTAATAATAGACAGCTTCTATAACTTCTTTACTTTCTAGATGCATACAGATATCATAGGCTGCTTGCTCGTCTAAGTGCTCATCCGGGTTGCAATGGACACCTTTTTCCAGCGCATCGATGACCAATTCAAAATTCTCGGGTGTGATAAATCCTTGCAACTCCCTTCCCACATTTAACTCATTATTCAGTTTCGCCAGCCATTCATCGTCATCAGAGTCCATATCGTAGTTGGCAGACCTTTTCATCAGAGCCCTAATTAGCTCATCATCTTTGAAAGTAATGTACGATTCCGGCCTAACAAATGGAATGTAGTGATCAACAGGATTGGATACTTCTTGCACAAAAGGTACAGGAATAACACTAGCTGAAGGTGAGTGCATATTGCGGTCAGAGCATTCCTTGTACAGTTCCTTGAAAATAAACCAATCTTGTTTATCAGTAAACTCAAGTTTCAAATTACCATCACCAGACCATATTACAGCATGAGTGAAGCGATTACAAGAAGATGGCCTCAAGACATTCTGTGCAATCAGACTGCATTTCTTCGTTCCTCCCTTGGTAACAGTGAGAAACCATTGTTTTGAAGCAGATGATTCTATAGAAATAGTGGCTCCTTTGACTCTATAGCACTTGTCTATGTCAGTAATTAATAGATTGGCAGAACAGCTGCTCGTACAGATATCTTGTGTAGCCACAGCCATGGTGGATTTCAACCTTTTTATGTTTGTTGTCGATCTCCTCTTATCTGGACTTCTAATTAGACGACTAGGTGATGCAGCAGAGAATTGGGCACCAACATGACTAATCCTGAAAAGTTCTGAAGCTAAGGCTCCCTTAGCTTTCTGAACTCGGAAAACAGATGGTGGTCTACCTCTCTTACTCCTAAGAGAACTTCTCCTTTTCTGGATATTACGACTGTTTCTTAATTGCAAATTTCGGAGCTTGGATTTAGGTAATCCAGCAGCCACAGCTGACTGGCCCAACTGCTTCCCTCCTGAGGTATCATTATCAGTAATGTAAGATATGTCAGAAATACAATCTTGTTGATCCGCAGCATCTTCGGCAACGTTTATCATTTTTTCGTCATTCTCACTATCTCCAACTAGCAAGCAATCCAAATGTGCAGATCTAAGACATATACTTGTTTGAATGTACAGAAAGAGACGCGGGATAGCATAAATGTTAACAGAAAATGATGCCATTACAGACCCAGATCCAGAAAATATACAGACACAAAGTTTATTGACAATAACAGGATCCTGCAATGATGATAATTATAAATTAGAATCACCAACAAATCTATCGATATATAACAAAAGCCATTTACAAGATCAGTAACGCGCACATGCACAGATATTGTAACAACAACATGAGTGAATAAGAATGACAATCTACCTGGAGAAAAAGCAATCCGTGTGAGGAATAAACATCAAATATTGGTTTTGAGAGCAAAAATGAAGACAAATGCCTCATCCCAATCCTGGCCCTAGTCATGTAGCTAAGAAGAGAGGTCAAGAAGCAAGAACTCCAGTAATAACAATCATACGAAGGCTGATTAACAACAAGAGCAAGTTCTCGAGTCCTAACAGAAACCCTGATCCCTCCATGAGTTCCAAATGATTCAACAGCTCTAGATTGCATTCTCCATTGTTTCCTTACGTACTTCTTTGCATAGTGTTTATCTTCCCTATGCCCAGTTATCATACACTCCGCCCTCTTTCGCTTTCTCTTGTACACAATCCCAAACATCCTGTCCGATTTCGTTTCATCTACTACGCTATCTGGCTGGTGCTCTTCAATTTTAGGTTCTGCAGTCATATGCACTGAAGCACTACTTTCATCTCCCAGCCATAATTCCTTGTGACAATCATCAACGTGCCCTCCTCCATCAGCAGAATTGTCAAGAGGCTCCTGGAAATTGTTTTCTCTTACATGTTTGCTGCCCTCACGAGGTTCTGTTGACAGTCTCCTTCCTGAACGCAGAACTCGTGTTCCAAACACCCTTGTACTTCTTCTCATTCCCACTGAAGGCATCTGCTTGCGCTTATTCCTGCGAAGCACAGCCCCTGAATCAATTTTCCTCCTCAGAACTGCTCACCTTTAAAGACCAAGCCTTCATCTATGCAAGCACAATGACATGTAAGAATGAAGAAAACTTCAATTTTGACTTCCTTCTCTTCCAAAGCAAACTCTAGTTATCAAAGAGAAGCCTAACTGACTATTCTTTAAACTTGCCAACTCGTCTGATAACAAGAAATAAGAAATCAGCATCAACTAAGTCTCCTACTCAGTTATTCCAAAAACCAGGTGCAGAACTCAAGCGAATAATAAATAATCAAGAAGCGAAATTTAGATTGTAAGACGCAACTATATTAGCCAGACCTCCACTTACTCTATACCCTCAACGGCACAAATCAGAATCCTCCAAGTCAAACTCGGAACAATCCGGTCCAAACACAATTATCCCCTGCAGGCTAACTCGCTCAACGAATGTAACAAAAAATCTCCCCGCTTCAATCAACTTGTACTCCAACAAACTGCTGAACTCAGTACGACTCCGACCCACCACAGGCCCCCAGATATTTTTCTTAATCCCGAAGAAATTTAAAAGACATTATTAAGAAAAATCAACAAGAACCGTCAAATCACAAACCCATCTTGTAAAAACGCTATCTTTCCTCTCTTAAACGCAAGATCCCATCAAGAATAAGCAAAATCTCACGAATCAAACGCATACCTGACTTGAAAATATCAAATCATCGCTTTTTATGTCAACCCAAAAGTTCTCTTCCAATTTTCAGGGTGGGATTCTCGATTTTAAGATTAATTTTCGTCTGATTTAAGTCTGTTCTGGTAGCAACTGTGGCTGCGGGCAGATTCTAGGGTTTATGAAAAGAGAGCGAAAGAAGAGGGTAACTAATAACTGCTGCTGTCACTGGCCACAAGTAATAGGAACCGTTGGATCGAAACGTTGGACCGCTTATATTTTGACCGATTTGATGACTTCGTGGAATAGTTCGAGGAACGTGAGGGGCCCGTGACTTTTTCTCCGAGAGAGAGGGAAAGTACTTCCAGAGTTTTTTAATATTTCAACTAATAAATTAATACCACTTCATCCTACAAATAATATTTCTTATTATTTTAGTACGTAATTTAAGAAGAGTGGTAGATTGTGAGCAAAGATAGTTAATCCTTAAAAAAAGTAGTTGATTGTGTGTAAAAATTTATTTTTGTTGTAGATAAACTAATACTCTATAAATAGAGGTCTTCACCCTCATAATAATACACATCTATTTTCTGCTCTCTTTATTGTTCTCTCGTTCTATTTAGTTTATAACACGTTATCAGCACGAAAGCTCTTCTCCCAAAGAAGAAATCATGAATTGCCCCGAAGGTATAATTTTATTTTTGATCGTTCAAGTACATTACATGATTTCCTTTATTTTCAATACTATTGATCTACACATACATAGTGGCTGAATTATTTTTTCACAAGATGGCCGAATTTTTTTATTGTTCCTGAAGTAGCACAATTTGTATTCCTGAAGAATACTACACTTCCTTGAAGATGATTTAGTATTATATTACTTTGGGATTTAGACTCAACATCTAGTTGCTCATGTCCATAATCAAAATGGTTTTGTACGTATAAAAACGATCTCACATTAAGATTGTTATTATGATGAAGTAACATTTCCATCATTAGTTGGAACTTATGTCACATTTGATTCCTAAAGTAATCAATGTGAAATCTACATCCTATTTAAAAAACACAAGTAAAAACTAGTCACATTTAGATTCCTGAAGTAATCAATGTGAACAAGAAGTTGAAAGATTCACTTGCAAAAGATTGCAAACCAACCGCTTAATGCTTATATATATATATATATATATATATATATATATATATATATATATATAAGAAGTGTCAATGTCATACATTTGCTGCAAATACCCCCAACAAGAATTCATGTCCCTAAAGGACAAGCATAAATGACAGCAAATGCATTTAAAATTCGTCAAAAATATGGTCGACCAATTGGTTCTAAAAGAAATTTTGTGTCTAAGAAAAAAGGCACAACATGAACCAAACAATGTCGATAATAATTAATCAATCAAATGAAGTTCCTGAAGAACTACAAGCATCTGCAAATATTAAGATCTCAAAATATTGGAGAGATTAAATATCGTCGTATGATGAACATTTGATTCTTTGAGTTCTTCGTCAGCCCACACCTCCAAGTTCCCGAATTTTGGCTCATGAACGTTTCCATTATTCAACTTTGGCATTTTCAATAATTTCAAAGGTGTCACTTTTCTCTTGCCACCCATTGGAGCTTTCTATATATAATAATAAAACAAATTTGTTTTTCTGAAAACCTTCCTACATATTAAAATTAGGAAATGTGCATACGAAAGCTTAACAATGTGCATAATCAACATACAAAGTGACCGTTCTTGGGTTCACATTCTGCATACTAACACGACAAAGCTTTAAAGAAAGGAAACATGTGCACAATAACATTTAGAGTTGTTCATAGTATTGGGTAAGAAACACATGAACATTTTACATGCATAAATCCAATTTCAGACACATTTCCCTACACTTTTCAAGAAATACTTCACAATGTGTATAATCAAACTCTACAATGTGCATACTCACGTCCCATATTCTTCATACTAACAAGGCAAAGATTTACACAAAGAAAACATGTGCATAATATATTCATGGTTGTGCATAGTATTGGGTCAGAAACACAAAAACTGTTTACATGCAGCAATTCCATTTCAAGCACACATTTTTCATACGATTTTCTACAAATAATTCACAATGTGCATAATCAACCTCTACAGCGTGCATACTTGGGGATACACAAATTCAGTTAATCATCAAAAAACCCTAGAAATTGGGAATGCAATTAAACTCCCTCCCAGTAACCAATTATTCACCCCGAAACCCTACAAATAGTTTCAGCAAGGATACATACTTTCGATTTCCAAATGATTATCAATATCTATCTGATTGAAAATTGGTGTGTCGTTTATATTCACACTAAACTTCTTACTCATAAATCTGTTTGATTGAAAACTCATTGATGACTGAAGCTTCGCTTATATTCACACTAAAACTTCTTCGGACCCATCGCCTTCACTGAAATGGACGCGTACCATCAAATCGAAAGGGAGGGAATGATGTCATTTCGTGAAATTGGAAGAGGGCTTTGCAATTGGACCTCTTCACCGAATGAACTCATTGTATTGTGAAATCGGAAAGCAACCAAATTTGTTTCTCTCTATTGGGAGGAAATTGGGTTGTAATTTTTTGAATTAGGAATGGTAAAAAACCTAGCAGCCCGCTGAGATTTGCAAATGAAAGTTTTAGCACAATTTCGTTCCAAAAATACCCTCCTACAAGAGCTATTGTATTAAAAAAATTAATAATGAAACTAAAATTCCTACTAATCTACATCATCCATTGCACTAGATCAATGGTGGAAGATTGTTCTTATTTCTCTTACTAAGGGGGTGTTCTTCATAGAACTCTCTCTCATATATATATATATATATAGGGTATGGATCTAGGGAGATCCATCCCTCATAAGAGATACGAGAACCGATCCTATCCGTTGATCGGTTCTCATCTAATGCACAATATTAATCCCTTGTTTCTTTTTAAAAAAATGAAAAAATACAGAAAAGGGCATAATGGGTATAGGAAAACTAATGTTTTTGGGGGCAATTGAACCAAATGAAAACATTTCAAACGAAAAAATTTTTTTTCTTTGAAAACCTCCCTCCACTACATTCATAATCTTCCATCCATTCACTTCCATCGAAAACTACCATCCACTACCGACGGTTTCCGCCATAACCACCACCCAAATACTCTTCCATCAATGAGGGTTTCGCAACAGAGTTTCCGCCATACCCCATCTCCGTCCATAACTCAGATTTCCACCAATCAAGCGAGAAGAAACGACGTCAATCGAATAATAAATCGAAGAATTAGACTCGTTTTCCATCGATTTGACTTGAATTCAGGTTTGTTTTACTGATTATTTACTTAAATTAGGAAACCCATGTATTATTTGATGTTATGGAGATACGATTTTTAATGTGAATGAAACCCTACTGATTCAAGTTGTTTGCAGTCGATTAGACGAGTATTCAGGTTTGTTTTTACCGATTCTTTCTCGAAATTATGAAACTTCGGTAGTGCTATGGTGGATTTCTACGTTAAACTGTTGTGCTTGAATGATGCAGCAAAGTTGTTCGACGAAATTCCTGAGAAGAACACTGTGTGCATTTTTTTATAAGCGTAAGCATAAAACATTTTATATATTAGCATAAAAATATGAAATAGTAAGCATAATTTTTTTGTCCATTGGTACATATTATCTGTGTCTTCTGTGGTATAATTGTGTTGTATAATATGAAATAGTAAACATTTTATTTTCATATTATAATTGTGTTGTAGCATTATTGCAATGAAATACGAGCATAAATTATGTGTCTTCTGTGGTATAATTGTGATGTAAAATTTATCTATGTGTGCATAAAATTTGTCTATGTGTGCATAAACTATGCATTTCATAAGCACGAAATTATACAATTTGTCTATGTGTGCATAAAATCTGTCTAGTTTGTTGTTCTGTTAAAACAGTTTCGTACATATGCATAAAGTTTATACTGTGTATGCATAAATTATTTATTGTATTAGCATAAACATATTTAACTTGGAATTACAAAATTCTGTAGTTGAATTTGAGTCTTGATATGGCAGAAAAAAAAATGATATGATTATTGAGGATCAGCATTATTGTAGAGTTCTATGAGCATGAACATAAGTATTCGGTAGCATAAAAAAAATTCTTATGCTACATATAAAACTTGTTGACTGTGATGCAAAATTTAGAATTGGTAAGCATAAAAATATAACATTGTTTGCATAAATTCCGTTTGTTGTTTGCATAAAATCCGTGAGTCATATTCATAATAAAATAACATGGTTTGCATAAAATCCGTTATGTATGCATAAAATACGTTAGTCATGTGCATAAAATATGTTATAATTGCAGGCAGATCAAGCGGGAAAGGAAAGAGGAAGAGAAACAAACAGACGGAAGAGGATGTTCCTTTAAAATATTTGTTGAATAAAAGGAAGGACAAGGTTAAAGACAGCAAAGCGAATGAAATGACGAAGAAGAAAAAATTGGATGAGAAAAAACTTGATAGTTAGAATGTTGGGTTGTGCGACTCTTTCGTTTGGATAATTTCGTAGGATAAGCTTAGTCATTTGGATGGTCTTTATGTTTTTTAAGGATTATGTAGTGGAAACAATGTAGTGAAAAACATCTTTTGGTATATTCAAGTATTCTAAGTTATGCATTCATAATTCGATCATATGCCAAAAACAATTGGAGAATATGCAGTTATGTAAACAATCTTGTAGGGAAAAAACGTATATGCACAAACAATACATAACATAAGCATGAAAATACAATACGGTGTGCATGAAATATAAAACATTTAACATAATCAGTACCATAAAGGTTGAACATGAGAACTAAAATAGATATGCATGAAAGTCATAAAACACATGCATAAAAATAAACGGTCGTATGCATGAAAAATAACATAACAAAAAGTTAAAGGGATTCAGTCAATACAAATTAGTGCCAAATTAAATGGTTCAGTACATATGTCTATAGTAAGTGCTGCATAAAAACGTAAGACGAATCTTCTACATTATTAACAGTAGGGCAATTTCTTAAATCGTGATGTCCCATCTGGTTGCATTTCCGACACATCCTCTGAGGCTTCAACTTAGCACGCAATGTCGCCTCCTTCCTAGCCTGTATTAAAATTTATGTCCAACATACAGTTTCAATTCGACCGCGCAATCAGGAATGAAAATAGATTCATCGGATTCAAGAGACACATTTGACTGTAAAGATTCAGCCATTCAACAGACTGCATGCATGAATGTTACACAGTATCAGCATAAACAAACAAAAACATATGCATGAAAATTGTATTTACGTAGAAAATGAAATGGGAATACTGAATCGAGAACAGAACAACAATACTTAATCGATACTTGCAAGTCGATAAATCCAGTACAGAAATCCTAATCTAAAAAACAGGCTTCTGCCCTAAAAATACAAAAATCTCTAAAAAATTCGCATAAAATGAAAACGACTATAAAGAAGTGTAAACCAAAAAATCAATCCACAAATCTCGAACTAGAATTTTTCCAAAACCAGAACGAAATCTAACCTTTGCAGCAGATTCTGGAAAAAAGCGAAAAATATGAAGAAAACAATCTTTAAAATCGGCAATAATCGGGATAAATCCAGAGCGAAAACGAGCTTAAATCACGCAAGAAACATAGAAGAACGAAACCCACGAAAGATAATCGACTTCAGTTTGGAAGATTTGAAATCGAGAATGAAGGTTAATCGAGTTGTTTGCTGGTGGATTGTGCAGATTTGCAGATTTGAAATTGAGAATGAAGATTCACCTCATTCTCAGATTTGCATATTTGCTAGTGGGTTGTGCAGATTTGCAGATTTGAAATTGAGAATGAAGATTTGAAATCGAGAATGAAGATTTGAAATCGAGAATGAAGATTGAAGGAAGGCGCCGTTTCACAATGATTCTTCAAGAAATGATTGGAGGTGTGTAGGTTAAAAGAAAACCAATTTGACAGATTTACCCTTAATGAGGGGAATTTCTCCTTTTTTGAATTATTTTTAAAAGCTATTGGACATAAAATGACAGCCTTAGATTTGCGAAATGGAGGGCCGAGATCGGTTCTCATATCTCATATGAGAATTGGTTCTCATAATATTCATTTCCCATATATATATATATATATATATATATATATATATATATATATATATATATATATATATATATATGGGGGTCTTATATTGAGAACAAGGTCTTATTGAGAGAAATAAGAACACCTTACATCCATAGATCAACAACAATGGATGGCTAGGATTAGAAGGGATTTTGTTTCTTTTGTCATTTTTTTAATAGATAAATGGTTGCATAATGTTATTTACGGAATAAATTGGGCAAAAGTTTAAAAGTGAATCAAAACCCCCTTCTCCACCATTTTACTTCATTCACTATCAAATTCAAAAACTTCCCAACTGCTTCCCTCAAACCCTGCGAAAATCGATCACACCCCTTCGTTCCGACGACAATCGTCGATCCTAGGTACCGATTGCGAGTGTGAAACACCATTTCGCAGAGCCAGCGCTTCGACGATTCTCAATTCCTTCGACGATTGGATTTCACGAAAGGGGGTTTTATGGGTAGACGCAGTTTCACGAAAGGGGATTTCACGAAAGGGGATTTCACGAAAGGGTTCGATTGGATTTGCTGTGGTTTGGAATTGCAGAGTCGATATTCGAGTTGAAGATTGGCAAAATAGATTTGTTGTTCTTCCTCCATGTCTTCTATCTCTCTCATCTCTTCTCATTTATGTAGATCTGTTCCAGTCTTCCAGATCTGTGTAGATCTGTTCATATTTATGTAGATCTATTCCAAATCTGTGTAGACATGTCTCAGATTTGGAATTCGAGATTGGTGGTGTTTGGGGCGTACGCATCTAGAGTTCGAATCTGGAATTCAACAAATGTTTTGCGAATTCGAGAAGCATGTGCATACAAATTACAGTTAATGTGCATAGAAGATATAAAAAATGTGCATATAAAAAATGTGCATACAAATTATAGAGAATGTGCATAGAACACAAACAAAATGTGCATATAAATTAAAAAAAATGTGCATAGAACACACACAAAATGTGCATATAAATTAAAAAAAATGTGCATAGAACATACATAAAATGTGCATAAAAAATATTGACGAAATCAGGAGAGGTCAATCCCCTTCTTCAAAATCCCTTGTTGACTAAATTAGAAAGACAAAATACCCAAATACCCTTAATGAGGCTTCAAAAATTACGAAAATTACGAAAATGAGCTCCTCAATCTTGACCACACATCTTGTAAAAGAAGGGTTGAGATTTGTTCTCTATTCTCTCAATAAGACCTTGTTCTCAAATTATCATTCCTCTATATATATATATATATATATATATATATATATATATATATATATATATATTCATTCTTCTAGTCGAGCTGCTTCCCACCACTTCTATGCATCGATTACTTAATATAAATATTAGTTGCTCTGAACAAATATATAACTTGTTATAAAAATTGTATTAGTTATAAATTAGTAGTCTAAGCCTAATAAATCTATCACTTGTTGTGAATAAATATCACTTTTTTCTAAACATTTGTATCACTTTCAAGTAATTGGTCACTTTCTATGAGCAAATGTATCACTTACTCTGAACAAATGTATCACTTGTTCTGAACAAAGGTATCATGTACGAATTAGCAAACCTTGCTCTAAATAAGTTTATCATTTGATAAATAATTCTTTCATTCCATTATTTGTCTTGTTTCTTTTAAGGGCGGTTGATTTGGATTGGTAAAAGTGTGGAACCTGTATAGTTAATTAATTATTTAGAATTAATTTATATGATAAAAGTGTGAGACCCTTATAATTATTTAATTTTTTAGAGTTTGTTTGGATTGGTAAGTTTGTGAGACTGATTTCCTTATAAAAAACAAGACATGTGTAATGGGGCAGTTCGAAAAGGAATATAAAACAAGTATAATTGGATAAAGGAATATATCACATGTTCTTAATAAATGTATCACTTATTTTGAATGTACTATTTTTATTTTTTTATGTATGCTAGTCGGATCGGTGTAGGGTCTTCAAATCGGGGTCAAGGTAAGACCCAACTGTAGATAGGATCGGTAATATGGCAATGTGCCCCATATATCAATAATACGAGAGAGCATGGGATTAGAGTCAGACCAAGATAAAGATTCATATTTAACAATCGGTCGAACGACAAAAAATAACACTTTTTGACATTATAGAATAAAAGATGGATGCGATTACAAAATCAAAAACGTAATTTCTCAATAAAACTTACTCTTTTCATCCCAATGATAATGTTTTATAATTCAAATTGAGTTGTCTCAATAATATTATTTAGTTTCACAAAAAGGAAATAAAATTACCCTTAAAATTCCTAAAAGTCAAACAGGCCAACATCATTCTATACACAAGGGTCAAACTTCTTAATCTCCGTATTGAAAACAAATAAAAAAGCAAGGCAAAAACTTTGGTGCATCCGGTTGCATGTGCAACCGGATGATTAATTATAAAATTATTTTAGTCCGCAACATAGCAATTATGTTGTTGATGCGCAGTTGGTGTGACTAATGGGCTCTCACCCGACAGACGCGGGTTTGAGGCCCAGTAGCATTGCTTATTTTTTTATAATACTAAAATATTGCGCAATTAACACATTCAAACACTCATCTCATAGAAAAACATAGAACAATATCGTAGCATTTCCATGACTAAAAGGGTTTTGGAAATGCTAGCATTTTCAGGCCCAACAACAACTTTTGTGTTTTTTTTACATTAAAAATTGAATTTTTATTTTTAAATTATAATATGATACGAAAAATCATAAATTTAATTTCTTATTTAAAAAAAATATTATATGACACAATGAATATTAATATGTACTTAAAATTTATTTTTGTTAAAAAAATATAAAAAATTTTTTTACAATTTTATAATTATATAGATAATACACATATTATGAATAAAAGTATCATTTGTTCTGAATATTAATCAAAGTATCACTTGTTATGAATAAAAGTATCACTTGTTCATGAAAATAGTACTTCCTCCGTTTCACTCCATTAGTCCACTTTCTTTTCGGCACGGAGATTAAGAAAGTTGTTTGTTGTGTGTAAAGTAGTATAAAGTAGTGGGGTCCACTAGAATATATAAGAGTGTTATTTTAAGTTAAAAAAGGAAAGTGGATTAATAGAGTGGAACGACCCAAAAAGGAAAATTGGACTAATGGAGTGGAACGGAGGAAGTATCAATTATTATGAATATATCACTTGTTATGATTAAGAGTATCACTTGCTATTAATCAATGTATAACTTGCTATGAATAAAAGTATCCCTTATTATTAATAAAACTATCACTTGTTCTTAACAAAAGCATTATTTGTTCATGAAAAAAGTATAAATTATTCTGAATAAGAGTATCACTTAATATTAATCAATGTATCACATGCTATGAATAAAAGTATCACTTATTATGATTAAAAGTATCACTTATTAATAATAAAAATATCACATCAATTATTCTGAATAAGAGTATCACTTGTTATTAATCAATGTATCACTTGCTCTTTCTTAAAATGAGTGTACCAATTAAAATGAATACATTATTAGAAAAACGATTAGAAAAAACATCAATTGGCTATTAAAAAAATACAATATATTAAAAAAAAAAAGAAAAATTGTGTCACTTTCTTAAAATGAGTGTGCAAAAAAATGAGTGTACCAACTAAATGAATATATTATTAGAAAAATGATTAGAAAAAATATCAAAAATGAGTGTTAAAAAAAAACTCAAAATTCGCTATTGGGGCTCGAACCCGAACTACTAAAGTCAGATCCCAATAGCTTAACCAGCTGCACTATACAAGACTATTTTTATATTTGTAAAGCACATTGCATTAATAAGAAGTGTCCGGTTGTTAGTGCAACTAGATGCACAAGAGACCAACTTAAACAACAATATTGAAACAGGAGTATTAGTTACAAAAATGTAATTTTGTCAATAAGAATTATTACTTACATACGAATATATAATACGATAACTAAAATAATTTTTTTTAAAATAAAATGAAAAAGTCTCCAAAACATTTTACATACAATACTTAAAACAAAAATTTAGTTTAAACAGCACATTATTTTTTCAATTGATAAACCAATACAAAAAGATTAGATTCTCACAAAACCAAAACTAAACAGGGACAGAAAATCCCTCCACTTTTTAAGTCTTAGTTCATGAGAAATGATAATGTTAAGGATTCCTGCAACTCAACACACCTCTAGATATTAAATCCAAGTAGAAAATGAGATACTACAAAGCCAAGCTGCTATCAATTAAACTGTCATGACTACTTTCTCATTACGCTCAACATCACACAAAACATGTAATGTCAAGTAAAACTTAGCCCCACCCACCCCCGAGAGAGAGAGAGAGAGTACTAGCCCATGTTAGCTGACAAGAAAGATACATAAAACTGGACAGACTGGCCCTCCAGAACTAGTTTTTCTAGCTAGTAACCTTTCCTCCCAAGCTCGACGAGCATAGTCAATAAAGCTTCACACATTTCACAAGCATCAGGCTCGGTAGGCTCTTTCCTCCAAGAAGAGTACACCATCCATGAATGGTCGAGTTTCTTATCGGGCTTCACTACAATGGAACCGGGAACTTCAGCATCACGGCATGTGACAAGGCCGTCGCTCTTCTCCCCATATCTCAACTGCAGATGAAGTGCAGTGAGAGCCATGGCAGCAGAAACTGGAACTATGACGGGGACCTTCCGTGCTGCAAAGATGGCATCATCATCTTCCTCATTTAAAATTCGAGGTAGCCAGGGAAGCTCGGCATGTGCAATGTGAGACATTGTTGCAATGACGCCAGGCGCCACACTTGCTTCAGAATGGAAGGAGATCAGAGGAATATTATCAGGTAGTTTGTGGTTGCGGATAAATTCCTTCCGTTTTTCGTACGTGAGATCCTCAAGTGCTCTTATATCACCCTTGAAAGAGAATTAAATGCCATAATATTACAATTTGAGAGGAAAACACAATCAAGCAATAAATATACGTCCTTGTACAAACCAGAAGGCTGAGAATCTAAAACAGTTCTGGTCATTTTTAACCTTTATTTTAACACTTTTATACTAACCTTTTATGGATATAAACTTATGTTTTAGATTTTATATGTTTCTTCTAAATATTTCGAAGAATGTGTAACATCAAGCAGAAGCACTGCAATAGAAATTGCAACAGATGGTTATATCACTAAAAATGTTGTAACATATATCACTAAAAAAATTGTGAAATTAAGAAACTTTAAGAATGATGCTTGCCAGATTTGAAGATAGACAAGAGAATCAACAAAGTGTTCATTTTATGCTTTTCCCCAGTTTGTTTTACTGGAAAATAGACCAGTAGGACAAAGTTCGTAAGTACTCTAATGAAATAAATCCATCTCGATCCTTGAAACAAATTCATCCCATACAAGCACTGCAGAAGTATATGATTTTATTATGTCCACAGTTAAGAAATCCAATCTTTTTAACAAATTTATTGTATTTCACATGATCAGATGTTTTATTATCCTCACGGCATTCTCAGGTCATAACCATCAAACTAAGCCCCTTCCTAGGCTATGCAAATAGAATAATCCAAAGTAAATGACATGATATATAATCTGATATTGAACAGGGACACTCATCTAAAATATATTCTAGAAACTTTGTTAATTTTTAATAGATGCTCTACAGCTGCTTCCACTTAAAAGTATTGAGGTTCCAGGGTCCACTATAATCAGTCTAGCCAAGGTAAAAGGAGAACTCTTTTAGTCATAAGTTCATATTGCATAATTCAACAACATGTGAGCATTAACATATTTAAGTAAAAAGAAAGAACCTTACCTTAATCAGTTTGCAAATCAGAAACTCCATGATCCTTCGGGTTTCCTTGTCAGCAACCTGGCCTTCACGAAGAATATCAGAAGCAATAGGTGTTCCCCCATAAGGACTTTGGACAAGGGCCAAACCAGCAACTTTATGTCTCAATTCTTGTGAATAAATAGATAAAGCAGCTGCAGCATCGACTCCACCTTTGCTGTGACCAAGCAACATAACACGTTTGCCAGACCCCCAGTATAACTCTTCTATGTATTGCTTTAGTTCCCAAGCATTGTGTTCCACTGATGCCTTGGTAAGGTGTAGAAACAAGAACAAGAAAGTCTTATCACTTAGTTCTCAAACTCAGGTTACACAGTTCATAGCTGGGACACCACTGAAATACAAGAAACCTGCATTACCTCACTATGAATCTTAGCTATATGGCAAGCAAGACCCATCTTTGAGAAAAACCTCTTGGTGCTGACAAAATATAAGGGGCCATGATTGCTGAAAAGTCCTAACTCGATCACAAAATTCAAATTTTGAACAGTTATAAGGCAAATGTTGATAGTTTCAAGGGTTCGACATTACCATATGTTTTGGGGAATGAAAATGAAAGGGAGAATAATTCACCACATTCCAATTTCAATGCCCAAGTCCCTCCTAAAGCAAACTGTATGTCCACTAACTAAAATAAGAATGCAATGCAAGGCAAAATAATTTTGTCATACCTGGAATCAGCAGGTAAACAAAAGAATCGGGTAGTTTGTGCGCCCCATTCCTGAGAACATACACACACAGATACATGTGATCTGGTTGTAGCTCTGTCAAGTTAAAATAGAAGGACAAATTTCACAACCAAAAATAGATTAATTAAAAATTAAAATGACATTATGCACATAAAGATAGAAATTTGTTTATTCTAGGAGTAAGAAGGGATTTTGACTTTCGTCAAAGTACATAAATGAGAAAGTATAAACAGCAGTGTTTTTAGTATGGTCAATGCCTGCATGTGTTTTCATTCCACCTTGGAAGTGTCTCCTTATTCCAAAACAAAAAAAGGTGGACAGAGATTTGCTGGCCAAAGGAAGTTAACCCTTTACATTCCCACGTCGATTCCACATGAAACTGTGGAAGATTATATAATTGGGAATCAATCCTTAACCTTTGATCATGCCTTTAGGTTAAGCTAAGGCTCCCTAAGCTTTATTCCTAACAACTTGGTCTGACCTCCCGGAATAGAACCAACTACGAAAGGGGCTACCTGGGAAAGGGCCGCAGGCCAACTAGAGGTGGGTGGTTCTGGTTTCGCTAGTTCCACCCGGAATTGAATTGTGAACCATACCGTGATGGTTCCAGTTCGATCTCAGTTCCAGAACAATTTCCGTTTAAACAAGCGGTTCACAATTTCATTTAATTTTTTTAGTTTTGTTTTTTAATGTATTTTAAGTAAATTATCTTTATAAAGATCTCCCAACAGCCCGGATCTCAACAGTTGATTAATATAGGCAGTTGATTTCCAATGGTTATATTCTAGAACCGGCGGTTTCAAGTAGAACCACCAATTCCTTCATTTTATTTTTAAATTTTAAAATAATAAATTACTCCCTCCGTCCCATTATTAATGTCTCATTTACCTTTCCATGTTATCCCTATTGATGTCTAATTCCTAAAACCTCTATAAATTAATATAGTCGGGACCGTGAAAATTATTAATTTATTTATAGTAGTTATTAATTAATTGATATATTAATAATTTATTAATTTAAAGAGATTTTTTTCTAATGTACATGGCTAACATAGAATAATTTATTCACCTTAAGATCACCTTCAAAAGTACTCTCTTCGTCCCATTAATAGTGTCTCATTTCTTCTCGGCACCATTATTAAGAAAAATAGTGTTTAGTGGCATGCATTGTTTGACTTTTTGAGTTGTTGATTCTTAGCCACATATCTTTTACCCTCTTTAGAAATGGAACAGTTCTTCTAATGGAACAGCTGAAAAGGGGAAATGGGACTCTACTAATGGTACGGATGGAGATTAACACATAGAGTGTTAATTTATTTTAGTAAGAATGTAATTTGTTATATTTGTTTAAGGTTCATTTTGTTCGCTTAATAGTCCAAATTCATACATAATTAGTTTGAATACCCCCATAAATATCCATTCTATCTTCCAAATATTCAACTATATAACAGTGTTAGTTATGAGATGAAGGGTGGGCTAGATGTTGATAGGTTTGGGTACTTTGATTAAGAAGATGAAGATAAGAAGATTTGCTATGAAAGGTGGGATCATTTATGGTATAAACTTCCAAACACAAACTTTTAAAGTACTAAAGGATGATAAATATGGAATGCAAATGCTCCAACATTAAACTACATTTTGGAGAGTTGTTAAAGTATTTGTTGATGGTGGGAAGAAATTGGGTGAAGCTAGGAAGCCGTAAATACGACTTTCATCGGATGCGGCTTTCTACAGAATTCTAAATGTATCTATGAGATCGAGTATGAAATTATGTTTACTCAGTTGAAATTGAGTATCCCTTTCCCTCCCTTTCCTGCTAGGATTGGAAATTTTGTATTTTACATATCATTGAGTCCTTGGGTTTATGAAATAGTGTAAAAAGAAGTGCTTCGAATCACTACGATTTGACTCGGACCTGCTCTAAAAAAGTTGAGGTATTTTGAATTGTTTGTTGACACGGAAAAAGTTAGGGAAACATCTGAAATTATTTCAATATTGAACCTTGGCCATATAAGAGTTCCGAATCGAATCTCTTTAGAAAGAAGATCTTTTGTCTCATGGTAGCCTCATCAGTCCCCTTATGAAACTTTCGTTATTGGGTTGGCAATACACTTCACATGTTTTTAGACATTCACATGGCATCATCAAATGGTACAAGTCTTGCATAAGAATCTACAACGCACTTGAATGCTCTTGTTGACGATCCTTTACTCCAACAACATCTAGAGTTCCTCGAACAATGTGACATCTTACATCGGGTAAATCCTTAACCCTCCCCCCTCTTACTAAGACTGAAGAATGTTCTTATGAATTATGGCAAATACAAGCAACGATTTCAAATCCGGAGGTTAATCGTACTCTGGAAACTTTACGTATGGCAGAGTTGTTTTTTAGGGGTGATAGTGGAAACTTTGACAGATAAGTCACCCTCACTGCCACTATAGAGAACCGTACATGAGATTTCATCTCATACAGCTCCTCGTTCAATTCTTTCGAATTCATTGGATCCTTTCCTGCGCTCGAGAATCCCCTCCCTTCTTCCACTCTGTCCCGAAGAGTAACTAGGACCTATTTAGTCATGTTTTCATGTTTCAATTGAACACTTTCCATTTTTGATTATTCTCTTTACCAAACATATGCGGATGCAATCACGATCCTATAATAAGAACAAGAGATTTTTCTCGATCAATCCCCTTGCCCCTCATTCTTTGAGAAAAAAAAATTTCAGTTTGAATTTGTTCATTTAGAATCTGGGTTCTTCTAATTCAATTTTATTTAATATTCATTTATTTTCCTCTCTTATATCATTCCTTAAGTCTCATAGGTGTGATCCTGTAGAATTTGACCATTGAACGAAGGATACAAAATAAATCTGAATGATTTTTCGATCAAAAGTACTAAGTGAAATCTTCAATTTTTCCTCTTCCTCTATCCCTATCTCATTGGTACAGAATCAAGAGAGAACCTTTTTTCAATATGAATTGATCTTACTCATTTCAATTCCTTCCTAATACCTCCTAAGGAAAATAAAGTATCGAATTGGATCCCTTGACGGGTTAGCGTAAGCTTATCCTGGCTTTCGTACATTAGTGGGTCTCCAAGATCCTTTCGATGACCTATGTTGAAGGGATATCTATCTAATCTAATCGATTGCGTAAAGCCCGCGATAGCTACAGAACCGAGGAAAGTATACAGAAAGGACAGTTCTTTTTATTATATTAGTATAGAGGAGGTTCCAAACACAAAATATTGAAATGATCTCCTTATAGTTTCATAGATGGATATATTGATGAGGACAACTATTACTACCCTGACTAGGATAATGTCCCTGATGACAATCTTGAAGATGATGAGTTAGCATCTGAGGATGAGTACATAGAAGCCAGGCATAACCTAAGAAAGAACAATGCCAATATTAATGATATTAGTCAATATGTTGGGGTGGGCTTGAGTGAGGAAATAGGAGCAGATGAGCATGGACAGTGCACAATCTGATTATGATGATTCAAGTTGTGAGGTTAACTCTTCTTCAAGTGGAGAAGAGGCCAACGATAATAAACAGCAGAAGGTGCATAAATAAGACTACTTATGATCCTAAATGAAATCATAAGAATCTTCAGATTATGTTAGGTATGCGGTTTGAGGATAGTATTCAATGTAGAGAGGCACTTAATACAGTTGCAATTGAAAATAGGTTGCATATATAGTTTAGGAGGGTCTCAAAGCATCAATTGGAGGCTAAATGCAGGTTTCCATGTACATGGAGGTGCTACGAAAGTCTTGTCAAAGGCACAAATAATTTTGTGTTTAAGACTCTAAAATAACCACACATTTGTCCTGGGTCGATGGAGAACAAATTGGCAAGTTCTAAGTAGACAATACCTTAATGTCTACAAAGTGAAGCCAAACATTACTGTGAAAGATTTATCTAGAGATATCATGGAGAGGTATGGCTGTCAAGTTAGTAGACATAGGTTATATATAAAGCTAGAACAAAAGCATTAGAGACATTTTGAGGGGGTCAATTACATTACATTATGCTTCCATCAGGTATATTGCTGAACTGCTAAGGGTAGATAAGGAGGGGAGATTCAAATTACTATTGAGTGATAGGGTAGTGTTTAGAGGGGTCTACATTGGTTTTAGTTCGCTCATAAAGAGCTTCACTGTGGGTTGTAGGCCCATTATTGGTCTGAATGGAGCTTTTTTGAAGACTCATTTAGGGGGAATGTTACTATGTGCAATTGGTAAGGATGGAAATAATCAGATGTTTCATATTGCATGGGTTGTTGTGTGGATAGAAAATGAAGCTAATTGGACATGGTTTCTCAAGATTCTACCAGAGGATTTAAGAATTGGTGATGGCTTGGGAACACAATTATTTCTGACAAATAGAAGGTAATATGCACTATTCTGTGTTAATCTGCATTTCCATGTTATTCTGCACTATTCTGCTAATTTTGTAATTTTCATTGATCTCCATTTCAATTCCATATTCTGCACTATTCTACACTATCAGAAGGTATTTTGCACTATTATGCTACAACATATTAATCTAAATTTCAATTTCATACTCAGCAGTTCCATGTTATTAATAATTTAGTAATATGCATTTCAATTCCATATTCTACAATCTGCACTATATATTCTGCACATTAATCTGTACTATTCTCCACTTCCATACTAATCTGCACCTCCATAATAATCTACACTTCCATAAGTTATTCTGCACTTCCATACTACATTCATCTCACTTGTTTGTACTGCAGGGTTTAGTAAATGCTATTAGTTTCCTAACAGTCTAACACCATTTGATGAGCATAGATCCTGAGCCAGACATGTTTATAGCAATAGGAAGAAACATCATATATAATCTTGAAAAACATGTTTTGAAAGCTTGTTCGAAGCACGTACAAGGAGGAATACAAGCTCGCTCTTGATGAACTGAAACAAGAAAATTTGGCAACACCACAGCACATGAAGCCTTCATTGGTAGGGAGCCTCAAAAGTTCTGTAAGGCAGTCATTAAACCCTAATCTAGTGTGTAATATGGTTGATAACAATATTAATGAGACTTTCAATGGGTATATAGTGAATGATAAGGGGAAACATGTGATACACATGTTGGAGGAAATTAGGTGTTCACTAATGGAAAGAAAATATAAGAAAATCATGGAAATTGAGGGAGTTCAAGACAGGTTATGTCTACTTGTCAGAAAAAAGTTCGAAAAAATCAAGTTAAGATAGTAGAGATTGCAACGTACATCCAGCCTTGGGGGTAAGTGAGGGAGTTCAAGATAGGTTATGTCCGTGTCCACAACGGCCCAAGATTTCTAGGTGGCCAAACTTCTAGGCTATAAATTTGAGATTGAGTAAAACGTAGGTACATGAACAAAGTGGGGAATGGACTTTCACGAAGTTTTGCCAATTCTGAGCTCTCGGTAATGTTGATGCCGACTTGGCTGGGGTGGAGCGTCATTTGTAAAGAGATAAACTACATGAGGTTTCCTGATATGACTTAGTCAATAACGTACTATATTATGAACACACAGAGTTGTTTGGTGTCAGCGGCACAAGTAAGATAATTGTACTCCAACCGTGCTGTTACCGCCATTGGCTGATTTCAGAAGATACAAGATGCTCATTTTTTGCCACTCCACTATTCCTTCACTACGCAGAATATATCTCAAATTTTTGCTCCCGATGTGATCCTTTTGCATGGATCCCAAGTCCATATTGACAAATAACATAAAATCCTTTTGAGTGGTTTGCAGCCTTGGTACGAAATTGAGGATGGATACGGTACATTATCCTGAGATGACGGATGGTCAAATAGAGGTTACAATTCGAAGGTTGGAGGCTTATTTAAGATGTTTTGCAGCTGAGCGCCCTCACCAATGGGCAAAATGGTTAGCTTAGGTAGAGTATTCTTATAATACGAGTTTCATTCCACAAGTCATGTAACAATTTGAGGCGGTTTATAAGGAGCCACCCCCAAGTTTAAGCACATTTCCTCAAGTAGAAATTCGCATGTCAGCTATCAGCTATTGC
Source organism: Lavandula angustifolia (assembly GCA_028984105.1). Classification (NCBI taxonomy): domain Eukaryota; kingdom Viridiplantae; phylum Streptophyta; class Magnoliopsida; order Lamiales; family Lamiaceae; genus Lavandula; species Lavandula angustifolia. Next base: position 556,462 of record CM054825.1, on the reverse strand, counting down.
TGAAGAGTTAACGAAATGGAATGAGATATTGGATCAATTAAAGTGTCATTAGCAACGTGCACAGGACAGGATGACACGACCTGCAACCAACATAGGAGTTTCTGTTAGGGCAACGTGTTTTTCTTAAGCTGCAACCATACCAGCACGGTGGACGTCAAATATGGTGAAGGTTGATACTACGATCCTTTTGAGTTTAAACATCGTGTTGATGCGGTAGCCTATAACTTAAATTGTGGGTTGGTTCTCGTATTCACCTAATATTTCATGTGTCGCAATTAAAGACGGTAATTAACGATCATCTGATTGAGCGAGAGCTTTGTATGAAGTCATGGTTGATGCATCCAGAGTTCATGTAGGAGTGAGTGATTCAAGATTGATGGTTGTGGTGGCATGATGCTATCGTGCGGGAATTGTTGATTCAATGGCAAGGCCACGGTGTAGACGAGGCAACATGGGTGTTGAGTACTTTTGTGCTCAGTTTCGATTTTTGCCTTGAGGTCAAGGCTCTTTGGAAGGAGGGCAGAGTTGTTACAAACAAGATTTATACGCAATGCAACAAGATGTGGAGCTGGAACCGAGAATCTACATCGTGGTTCACAGTTAGGGACTTTATGTTACATTAGCTATTGGTGAGTGTGTTAATATTATGTTAGGTTGTGGACTTTCATAGCTCGGTTTAGTATTTATATGGGGTCAAAATTAGGGTTAGGTATCTTGAGTACTACTAGGGTGTCTGGAAGGACAAAAGTGTTGGTTCTTGTATCGTTTTCTTCATTGTTTTGCTCGCATTACTTTTGAACTTTAATCATACGGTATTAACACACTTCAGTTCTATCGACTAACAGACTCTTCATCTAAAAAAGTGTAGGGCCTATAATAATAAATCAGTCGCAATACAAACCTTCCATGTGGCTCTTTGGTATTTCACCAACTTGACCTGAACTAACTAATCTAAAAATCCGACATTGATTCCTAAATAGAGCAGTCGAGGTAAACTAACAATACAAAGGCATAACATGGAATAGTGAATGAATGCCATCGAATTTGGTAGAATCCAACAATTATCTCATTACCTATAATTTTGAATGACTCAAATGGGGAAGCAATGTTCCTGCTTTCAAACTTACTTTGACCAAACAAAAGAAATCACTCTATATCAATGTTTAATCATTCTATGTTACCTGATGCCTTTTAACAGCTCCAGGAATCTAACTGAGCCGTCTTCCACTGGAGCAACCCCAGGGGAACTTTGTAACCACCCAATGTCATCAGAAGAGCCATGCAAAGTTCTCAGAACTCGAGATACAATACTGGAAAATTGCAGAATAAAGTTACAAACAACCAGAAAAGTCAAATACTACTTCACAACTAATCCCTACACCTGTAAAAGTACTTAAAAAACTTATCCTTTCACCTTTGTATGCGAGCATGAATACATCTTTTATGATAACCTATACATCTCCAACTTGCGGCTGCTGATCTCCAAGTAAAGTCAAAAAAATGGATAGGGAGCATCAACCTGTTACAGTTATAGAAAAATGACAATTTACATGGAAAAATCATAAATAAAAGAAAAAAATGTTACACAATCCCATGATAAATACACGCAGATTAATTTTACATAATTATATTGGTTGTGAGCGATGTCATTCACAGAAGACACGTTAAAGAAAGCATCTAGCAACAGCAGTACCCTTTAAAAACGAAGTGGACACTCCTAGAGTAATTTCTATTCACAATTTCTGATGATTTGATGAATGATATATCCTCCAGATGTACAGCATCTCTTTCAAGAAAGCCTAAGCTTGTGCTGGAGCAATCTCTTGAAGTAGATGCATATTCCAGAGTAGAATATTTTTTACCAGTCCAGGTTCCATAAGTTAGTTGTTTGCAACATGAATTGATCTTTGAATCCCTTCGCAATCGATCAACATCCCTCAAGACAATATCTTCTGCAAGAACAGTGTTCAATGAAGAAACACGCGGTTGGAGAGAGAAGTTAGGCAAATGGCATGCAATGTTCATGAGATAATACAAAGTACAATCATTATGTTTGCAAACTGCGTGAAAGATTATGCTAAAATGCTCACCAAAAAATTCAATTACTCGACGTGTTAAACATGAAGTTAAACTTAAGAAACGAGAAAAAAAATCTTCCATTTCGGAACAGCAGTAACAACAAATTTCAGAGAGATTTTGGTTTGCCATGGCCCCACAAGATCCTGAAAACGAGGATAAATCCTGCAAGCAAGTCTTGTATCAGACAGTGATCAAGTTCATAGTTCATAACACATAAGAACTGAATATAAATATCCAAAAACTTACAAAAGTGGAGAAGTAAAGTAAGATCTGTGGTGAAAATAAAAATCAAATTTAGTTTTCCAGTTGGAGCACGAACATAGCAAAGACTCCACTTGAATGTATCCAGAAAAGAATGAAGAACGGGTACTCAGACCTAGGCTAAGGCCATTGCCAACATTGAACTGATTTGGTGCAAAACTCTGATAAGAGAAAGATTTTATATATTATACCCGACAGAAACTCCATTTGAGTCAGTAAAGTAACATTTGATCAATGCTGCATCTGTTCTTGCAGAGCACTTTGATCATTATAAAGTTGATTGTATATTTTCCAATGGAATTGTGTGTCGTGATTATGTTCTTATGCTGAACAGAGAATTATTCCTATTAGTAATTCATACAATAACTAAAATTAAAACAACTAATCATATTGCATAAGGTAGAAAATAAAGTACTAGATTTGCATAAATATAATTCAATATAATCATCAATACATATTGTAGTATAAACCACAGGTCATTCACACAACTTGTGGATCTTCCAATATTTGGTTCTATTTATTTTTTCAGAGAGTATTAGCAATAAAAAAATGGATGTATGACCTTATAAAATTTGCACATTTCACAGTCTCGTCAATTTAAAATTTGAACTTATGCAATTCCACATTTCACAGTCTCCGCTATTTAAAAAGAATGTGGATCAAATAGAGTAAAAGAAGAGTCACAAAATTACAAGTTTTTAGTTTTGAAATTCATAATGTTGTTTTTCTAATGAACTCTAAATCACAAAAGCATGGCAACAATATCTACCTAGTACCTATGGTGAAACCACTTAAAATTAAGAATCCAACTTAACTCCAAAAAGGTATATTCAACATTAACAAATATTTCAGTTGAATGTCAGTATTCAAACTAAGCATAAAAACAAGGAAATAAGTACAAGCAGTAAATAAAATATTTTAGTTTTAGCAATAACTCGAAAGGATCTCAATTGTTCTATATAGCGTGATACATTTCTTAAATTGAAAAACGAATGTATAACTATTTAATCAAAGACAACTCAAACAAACAGATGCAGATCATCTTCATAATTCTGTCATATCGATATTATAAAAAGGAAGTAGTAATTTCAGATCCCACATTTCATCAAACAGCGACGATCAATTAACAGTAGTTTCTGCCCGCGCTTGCAAGTTGCAAGCGAGCGGGCGCATCGGTGAGAATGAGAGTGACAGAGAGAGAGAGGCAAGCCGATTAAACCAAATCGTCTAAAACAAGAACCGCATTTCCAATTAGAGTCTGACAAGAGCGGTGCTTACTTGAAGCTCTTAAAAATCGCAGTCAGAATGGATGGTTTATAGTTATCCCCAAATCAGAAACGCCAACAACGGGCAGTCTGTTTCACATACCATACACATATATATATATAAATAAATAAATAAATAAATAAGATAATAATAAAGCAGTAAAGAATATCTAAGCATTCCTATTTCAAGTCAGGCCACTTAAATTTTAATAAACTAATATTCAATAAAGTAATAATCTCGTTAAAATAATAATTTTTTTCGGTCCCGATATAGGTTATTGCACTAAAATAATGTTTGATAAAGTAATAATCTCGTTAAATGAATATTTTTTCTGGGTCTCAAGGTTATTACTTTATCGAGGTTTAACTGTAACTTTATCCAGAAAATGTCTCCAATAAAAGATTTAAACCTAATACAAAAATGATAAGAAAGACACTAAAGAATTCATAATTATTCTGATAAACACCATACATAATACATTAATCCTTTTCTCAACGGAGCGACTTGTATGTACCACTTTCGTATACCTTTATGTATCATACCTCAAGGATATTGACATGTGGCATTTCTCATTAAATCAAGTGGGTCATATTTAACACATGTCAATACTCTTGTGGTGTGGTACACACAAGGGTATACGAAAGTAGTACACACAAGCTTTTGTGTTTTCTCAACTGAAGAAACGGCTGGCTAGTCAAAGTAAAAATGTAGTACTCCATTCGTTCCATAGAAAGTCTCTTTTTTATGGGGCACGGAGATTAAAAAGTTTGTGTAGTGTGGTGTATATTGTTTGACTTCTGGGTTGTTAATTTTGGTTTATACATTCTTATTTTTTTTAGAAATATAACACTTTTAATGGGACAGCCAAAAAGAAAAATAAGACACTTTTTATAGGATGGAGGGAGAACTATTTGTTATCAATATGACAATACCTGCCGCAGCGGGTTGGCGCACAAACGCCAAGTTTCATCATTCAAACCCGAATTCAAAACAATGGGTTTATTTCAAATCTTCATGCCCTCCAAAAATTGAAACAATCGGCTCGCAAAAAGGAAATTTAATTCTAAAAGAGGGCGAGGAATATACATAAAATATGAGTGCGTTAAATTTTAGATAGAAATTAGATAGCTAGTACACGCCTGCATTCTCATGAGTGTTTGGAAAGTGAGAACTGAGAAGTGTACGGTGATAAATGGAGCCCCGGAAAGAGGGGGGCTGCATTAGATTGCTTCACTCTGAGGCAAGGTTTGAAAAATTCATGCATTTTCCACTTCTTAATTCTTATCCAAGATTTTAATGTTTTTGGCGCTCAGACAACTTCGTCCGTATTTTATATACCATTTGATTTTTCTTACAGATTAAGATAATTTATACTCCTTCTGTTGGTCCGGGGACGATAGTCAGGTGTAGAGGGGGGTGAATACACCTGATCACAGTTTCTTTTTCTCAAACCGAAGGACAGCTGAGCTGTTTGGTGCAACTGATGAACAGTGCCAAATAGTAACCTTCGATCACGGGGTCAGAGTGTGTCAGCTACTGAGCTCTCCTACTGACTTTAGTCAGTCGTTGAAACTCAGTCGGAGACGTTGTGCGGATAAGTGTGTAGGGCCCGGAGATTCGTCTTAGTTGAAAACGTGTTTTCGCAAGATAAATTCTTTTGGCTGTGCGTTTTTAAAATACGTTTTATGCAAACATATGATTTTGAGCGGTCGTATGATATGTAATAAAACAGTAAATAACACAAGCGATATAACGTGGTTCGGATACGCAAGATCCTACGTCCACGGTCCTGACTTGGCAGGAGAACTTGTTGATTATTCTGAGCAAGCCTCAGCAAGGAATCTGTGCACTGGACAGACCCTTCTAAGTTATAGTCCTTAGCGACTTTACAATTCAAACCTAAGTTCGAAAGGGAGGGGATAATCTCCAACTAAGAAGGAGTTCTTACAATAAGAACAATTCACTAAAAGTGAACTCCTTCGAAATCTAAGCTATAAATCTGGCAATGAGCTTAGTCTAGAGAAGAAAGGGATCTAAATACTCTAGAGAGAAGAACTACAAATATTCTATGAAAGCAAGTTCTTCTCTTTATAATTTGTTGAGTCCGCTAGAGTGTTCTTGAGCTTGAGCTTGAGCTTTTTCCCTTATGAGTCCCGTGCGTGGAGCTCGGATTTCTTCTCTATTTATAGTTGTGAGCAAGGCATATGTCCGTTGGAGAAGACGATGCCACGTGTCATAAGCTTCCAAAGAAAACGGCCATAAATTTGAATTGTTGCAGCAGGGCAGTTAATACTGTACATGAGAGCAGGCTTTAGTTGTTTAGAGCAGGTAAAGCGTTGTCGGCTTCTCATTGGTCTAGGTTTGTGGTAGGTGAGAATGTGTCAGAGATAGAGTTGACTATTCCACATCCTCGTATGATCTTCTGCTGAACTTCGAAAAGATGTTTACGACTGGGTCGCTTTCTGTCGGATACTGATGGACTCAAGACACTCGCTCTTCTTCGGTTGAGTCGGCCGACAAGCCGATAAGGCTCACAGTGGGTCGCTGATGACTGCGAAGGTACTGAAGCTTTGCATTATGCTCTTCGCCGATATCTTATCGCTGATAGTCGTCTCCTACCGAGGTGAAGATCATCGCTAGTCGAAGAACGCAAGCTCTTACATTGATGACGTGGGGTTCTGGAAAGTAACTTCGTCAGAAGATCAGTCCAACAGTTTACCCCGTACAGGACTTAGACAAAAAGATAATCAAAATAAAACAAGTCTAACCTATACATCATCTAATCCTATCGATACACTGCACTACTGATATCAGATGGGTTTTGGGATCTTCAATTCCATAGTACTACTATGATTTCCCCCAATATTCTTTTAACCACTAGACAGCTGAGTACCATCTACTGTCTCATAACCCAACAATTTCCCCCTAATTGATGATGCCAAAACCTCCACTCTAAAACAATAAGGAAAGGAAAGCTAATCTACTGACAATAATATCCCCCTAATACATCTGAAAATACAATCAAGGTGATCAATTAAACATCAAGTCAGTAGGCGAGAGATAGGCAAAATCAGAGAAATGGTTATGTGAGTTTGTGTCAGATCACTTAGTGATCAGTTGTGAAAAAACACAAACAAAAGCCATGAGACAATGAGTAATTGTTTGGCAAGCAATAGAAACTGTTATAAATATGATCAAGAGAGTACAAGTTTCTATTACTCTTACAAAAGGAAGACAAGGAAAGCAAGATCACTGCTGACGTCTGAATCTCTGAGTACGCTTCTTGAAGTCTTCAGACTTATCAGCCGGAGGGTCCAGGTAATAATACTTGTAGATTCTGGCTCTCAGGACCTGGATTTCCTCGAGATCAGCAGGATGGTCAAAGTTCAGGTAGAGGTGATAAGCAGCTTCTTCAACTTCTCTCTCAATCTCTTTTGTGCACAGCACGCCGCGAGTAGTCCGGGGAGGAGGGATTCTTCTGAACGCTGGAGCCTTGAAAGGTATCTTCTCTCTTTCCATGATCTGACGAAGCTGATCTCTGAGTTCCATATCAAATCGGCAAATAAGCTCATCAAAGAGTTGGTCAGCTGGTCTGTCAGTAGAATAGATACCCCACACATAGTATCCCTTAATAAAAGATTCTTTAAGTTCCTCCCACTACTCATTAAGCTCGGCTGGCACCCACTTGTCCACATGAGGGATAGGGTCCTTCTTGATATAAGGTGCCCTCCTGAACTTGGAACCCCGTGGAATCTCGCTTCCTTGGATCAGCCGCGGCTTACGAGATAAAGCTAATCATTTTAGCCAAGTCGGCTAATCTCTTCTTCTCTCTCGAGGGCATTGTCCTTGCATCTCCTCTCCAGAGACTTAGTCCCTTCAGCATCGCCTCCCAGGTGGCTTTGTCCTCAGCCTCTTGCTCGGATGTAAGATAAGGCGTGTAGTGACCCTGAGCTGTCGGTTGGACTGCAGTGGTGGGGGCTTTGGATAGCTCCTCCTGAGCTTTCTTTTTCTGTTCGTCCCCCAGCCGCTTAACCTTGCGTTTGGCAATTTTGCCCATCAATTTCTTAGGCTTCTTGCCTTTCTTTGCTTCTTCCATCTGATGCTCATGATCCAGCTTGTCTTGCAGCTGTTGAGCAACTCTCAGATCATAGGCTTCCTGCTCCGCCTTGGTTTTGAATTTAGGCGTCGGGGAAGATGGAGTGGCTTTAGTAGTAATCTCCTTCCCCGGCCTTTGCGGTGGCGATTCTTTGTGGCTCTTCTTCTTCTTGTTGTTCATCAAGAAATTGAGCAATTTCCTCGATGTCTCGAGCGGATGAGATAGGTCTTTGGCTCGATCGCGATCGATTGGGGAGTGGGGCATACTCCGGGAGGAGCACATGCTCGAACCGGGTCCGACACAGGTGGCTGAACCTTCGCTTGAGGTACGATCTTTGGTTCCTTCCCCCTGAGTAGAAGTACCTTCCCCCTTATTAATTTCTTGGACTTATGGGCTCTTCTGGACCTCAGCCTGTTCCGCCTCAAGATCTTCAATCTTAACTTCTCCTTCCCCCTTTTTGGCATCATCAGCATGGGAGAGGTGAGTGCGGATGACTTTAACGTCTTTCTCCAAGTTGTAGACGAGGTCTTTGATTTGAGTGGCAGTGGCTTCGAAGTCCTTGACCAGATCACAATATTTATCCCAGTCGTGCTCCTGATCTTCTCTGAATAATTTGAGTTGTGCGGCTGACTCCTGTCTGAGTTTCAGCAGAGATTGATCGTGGGAGTCTGTGATCTCCTTCTGGATGAGTTTAAGTGCCGCAGCCTGCTGAGTAATGGCAGATTGGAGACTGGTGGTGGCAACTTTATTCCTCTCATCCATTGTGGCTTGGACCGCCGCTAGCCCCTTAGTCAGCTGCTCAGCTAAGATATTCTGCTGAGTGATCAAGAGCTGCTGACTCTGGGCGGCTAAGTCCGCCTTCTGAGCTACGAGGGTTGTCTCAACTATGTCCTGAATATTAATCTGTTGAGTAGGAGCGTTAGAGACTTTTTCGACCCCTTCGGCAAGTCGGTTGATGCTCTCCGTCTGAGCTTTTGTGTATTGAGCCCACTTAATGTGAACGTCTTTTGAGAGAAGACGGTTCTTTTTGCCTTGGCGTCTAATAGCTTTGTTGACCGACTTCGAGGACACGAAACCTATAGGTTGTATCTGATAAGAACTGGTTCCGAGCCTCTGCTCAGATGACGCGAGTTGTTGCGCTCGACTTGGCTTCGAGGCAACCTGGGCTTCACCAGATGTAGCAGGTGGTGGTGAATGGCCCTTTTCGCGGGGAGTAGAACCCTCAGCAGAACCTCCCAATTCTGCATCCTTGGGTGGTGCCTGATCCATCTCATCATCATCCTTGTCATCATCGTTGTCAGGATGAGATGGAGGCGAGGCGGTCGCCGCGAGAACCGAGGTGCGCAGACTGAGAAGGTATAGCATCGCAGCCCTCAGGTCCTCGAAGTAGGCAAGGTCAGCTGGTTCCCCAAAACCAATGGCTGACTGCAAATCTTGCTCTTCGGCGAGTATGGATAGAGCTGACTGAGATTTGATCATGTCCTCGAGAATGTCCCAACTTAGGAACTTCAATAACATCTGTATCCTAGCCCTTATGGCTATCCTCACTAGGTCTGAGTGCTCAGCGATTTCTGGAATCTGATCATGCACTTCAGCTATAGCACGGAGATGAGTGGAGTGGAAGGTGGTCCACTCAGAGGATGTCTCCTCAGTCGGTACCGGAATGTCCGACTGAGTTTCCTCAGAACTGATGACTTGGACTTTGTCCTTCAACGTGGCACCCTCAATGTCGGTGTCCGAGTCAAGAATTTGTTCTTCCTGAGGAGGCGGGGGAGAGGCTGGTTTGGCTTGTTCCACTGGGACCTCAGAAGGTCCAGTCTTTGTCAGCCTCTTCCTTTTCGGCGGGTCAGCGCGAGGGGGCAGGTCTGATACGACCCTCTTCGGCTCAGGCGGCCCTCGCTCGACTGACTTCTTAGCAGCGGCTCTAGTTTTGAACTTGATGAGCTTGCTTTGTCGAAGTACCGGAGTCGGCAAAAGCCGAGCTCCTCGAGACTCTCTCGCTCGATCATGATGGACATCTTCGTCCCAAACAACGGTTTACCCACACCGGCGAGCCTCCTCTCTCCGGTGGGTAGAGCGGTAAACTTCGAGCCCGAGCCCTCGGCTCGGCTAAGTAGTAGTCCGTCCCGATCGACGCGGACTCTATCGTCAATAATCATCATCAGTGGATTTTCGGCTTAGAAAGCCGATCATATGATCCGGTGAGCTCGTTAAGATATGAGAAACGATATAAGCGAGCGCCCGGTATCTCGGTAGCAACAAATTCTTCGGCAAAGCGGTCTTGAAGGCTATGTCCTTCCTACCGCAGAACTTCTGCACATAGGCATTGATCTCCTTCTCCTTGTAACCAAACGGAGAAATTCCTTCGTCTGTCAGATCGAAAGCCAGTTCGAGAGCATCTCGAATGTTGAACTCGTGAACACTGGCGTCCCATGAGAGGGAATCGATCTCTTTCATGTATGAAAAGCTGGAGACTTCTGCTCCTGAGTCTAGAGTCCTCCAGTTGTAGAAGACCTCTGTAACTTGCCTGGGAAGATAGGCTCTCGGTTGCCTTGTAACAAGAGCGTCTAGGCCCGATTCTTCCAGAGCGTCAAAAACCTCCTCCATATAAGGAATATCCACTTGGCGAAGCGCCATCGTGGGTTCGAACTGTATGCGCGAGAGGATGATTTCTTCGATGTTCGCGGGGGTCTGTATCGTCGCCATGGAAATCTGCATCAAAACTCGTTAACACTTGAAAATAGAGTAAGTCAGTAGAGTTTTAAGCACGATTAAATACATTACCGTAATATTTAGAGCTTGAAATATGCAGATGTAAAGCAGTTTATGATTTTGGGGAGAAAACTGAATCGCTGAGGAAAAGCTCTAAGATCGAAAATGGCGAAAAGTGAGGAAATGGTAGAAGATGAAAGATTTTGTAAGATATGCGTGATTAGCCGTTTAGATCGGACGGTTGGGTTTTAATCTATCATTTTTATCGACGGCTCAGATTAGATGTTATAAAAGGAATGAGTACTTAGCCGCCTCTACCATAGACCCACGTATGATGATGCGTAATAAAGGTAAGTGAGAAGACATGCACTAAATGCGCTGCAGGCAGCATTAAATACGAGTTACTTTGAATAAGAACGTTTTCCTACTGACTCATCCTTAAAGATTAATGGCGGGAAATAAATGCTCATTAACTATTGAGTGCAAGCGACTGATATAATAAATGCGAGCATGCTTCTGAAAAAGTTTAAGTAAAAAAATACTACGCAAACCTCTTCAGCTGAACTTTTACGATCAGCTGGTTACCGTTAAGGTTAAGGAGGATGGTTGACGTGCTGATGACCACGTTCCCCCTTATTGTGTACAGTATAATTCTTCCGACTGAATCACTGTACTGATCATCTGACCTGTCATATTGGTTCCTACACTTGATACCAATTGATGGCATTTGTCAGTAGTTGTATTCTACTAATATGATTCAGTAGGATCCAATAGACCTAGCTCAACTGATAGTTCTCTTAATCTGTTCTCAGCTAGTGGTTTGGTCAGTATATCTGCCCTTTGCTTGTCAGTATGGATTTTCTCCATTCTGATATCCTTCTTCTCGACATGGTCTCTGATGAAGTGGTGTCGAATATCCACGTGCTTGCATCTCGTATGGAGAACTGGATTATGAGTGATTGCAATAGCACTTGTGGAGTCACAGTAGATGGGCACTTCATCCTGAACTATACCATAGTCTCTCAGTTGTTGTCGAAGCCAAAGGATCTGGGCACAGCATCTTCCAGCAGCCATGTACTCAGCTTTAGTAGTGGACGTTGCTACTGAGTGTTGTTTCTTTGAAAACCAAGATATCAGCTTGCTGCCTAGGAACTGACACGTTCCAGAAGTTGACTTTCGATCTATCCTGCATCCTGCATAATCATCATAGAATAACCTGTTAGTATAAGATTATCATCAGCAGGATACCATAACCCAACGTCAGGTGTTCCTCTTAGATATCGTAGAATCTTCTTTGCTGAGTCTAGATGACTTCGCTTAGGATCCGCTTGAAATCTTGCACATACACCTACAGCATAAGTTATGTCAGGTCGGCTAGCTGTTAAGTATAATAAAGAACCAATAATAGCTCTATAATCAGTAGAGTTAACCACTAGACAGCTGAGTATCATCTACTGTCTCATAACCCAACACCTTCGTTCCACTCCAATTGTTTAATATTCATTTTCGAATTGTTCCATTCTAATTATTCACTTTCTTTTTTATGTGGGTTGAAGGTTTTCTCTCACAATGATTCTTGGTTAAAAAGGAGATGAGATTTTGTTCAAAATTTACTTCGTGAGAGCGCCCTCGATAATGACAACAATAAGAGGCGGTGAAGAATTTTGTTGGTTTAATTTGATGTTGTATTGTTGGTTTGGATTAGAATTATGGATATGGATGAATTTTGCATTCTTATTTTTCATTTGATGTTATTTTTCATTTAATGTTACTTTTCATGTGAATTTTTTATTATTGCAATTTAAAATAGAAATTCAGATTTTATTACATTGAAAAAAAAATTCCCTGCTTGAACCAAACAGCTGCAAAGTGAAATAAGGTGAATCGATTCCGTTTCTGGGATCAAACCAAGCAGAATGGTATAAGGTAATCATTTCTAAACTTTTCCTTTCTTTTTCCTTTCTTAATTCCTTTCAGTTTTCCTTCACGAACCAAACGGCCTCTAATACTCAATAAATTTAGTGGACCCCACTATTTTTCATTCACTTACTCAAAACCAACAACTTTCGTAATCTCCGTGTCCAAAAGAAATTAGACAATTAGAGTGGGATGGAGGAATTAATAGATATAAAAAAATTATTTTTCCATAATATCAAGGTAAATATTGGTATTGAAATTTGAACAAATTATAGTAAATTGCTAAAAAGTTACTTAACATAATTATGTTTGTACAAATTAAAATAAATTATTAAAAAAATACTTGACATAATAATATTTGTTATTAAAAAAAATTGAATAAAATAACTTTTTTACATCTTATCACATTAATTAGGTTTATTAAAATTACTGTAAAAATATTTAATTAATCACAAAAAATAAACATTAGACATATAATTTGAGACATGTAAAAAGGAAACCAAACATAAAATAGGAGCGGAGAGTTATCCATAACTATTGTCACGGGTCGCTTGTTTGAGAGGGGCTATCGGGCGTGTCGCGGAGATTTTGGCCAAATGGGTCGGGTTTTACTAGACGCTAGTCTTGGGCTAGGCTTCTAGGTTTTTCCATATGGAGACTTGTAAATACTTGTAGAAGATTTTAGATCTGTAGATAAGACCTAGATTAATATAGAAAGATCTAGGTAATTAATATGATTGATAGATGATTGATTAGATGATTGATTTGATTGATCATGATTGATAAGAGCACTTAGATTGAATTGATCTAAGTCGTTCATTGTAGGAGAGGGGACTATAAATACTCCAACTCCATTCATTTGTAAATCATCCAAGTCTTGAGTAATATACAAGCATTCTCCAAGAGCTTTTCTATATATTCTCTCTCTCTTTAAAAGTATGTTTGTTCGAGGGTAGACTGACTAGCAAACTTCAAGGTGACGTCAAGTTTCTAGTGCCGCACGTGAAATTTCGCACGTGACACCGTACGTTCATTATCAACAAGCCTTTACGTTTCATTAGTTAAATAACGGTTGGCGGATGAAATTTATTAAACCTATTATTCATCATGGAATTTTTTATAAACGTATTATTAATCATTATTTAAAGGCAGACCACCCAGTATTTCTAATTTCTAATCTCCAATTTTAGGGAATATTATAATAAACTTTTAAAAAATATGAGAAAATTGTAGAATTTCGAGGGTTGATAGCTCTCAGGTGCACCCCTAAATTATGCTCCAATTTTGTTAAACAAAAATAATATCAACAATATTTTTAGTGCTTTCTGAATGTTTAGATTCTTTAGAAATTAAACTGTTCAATTTGTAAATGATGCTAAAGAGCTTTGATTTTGATAAAGATTATGAGGATTCAGACTGAAAACCTTGTGACTCTTCTTCTAGCTTTTTATATGTGAAACCTTTTTAAATCTTACTTCAAAATCTAAAGATATTAGTCACTAAAGCTTACAAATAATTCTATCATCCACATATTTCATAAACATTCACAAGCCTGATCCCACAAATTGCAACTTTTCCATCCTAAAAAAAATTATTTGTAAAACATGAATTTTGATGTTTTTAATTTTCTATTTTAGTTGAAGCATCTTGTGCTTAAATTCCTAGTATATTGAGGTAAAGTTTGCAAAATATAAGAGGAATTGTATGAATTTTTTTTAACACTAATTTAACTGTAAAATATATGGAAATCACTTAGGGGAGCTAACTAAAGGTAGGGAATGTATTTCTTTAACTTAATAGATTGGGTAACATTTGACATAGGTTGGGGGATTTAGCATTTTTTCCTTTTAATAATGAGTTTGTTTTACTATGAACGAGATTATAAAACTTAATTACCCGATAAAATGTCTAAAAAAGACTAGAATTTTTTATAAAATCATATAAAATTCGAATCGTCACATAAATTTACACTGTATAATATATAAGGAGTTGGATCTTTTATGAACACTAGCTTAATTAAAGAATTGAGAACACATCACAATCCTCTATTTTTTAGATGTGTGGTTGTGTTTAAAGTAGATATTGTTATTTTTTTTCTTCTAACTTGAATGGTTAAGGTTATTGTAGTTGGTTCCACTTATATTTATTACTCCCTCTTTCCTTTTTGGGACGTCTCATAGATGTTGTCTCATTTCCAAAAAAAGGGTAAGATTATAAGTTAACTATCTAATTTTCTATTCTAATTAATACTCTAATTATACTCTCTAATTAACACCCTACATTACATCTAAAAACCCTACTCTTATCTCTCATTCTTTCAACATACTCTCATTTCTCTCGAACCCTAAATTGTGAGCGGCGCCTCCACCCTTCTTCATCTTCATCTTCTGCTCCAACCCTAGTTCTTGATGATTCTCCCCTATCGCAAGGATAGATTTCGACCCTCTGTTTCATAACCTGAGCGACTGCTCCGTCGACGGCTCCGACCTCGCAAGGATGGAATCCGACCCTATATTTGAGTTCACCTAGTTGAAAATCAACCCAGATCCTCCACCAAGGACATATTCAACAGATACTACACTTGGCCGTGGAGAATAGGTTGAATTCGCGACTTTCCTAAGCGGGATAAAGTCACCCATCGGTGGCGGTGGCGAGATCAGGGTAGGGTGGAGCGAAGTATCGAACTCTTTGGTGGATTTTCCCTATTCGCCGACTTGTAGTCCAGAGGTCGAAAGAAAGTTATTGGCCTTTGAAGAGTCTTGCCCTAATAGTACGTATTTCAACCGCGGATACGATCCACTATGAGATTTTTCTTCAGATCCCCACCCTTCTCAAATCGATGGTGAAGCCGACGACTTTGAAGAGTCCAACCCTGAAAGGGCTTACTACGATGCCGGATTTACTAAAATTTTAGAGGACTCTCAGCCGTACAGGGAAGTTCAAGGTCAGGGCTTTGAAGAGTCCAGCCTTTAGGGGGCTTACTTCAATGCCGTATTTGCTGGACACGCTGAAATATTCGAGGACCGTAGTCAGCCCTAAGGGGGCTTCTTCGGTGATATCTATCCCTTCTTCTAATTATTTCGTTAAGTCATTTGCACACCTTCGATCTTTGGTTGTTGCATGTTGTGATAGATGGGGTTTCATGGTCTAAAATGATAATACCATGGTCACTCTATGCTACATTGAACATATCCTTGAAATTGTTCAATTCTTGAATTGAATTTGAGATTTGTTGTTTATGTATGGGGGATCTTGGTCATTTCCTTAAAACGTGCTTATGAATTGCATGCTCTGATTGAACTGAATAGAATTGAATGTCGTAGTATGTAATTGCAATCACTTAGTATGCTTCTGGTATGTATTGTATGTCTGCCTATGAAATGCTGATTCTAGTTCAATTTTGAAGTAGTATGGTTCTTGCAGATTCTTGCTAATTCTGCTATTGTGAATGAGTATGATTATTGCTAATTTATTCTTCATCTTGGTTCAATTGTTTACTAGTATGATTATTGTTGATTTTGCTTCAATTGTGAATGAGTATAATCATTACTGATTGTTGGTGATTCTTGGTTCACTTGTTTATTAATATGATTCTTATTGATTCTTGGTTCATTTGGTGATTTTTATTTGCTTTTGAAATCTCATACTACCAAAGTATTATAAGCTGAAATTTTATTATAGAAATGTATTTCTGCTTTTGCTTGTGGTTTTGAAATTTGAAAATGGGAAATGGCAATATGTTTTATGTGCTTGTTGTGAACTGGAAACCTTAATGAAAGTGTCAATAATAAACCTGCAATTGTGTAAGATATGCTGGTCTTAATAAAGGTAATGACAAGCATATCTGGTTGTTGTTCTGGTATATGAACTCTGCAGTTGAACTAAACAAAAATAAAACAAATTTTGGATAAAACTAGATTTGTTTCATATACAGATTATATAACAAAATCCTAAATATGTTTCATATACATATTGCTATAAGAACATATTAAATATGAAGCTTCACAGATTTATGAAAAAAAATATGCTAAATCCTTCTTATACACAAATTTGCTATACAAAACATACTAAATCTATGTTGTTATTTACTTGAAGGCCTTTTCAAAAGCATATTATAAACGAAGGTCTTCCTACACCTCCTCTAACCCTTCCTCAATTCCATTCTCCACCGAATAGGTTATGGTTTCTCTTACCGAGATACTTCCAAGTCTGTAGGAAGTTCATTCTGCCTTAGGCATCTTTACTCATATGAGGAATTTTATAGTTATTATTCCCATTCACTTTCATTATCTCCACCATACAAGCTTGCAAGCTTTAAAAACCTTGTTTAGGTAATAGGGGATAATTGTGAATATGAAGAACACACTGCATTCACTAATTCATCAACATTCATGCAATTAGACTCGATTTGTATACTTTGGATGGCCCTAAAAAACCCAAGATCATTCACATTTGTGTCGGGTAAATTTGGTGGTTGGTAAACAAGTCTTATGTCAAAACCCCCATCTATGGTTGCTGCTCTAAATTCTGGATCGCTATCCTTTATGTGTGGTCGGACATTATCCTGCTATATGAATATTATTTTATCTATCGAACAAAAATAAACAAAAGTTGATAATTTCAGATTCTTGCCTAAATAATTTCTTTATCAAGCAAACTGTATTATATGCACCTCATTTTTTGACTGAATCTATCTGTGGCCAGAATCTATTAAGGATTCAGATTCTATGCAGAATCTGACTATGAATTCTGATGCCATCTTTGGCATATGAGATAAATTGTTTCATATCCAAAGATGTTAATTACTTAAGAGATTCTGGTACAAAATAAAGGGCCGAATCTGAATTTAAATTAAGATTATGTTACATTATTTCAATTAAGCTTAAGTAATTACATTATGTTACAAAGCTAGTCAGAATCTGAATTGTGATTCAGATTCTGACTGTTAGTATCTGTAAATACAGTTTGAACCCTAAATACACCTTAGATGTTTGTAGATAACTTGGAAATGAGTATGTTTCCATACTTGAGTAATCAAACACTCCTTAATCACCTGTTATGTTATGGATTCAATAGATTTAGTCTCCAATGTCTCTTTGGTTTTGTTTTTGCTTGCTCTGAGTGCTGCAACCTTGTGTGTAAAGGGAAATATATCAATTTTGCCATCAAATAAAATTGTTCCTTCTTCACCAAATATAAGCATTGCTACTGTACACACGAACATCACTTTATTGATGTATTTCTTACTTTGGCAATGCCTATGTGGCTCAACCTCAGTAGGAGTTAGATATACTATGTGTGAAGCCTTAGTTAGATAGAACCATTTTTTTTCTATATGCACCATGTTTTGCATACTCTTGAACTGAATCCTTTGCACGACTGAATCGAATTCTAGTGACTACAATGAAAACTGTAACCTCTCTAATTTATTTGGGGTAGTGAGGGATAACTTAATTGCACTAGAGTGAGCTTTGATTAGACCCTGTTGAACCCATCTCCACGCTGTTGTTTTGCTGCAATTGATACCCTTTGCTAGCTTCCTTATAGTGCCTCTTTTCTGCACACACGAGCTTTCTATCAAAGGTAAAGCTATGGGCACCCTCTTCTCATGGACTGCATTCTTCTTCTTAAATTGTATATACATAGCTTTGCCCTCATTTGCCTGCTCTTTTCTTGCAGCCCAGATACGTCCAACGGTCTTCCGACAACAATCAAACTTGTTAGCTGCTTCATTGATTTTTCCTCGTGATGACTTCTCATTTTTCATATTTTGAAGAAGGAACTGAAGAACCCCATTTCTCTCATCTGTAGAGAGATATTTTCTTCTCATTTTGAATTCAAGAAAAAGTGAAAGTTTGAATGCTTTTAGAAAGATCCTTGTGTATTTATACAGTTTGCTTATTGGAGGGAAAACTGAAATGTTTTTGGCTCCAAAAGCAAAATTTTAGACCCTACTTATCTTATTTTTGAGTTTTGTTACTTGTATTTTCAAACTGGTTCATTAGCCTTTGGTAATTTTTTTGAACATTGCTGTTAGTCCATATTACATTTCAGAATTGTGATAACTGTTCTTATATGCGAAAATTTGTAGTCAACAAAATTATGAAATTCAACACTTTGCAGTAAAGTGTTCGCATATGTTAATGAAGACAAAAAAAAAGCACACGTAAAACGAGATTTGATGCTTTTATTAATTATGCTTTTATTATTTTTCTTTGACGGAGGGAGTATTAATTATGCTTTTATTATTTTATTTTGAATTTAACTGGGGAAAAACGAGATTTGATGCCCTTTCTTCTTCTTCGCTCCTCGAGCATAAAAGTTACGAAGAATGTGCATAATAATTTATTCATAATTATTTATGACTTTATTTGTGATTTTTATGCCGACAAACCTTAAATACCAGAAAATTTGAAATCTACAAAATTAATCCTAATAAATTCATCTTACAAAATCATCATCTCAATTAGTTTCTGGAAAATTAAAACTCCATGAATCGAAATAAAGCTAAATCCCAGCTAATTAAAAATCTGCAAAATTAATCCCAATCTATTCCTCAATTCCAGTACAAATCTATCATCTCAATAAGTTTCTAGAAAATCAAAATAAGCTTAATAGTTAATAACATTCAATTTCATAACTCAATGAATCCCGATCCTAAATCCATGAACACCCACAACTCGATCCCGACCCATTCCAATTCCACATGCAAACTCTTTATATCAGTTAAATTTCTTCCTCAATTAGCCCGATGAGAGAAATTCGATACCATCTGTTTCAGATCCTTCACCAGCAGCGCTCCACTGTGTTGAGAAAGGTGAAGTCGCAAATCTCCGGCAACTGCGTAGTCATCGTCTTCTTCTTCGATGAGGAATTCGTAGGAGAGTGTAACATAATCGATTTCTGGGTAGGTCTGTAGACGTTAATGGAGTATTTTTTTGATTTTCTGGATTTATGAAGAATTGTAATTGTAACAAGAACAGGAAATAACAAGACGATAAAGTTGAGTCAATTTTCTGGTTGTCTTCACCTTCCCGATTCAACAGATAAATACAAGAGATAAAGCGTGTTCTTCACAATGACAACTTAACTAAACCAACATAAATAAAAGATAATTTTCGTGAACTGATCCCAATCGTCCACGGTGATTTATGATCCTGCGATCTCGACCGTCAGCCACTAACATCATCAACGTCTCCAAAATCGCCACGTGCGTCCATATACTTGTCCTCCCCTTCCGTCATCAAGTCCAGCATCTCTTCTTCCACCTCACAAAGAATGCACAATAAGCCCTCCCCATTCTCTCCAGCTCCAACTCCAACTCTATCAAACTCCTCCATCTCCACTCATCATTTGCTCCGCCTTATTTTGCATTAATTATAAGCCTTTAATCTAAACCAAATGTAAGATTGTATTAAGAGCGCGTTTAAAAAAAAACTCTCCCCTAATATATACTCCCTCCGTCCCATTCCACTTGTCTTGTTTCTTTTGGGCACGGAGATTAAGAAGAATGAGTGGTTGTGTGTAGATGAGTGTGTGATTGTGTGTAGAAAGAGTTAGCCCCCAAAGAAAAAAGTTGTAGGTTGTGTAATGATTAGAAGCTGCTTTTTTTGGAAACTGCATAAGTCGAGCATGACAAAACCAAAAAGCGAAAACTGCAACAGTCGAATGGGACGGAGGGAGTAATATGTATAATTGTATATATATTTTATTTATGAAAAGAGATTTAAGTCATAAAAATAAAAATCCGTTTAAAACCCCAATTCGACCCGAAGGCATATATATTAAATTAAAATTAAAATTATAGAGTAATAAATCTGTTCGCACATGCAAAGTGAAACTGAACTAATTCCCTTCTCCCTTTATGTGAAACCCTAGGGTTT
Source organism: Lavandula angustifolia (assembly GCA_028984105.1). Taxonomy (NCBI): domain Eukaryota; kingdom Viridiplantae; phylum Streptophyta; class Magnoliopsida; order Lamiales; family Lamiaceae; genus Lavandula; species Lavandula angustifolia. The sequence goes on along the minus strand of CM054825.1, from coordinate 536,248 downwards.
TCGGATGAACTTTTCTTGAATTGTTGTTTGTTTATTGAGAAATCTGCGATGGGAGCTAGCCGGAAGTTGCAGGGCGAGATCGATCGAGTTCTGAAGAAGGTTCAAGAAGGCGTCGATGTGTTCGACAGCATCTGGAACAAGGTGTCATTGACGCTCTTTGCTATATTTTTTTCTTTCTGGAAATCATCTTCAGTTTCCTTTATTGAATTTGTGATTTCTGTTGTTCAGGTTTATGATACAGACAATGTGAATCAGAAGGAAAAATTCGAGGCCGATTTGAAAAAGGAGATTAAGAAGTTGCAAAGGTATAGAGACCAGATCAAGACATGGATACAGTCCAGCGAGATCAAAGATAAGAAGGTATTATCAGTTGACGGACTGGTTGCGATTTGCTGTTAATGTTTTCTTTTTGGTTCAGTGGCTATTTCTCTTATTTCTTACGCTGTCTTTACCACCTTACATGTCATTTGTTTACAGAATAATTCAGAGAATCTTTTATTGCAAAATTTTAACTCATTTCAGTAACTTTTAGTTTCTACAAGTAACAGTGGCCAATAAACCAAATATCTTCAAAGTTTGGGAGATTCACTTACGATTTTTGTAAGTAACTAGAAAATGCATTAAAAGAAAAGAAATACGAGAAACTCAACAATCCCAAGGTTTGTTAAATTCATGGAAAAGAATACCATCTGTTCTATCAAATAATTATTGGATCTACATTTTGGTCATTATGGTGAATGTTAGTGAAAAGGACTGCTTTTTCCTGTTCATAATGTTTTTGAAATTTGATAGTCAGTTCCTGCTTTTTCTATCTGTACGTATCTTTTCCCCTTTACATAAGCAGGAAATTAATTTATACATTACTGTGAAATGACTTTCTGAATCGGGCAGGGGTAGGGATAGAACGGGGTCTTCTCACCTTTAATAAGAACGAATACGACTAAGCTTCCATGCTTGTGGTTTGTGTATACGTTCAATTTCTCACTTGAAGTCACTTAGTTATATGTATTTATTTTCAGTACTTCAAGCACTTGTTGATTAATTCATTAGGTGTCGATGATGTTAGATTTACCAAAATTTATACTACTGCTATATTGCAAACTCTGAGTGTTCTCTTTAGCTATTCTGCTATCATTACCTAGATACAGAAGTTATTTATATAAGTGACTCGATATCGACAATAATTTTGCCTTGTGTTGTATAAATTTAAACTTTGAGATACTTGCCCAACTCCCAACAATTCCTTACTATATTTCTTAACTTTTATATTGGTTCTGATGTCTTTTGTTTCCTTAACTTTATGTTTGCAGTATCTTGCTGGTTTTTCTCCTCCTCCTCCCCCATATAAACATTAATCCCTGTGTTCCATATCAAACGTCTTGTATTCCCTTTCGGGACGTCCCACTCAAATGTCCTGTATTCCCAAAAGCGAAATAAAATCACACACAAAAGTCAAGCTCCTAATTTACCGCGCCAAAACGAAATATGATGTTTGGTATGCAATGGAGGGAGTATTCTCGAATTTATGTTCTTAGGAATATATTTGGTTCCTCAAAGGCAGAAGGTTTCTTTGGACCTACAAAATGCTTAGCCTAAGTGTTTTTGCAGCAGTGCCATAACTTAAGGCATGTTGAATATTCTTTTACGATTAATTACTAAAGCAATTATATATTTTAGGTTGTCTCAGCATAAACTATTCAAGCATAAAAAAAATATATCAAATGGCTTTGTAAGGAAGATCGTTTTAAAAGTTTGGATGGATTATTGGTGCTTCCTATCCAGCACTGAGAGAGTGTGACCTGAAATATATCTGACCAATGACATGTGAAGTCTGTTGAACAACACTTTGACTGGCTATCTAGTGATTACTGTTATTACTTTTAACATTTTGATGTCATGTTTAATTGACCTTGCATGTTTCTTGTACATTTGTTCTGCTAACTTGTTTTGATTTTGGATCATTACACATTTACTTTTGCTTTTCTACCTATTGTGCTACCGGTGGACCTATATATTCATTGTTCTCTGGTTAAATAACAGTCATTTAATATATTTCTTGTTTTTTTTAACTGAAATGATCGTATTTGTGTTATTTGTCAGATGTTGACATGGGATTTTCTTCTGATACTTGTTGACATAGGTTAGTGCCTCTTATGAGCAGGCTCTGATGGATGCTCGAAAACAAATTGAGCGTGAAATGGAACGGTTCAAGATATGTGAAAAAGAAACGAAGACGAAGGCATTCTCAAAAGAAGGTCTTGGCCAACAACCTAAGACGGTATGCTTTACATTTTTGTTTTGCTCTCTGGCTGGCCAAGCAGCTCAGATGCCTATCTTGACACTAAGTTTCTCCATAATAACCACCAAACCATTTGCAAAATGCAATTTGTTGGAAAGTGCAATTAGATAACCTATAATGCAAATTTTGCTTTTTTTTTTCCCCTATCAAACAGACAGTTTTGCTTCTGAATCCAGAAACACTTGCAAAGAAAAAAAAGTGAGTCACTAACATTTCTGGAAATATGCAATTCTTGAAAGTTGAAATTACTCTAAAAATGTGAATATTGGAGTTGAGGATTAATTTAGCTTATTCTAGAATCTTTTGAGAAGCCCTTATGTTGTCTATTGCTGTAGGATCCAAAGGAAAAGGCTAAATCAGAGACAAGAGATTGGTTGAATAATGTGGTATGCTCTTGGAACACTTTTGAATTCCTTTTTCTTGAGCATGTAGAATGATCTCTTGCATTTCTTTTTTTGCAATCATGAATGCATTTGTTAGATGATATATATTCTTTTACATTCTTTATTAAAACACAATTGAACACATTTTGTGTTTTCAGTTAGAGTTCATCAGTATTTCCACAACTGAATAATTTATATTTTCCAATATAGTTTCTTACCCAAATTGGACATTTCCTTCAAATTTGATGCTTATCTCATTTATTGTTTATGAATGCATGTCAACTTTTATATCCCATATTCTGTTATGGTTATCAATCTACCTCTGAGTAGTTCCATGAAGTTACTTTAATCGGATTTGATTGCTGATTTTGAAGATGATATACCGTTGAGCAGGTCAGCGAGCTGGAAAATCAAATTGATAGCTTTGAAGCTGAAATAGAAGGACTTTCAGTTAAGAAAGGGAAGACAAGACCTCCCAGACTGGTAAGAAAATGAAAAAAGCTTAATTGTATGGGCAAACTTGTGTTCGCATAATGGAACCTTTTTTTTTTTTTTTTATAATTTATTTATTTATTTTGCAGACGCATCTGGAGGCCTCCATTACTCGGCATAAGGCTCATATTATGAAGCTGGAATTAATTCTAAGGCTCTTGGACAACGATGAATTGAGTCCTGAGCAAGTCAATGACGTGAAGGATTTCTTGGATGACTATGTTGAAAGAAATCAGGTCCTTATCAAATGAATTATTTTGTTTTCCCATATTAAGCTTATTTGTGTTATGTCACCTATTCAAATAGCTTATTTAGTCTTGATCAAATGATTTGGCTTTTCAATTTCTTTAGTTATCTGTAATTTCGGAAATGGATTTTTCTCATGTTTCTAATTTGGTTCTCCATAAAATGTAATTATTAGATCATCCTGCTTATATCTTCTTTTTGCTATATAACTTGCAGGAGGACTTTGATGAATTTAGTGACGTTGATGAGCTTTACAGTTCTTTGCCTCTGGACAAGGTGGAGGCCCTTGAAGATCTGGTTACTGTTGGTCCACCTGGTCTTGTGAAGGTGAATAACTGCTCTTCCAATATATTTGAGGACTTAAATAGTTGATTTTGAGAAGCTAAATTAGAAGAGAAGTTGTGATCCTAGTTTCAGTTAAAGCTTATAGGAATGTTTCTAACTTTTATTCTTAGATGAAATTGATAGATTGTAGCAGAGATCCTTATTACTTTTCTTTTGTTTATAGCAGGGAGTCACTGCTTCTAGTACGGTTATAAGTATGAAAACTTCTCTGGCTGCATCACCAGTTCAAACTCCAGTATGTTTATTTCCAAATCCCGAGCCTTGCACAAATCATGTCCTTTAAACTCCTGTACACTAGAAAAGAATTCATTTTTATGTTTAGCTGTATTTTATTTATACCTTACTTAATAAGGTAGCTGCTTCGTACCACTGAGCATAACTTTTGCCTAATACTAATCAACTATGTGGAACACATCCAGGAAAACATTTGAGTTCAAAAATTTTCGAATGACGTGCCAGCTGAAATTATTTGGACTCCATATTCTGAGGAGTATCCTTTTATCCCACCTGATGCTATACCTTTATATGAGCTATGTAAATAATTAAACTGCTTGGCAAGCAGTTCATTTATAGCAAACATTGCTTTCTATATTTCTCATTGCTAGTTATGTATAGAATGGAAAAGTTGTATTCTTCCTATTTCTTCAAAAGGGATTTTTATTCACAACAGATGTAGATATATGCTGTCATCCTTGATATCAAAATTAATACTCTAGTTGAGTAGCGTCTTTTGTCAGTATGAATAATAAGTGGAGCTTCCTTCAACTACTCGTTGAGTAAGTCGACGATAGTTTATTCTGGCAGTGGTTAGGTAAGAAATGTGATTATGTTGGAACAACTTGTTAATGACATGCAAATTTGTAATTGTTGTTCACTCTATGGACAAGTAAACTTAGGGTTTAAAAAATGATAAAATTACTGCTACTTTGAAAGTAACACTACTAGATTCCAATGTCTACCTTGTAAAGTAATTGGATTTATATATGTCATTGATGTTAACCTAAATTCCTTGGAGTGATTATTTTTATATACCATTTGACTGTATGAGGTGATAATTCATTTCCTATATAGTCTAGTCTTTCTTATACTGTTTTAATTATCATTTGTTTTGGCATACGCTTAATTTTTTTTTTTTTTGGGATTTATGCTTAAAAATGTTCCAGTAGGGTTTTGAAAATATAGTAAGACCTTCATATATAAGTTTGAACCCTTACATGCTTTCAGAATTTCCCTCTGATTACGTGAGGTTTTTTGAGTTATCTCCATATGAATTTTATGCATGTTAGTGTGCATTACTGTTGCGGTATAACTTGATGATTCCTTTTCCAGGCAACCACAGCTACCATCCAACATGTTGCTTCTGCCCATGACCAGGCTGATGAAACAAATATCCAGGACGATGCAGTTGCTAGAACCCCACCTCCTAAAAGTAGTGGTCTCAGTTCTTCTGCACCACAAACACCACCAGCAGGCCTTGCAACTCCTGGCATCACAAGTTAGTTAACTGAACTTTAAATATTCTATGAGATGATTTATAATTCCTTCTCTGAGTTATTATTTGTGATCTGGGATAATTAGGTGTTTCCAGTGTGTCATCTCCTGTAGCTGTGCCAAGTGGTACGAAAGATGAGGAGATCATGGATTTTCCTAGTCGTAGATCATCACCAGCTCTTGCTGAAACTGGGTTAAGGGCTATTGGTAGAGGTGGGTTGCCTAGTCAGCCAACTTCTAACATCCTTCCCAGTACTGGTAACGTCATATCCAGTAGTGGGTCCCTTCCGTTATCATCTGAAATGGGGAAAAGAAATATCTTTGGATCTGATGATCGATCTGGGAGTAGTGGTATGGTGCAGGCTCTTTTGTCTCCTCTAAGTAATCGAGCAGTTTTACCACAAGCTTCAAAGTCAACTGATGCGCTTGGATCTTCTGAGACTGGAATTGTTAGTGATGCTGCAGTTGTGGGCAGCAGACTTTTCAACTCTCCTGTTGTTCCCAGTATGCAATGGCAGCCTGGAAATTCCTTCCAGAGCCAAAATGAACCAGTATGTTGAATTTTTCTGTTTCATGTTAGTGATCCCGATATGCTCTTTTCAGATTTTTCTCACTTGTTTAGCTAGTTAAAGCAAAATGAATTTTGGAGCCTTTCCTCTCTCAGCCATAATTGGCTTCTTTGTTGTTACAAGTTAATGAGGGTTGCTGACATGTCTCCAAAAGGAAGAAGAAAATAAGTAGATGCTTTATTATTTATGTTCTTATGTTGTACTAAAGCTAAATGCTAACATGAGATGATGATATATAAGTTCCTTGTAAGGTTATAAGATCAGAACATCATTGTCAAGAATTTGGACTTGTAAATGGTGGTCATACAAATAGTGGCTACTTTAAAAAGCAAAGCTATTTCAGTCACGACTGAAATAACTAGAAACAGTTAAAATTGGTTAAATATAAGGCTGGTCTTGTGATGCTTTATCTATGATATATATTGCTGTTTTGATTTCACATGATGTTTGGTGTTGTTAGTTGTCAAATATCGAACTAGCTTCATGACTTTTGATTCTTACGCATGGTTTATATTGTGTTTTAGTTCTTAATCAATGTTCATGACTACGAAATCAAAGTTGGAGCAATTGTCATATTGGATTTTGAGTAATGAAAAACACCTTTTCTTGCACAGCTTTGTAGTTTGAAATGAAAAAAAAAGTCCATTTGGTTTTGGCTGTTATTCTTTTCAGATTGTACTCCTGTTTTATATGCTAATGTGCTGGACGTTTTTTCTACCCATTGGATTTGTAAAATAGGTTTGTTTTTGTGTTTAGGGGCAGTTTCGGGGAAGAACTGAAATCGCTCCTGATCAAAGGGAGAAGTTTCTACAAAGATTTCAGCAGGTACAGCTGCAAGGTCAGACTAATCTTATAAGTATGCCGCCTCTTTCTGGAGGAAAGCAGTACTCTGCGCAACAGCAAAGTCTCCTCTTACAGCAGGTGCTCTTCACTTTGTTTTTGTTTAAATATTTTGTCTTCTACTTTTCCTTTAAGCACTTTTTCGGTCTTACCTTTACATGTCTGCCTGTGGTATTTGTCACAAGTGTCAAGATTTCTTGTGCCTCTGTATTAGTATCTCTCACGGAGTCCTATATGCATTTTTTAGATACTTTATTATCATCTCCAGTCTGTATCCTATATGAAAAGTGAAACAAAGATAAATTAAGGCTTAAAGAGTTTTCCATTCATATGAGTTTATCGTCAATAAATAATATGCTGCTGATGAGAAGCAAGGCCAATTCCCAATTCTTCCGAGCACGGAACCCTGGAGATGAAGGTCTAGACAAGGAGATTATGAGGTGGGGGGAGGAAAAAGGCAGGGATCTTACGGTGCGCTATCTGGGCATCTCTTACTTTGGGGGAATCAAGGCTTAGCCCTGAGGAGTTTGTGGTTTTCCCGAGCTGGGGGAAACAGCTAAGATGGAGGTTGAGAACAACCTGGGGGATTGGTGCAGCCAGCTTCTGAGTGGACATCGTACTGCTTTACTGTTGACCTACCCACTTTTGGTACTAAGCTTGGTATGGGTAGTGTATTGGTAGGTTTACTTTTGCCGTAGATGTGAATTGTTAGATGTACGTAATAGCGACCATTGGGGTACTACAATCTATAAATATTAGTGAACCCAGCCTTAGAATGATCATCGTAGAAGTATCTAATAAACGTGCCTGGTCAAAGACAGTTAATCTTCGTTGGGGAGAATTCCACCAGAATTCTCTGTCTGTTCTTTGTCAGTTCTATTATAACCTTCCAGGTTGATCCTTTTGTGCTCGAATAGACAACGGAAGTTCTATGTGCATTTACTGTATGTTTTATTCCCTTGTCTGCATTTAGTACTTGTTTCTTGGTGTGAGAGGGAGTTTTAGGATCCATCATATTATCTATTAGTTATTAGGTTGTAATTTTGAATGGGCATTCCCAACATTTCTGTGTTCTTATGGTTGGGCCTGTGGCTGCCCGCATTTGTTTGTGTCGGAAGAGGGCATTAATATGTTGAACTCTTAGTAGTTAGGAGCTGATATTAGTGTAGAAACTATTTGGCTATGGAGAGTTGCCCTACTCTCGGAAGGAATGTAATGGTAACCGAACAGTTGGAAAATCTGGAAAAAGAGTTGGTGTTGGTGCAGAATCAAACCTAGACCTCCACAGATTCTTTGAGGGATTTCCTTATCAACTAGAATTAATGAGGGAGCACAAGAAAAATCGGTGTAACTGTTAGAGACTAAGAAGCACGGAAACGGATACGGGGATACGGATACGGATACGGGGATACGCCATTTTTCAAAAAAGCAGGACACGGATACGTTTGAAATACGTTTTTCATTTTTTAATTTCAATATATATATAATACAATTTCATACTTCAAAAAAGTTCAAATTCACATAGTATAACACATTCATATTCAATTCTAGAATCTAGCTTAAGTGCATCACTAATTTAATAAATGACCAACAACATTCAATTCTAAAATCTAGAACAATCAAGAATGGCCAAGTCCCAATAATATATTCTCATGTCCATCAATTCAATTAAGCACTCGATTAATTGAAAATAATAGTAATAATATATGCTTATCAATTCAACTAATTGGTACTATCAATAGGAAAAGAAATACTATCAATACTGTTATCAATTCAATTAAATAGGAAACTTCGAGAAGCGTTTTCAAAGAAATACAAGATCGTTATCAATTCAATTAAATAGGAAACTTCGAGAAGTTTGTCTTTTATTTATGGATGGCTTCTCCACTTACAATCAAATGTTGATGGCCGACGGACGACTCTAGAAAGGATCTCGACGGTCCGTAATTTGACGACTCCGACGGCAACGGGCCGGGCGACGGGCGGCGGCGAGGTCGACCGCGGCTCGGGCGATGCGGCGAGGTCGACGGCAGCTCGGGCCTGGTCGATGGCGGCGAGGTCGACGGCGGCGGCCTGGGGTTTGGGAGAGAAATTCATGAATTGAATCTATGAGTCAAGATTAGTCGATTAGGTATGTATTTTGTTTTCCCTCAAATTCAAATCGAGTTGGGAGAGAAGAATCGAGTTGGGAGTTGGGAGGTCAGACTTCTCGATCTCGATTTTTAGTATGAATATACTTCAACTCCGTGTCCCTACTGTATCCCTGCCGTTTTCATTTCTTAAAAAAAAAAAGAAAAAAAAAGGGAAATGAAATACGGATAGGATACGTATTTACCCGTATCCGGGGCGTATCCGGAGCGTATCCGTATCGAAAACGCCTCGGATACGGATTCGGCCTCTTCCCAAATGTATCCATGCTTCCTAGGTTAGAGAGAAACAATTTGGAGATTTGGAGGTTGCTAGGGTTGCCATTGCCGCCTACTTTGCTTCATCCGCCGACTGAAACCCTAAAGCTTGCTTTTGTGAGGCTGCAGCCGCCGTCGAAGAATCTGACGCCGTGCGCTGCCGTCTCATGAGTAGCAGCCCAACGTACAGCTTGCATATAAAACCCTCCAAGAAGGCCAAGAGTCTTTCTACTTTCATTTAAAAACTCATTTAGGGCAACTTAGCCAGAAATCTCACATTCTACTCTCATCAGCTACACTTGATCATGTTGATATAATATCCTCACATGGCTTCTACTGAAGGCAATATTATTAAGTGTTCCAGAAAATAATATTATGCATGGACAAAATTATCAAATTTTGTGTCATAGGAGAATATTGTCTTTCATCTGTTCCATTTGTTGGGTCTACTAGATGTTGCATATGGTTGTTGATACCCAAATTCAGCGTATAGGAAATCAGGTTCTTTCCTGTCTTGAATATGTATTTGATCTTAATGGTTGTTTGGCCTCAATAAGTAAAACCTGCGTATTGATCTCCATGGTCTCCACTGTTGTAACCTCTATGCTAGAGAGAAACCAAAGGTTGTCACTGCTGAAAAGAAGTGTAATATTGATGGCCACATCCTACAATGGATAACAAAACATTTATGTATGCTTTGTCTGAATATCTTAAAATCCTATTTCACTGCACTTATTGAGTTAATTGGCTCTTGTTTTACTTTTTACAATTGCTCTCAGTTCAATGCTCAAAGCTCATCCATCTCACCTCAACTTGGATTGGGGGTTGGAATCCAATCTTCAGGTGCTAACAGTGTAAGTGTAATATCTGCTTCGCTGCATCCGCAGCAGCCAAGTGCAATCAACCAACCAACTAATCAGCAGACAGTCACATCTTCAGCGCCTAAGGATGCAGGTAGTCTTACTCGCTCACTTGTATTGTGCAGTCTGTGTTTGATTGATTGTTGCTGGAGACTGAATTAAGTGGGTTGTGTTGTCATGTTTGTGACATGAGAACAGTGATTGAGAACCCTGACAATTTTTTCTGGTCCAGAGTGACATATAGGTTGCGAAAATTCCCCAATTTTTACAGCTGATCAAACGTTTGTTTTGATAGTAATAAAGAGTGTAATTAACATCTTTCTTCTCAATACCGTTTAACCGGGCATCATTTTTGACAGAATAATAATCATAATAGATAAAAATCTTATTGATCCATTGAAATCCCATTTTCTTTCTTCTCATTATTTCTAAGGAAGGAGAATGTGTTAACTTTATGCTATAATAGATAAAAACCTTTTTATGGTTCCATTTAGGATTAACTTGTGGTTATGTCAATTATCTGTATTTGCCTAAAAGAATGTATTAACTTTATGCTCATTCAGTCATCGAGCCAAGTGCCATTAGGTTTATGTGGCTGCATGATCTTTTCATGAACGAACAATTTAGGATTAGTACTTTACTTAAAGGATATGGGCTATATGGCTGCAGCGCCATTTGTAGAGCAGAATACCTGATTTGGACCACACATGACACCTCATTATGGTTATTAATAATGAATGAATGGATGTAGGCCTTGTATATCTGGTACTAGACATTGTAGATCCACAAGTTTACTACAAAAGTTACCAGAAAGCAGGTCTCTAATCCTGGCAGCATAATTCTTATGGTTTTATCATTTCACTTGTGCAGAACCTGCACTTAGCAAAGTCGAGGACATGCAGCAACAACAGTCCCTCATGGAAGAAGTGTCTCCAGATTCTGCTGTCAACTCTGCAATTGGAAAAGTTCTCGTGCTAGAGGATGAATTGAAATCTCCTTATGCATTAGATACAGCAGTATGTGGAAGATTTTTATTTTTATTATTCTGTTCTCATATATTAAGGTGTTGTCATATTATGTTTGCATGTGTTTTAAATTGTTATTGATGCTTTTTATACCACGGACAATTGAAAAGATAATACCGGCGCAGTTTGTTTAAAGCTGAAAATAGATGGACCTTCATATTTATCATGATACAGTTTTGATGCTCTGCAACTGTTTGCAAAGCAGGCTGCAGTTGCTTCAGGGTCTCATGCTGAGCCTTCTCAAGTGATGCGTGAAATAGATTTATCCCCGGGACAGCCCTTACAATCATCTTCGTCTTCGGGAAGTCTAGGTGTTATTGGCCGAAGAAGTGTGTCTGACCTTGGTGCTATTGGGGATAACATCAGTGCATCAACTGCAAATACTGGAGTAATGCATGATAATTTATATAATTTGCAGATGCTTGAGGCTGCTTATCATAAACTTCCTCAACCCAAGGATTCTGAGCGTGCAAAGATCTATACTCCAGTATGTAACTCTTTTTTTAATCTCTTTCTGTTTTTATAAATTGTTCCACCATTCCACTTCCTGCTTATCCCATCTTCAGAGACATCCAACTGCGACTCCTCCAAGTTATCCTCAAGTACAAGCACCAATTGTCAATAATCCTGCCTTTTGGGAACGCCTTGGTGCAGATACTTATGGCACCGACACCCTGTTCTTTTCATTTTACTATCAGCAGGTTTCAAGATTTACTTTTTGTTTGTCCTTGTGATGATTTATTGTTCTTGATCTCATTCTGATTCTAACAATATCGGCAGAATACCTATCAGCAATACTTGGCTGCTAGGGAATTGAAAAGACAATCTTGGAGATACCACAGAAAATATAACACGTGGTTCCAACGGCACGAGGAGCCAAAAGTTGCTACTGATGATTTTGAACAGGGAACATATGTTTACTTTGACTTCCATATAGCTAGTGATGAACAACATGGATGGTATAGTTACTTTTTCTAATAGTATTTTCTTGTAATGCTGGGTTCCTGATTGTGCCTTGTTTATGCTGATTTTTTTTTTAAATTTTTTTTATAAAGTGTCAGCTAATTCTATAAAATGATACTTCTCCATGCACTATTTCAATCCAAAGTTCTCATGTCTCATTATGTTTCCTAGAATGCTTATTTACTGTACTATGTTAAAGTTATACTTGTGTTTCACTTGGTGCCTTGCACTTTAAGTGTCTGGGGAAAATTCTATTTCTTGCTCTAGTTGTAGGATCCCCTTGTTTTTGTTATTTTCTAATATTTAGTTTCTGGCTCTTCTACATTAGGATTTGAAAAATGGAACTTTAGGAAGTTAGTTTCATTTTAGATCACCTGTTTCTTATGTTTTACAGAGTTAGTTGTGAAGACCTGGGACAATTAGTTTTCTTGCCCTCTATTTTGTTATTATTATCATTTTTATTATTATTAGTGTTATTTTTATTTTTCATTTCTGCTTCTGATGTCAATTTTATTTTTAGATCACCGGTTCATAATGTTTTAGCAGTTTTGTATCATCCTAGACTATACATGTTTTTTCTGCAAAGCACATTCTAATACATTCTGTAGAGTGGGATACAAATTGATAAGCGTATTGGGGATGGTAGTAACATTCTGGAAGTGGAAGAATGATGATTATTGGGTGAAATAATCATTGTATATCTGCTGCTGTGTAACTGACAATTATGTTCTAGGTGTTAAAGTCCCTTTGGGTTTCTAAGAAGTGCTTCTGATAGAGGCTGATCATCCATGTTAATTGATTGTTGCATTCTTTAGAAAAATAACTTATGACTGCTTATGCTCTGGAGTTGGTACTTGGAAGTGCTAAATGACTTCAGTTACTAAGATGTGCAGCATTATTAGTAAAACCATTTTTCCTACTGGAGAACTCAAGGCAAGTAATCTTAAGTTGCGGGTAATATGGCTGGCTTGTATCCTTGAAATTGGTGTAAAGCTTTGGGATGTCGTGGCTTTTTTCTGAGTAAGATTCTGGAGGATTGCAATTTAGTTCTTCGTTTAGGATTTAGGAAAAGGGAGGAAATTATGAAGTTAAAGGTTTAATGAAATGTGAACATATGATGTTGTGTATTGCCTCGTGTGAAGGGATTGCTTGTGTTCACTGATATGGTAATCAGCAGCAGGGAAAGCAAATATTTGGATCATCATTTCCCAAACAGCAGCTTAATCATGTTATCTTATTGAGAATGTTTTCTGTGGATAGTTGTTTCAATATTTTGGATAAATTAGCCTAAATCTTCTCTGAATCATGCTTTCTTGACTTTTCAGTTATAGAATTGACCCCCTCTCACTTTTGCTTCAGTAACTCTTGCTTCTTTGTTGATTCAGGTGTCAGAGAATTAAGACCGAGTTCACTTTTGAATACAGTTATCTAGAAGATGATTTAGTCATATAAACAACTTCCTCAGAAGTTCGTCTCGCATTATGGGTGCCGTCTGAAAACAGCTTTTCCTTAGCTGATGTTCTAATTAGTTGATACGTAAAATTAGTATGTCAACTTGCTTTTAAAAGATTTGTGGAGTCATTGATTCGGAACAAAATGAAATTATATTATATTTAATGATAAATTGATTTTGCTGTCTTTCTTGTTACTTTTTAGTAGGTTGATTTGCAATTAAGATTGACGCGTCGGAGGTTGTGGGAGAAGGTGAAGTTATGTTTACTTCAGTTATTTTCCCAGGTTTGGTTCATTTTTGTTTTCGTTCTGCGATTTACATACTCCTACATCAGAATATGAGGTTAAAAACAAGAATATCGCGTGATTAGACCTGTCTTGTTTAAATTATTATTATTACATTCTATATAGAGGGTGGTCTTTTATTTCATTAATAGACAAAGGAGGATGGAAATGCCTAAGTTGTGTGGAAGATTTCCATGGCTAGCTCTTCAATGCTTTTCAGGTTAACTGTAAAGTCAAATCGTAGCTATCAATATTTAAGGGCGAGTACTGCGGCGGTGTACAGCTTTTATGAAAACACGATTGATTTAGGACATGTTGGGCTGGGTGCAATAATATCTATGAAATATATTTTGTTAATGTAAACGACATTTTTTTCCTAAACAAATGTATTGAAAAATATCTAAGTGCAATAATATAGAGTAAGTTATATCTTCTCTCATATATATAAGTGGAATTATTTTTACAAAGAGCTTTTGATGAAAGCTTGTTTTTTCTTTAACCCTTGATGAGGTCAAGTGATTAATCAAAAGGTCGGCATACCTTTAATTAATTAAACTTCCTAGCATGGTACTGTTGGGTATGAGATTCAGCATGATAAGATTGAAGATCCCCAAACCTAACTGAATGATAAGCCTTATATAATGTAATAACTTAGTTGAGTTCAGCATGTTAAGAACTCATTATGCTAGCTAGAATTCAGCAGCTGATAGGTTCAGTAGGATATCAGATGTCAGTCGGAAGAATTCAGCATTAAGGAACTCAATCAGGAATGTTAGAATCCACTGAATCTGCTAAGAAATTCGAGCCACATATTGAATGTCTCATAATTGTATCAGTAGACGACAATTCAGTAGAAGGTACGAGGAATCAGAGGAAGTCAACTCAACATGCTCTTGGAGTTTGAACAAACCTCACATGCTCTCTAACATCGACCAATGAGAAGCTGCCAACACTATACCTACTCTGCCATAAAGCTGCTTCCTAGACTGAAAAATTAGAAAATCCCTATAGTGACATTCAAATTGAAATGACCATTTTTCTTGTCGTTTTCGACATGTGTCTAGACTCCCTCAAATGGATCTATTCATGAGTATGAACTATAAATAGAGAAAAGTCTTCATGCAGAGAAGATAATCAACGAGGGAACCAAAGCATTCAAACTCACAAACACTCTAGCAAACTTAAAGCATATCAAAGCGAAGAACTCATATACAAAGAGATCATTTTAGTTCTTCACTTTAGAGATTCACTAGTTCCCTTTTTCTCTATTCTAAGCAGTCTTATTGTAATATCATAAGCTTAGAAAACCTCGAAGGAGTTCAACTTTTTGAACAGTTCTTATTGTAAGAACTCATTTCTAGTTGGAGAATATCAAACCTCGTGTTTAAACCTTGCAAAGTCACTAAGACTATAACTAGAATATCTATCCAGTACAGAGATCGACTGAGACTTGCTCAGTATAATCAATCAAGAACTCATGCTTTGTTCAGGACAGTGGACGTAGGATCTAGCGTAGCGTATTCGAACCACTTTAAAAACTGCTTGTGTTGATTTACCGTTGCATTAATTAACTGTTCATGCTGCATAAAACTGACTTTAAATCACTCAACATAAAAATTATTTTCAAACTGAGATAAACATATTTAGGGCCTACACTTCCGTACACCGTATCTTAAATTGAATTACTGTTCTCTGACATAGGTCAGTAGATAGAACTCAGTAGACAGATACTCTGCTCACGCAATATAGAAAGCTTACTTGGTCTACTAACTAGTTCGATGTCAATATTCAGTAGCATTGATTTTTGCATTTGAGTTGAAATTTGCACTCAGGTGTATTCACCTCCCCCCTCTACACCTGAAGGTTCGTCTCTGAACCAACATATACTTGTAATCCTAACAAATGTGGTGAAGGAAGGATGTTTCATACCTTTGGATCTTACTAGGATAGGATTTACTTGACCCCTGGAAAGATTTTATGGACTATTTCCATTCCCCAAGCTTCAACACACGGTATAAATGGATTGTCCTACGTAGCTCTTGAAATTTGATGCTCTCTAACTCTCAATTTCTAAAACAATGTGTTCAAAGTTATGAGAGACACAACCCTAATAAAACAGAGTTAATCCAATCTCTAATCAGTTTGGAGTCCAAACCTATATAAAACAATGAGGCACACTTCCATGCGCCTGGTTGTAGGTATAATCGGGTTGCACGGATCCAATTGCAATCGAATCTGCGACTGGATCCTTTTTTTTAGTTTTTTTTAATATTTTAATATATTTTTTAATAATTTATTTTTATTTTTCTAATAATTAATTTTTAATTTTTATGTTTTTTTTTTACTTTTTAATTTCTTTCCTTCAAGATAAGAGTGTCATTTGCTGTGAACAACAATGTCGTTTGCTTTGAACAAAAGTATAATTTTTTATTTATCATATCTTTCAAAACAAAAAGTGTCATTTTTTCCATATTGAACGACTTCTACCATCACTAATATGCATGTATCATAATAATTGATACTCAATTAATGATATTTTTGTTCAAAATAAATAACACATTTGTTCATAATAAATGACACTTATTTCCTAAACAAATGACACTTTTTTCAAAAACAAATCATATTTGACATTTTGTTCAAATCTAAATCTTAAACAAATCACATTTTTTTCCAAAAATAATTTATACTCACTAAATAATACTCACTCCATCCCATAGAAGTCTCCTTTCTACGGGGCACGATTAGGTGAAGAAAACACACAAGAATCAACACAAATCATCTAATAGAAAAACACACGGTATCAGTTAGTTGGTAACAACACTAGCATTCCTTGGTTGCATACCCACGTCGGTTAAGTAGGTGTTTGCAAAAGCTTAAATTATTGAACTTATAACTTAATTTAAGGAAAAACTGTTTTTGGGTGTTTTCAACCGCTTAAATTCGGAAAAATTCTCTACATTTAAGTTGAATAAGTTGAAGTTGGTTAAGTTGATTTTTACCAACTTCTCCAACTTAATAACATATTTGTAATTTCAGATAAGCTATGATTTGACATTTTACTTATAAATCACAAAATAAGCTACTACAGTATAAATTTTGCAAACACTATTTTTTCAATTTTTTCTTCTTTTAAGCAGTTTTTACAAACACACCCTAAATTCTCTAATAAGTCACTTTTACCAACTTCTCCTTAATTTAAGCACTTAAAAAAAGTTTAAACTATTGCAAACACCCCCTAAGTCTCTCCAATTGGAATACACATTACGAGTTTCTCGTGATGCCTTTTATGGACTAGCACCAGCCCTCGTTGGGGTTGAAGGCCTCCTAGGGCGAGCAGGGGAACCTGAGAAAGACAGTCGTTTCTTAGCAGACCCAGACGTTTCCGACCCGTGTGGGCTAGGCAACCGCGACTTAGACCGTGCGGATTCAGTGTAGGCCATGTAGCCCGGGACTGCAGGCGAGCTAGCAAGGCTATCATCGTCTCTCATTGACGAACCGGCTGTGCTGTGCCTCCGATATTGCTCTGACTGAGTGCTGTTCAAGCTCTTTGAGTCGTCATCTGTGCCTGTGGCTCCCTTTGAGGTCACTGCCCTAATTTTCCCAGCAGCAATAGACTTTGGAGTCGAGGGTCTGCTGGGAGGCCGGCTGCCTCCCTGAGCAGCCGGAGACGGGATCTTTGTGTCCCCACCAAGAGAACCTGCAATGAGGCTGTTGTTGGTTACATCTTCGATTGCATCGCCCTTTTCCCACGGGCGCGCCGCCATCCACCTCTCCAACCAGCTCCATCCCCAACTGTGATTGTTAGGATACACAAACGTTTGGTTCGTGGATTCAAACGTATTTCTATGCGTTTGCTGAAACGGAAATTGATGCAGAATGAATAAGACTTTGGAAATGCATCGAAGACAAAATTCACTTTTATTAAACCTGATGTGAATATGCATAAGCCAATGCCCTTTCCCTCCTCGTAGCAGCTTCCTGCCTATTATGAATGTTGGCTTCAATCTGCTCTTTAGTTCGCGTGCTTTCATCCCAATTTCCTCCATCCTGGTGTCAAAAACCCGTAAATTAGCCAAAAACAACAGCTTGAAATCAAGAATGCAGTAATGGATAGACAGACATACAAATGGTCTCGATTTCTGAAACTCCTTTTGGTGGTTGTGAAGGATGTGTTGTTGAATGGTTGAGTTCTCCTCCGAGCATCTGATTCTCAGCGCACGAATCTCAGATTGCAGACGAGCCACTGTCTGCATAAGCTTCAAGCTTGCTGCTGCTTGGCGCTTCACAGTTTTCCCTCCCACAACTGATTTTAGCCTCATGAGGCCTCTCAGAGCTCTCAACACTCTCCTTGCCTGAATCGAGTCATGAAACAACCATAAAATCGAGCATTCTAGATATGCAAACAACATCTTTTTGTCTCATTCATACCGTGTAACCTCGGAAAGCTGCCTGAATCTTGATGACAGCTATGTCTTCCTTTGTCTTACCCGAAGTATGCGCTGCAGCTCTGAGGCGGACAACCTCTGCAGCAGCATTAGCTGCTGCAACAGCTGCCTCAGCAGCCATAGCAGTGACGAGAGCAACAGAATGGGCATGCCTATTTTGTTCATTCTCTGCTTCAAGCAACTTCACCTCCTCCGGTGCTTGGACTACCACCGCCTTTTCTTCCTCCAAACCTACGCTCCTCTGCCTCCTGAAACATCCTCGCCTTTTCCAATCACTCTAATCATAACAACAAAACAACGTATTACATTTCTTCAAAAAGATGATTTAAAGGGAGGATAATATTTGATTTTTTTACCTTATCTGTATTTTGTTTAGGTTCACGAGTGATTGCTTTCTTTACTGCAGAAAACCAAGACCTTCTCTTCCCCATTTCTTACAGAAACATCTTAGCACAGAACACAATCCCAGTCGGTAACTAATTTCAGAAAATGCCTTTGTAATCAAGTATACTCTAGTTTTTGCATGAAAAGAGAGATAATTTTGTCCAAACTTCAAAACCAAAATGGAGCAAGACAACAAATCGATTGAATGAAGAGCAACACACAAAACTCTCTCATGAAAGTTAAAAAAAGGTGGAATCCTGTATTCGATCTATACAATGTTAAGATACCTGAAACTGGAATCCTTTTTTCCTCTCCAACACAAAAAGTTAGAGCATGCCCGAGTTTGCCGTGAAGTAAAGATCGTAAGACAATGTGATTGAAATGGATGTTGGAGAAATTAAAATATCTAAAGGTTTGAGGAGATTCAAGAAATGTTTTGTCCCAGACAAGAATAACGAACAGGGGCAATCTTGGGAAATTGCATACAACACGGCCTGCACAGGTAATGTAATGGGTGGGGGGACTGATTGCAATATGGAGTTGTGCGGGCCATAAATGAATCTGACTGAAGAGAGAGGAGAGAGAGAGTGAGAGTAAATCTTGTTCTCGTTTTAACAGCAGACAATTAACAAACTAGTTATGACAAGTTTGGGTGTTCTGACAAAATAATAAGGAAGGAAACATTCCGTTGCTAGCCCAATCAACGGATTATATATATGGAATGATCTTACTCATTTTACGGACACTATCGATTTCAGTTAACTTGGTATAAAACGAGATTTACGCCAAGTATATACTCCCTCCGTCCCGCTATTTGTGGCTCACTTTCCCGAAAAGAGTGTCCCGTTATTTGTGGTCACTTTCCTAATTTGGTAAAAAAATATTATCATATCTTCTACTTTATCATCTTCTCTCTCCTATTTTATTACATTTTCTCTCCTACTTTATCATCTTTTCTCTCATATGGTTTGTTTTATGCTAGGGGTGGGAGTAGTGCACCTCCCACCCCGTATTTTGACAAGTGTATCTCTTGTCAAAATCTGGTGCACCTCCCACATTCATAATAGAGTAAGAGATACACTTGTCAAAATCCGGGGTGGGAGGTGCACTACTCCCACTCCTAGCATATAACAAACCCTCTCATACTCTCTCACTATCTTACTCATCTTCTCTCTCATACTTTATCATCTACTCTCTCTCATACTTTATCATCTACTCTCTTAATTCCCGTGCCGAAACCAATTGAACCACAAATAGCGGGACGGAGGGAGTAATATATATGATATGATTACAATCAATAGGGGTATTTTATATTTCTAACTGCCAAAAACACTTATTGGCATTAAACTACCAATGCTAGGAGAGCGAATCGAATTAGAACCCCGATTAACTTCCAAATTATAATTTTTCTAGTATCTAAATGAGCATAAATGAAAGACGTAACCCGAAGCCAATCTTGAAATCAACCTTCATCAATTTATTGAATATTTTGAACCACTTGTAAAATAATAACTCTCATTATATATTCATATCAAATACTCTCTCCGTTCCACAATTCTTGCTCCACTTTCCTTTTCGGGCTGTTTCACAATTCTTGCTCCATTTCCGAAAATAGCAAAAAATTAACTTTAATCTTTCTTTAATCATAATTTAACTTTCTTAATAACTAATCTAAGTTAAATCATAAATAATTTAACTTTCTTAATTTAACTTTCTTAATAACTAATCTTACTCCCTCTCAATCTCGAAATTCTCTCCACATTCATCCACCACTAACACATTCATTCTCTCCACAAACCCTAGATCTACGCCTCCATCTTCAACCTGCCTTCTATCTCCTCTGCCTTCTTCGCCGCCTTGACCCGCTAGATCTAGACATATTATCTCAAAGAAACTGTCTAGATCTCCTCTGCCTTCTTCGTCTTCTTCGCAAGGATGAAGCCTATGACTCCTTCACCCGCTAGATCTAGAACAGATACTGCCGGTTTGATAGGAGATATGGCCGAAGCCGGCCATGAACTGAACGGAGCGAGAGGGGAAGACGGCGGAGACGCTGAGAAAAGCTCTGGGTCGAGCGAAGAAAGTGAGGTCGAGAGTGATGGAGGTAGATTTGAGGGGGCGAGTTCTTTTTGGCCGTTCTTTGCCGCCGGATATGGGCAAGAGACGGCCGAGGAGTTCGAAAACCAACTTCCGATGTCGGAAGAGGAGAGCGAAGAAGGGCCATTCTTTGCGACCGGCTTTGACGACATCCGACAAGAAAGTGATGAGTATTTAGAACGGAAAGTTCCTATTTCTCCAGATTCTAGCGAAGAATGGCCATTCTTTGCCAACGGCTTTGATTGCATTCGGCAAGAAAGTGAGGAGGAGATAGAAAGCCTAGATCCGGCTCTGCCTTCTGAAGAGGAGAGCGATGATAGGTAAATAAAATTTTTATCTTATTTTTTTGGAGCTAGTCTTTTAATTAAAGCCAATATCTAGGGTTTAGGATGACTTGACCAGAAATTGAAGATTCTTGTTGATGCAGGGAACAAAAGAGTACATGAATGCAGTTGGAGAAGGACGTGGTATTGGGTGAGATCTATCCCTGTTTCTCTTGTGTATTGTTATTTTCGTAGTCTAGGTTGGAGTATGTGTTTAAATGGATAATGGTCTAAAATGATATGAAAATGCTCACTCTAGGTTAGATAGAACATTTCAATGAATTTCTTGCCAATAGAATGAGATATGTTCTTTAGGTGTGGGGATTTGTTGTTTTTTCTTTGCTTCTGTTACATGAACATGCTTCTGTTGCATGCTTTTGCTGCATGCTTCTGCTTCTGTTGCATGCTTATGCTTCTGTTGCATGGTTGTTGATTAACATGCTTCTGTTGCATGGTTGTTGATGACCATGCTTCTGTAATCCGGTTGTGCTTCTGTTGCATGCTTGGTGATGAACATGCTTCTGTAATTCGGCTTTGCTTCTGTAATCCGGCCGTGCTTCTGGAATCTGTGCGTTTCTTATACTGCTAAGATTGAAAATTAAAACTAGCTTTATTTTTTATACTACTACAAAAAGTTTCACCTTCTACTACAAAACATTCTGTCTTATACTACTACAAAACTAGCTGTATTTTTTATACTACTACAATTACTTCTGTCTTATAAATACTTACAAAAATATCCACATATACTAGAACCCAAGCCTACCCTTAAGCTCTTCAGCCTCTGCAATCATACCATTGTCCATCATGTAATCTAAGCATTCCCTTACCAAATCAGCAGACACTTCCAAATCTTTTGGAAGCTCATTTAGTCTCAATAACGCATCTTTCTTCAAATGAGGAATTTTATAGTCATTATTTCATTTTACCTTCATTATCTCAACCATACACCCTTGCAAGCTCAAAAAGACCTTATTTAAGGTCATAGGTGCTAAGTCTGCAAATGAATTGCAGACTGCATTCACCGGCTGATCCACGTTCTTGCAATCTGACTCTATTTGGATGCTTTGGATGGCCCTAAACCATCCAAGGTCATTCACATTCAGGTCTGGGGAATTAGCTGGTTGATGAACAAGCCTTATCTGAAATCCATCCTGACTGGCTGCTGCCCTAAACTCTTCATCACTGTCCTTTATGTGTGGCCGTGCATTATCTTGTTGTATGAAAATTAATTTCTGTAGAGTAGCAGGCCATTTTGATCTTATTGCTGGGAGTATCTGTTAGGTCCAACATAATACATAAACATTACATTACCCTGCATTATGTCTATTTTGAAACATGTTTAATAATGTGTCTTATAAATGACCTTACCAATTGTAGTTGTTGCAGCTTGGGCTTTGTTGACCAGAAATTGCATAAGTCTCTGATTCATTATAGAATCAGATGTCATGCCTTCTTTGGAAATTGAAATTTTTATTTTCAATTTCACAGAAAGATTCTATTGCTGTTTCTGGTACAAACTGTGCTTTATCAGAATCTTAATTTTCATTCAGATTCCGATAAGTTACAATAATACAGGATAAAGGTCAGCACAAATAATGTCTTACAGAATATGACATACCTTTTGAATCAAACAATCCTTTATCACCTGTTTTGTGATAGATTGAATTGCTTTTGTCTCTAGTGTCCCCTTAGGTCTATTCTTGCTTGCTCTAATTGCTGGAACCGTTTCTATGAATGGAAAAATGCCAATTTTTCCATCAAACAAAACTGTCCCATCTTCAGCAAATATAGGTCTTGCCACTGCACACATGAACATTACTTTGTTTATAAACTTCTTGCTTTGACAAGACCTATGTGGCTCTACCTCATTAGGTGTGAGGTAAAATCTGTGTGCAGCCTTAGTTAGATAGAACCACTTCTCATCAATGTGCACTGTGTTATGCATATTTTTGAAGTTTAAATCTTTTGTGATGCTATCAATCTGTACTGCATTCATCGAAAACTGTAACCGTGCAAACTTATGTTGGGCTGTGAGGGAGGGCTTTATTGCACTAGAGTGAGCTTTGATTAGACCACCTTTATACCATCTCCAAACCGTTGTCGGACTGCAAGATATGCCCTTAGCTAGCTTCCTTATAGTTCCTGTTTTTTGCACACCCAAACTCTCCATTAGAGGTAGGTTGATATGAACTTATTTTCGATGTACAACTCCTCTCTTTTTTGACTGCGAATGCATGACTTGGCCTTCATTTTGCTGTTTTTTTGCTGCAGTCCATATCCGCTGGATAGTATGCCGACCACATTCGTACTTAGCTGCAACTTCTTTCACTTTTCCTCTTGCAGGCTTCTCATTTTTTAGATTTTGAAGGAGAAATTGAAGAACTTGGTTCCTCTCTGCTGTGGAGAGATCTTTCCTCCTAGACATATCTTTTTGTTGTAATATTTGTGTTTGAATATTTGGATTGAGTTTTGGAGCTTGATTGTAGTAGTAGTATTTATAAGTGCAGTAGTTGGAGGGAAATTGAAATCAAATTTCGGTGATTTGGCTCCAAATCTAATTTTGATTAAGGGCAGTATGTGTGGCGTGTAATTGCAGTAGTGTGTTTTGATTAAACAACTTTGATTTGTACCCATTTTTCAGTCATTTTCGATCCTCTCAATTATTTGATTAAACAACTTTGATTATCCAGTTGAATTCTCTATCCTCTCAATTTGTATTATTCGTCCATTTAACAATATTTAGTTGTAAATATCGAGGCCACACAACTAATACAAATAACACATTGTTAAATTACACAAAAAAAAGAGATAAAAAATCAGAGGAGAGAGAAAATAATTAGTCAATAGTTAATTGAAAAGGGACCCACACAATTAATACCAACAACACAATTAACAACTCTCATAAAATACCGCGCCGAAAAGTTTTGGAGCTTTAATTGTGGAACGGAGGGAGTATTATTTTATTCCATGACTTGACTTGTAACCTAATATTCCTTCCGTCTCATTCAACTTGTTTAGTATCTTTTCGGTACGGAGATTAAGATAAATGATTGATTGTGTGTAGAGAGGTACGCCTCACAAAGGAAAAGTTTGAATTTGTATAATAATTATTTTCCATTTTAAGAAATAAAACAAGTCAAATGGGACAATCCGAAATGAAAATAAGACAATTCGAACGGGAGGGAGGAATATTATAAGTTTGGATTGCACAATTGTCTCATGCACTTGTGATATGGATTGCGGGTTTTCTCATGCATATACCTTTTTTTATTTGTACATTATTGGATATTAAGACATAATAAACAATAAACACCGTATAACAATATATAATAATTATAACTTACCTAATACCTTCACGAATAGAGGACAATAGTGATGAAAATTCTTGTATTGGTGAAGCACAAAGAATCCAATGACCGTGTCAGATAAAATCTCTGTCCAACCAGAAAAAGGAGATGTACTAATCTGTCAAAATTCAGAAAAGAAAATTCAAGTCAACTACTTAGGTTTTACTCCGATAGATTAATCAAGCATTTTGTATTATTTCAAAAACTATAATTATAAGAAATATATACTAATTATTACTCCTTCGTCTCATAGATATAGTCCACTTTCTTTTTTGTGCCGTTTTTAAGGAGAGTTGTTGATATACGTAGAGTTGTATAAAGTGATGGATCCTCAAAATAAATGTGTAATAATTTACCAAAAAAGAAATACTGAACTAAATCTATGGGACGTATGAAGTAATTATTAACAAATCTCTTATAAATACGTCTCAGTATAAAATCGCAAAAACGATAATATGGAAAATATAATAATAAATGGTGTCATATAAAACATTACCTTAAATTAACATATTTATATTTATTTCTTTGATATTTACCACTGTGAATAATGGTATTAAAAGGGTGGCATGTTTGGTTGCCAATATTAATGCCATCACATGTTGTAATTCATCAACTTTGTCCTTCACTTTTTCGAGAAAACTCCTTATCATATCACAACACGTATTTATATCTGAATAAATGTCAAAAATTTAAATTTTAAAAATACATTTGACTGAGCATATAATACACGATTATGAGGTGAATATTAATCTATAGTTGATTCACTTCATAATTCTTTGCCCTGTAATTATTATTATTATTTTTTTGTTGAGTCGCACGAGTTCAAGAAATATCTCATTCACGACTATGAAATCTATGTCTATGAGTTGATGACATGATGAGACTTCCATTGAAAATAATGGAGTCGGATAATTTATTCTAGCAATGAAATCTATGTCTATGAATTGATGACATAATGAGACTTCCATAGAAAATAATGGAGGGGGTAATTTTTCTAGAAATGAAATTTATAATTGAGGTAATTCATTAATATTTCAGTGATAACATAAAGGAATAATGGCAAATTACGGAAATTAAAGTCTGAAGAAAGATCAGTTTCAGTTCCTTTAAAGGGCAGGATTGTCCATTTTGTCCATGTGCAATTTCCTTTAATATGTTTATTTGGATATATGAGTTGGAGAAAATGACTTGAGAGTTGAGACCCATTCCAAAGTCGTAATCACCATTCAAAAGAGGGAACTCTAAAATGTTTGTCACTACTAAGTGGTGTCTTAGAATTTTCAATTTTTTTTTATAATTTCATCATGGTAAGATAAAATCTGAAATATGAAATTCGAGTCAAACTTTAACCTTTAATCATAAGATAATATTCTCTATTATTTTACCATCAATAGGATAAGTTTTTTTTAGTATTATTACGCAATATGTGTACAACACTTAACAATCTTAAAATGTAATAATAAAAAAATTTGATGTTTGGTCTACTATGATTTAATTTTTTTGTATAATTACAGGCTATTGTGTATGAACAGAATATATATGCACTCAATAACGGATGCATATTTTTTTCGACAATGATATTGTTCATTCGGGATTCTTTGGGTAGCTAACAACTCTTTTGAAATCGTGCAGGGTCCACTCTCTTTTTCAAGAAAGTGGTTGACTTGTAGCTTTTTACCAGTACTTTGACAACTGGCTGCTTGTCATTGGTCGATGTGTAGAAAGTTGTTGAAATATTCAAACTTCAAGACATATATTGAAGCTGACTTCTCTGATGTGTACGACCTCGGAAAACTCTACTGATTTAACTTTGAAAACCACTAACTCTTTTAGTATGCTGCTCCTACTGAGTCTAGTTCTACTGACTCTTTCAAGATCTTTGCCCGCTCGAGTCCAAAGACTACCGAATCGAACACCTCTCAGTATGCTGCTCCTGCTGAGTCCAGCACTACTGAATCTTCACTCCATGGTACTGAGGCGGATAGTCTACTGAGGTTCAGTAGACTGAACTTCTGAGCCTAGACCATGCTGAAGGCAAGTGTACGGAGTCTGAAACTCTAAGAGACCAAGGCGTTACTGATTACAAAGGAATGATTCACCAATCAAATTAGGGTTTTGAGATCAACCAAATCTTCTAAATAATCTACTGTTGAATCTTAAGTTTCAAGACACCTTTTGGTGTAGCTCCTAGGTAGTTAATTTCGTGAAGTTTCCCGAGAACAGTGTTTTTCTACCGATTACGACAGTTCATTCAATACAATCTTAATCCCTTTTCACTTTCGTCAAATTATAAAATTTATTACACCTACGTTTCTCATCATGGTATTACTCTTAGGTCCATTCTCGCCACTGATAGAGACCTAGTTCGTCTTTGTAGTGCACAAATCGAGTCGACTTTATTTATTGTGCACTCTCATATTCAATATTATCATACACCCGATGTTGTTTAACAATTCTGTTCAAGGTTCAATTTTCAAGAGCAAGTGGGTGGTAGCAATCAGACTGAGAATGTTTGCTAACAGAAAACCTTTGTTCGCGAATAGGCTATGTTGTTTCCGACAGTGACAAAGAAAATAATTTGGATAGTTCATCCGACGAAGAATACAATGAGGTGCATGATGCATTAAATGAATATATGTTTGGTGACTTCGCGGCATGGATCCGTTGAGAATGTGGTGTGAATCAATTGATGTCTATGCTCATGCCGGACAACCGTGACCCTCCAAGCGACGAAATAATATATGGGGGCGGCAAAGATGTAAGTGATGATTTACTTCCACTTGTTCCTCTCGATACATTTGACTCACCTGTGGTTCGAGATTTGGATCACGTTGTGGACTATCCACTCCGTAAAGGGGCGACATTTTGGGAGAAGGGGGATTTGTTTGTGGCTGTTGCACTTTGGCACATGGAACAAGGTCTCAATTTCAGGGTGGCTCGTTCTGACCCTGGTCGGGTTGAGTATAAATGCAGACGGAATTGTGATTGCCCATTTTTTCTACGAGCATCGTTCCATAGCGATGTGTTGTGGATTGTAAACTTCTTGCATGCTGAAACATAAGTAATCGAGATTTTTCACAGACTGATCTAAGGAGGGTGCGTGCAAAGGCGCTCGTTGCTTATGTTGCTCGGCGAATACACCGTCAAAAATCCGTCCTAAAACCGAAATAAATTATGGCAGCTATCCAGACGGAATTTGGCTTTCAAGCAAGCTACAGTGTAGCTCTACGAGCATGCAATTGTGTTGTTACTATGATTTTTGAGGGACACTCAGATTCGTTCAAGATGCTTCCTCGTTACCTCTATGTACTGAAAATAATGATTTCAGGCACAATGACTGATCTCGAAGTTGATTCAGAAGGTCATTTCCAATAATTATTCGTTGCTTTTAATATTTCTCATCGCCCATGGGTATTTAACCTCCAAGATCTGATTGTGGTCAACGCGACTCACTTGAAAGGAAGGAATAAAAGAGTGTTATTTGTGGCTGCTACGATAGATGGTAACGACCAAATATTTCCACTAGCCTTTGGTGTGGGTCCAGTTGAGAACGATTACTCTTGGACGTGATTCATGTCCAACCTGAGAGAAGCATTTCCGATGTCAAGCCATTTAATAATCATCTTCGATTAACACCGGAGCATAGCTAACGTGGTAGATGCTGTTTATCTGGAAGCAGCCCATGACACTTGTTACAACCATCTTCAGAATAAGATTACATGATATGGTAAGATGCTTATCAAGATGTATCACGATGCTGCCTATGTATGTACGACGTATGATTTTGATCATGCGATGGAAGGGATTCGTCAATCCTATCCTAAGGCATACGAGAAGTTAATGGATGTCGGACCGAAAAAGTAGGCTAGATCAAAGTCTCCCGTTCTCCGGTACAGTCAGCTGATCTCAAACATAGTTGAATCCATCAACTCGCGGTTGCTCACAGCATATCGTCTGCCAATATGCTCTATGATCGAGGCAATAGGACACATGGTGGAACAATGGTGTGACCAACGTCGAGCAAAAGCCATAGTATGAGATAATGCGCTCGCAATTGCTACAAAACTAAAGTTAATTCCGTCAGAGGACCGTTCACATCGCTTCACTTTGTGTCCGTAAATGGAGAAAAATTCAAGTTTCACGACGGAATGTATCAATGGAGAGTTCAAATCAGCAGAAGCGCTTGTGAATGTCGTGAGTGGCAACTCGATGAGATCCCTTGTTCGTATGCTTGTGCTGCTTTCAGGTATACTCTTGTATACTGTATAATTATGAAATTTATTTGTAGTGTATTAATAGAGTTTTATTCTTCAGGCTGCTGGCCTAAATTTGCTTGACTTCGTCTCGGACGCATACAAGACTGAAAATTGGAGGATGATATATGCCGGAACACTGTATCCGGTACCCCTATGAGAAATTGGCGGGTGCCATTAGATGTGGCCTCAATGGTTGTGTTGCCACCAATAATTACACTGCAGGCCGGGAGATCGAAGAATAACAGACGACCCTCAGGTGCCGAAGTAAGTACAACCAGCGAGAGAACACGCATGCCGAAAAGGTGCAACATTTGTGGTATGGTTGGTCATACAAAAAGGAAGTGTCCGGGAACAGAAGTGCCGGACTCGCCGGAGTCACAACAATTTTAACTTTTTATTTAATGTAATTTCCACTGTAATGTAGGTTTTTAATATTAATCTCAAGTTTGTTTCGATCTTTAAATTAATGTAACTGGATTCGAATTTTATTACATTGTCGAATGTAAATTATTTCGAATTAGGTTGCATGGGCGGGGTCAAATGCCGCTCACAGTCTGGGTCAAATGCCGCTCACAGTCTGGGTCAAATCCTGCTTACTGTCTGGGTGAAATCCTGCTCACAGTCTAGGTCAAATCCCATTCATGGTCAGGGTGAAATCCTGCTCACAATCTGGGTGAAATCTCGCTCACAATCCCGATCACAGTCTAGCTAAAAAATGAGCGGGATTTAAGGTAGAATTAATGAGATTTCGGTGTAATCCCGCTCCAAGTCCCGCTTGGAATCCCGCTCGAAATTTCCTCGTTAATATATAATCAATTCGTTTAATTTATTTTTAAGTAATAAATTTGTAATCAATTCGTTTTATTAATTGAATTTTTAAGTGCTATATTAGTAATTATTTTAAATTAGATCTAATAATATAAAAATTAAATCTCATAAAGTGCCTGATAAACGGAATCAACAGAAAATGCATCGAGTCAATTGTTGTTAATGGAGTGAGTGGGTTCAAACCGTACGGGGTTGGCGAAAGATGCACCCACCTCGAGCCGGTACGACGATGCACCCACCTCGGTCCGAATGGATGATGCACCCACCTCGGGCCGGTGCGATGACATCCACACCTGATCGGGATTATAATACCACCGCCAATTACCACCATCAAAAGGCAGTGGGTGCATGGGTTGTGCACTGTATGATCAACTTTGGCGAGGCGGACAATCTGGGTAAATAGGATCATAATAGTCATACAAGTTCCGGACCTGCTCCGGTACATAACAGCCACGCTCGTAGAGGCTACGTCGACCTTGTGTCGGTGGGATGATCGAATGGTCCTCATCGTTATCTGGCTCGTCCACGTCCATAACCTCGGGCCAATACACCGAGTCAGCTATGTCCTCCATCATAACCTCGGGTCAGTACACCGAGTCAGCTATATCTTCATCTCGGGGAGAGTTACCCCCCATCTCCTCATGAACATCCCGCTCATGACGGTGCCCTATCGACATTGATTCACTCTTCACAAGGTCGTGCGGTGTACAGTTCTGACAGCTATCGCCCGCGTGAGAGGACGCAGAAGCCAAGCCTCGGCACCAAGATCGACCAAACACCGATCAAAATAGGTTTTCAACGTCGTGAACTATTTTCTGCCGTAAGGTCCGGTGTTCTTCCCTCACAACTGTCCAGACATATTTCTGTTGGGATTTTGTATACTAGAAGCAAATTTTATGCTTGTATACAATGTGTTTTGTCCCTACCACTATTTTATTCTCCTATCTGATAAATAGATACATTTGCACATGTTATCCTTTATCTTGTATAAAAGTTAGATTTGTGTGGTGTGTCGGGTATCACAGAAGACAACACAAATTGGTTGAACTGACAAGATATAAACAGTTATCACAGCTGAGACAACTTCAGGATAAGTTGTCGGTTTAAGCTGCAGTTTAGATAAGAAGTGGCTTGTCTTAGCTGCTTGTCTTTACTAGTACACTGAAGGTGGTGTATTGATGGATCACAGTGAGATGTGTTTTCCTAACTGACCTTAGAGGAGAACCAAGATCTCGGTGACTTAGCTGGTATTAAGCTTGGTAAGACTTCAGTTGAGTGCATTTGGCTACCTATCACTTTGACCTACTATGGTGAACGTCATCGCGACCGGATCTACGTATCTTGGGTGTTAGTAGTTATTTGTGGCTCGGGCTGGTTGTTTGTATCTTGCAGCCGTATCCTAGTAAAATGGGTTGATAATATCCCCTGAGGAACTCGAAAGGATTAGCACACTAAATCCGACCGGTTGATTAAGTTCAGGTGTGTTAATAAGGTCGAGTGGTACTACTCAAGAATATAAGATGTTAATTAATTTAAGCTGTCAGTGAGCTTAATTAATTAACGGATATTTCTATCTTAAATACGGAGATCGATTAAGTCTAAAATACAAGCCCTTGCTCAATTTGGGATAAAGGGGTAAGTCAGCACGGATTCTCTAGTGGAATGAATCTGTGTTTATTAATTAATTTTGCTCTGGGCTGAGCATGGATAATTAATTAATTTGAGGCCCAACTTTATTTCTCGTATTGGATCCCTGATCTGGCCTAATTAGTTGCCTAGTTATTTATTGTCTCTCATAAATCATTATTAATGGATTAATGTATTTTTTACATTATTTAATAATGTTATTTATCTGGAATTAATTGGCTGGGCCAATTAATTGATAAATATTAGCAGCCCAGTGGATTAATTAATTATATTATGGGCTAATTATGTGGAAGCCCATTAGGAATATAAATAAATTAATGGGCTACAAATATATTAATATTATATTGGCTTTTGAAGCCTATATATATTAGTATTTTGTTCAGAAACAGATTACACACATTCATAAAATTATACACGCATGGCGTGAGAGTGGGAGAGATAAAATATTATTTTCTTCAGTTTTCTGACCACCCAGAGGAAGAAAAAGGCCGGGATACAGATCAGAAAATCTGACACACGAGCAACAATCAAAGCCACGACAACATACGAAGGAGGAAGGTATCGGTTTCTAACCCACAATTTTCCTTCACTTTCACGGTCAAGAACTGCTCTTGACCCGGCTCCCTTGGTCCCGCTCTGTTTGGACCTGCTTACCACCTTCAGTGGAATGCTATTACCTCTGTCCAATTCCTCTAGAACTGGAGGGACATTGTGTCTGCTGTCCGAATCGGTATAGCTCTCGTTCCCCGTGGTCCCCTATGATCGTGGGCTGCAACGGATTCTAAGTCGGAATGTAGGACACATGAAATTGATCGTCTCCAGTGACATAATGCCAATACGGGGTTTGTGTCTCTGTATCGGATGGTGTGAGACCTTCTCGGACAAGCTGCAATTATATTAAATAAAATATTACTAAACAACATTAAATTAAAAAATATATATATAATATATTTAGGGGTGTTCGGTACGGTATACCGTAACATTTTTCCCATACCGCTTACCGTATCGAAAAGGTTCGGTATGGGAAAATGCATACCGTTACCGTACCGATAACTTCGGTATACCGTAATTCGATATACCGAAAGTTCGGTATGAGCAATCTCCATACCGTTGCCATACCGCTCTTTCGGTATACCATACCGTACTTCGGTATACCGAAAGCTTCGATATACCAAAGCAAACGATATACCAAAACGGACGGTATACCGAAAATATAACATTATACCAAAGCACACGATATACCGAAAAACAACTTGTCATGAAATAGAATATGCCGATGCAGAAAATATGCATATCTCATCCAAAAAAAGTGTCTAAAATAATCAGTAGAACATGCTAATACATAAAATAAAACACAACCAAGCAAGGGCAAATTCCATCAAACATCTCAAAAAAACTATTCAAATAATTGGTATGCATTACTTATGTAATTTAAAATTTTTTGAATTCATTTCATGGTTTAATAAATAAATAATGCGAATTTTGCTAAATAAAGTTATGTCATTTAAGTGGTATGTACGGACTACGGTTAATTTATTAGACAAACATTAATCTATAAATGTATAATATAACATTAAGATTGGTATAATGAATAGTTCGGTATACATTGGTATAGTTCGGTACAAATTGGTATAGTTTGGTATGAATCGGTATAGTTCGGTTCGAATCGGTATAGTTCGATATATCGGTATACGACATATACCGACATTTGATATGAATCGGTATATTTCGGTATATGGTATATACCGATGTTCGGTATGAATCGGTTTACTTCGGTATACCGTATGTACCGCGGTATATCGGTACACAGTATGTACCGAGGTTTGGTATGAATCGGTATGTTCGGTATACCGAAGTAAACCGATTCATACCGTACCGAAAAACTCATACCGTCGGCCAAAAATCTCATACCGTTGCCGTACCGAAAAACTTCGGTACGGTATCATACCGTACCGAAAATCACGGTATACCAAATTTTCGGTATTTTCGATATTTTTTCGGTACGGTACGTGCGGTATACCAATTTTTCGGTATACCGTAACACCCCTAAATATATTCCATATATTAAACTTAATAAAAAAATTATATCACAATAATAAATGAAATATTTTTACCTGATGACACTAGAAATTGTTAAGCCTACGCGGTTGGCCTCTGCCAAAGAATCAATTCTTGCAACGAGGCAATCCAGTTGTAGACAACCTTTCTGTAGATATCACTTCTAAATCTGGAATAGACTCGTAAGACCAAATCTACAATGAATGAAAATCAATATTAATTAGTGTAGGAGATATATCAATATATAAAATAATTAAATTAAAAAATCATAATACACACCTGAAGTGCCCAAATGGGTCCATAGAAATGATATTTTTTGGAAATTTATTTCAATGTTCTCAGAACAAAACTACAATAGTGCTTCAGAACACCATAAGTGTAGGAGACCCACGAGAATCGGTAAAATGCCGATAGATCGTCCACTAATACCCAAATCCATGTGTCCGCCACTCTCGTGTCGCTGTAACCGAGGGCAAAGAAAAATAAGGCTAGAACATTAGTCATTAGCCACCTTAAAAAACCCCAACTCGTCCAACTCCAAATCTCAACTCTCGAACTTTGTCAACAATTCTCTGCCCGTTATAGGTGTACAACCATTTAAATAGTCGCCTGACGGGGATCATGCTGAGTATGCAGATCAAAATTGCAGGATCCAAACATTAAACCTGTGACAAGGGCATATAATCGAAATAAGAAAATTGAATAGTCGTCCCGTACAAAGAAAACCATATAACTGAATCATCTTCGTCCGCTTGCATATCTTATGACACATCAACATGTGAAGAGCTTCATCCGCATTCTTACCCACCCTCAAATCTATAACGTCACCAAAAACGTTATTCCTAAACTGCTCTACTAACCCATCATCCCCGATAGCTATTAAGATTTTTTCAATCGTATTAAAAATCTTTAGGTTATATTCGATGTCGATCCTCAGATTAGCATCAAGAACACCAATTTTTTTAAATACGGGCTGCACCGAAATAATTTAACCATTAAAAATAAATAAATAAATAATTGAACTTAAATTCCTCTCGGTCAAAAGGAAATCCCGCTCGGCGAGCGGGATTTGAGCATAATAAATTAGTTGTCGGAAAATTATCAGTCAAATACTTGAGCCCAAAAATTCACCAGAACATCGAAAAATCCTAGAAATTCATGAAAAATATATAGTCTGATATTTACGCCCAAAAATTAAACAACGAAATCACATGTTATATTTTATAAAAAAAATTCAAGCCGGAAATTCTTAAATTTGCTAAAAAATTAAACAATATTAATTCTCCAAATTCGACTAATTCATGCTCCGAAAATTCAAGCAAAACCATGCACAAAATATCATAACATTCGCGCCAAATTTACGGATAAAATTCGAGTGGGACTATAACATTCGAGCGGGAGTAAATTGATTGGTCATTCTCGTATTTTGGTGTCGAAATCTACTTCAAACTTGCGTTTCGAGCAGTCTTGAGCTGGATTTTCGGCGACGGGCGAAGGAAATTGGAGAGAAAGTGATAGATTTCCAGATCTGTTCAAATCCTGCTCGGTCTCTCTCGTGCAATCTCGCTCGCCGACCGGGATTTGACTGGGAATGCTGACAACGCCGAGCGGGATTTCACGAGAACTTTCGATAGGGACGAGCGGGATTCGAGCAAGACTCCGCAAGCGGGATTTGAGTAAACGTGTTTTTTATCGTTGCCAAGCGGGACTGTGCGGGATACGAGCGAGATTTATTATTTACGAGCGGGATTAGTAACTATATATACACTCGTGTGTTATTTTTGTTTCTTTTTAGATTGAATTCGTCTCGAATTCCGAAAAACACCTAAAAATGATTGGTGTCAGTCAACTTTTTCATAAAGTAAGGGCAGTGTAAGTAAAATTGGGTATTTTGTGTAATAAAAATAAGGTTTGAGAAAATTTGAGTATTTTTATAGGAAAATGGGTATAAAAGAATAATACCATTAAAAATATATAAGTCTATGTTGCACGGACACTTAAAAAACTGCTTGTGCATTTACTATTTTATTGGATTATTGTCCACTTTGCATAAAAATTGATTTGAAAAATCATAAGTCATATTTTCAGTAAAATTAAATAGACACTCAAGCATATTCAGTAAAGACTGACTTTCGTATTTGAGTTGAAACTTGGAATCAGGTGTACACCCCCCCCTCCCCCTATACTCCTGAAGACTTGTCTCTGGACCAATACCTACTCACCATAATAATTAGAAAATCACTTTCAAAATGATTACAGAATTCACAAATAACAGTGCAGACCCGTCACAAATTAAAACTCCCAATGCATAAAAAATACATACATGCATCGTAGATGTAGATCAAATAATTCGTACCTACTTTAACAAATCATACCTACTTTAACAAATCGAAGGAGCACCCACTATGAGAAGTTAAAGTTTTCTTCTTCCTTGTGGAGAATTACTTGCAACCAAGAGAACTCAAGGTTTTCTTCTATCTTATGGAGAGAACGCCGTCGGCGAGAGTCGAGAGATCAAAATTTTATAATTTTCGTATGAGGGATTATGGGAAAAAACAAAAGATGAAAAATTAAAGTTACTAGGAATCAATATGAGAATCTAAATAAAAATTCCATAGAGGTTATCTATAAATTAGTAATTTAAACTTATTATTATCTTCAAAAATATTAAAGTCTATGTTGCATGGACACTTAAAAAACTACTTGTGCATTTACTGTTTTATTGGTTTACTGTCCACTCTACATAAAAATCGATTTGAAAAATCATAACTCATATTTTCAGTAAAACTAAATATACGCTCAAGCATATTAAGTGAATATTGACTTTCGCGTTTGAGTTGAAACTTGGACTTGGGTGTACACCTTCCCTAAAGACTTGTCTCTGGACCAATACCTACTCACTATAATAATCACAAAATCAATTTCAAAATTAATACAGAATTCACAAATAACAGTGCAGATCACCACCCATCACAAATTAAAACTCCCAACGCATCAAAAATACATATATGCATCCAGCATAACAGACGTAGATCAAATAATTCCTACTTTAACAAATCATATCTACTTTAACAAATCGAATGAGCACCCACTATGAGAAGTCAAAGTTTTCTTCTTCCTTGTGGAGAATTACTTGTAGCCATGAGAACTCAAGGTTTTCTTCTCTCTTATAGAGAGAACATCGTCGGCCAGAGTCGAGAGATCACAATTTTCTAATTTTCTTATGAGGGTTTATTTGAAAAAACTAAAGATGAAAAAATTAAAGTTACTAGGAATCAATATGAGAATCTTAATGAAAGTTCCTTACAGGTTATCTATAAATTGGTAATTTTAACTAATGAAAATAAGTAAAAAAAAATTATTAAAAAATTATTAGTTATTTTAAAACTTTCCCAAACATGCACGTAAGGACTAATTTTCTAGAATAAGTTAAAATAAGTAAAAAAGTAAGCCCTTCCAAACGGGTCTAAATCTACAACAAGATTGAGATTAAATATAGGCGTGTCTAGGGTTAAATTTTTTAATTTATATTCATTGAGTCTAACTTTCTACCTTCACTTTTTTTAGAACAATATTTTAAAAAATATTGAGAAAATCATTTTGATATCCAACTATCCGTGCGAAGCGTGCGAAGCACAGGTGCCTCATTAGTAAATATTAAAAGTGGGAATAATATGAATTTAACCAAAAAAATATATATTCTTTTTAAACCTCAAACTTAAAAAACCACTTTTACTTTTGACTAAATTTATAATTGAAATGGGTCCACATTCTCAAAACATCTATTCAAAACTACTACTAAATTATTATTTATGAACTTTGAAAGAAATTTTTTAAGTGCAATTTCCAAAAAACATCTTTGCTGTACAATTACTAAATTATTATTCCCACTTTTGGGAGACATTTAGAAATTAATTATCACTCTTGCTTCAAAATTATTTGGATTATACATTTGAAGTATTCAATAGTATATACTGTATTTTGAGGAAAAGTACACAAAATGATTATTAGACGGGTATTTATGATCTGCAATAATAAATTCAACAAGAAGTGGTAGGTGTATTAAAAAATTTAAAAGTAAAAGTTTAAAAGCATTATGAAATTAAATTATATTTTGTTCACATTTTTATTTAGATATTCGTCAAGCCACAATATATTTGGACAAAAACATTGTCGAACATATGGGACCCACCAGATAAAAATATTATAGTCTATGTTGCATGGACACTTAAAAAACTTCCTTGTGCATTTACGGTTTTATTGGTTTACTGTTCATTCTACATAAAACTCGATTTGAAAAATCATAAGTGGGATTTTCAGTAAAACTGAATATACGCGCAAATATAACTTGAACAACTTTCAGTGAAAACGTTTTTCAAACAAGAGACGATTGAACACGCCTACACATTCCGCACTATATTATTGTACTAGGTTTACTGTAGAATGACTAAAGTCAGTAGACGGTGTTCAGTATCCTGAATGACTCTGTCCACGCGATCACAAAGCTAAATTGGCGAGCTAAGCTATTCAGTAAAAAAATGACTTTCACGTTTGAGTTGAAAGTGTATACCCCCCTCCCCCCCACCAACAAAAAAACTTGTCTATGGACCAACACCTAGTAACCATAATAATCACAAAATCACTTTCAAAATGATTACAGAATTCACAAATAACAGTGCAGATCACCACCCGTCACAAATTAAACCTCCCAATGCATCCAAAATACATATATGAATCCAGCATAATAGTAGTAGATCAAATAATTCGTACCTACTTTAACAAATCATATCTACTTTAACAAATCGAAGGAGCACCCATCATAAGAAGTCACAGTTTTCTTCTTCCTTGTGGAGAATTACTTGCAGCCAAGAGAACTCAAGGTTTTCTTCTCTCTTTTGGAGAGAGCGCCATCGGTGAGAGTCGAGAGGTCACAGTTTTCTAATTTTCTTATGAGGGTTTATGTTAAAAAACTAAAGATGAAAAAATTTAACGTTACTAAGAATCAATATGAGAATCTAAATAAAAGTTCCTTAGAAGTTATTATAAATAAGTCAAAATTAACTTATTAAAGGGTTATAAGTTATTTCAAAATTTTGTTGGAAAAACGTTTAATATATATATATATATATTATATATATATATTTATATTATGGAAATTAAGTGAGCATTTAATGCTACTTTGACATGGGCAAAATTCAGCCCGTTCGATCGCATTTTCGAGCCTCGATACATATCCGATTTGCAAATTAAGATATATAGCGTCGATCTATGTTTCGAGTAGATAATTATGGTGTGTTTAATTTCTCAATTCCGTTTTTCGGTGAGTGAGAAATAGTGGCTCGAAGTTTGGGGGACAAAAGTTGAGATGTTACCTAAAGTGGAGAAACTTACCTAATTCGGGTTTTGGAGAGTTATTACATTAACCAATGTCCCACATTGATTAATGTGTAATAATTATTGTGGTATTTAAGTCTCTACCATTTAGTAGGAGATAACAAAGTGACATGTGGTGGGCTTGGGCCACACATGCTCATGCGCGCGAGCCTTTTCGCCGACCGCCACTCACAGCGGCAGGCGCGCGCCGCACCGCCCGTCCGCACGCCCATGCCCGTACCCCGGCCCCGGCTCCGGCTTCGGCTCCGATCCGTTCGTGTGGACTTGGACTTGGACTTGGGGACTTGGTCCTTTGGGTGGTCCGTGGGCTTGTCCGTCTGCGAAGGCTATTGGGCTAAGGTGGGCTTGGCCGGGCCGTTGGTGTAGTGAACCGGCTACACAGGATTACTCTCTGTGGTGCTGTGCACCTGCCACACCCAAACGTAACTTTTGGAAGTCTCTAGAATGAGGCTGTTCAGGAGTTCACCTCTCTACTTACCATCCCCACTACCTGACGAATTAATACTCCAACAATAAATCACCTGGGTGGAACAACTTATAAATAGGTAGGTTTTCACTTCATTTGAAAACACCTGAAATTTGAATCTGCATCTTAACTCACTTCTGCATCCTAGCTCCAGTAGTTGTCCAGCAGCTTCTGTCCTCGCCGAAAAGTCCAGTTCGCCGGAGCTCGAAGAACTTGCGGTGCTGCATCGTTTCATCTTTGGGGACGAAACGCCATAACCGAGAGCACTATCGGGGCATTTTTCGTCTTGCGGAGAGAGGCCTTCCTCGACTCGACGGTTCTGTTGTTTATTTTCTTTTGAGATTTAACGGTTTACTTGTAATAGCATTTTGTATCCAACAATCGCAAGACGAAAAATTATCTCTTTACCTAGCTGCTTCAAGTAAACTGCAATATGTCTTCCTCAAGTGCTGCCATCTCCGACGCTGCCGCCACCAACCCCGTCGTTTCTGACGTCATTGCCTCCTCCGACAATGAAGTTCCACCGATGTCTGTACCAACTCCAACTCCGACATTTGCAAACCCTACACTTGCTGCCATGTCTGCCGCCACTGATGCAAGGATAGCACTTAACCATGCTAATGTCACTAACTCGGCATTCAACTTCAATGCGATGTCCTCTGCCTTGCAGAGTAATGTCCCTTTCGGGAGTGTGAACCACCTTGGTGTGGCTGGGGGGCTCGAACCCGACGTTGACGGCACCTCTACACTCGTCTAGAGTGTTGCCTGCTGCCGAGAAGCTCGCGAAGTTTGGTGGATCCGACTTCAAGAGGTGGCAACAGAAGATGTTGTTCTATTTGACAATATTGGGGTTCACCACTGTGCTGATGGAGAATG
The DNA here is from genome assembly GCA_028984105.1 of Lavandula angustifolia. NCBI lineage: Eukaryota > Viridiplantae > Streptophyta > Magnoliopsida > Lamiales > Lamiaceae > Lavandula > Lavandula angustifolia. Next base: position 496,469 of record CM054825.1, on the reverse strand, counting down.
CACCTGCCCTTCCAAGTGACAACGAGAGAACATGTAAGTCCGCATAACCTATGAAAATTGGCTAACTTCTGACTACTTTTGTAAAAACTTCTTGCTTAGTGGACTTGATGATAGTCTGTACAGTGTATATGCAAATGTAAAGACCTCCAAGGCAATTTGGGAGGCACTTGAAAGAAAATACTGTACTGACGATGCAGGAACCAAGAAGTTTGTAGTCGCCAAGTTCTTAGACTACAAAATGGTGGACTCTCGACCGGTCATGGAGCAAGTGCAAGAGTTCCAACTCATTGTCCATGACGGGCATGCCGAATGAATGCTTTTGCCAGATGCTTTCATTGTGGCAACCGTGTTAGAAAAGCTTCCCCCGAGCTGGAAGGACTTCAAGAGCTACTTGAAGCACAAGCAAAAGGAAATGACGCTTGAAGACCTTGTGGTCAAACTCCGCATTGAGACCGATATGAGGACTCGAGATGGGAAGGGCAAAGCACCCGTGGAACCAAGAGTCAACCTTGCTGAGAAAGGTGGAAACTCCTACAATGCAAAGAGAGGGCGTCCGAATAGCAACCCCAAAGGGAAGGGCAAGGTGCAAGCCCACAAGTTTGAAGGGGACTGCTACAACTGTGGCAAATCCGGCCACATGTCCAAGGACTGCCGAAAGCCGAAGAAGAAGAGGGCTCGTCAAGCCAATATGTTGGAGATTGACCTCATTGAAGCCGAGCTTGCGGCCGTTGTCACTGAAGAAGCAAACGTCGTAGAGAATGAGGGGAAGTGGTATATTGATACCGCTGCCACGACACATGTTTGTGGTGACCGAAGCCGCTTCACCAAGTACAAGAGTTGCCAAGGGAGGAAGCTCAATATGGGGAATCAAGCCTCATCTGAGGTAGTTGACTACGGTACTGTGGTGCTAAGGTTGAGCTCCGACAAGAAGCTTACTCTTGGAGAGGTGCTGCATGTCCCCGACATCCGGAAGAATCTTGTGTCCGGCTGTGTACTAGTCAAGAGAGGTTTTAGACTAATTTTTGAGTCGGACAAATTTATTTTATCTAAATTCGGAATGTTCCTAGGAAAAGGTTACCTGTCTGAGGGCCTTTTCAAGTTATCTGTAATGGCTTTGCGCCAAGAGCCCATTGAGGCTAAGAAGAATGAGAATGAAGCAACTTCCTCCTACTTGATTGAGTGTTCTGATTTATGGCATTCTAGATTAGGACATTTTAATCTAAATGCGATAAAAAGATTAGTTAATCTCGATCTACTTAAAGTAAACGAGTTTAACAAAACCAAGTGTGAAGTTTGTGTTGAAACAAAATTGACTAAGATGCCATTTCATTCTGTAGAAAGGAACACAAAACCTCTAGAACTGATTCACACTGACGTATGTGACTTAAAGTTTGTACAAACTAGAGGTGGGAAAAAGTATTTTATTACTTTTATTGATGACTGCACTAAGTATTGTACTCTTTATCTTTTAAGGAGTAAAGATGAGGCGATTGAAGCTTTTATTAACTTCAAAGCAGAAGCCGAAAACCAACTTGATTGTAAAATCAAAATGGTACGAAGTGATAGAGGTGGAGAGTATGTAGCTCCTTTTGAAGAGTTGTGTAAAACAAGTGGTATTATTCATCAAACCACTGCCCCCTATTCGCCTCAATCAAATGGTGTGGCTGAAAGGAAGAACCGAACTTTAAAGGAGATGATGAACGCTTTGTTAATAAGTTTTGGACTGCCCCAGAACATGCGGGGGGAAGCCGTATTGACGGCTAACTACTTATTAAACAAAATACCTCTAAAAGGTAGAGATGTTACTCCTTACGAGTTGTGGAAAGGAAGGAAACCTTCCTATAAATACATCAAAGTGTGGGGGTGTTTGGCTAAGGTAGAAGTGCCTTTGCCTAAGCAAGTTGCAATCGGACCTAAGACCGTCGATTGTATCTTTATAGGATATGCACTGAATAGTAGTGCATATCGATTTGTCATTTATAAGTCGGCTTTGCCCGATATGAATGTTGGAACTACTATTGAGTCAAGGAATGCTATATTCTTTGAACATATCTATCCATGTAAAAAGGATGATAAAGTTGAGTCGAGCTCTAGTGGTGAAGCCTAGAGAAGTTGCTAGTAGTTCTAGAAATGTGGGGGTAGAACCCGATACACGTAAAAGGCAAGCTGACGATCTTGAAACTTTAGAACCAAGACGTACTAGAGCAAGAGTTGCTAAGGACTTTGGTCCTGATTATGTTGTTTTTCTTTTAGATGAAGAGCCGCGGTCTATAAAAGAAGCTCTTTCTAGACCAGATGGCCCACTTTGGCAAGAAGCCGTCCAAAGTGAAATTGATTCCATCATGCAAAATCACACTTGTGTCTTAGCAGACTTACCCGAAGGTTGCAAGCCCTTAGGATGTAAATGGATCCTAAAAAGAAAGTAAAAGGCAGATGGGTCAATTGACAAATATAAAGCTCGTTTAGTGGTTAAAGGTTTTAAGCAAATTGAAGGATATGATTTCTTAAATACCTATTCGCCTGTGACGAGAATTACGTCTATCCGTGTACTTCTCGCGATTGCTGCTTTGCACAATCTTGAGATTCACCAAATGGATGTGAAAACTGCCTTTCTAATTGGAGATTTAGAAGAGGAAATTTATATGGAACAACCTGAAGGGTTTGTAGTACCTGGCCAAGAGCGAAAGGTATGTAAGTTGGTGAAATCCCTATATGGGTTGAAACAAGCACCATTACAATGACACTTGAAATTCGACGAGGCTATGTTGTCGAATGGTTTTAAGATTAATGAATGTGACAAGTGTGTTTACATAAAGAATATAAAGAATGGTTTTGTAATTGTTTGTCTTTATGTAGACGACATGTTAATTATGGGACAAAATCTTCAAGTCATAAATGACACCAAGCGTATGCTTAAGAGAACCTTCGATATGAAAGATATGGGAGTTGCTGACGTTATTCTTGGAGTGAAGATTCAAAGAACTCCCAAATGGATTGTTTTGTCTCAATCTCATTATATTGAGAAAGTACTTAAGAGGTTCAATGCCTTTGATAGTGCGCCGGCAAAGACTCCTCTAGAAGTTAATGTTCACTTGAGCAAGAATAAGGGTGATCCTGTTGCTCAAGAGGATTATGCTAGAGTCATTGGTTGTCTTATGTACATCACGAATTGTACGAGGCCTGATCTAGCTTGTCCGGTGAACAAACAGAGTCGCTATACTAGTAATCCTAGTAGAGAGCATTGGAAATCTCTTGTAAGAGTTCTGAGGTATTTGAAATACACTCTTAACTTTGGGTTGCACTACTCGAGACATCCCCCAGTACTTGAAGGGTACTGTGATGCAAATTGGATATCTGACACTAAAGACTCGTTGTCTACTAGTGGTTATGTGTTCACTATAGGGGGAGGAGCTGTGTCGTGGAGATCCACAAAACAGACGTGCATAGCCCGATCCACCATGGAATCAGAGTTTATTGCTTTAGATAAGGCCGGTGAGGAGGCCGAATGGCTACGTAATTTTCTTGACGATATTCCATGTTGGACGAAACCCGTGCCACCTGTGATGATTCACTGTGATAGCCAAGCGGCTATTGGTAGGGCAAAGAGTGGGTTGTATAATGGTAAGTCGAGACATATTCGTCGTCGACATAATACCGTAAGACATTTGATCACGAGTGGAGTTATCTCTGTAGACTATGTCAAGTCTATAGATAACCTAGCGGATCCGCTTACTAAGAGTTTGAATCGAGATCAAATGTATAAGCTCGTAGAGGGAATGAGAGTTAAATCCACAAACTAAAGACGATTATAGTGGATACCCAACCTTGTATATTGTAGATCCCATGAACTTGGTTCAATGGGAAAACTAAGCTATATGAGTCTGTTGATACCACACTCAAATAGTCTATTCCCTAAAAGAGCTCGAGAGTGTTGGTGACCTGTCAAGTGGTGAGGTTAAGTCTTTGACTTTTAATGATTCTTGGATGCCTTGAGAAGGTGGAGTATGACAGGATACTCGAGTAAGAATCACCTATGTAAGTGAGAAGTGAGGGTCGCTTCTATGTAACACTTATGAATCCAAAGAGGTTGTCCATGGCCTGTAAAGGACACAAACGTGAGAACGGACGAGGTTGAGACTTTATAGTGTTAGTGCTATTGTCTAAGTATACACTATGGAGGAATAGTTCAAGGCCACGTGTCCACTAGTCCGCCGGTATGCTCGATAGCACTGACTAAGGAAGGTTCAAGGTCACAAGCCACCTACCCTGATGCTTTATTGTCTCTTGAGGACAGAGCTGTGTGTCTGCATGCATGCATTTGGCTATTTCCACTAATGTGGGGGATTGTTGGAAAAACGTTTAATATATATATATATATATATATATATATATATATATATTATGGAAATTAAGTAAGCATTTAATGCTACTTTGACATGGGCAAAATTCAGCCTGTTCGATTGCATTTTTGAGCCTCGATACATATCCGATTTGCAAATTAAGATATATAGCGTCGATCTACGTTTCGAGTAGATAATTATGGTATGCTTAATTTCTCAATTCCGTTTTTCGGTGAGTGAGAAATAGTGGCTCGAAGTTTGGGGGACAAAGTTGAGATGTTACCTAAAGTGGAGAAACTTACTTAATTCGGGTTTTGGAGAGTTATTACATTAACCAATGTCCCACATTAATTAATGTGTAATAATTATTGTGGTATTTAAGTCTCTACCATTTAGTAGGAGATAACAAAGTGACATGTGGTGGGCTTGGGCCACACATGCTCATGCGCGCGAGCCTTTTCGCCGACCGACTCACACGCGGCGCGCCGCACAGTGCCCGCGCCCCGGCTCCGATTTCGGTTCCGATCCGTGTTCGTGGACTTGGACTTGGATCTTGACAATTGGTCCTTTGGGTGGTCCGTGGGCTTGTCCGTCGGGCTAGGCTATTGGGCTAGGTGGGCTGGCCCAGTCGTTGGTGTAGTGAACCGGCTACACAGGATTACTCTCTGTGGTGCTGTGCACCTACCACACCCAAACGTAACTTTTGGAAGTCTCTGGAATGAGGCTGTTCAGAAGTCCACCTCTCTACTTACCATCCCACTACCTGGCGAATTAATACTCCAGCAATAAATCACCTGGGTGGAACAGCCTATAAATAGACAGGTTTTCACTTCATTTGAACACACCTGAAATCTGCATCTGCATCTTAGCTCACTTCTGCATCCTAGCTCCAGTAGTTGTCCAACAGCTTATGTCCTCGCCGGAAAGTCCAGTTCGCGGAGCTCGAAGAACTTGCGGTGCTGCAATCCTCGAGACGTCGTCGTTTCATCTTTGGGGACGAAACGCCATAACCGAGAGCACTATCGGGGCGTTTTTCGTCTTGCGGAGAGAGGCCTTCCTCGACTCGACGGTTCTGTTGTTTATTTTCTTTTGAGATTTAACGGTTTACTTGTGATAGCAGTTTGTATCCAACAAATTTTCCCATACATGCACATAAGAACTTATTTACTAGAATAAATTAGAATAAGTAAAAAATAAGCCCTTACAAACGGGTCTAAGTCTACAACAAGTTTGAGATGAAAGATAGGTGTGTGTAGGGATAGATTTATTAATTTATATTCATTGAGACTAACTTTCTACCTTCAATCTTTTTAAAACAATATTTTTTAAAAACTATTGAGAAATTCATTTTCTTATTATAGGTTGTGTAGGGATAGATTTTTTAATTTATATTCATTGAGCCTAACTTTCTACCTTCACTTTTTTTAAAACAATATTTTTTAAAAACTATTGAGAAATTCATTTTCATATTATTGATATCCGACCATCCGTGCGAAGCACGGGTGCCGCACTAGTGAATATTAAAAGTGGGAATAATATGAATTTTAACTAATCAAGATAAGAATAAATATATTTTTTTAACCTCAAAATTAAAACACCACTTTACTTTTGACCGAATTTATAATTAAAATGGGTCCCACATTTTGAAAATGTCTATTCAAAACTACTACTAAATTATTATTTATGAACTTAGAGAGAAATTTATTAAATCCAATTTCCATAAAACATCTCTGCTACGCAATTACTAAATTATTATTACGACTTTTAATAAACATTTAGAATTTAATTATCATTGTTGCTTCAAAATTATTTAGAATATACATTTAAAATATTCAATAGTATATATTGTATTTTAAAGAAAAATACACAAAATAAATATTACACGGGTATTTATTATCTGCAATAATAAATTTAACAAGAAGTGGTAGGTGTATTAAAAAATTTAAAACTAAAAGTTTAAAAGCATTATAAAATTAAATTATATTTTGTTGATATTTTTATTTAGATATTCGTCAAGCAATAATATATTTGGACAAAAACATTGTTGAACATATGAGACCCACCAGATAAAAATATTATAGTCAATGTCATACGGACACTTAAAAAATACTCCCTCCGTCCCATTGGAAGCGTCTTGTTTTTCATTTTGGGCGTCCCATTGAAGCGTCTTATTTCTAAAAAAAGCAAGAATATGTGGACAAGATTTAACTATCCAAAAGTCAAACAATATACACCACACATTATTATTTTCTTGACATCCGTGCCCATTGGAAACAAGACGCTTCCAATGGGACGGAGGGAGTATTAATGTATCGTGTCGGATATGTGTCGCACACTCGGACAAGACACGACACTTCAATTTCCGTGTCTAATAAATTTATGTACACATATCTAATTCTAATAAAAATAAACAAAAATTAATTTATCATACACTTGATTTTATATTTTTAAATAAATTAGTGTCCGTATCGTATCCTAAGTTTTTTTTTAAATATTATGTCCCGTGTCCGTGTCGAGTCATATCACGTGTCTGGTATTTGTGCAACCTAGATTATAGTATTTGTATAGAAATATCTTTTGATTGTAGGATCAATTTCAATTATAAATTAGTAAGATAAAAACAAAAAATAGTTAGATAGTTGATATTTTTAAAATATAGTTTATAAAGTTATCTCCTTATCTTTAAGGTTATTTCTAAATTTCTCCCTCCTAACTTTTGAAAGAAGTCTTAATATTACTTAAATCAGAATCCTCACAAGAAATTAATCCCCAGTTAAAAGAAATCATAATATTACTATCAAATTAAATCAGGAATCCATATTAAAAAATAAACACAAAAATGTTTTTTGAAAATGACGTAAATGATGTTTTATCTAGGGAGGGATGTGTCTATGCATCTCGTTTTATTTCGAGCTTTCTTCGAACTCAATGCAAAATGTAGAATTTGTACACGTGTCCAGAAAAGATGTTCCCATTTCCCATATTATTCTCTATATATCAATAATTAATATGTTTATAGTAATAATAATTAATTCCGCTTGCAAGGGGAGATATATGTACCCGATAAAATCTAGGAATGACTTATTTAAGAATCAATTTGGACCGAAAAATGAACTAACTAATCGATGGTCCAAAAACATCCTAACAAAAACATACCCCTAATAACTTGCAAAGCATGCATATTCATCAGAGCGGCTTAGCATTTCTCTGGCCTAGGTCTCCATCGTCTCTCTCGACTCCCATTCGTGACACGATCATCAGCGTCACGAGCGGGGATGGAGCCCCCGGTGCCCAACGCGATCGGCTCTTCCATCGTGATGGAATCTTGCATCTCCGGCCAAACACCACCACCCGCCCCCTCCCCTAAAATTGCATACACACTAGAAATAAGCCTAATCTCCGCTCAAGATTTGGCTCCGATCTCCAAAGCTATGCAACCCTACGCCGCCACGTGGATCTATCCTAATCGGAAGCACCTTACACAAGTTGACCAAGAAGGCCACAAAAACCCTAAATGGAATGAGAAATTCACCTTCCGCCTAAAAGATGACCTGCCCGAGGACGCCACTGTCACCATCGAGATCTACACACTCTCTTGGTTCCGTGACGTCCTATTGGGTACCGTCAGTGTGCCCATTAGAGATCTTGTCGAGCCATTGGCCCAATCGCCCTCAAATGATACAAAAAACACACGTTTCGTGACCCTCCAAGTCAGAACCCCGACGGGTACCCCGCAGGGCATACTCAATATCGGAGTTGCCCTACGGGATAGTGCCTGTGCCACCGCAGGCAAAAGCATGCCGCTTAACCAATCGTCACCGCAGGCCAAGAATCTCCAACCTCAACATGAGCACCCAATCGACGATCATAAGAAGGAATTAATCTCCAAAATCGAAATGTGGAGATCCATGAGCAGCACCAGCCCTGGCCTCCGCAACGATGATTTCACCATGAAACCGGGCTCCATCGTCAACGGATCCATATTGGAGAATGGGTCCGAGCTCTGCTCCGATATCGGCCCCTCAGCCTCCATTGTGGCGGCAGAGATGGCCATGAAGATGATGCCGCCGCCACCACCCCCTAGGAGAAAAGGTGCACATGCTGCAGACGACGATTCAAGCTCAATCCTTGGGGACATGACACTCGAACAAGTTCAAGCCAGAGGGTACACAAAAGATAGGTTGCGCAAAGCGGTGGTGGACAGCGATGACTCGGAGTTATCTGTCAAGAATCCCAAGCGCGGCGCCGATGGAAGCCTCTTTTCTTGCTTCGCCGCCGGAATTGAGTTTACCATAGTTTGCGGCTCCAGCAAGAAACCTACCACCAAGAAACCGACCGGCAGGAAGAAGTAATCGAAACATGCATTTTTAATTTGAGTAGCAAATTTTCCCTTCAATTCTAAAGTGATGTTGGGCAGTCATTTTCTTGTTTGATTGAGAGGAAAACTGACTTGTGAGGTGGTGTTAGACGTAGACTGCACTAAAAATTTTACGCTTCGGATATTGATATTTCTATCGTTTTCCAACCCCCTATTCAATATACAGATAACCTCAAATAGTTATCTTTTCAGTATTAATTCTAGTTATGAACATATCACCAATCCCCATCCTTATTCCCTTTGATTTTTATGTATTTAAAGTTGATAAATTTTACTATTAGAAATTATATTTCTTTTCTTAGATATTCGAGTCATAGCGGTATGGAAGGGGAAAATATTCGACGATTGCATTCTTCGCTTTAGAGATTGGATGGTATACAACAAGTATGATGAAAGGACATTGTAATGGTAAAAAATATCATGTAGTTAAAAGTTATAAGTTCAAATTCCACTAATTTCTATGTAGAATTTATTATATGCTCACCAAAAATAAGGAATTCAAATTACTCATTATTTAAAAAATAAAAAAATATGAAAATAAAAAAAAAACCGAAATAATATGCTTCCATATTGTCACTTTCAATTTCTTTTAATAATCTTATAAATGGCTAACAGCCACCAAATCGGTAATAGCACTACATTTTGATTTCATTCATTTACCTACCTAATTTATGATATCAATAAATTATTTCTCACTCAAGGTGGTTTTGTTTATGGTTTATCTTAATTTAAATTATATATAGGGGAGGGTTCGAACACCCCTTATCGGAAAGAATTAAGAACACTTAACAACCTTCCATTTGAAGAGATTAAAGACTCAGATTAATAGTTAGATTTGATGTGAAATAAGCGCCATTATTATTTAGTTTCTACCACTAAGGGTAAGATGGACATTTTCACCACCTATTTTGTCTAAATTCAATTGCCCTCTTTTCAAGAGAATCAAGAGAGAGAAACATAGAATCAAATTTGAAGCACCTTTAATCAAACCCATTAATTAACCGTGAAGCTCAACAGGAGAAGAACCCTATGAACAAATCTTGTAAACTCTCTACCCCTCGTTTTCTCTCTTTTGTTTCCAAATACTATTTCACTGAGCAACCCTGTCAATTAAACATAAGTGTGTTTGCCTTAAGCAAATTAAACACTATTACGTTAAACAACGAATCAAGGACCCATCCAAAAATCAAGATGATAAAATGCATAAAACAAACATACTACTAGAAACCGTCGAAGTCTCCATTTTTAGATGCAGAATTGAAGGGAAATTCGAGAATTTCTTCAAGTTAGAACTCAGCCCAAATTTTCAAAATTGACGAAGTGAAGAGTTATTATGCTCCTAATCTCCAGCTCCAAATATCCGCAACTCCAAATTTGATGAAGAAGAATTCTAAAATTGATGAAGAATTCTAAAATTGATAAAGAAGAATTATGCTCGAAAACTCCGGCGCTCAATTTCCGTAACTCCGAAACTGAAATTAGACACAAAATTGATTCAACTAAACAACTAGTGGGATGATTATCACTTAATCACCCTAAATAAATATTCCCAAATCACAAAAATACAAATCAGCGCAGGAGCTTGTCCAATTTTAGACAAACACGCAGGAAAATAATTTGACAATAAAGAGAAAGCATTTGTTTGATAAATTCTTTTGAGGGAGAAATTACATCTCCTCTATCCATTTTTTTTAATTGAAAAATCAAATAGATGAAATTGAAAACATAAAATTGGCTCAAGTTCTCGGTTATCAGTTGGAAAGAGATGAAATTGAAAACGTAAAACACAAAATCAAGAGATCAGGACACTAATATAAATACAAAATTGAAAATTCGAGATGCACCTGGCCATGACGTCGATTCAGCGATGCACCCGACCATGGCGGCAGGGGGCAGATCCAGGATTTTCGGTTAGGGGGCAAAATTTATCGGGGCTTGAGTTTTCTTTGTACGGGGGTTCGGCCCGAAATTTTTTTTAGCACATTTTTTCTACTTAAATCTAATTATAAGGATTATATTCTTCTTTCATGAATAACTCATATATTTTTTATATTTATTCGAAAAACATAGTAAACAATCCTATTTTGACATCACTCTAAATTTAGTTAGAGGAAATTATAAAGAATAACAATATCTAACTGAGGAATTAATAAGTATTTAAATGATAGTTTATTTATACTTCAAATGTTCTTAATTTTATATCAATAAGTACATGAATAAAGAAAATACAAACATAGTATATTAATTGCATCAAATAAAAAAATAGTATATTAACTGCATCAAGTTATATAAGTTGACTCTACCAAACTATGTACCCAAAACCCAAAATCTACACCTCCACTAAAATATGTGACACTTAATATATATATTTTAATTTTTTTCAAAGTTAGGATAACAAATTTAAAAATTTCGGGGGAGCGTATTCAAAAATTTAATTGGAACAAGTATAAAAATTACTAGAAATAAAAGTGTTGGATATGAGTCAGTAGATTGATACTCAGCTGTTCTAGGGTTAAAAGAAATTGGGGGAAATCATAGTAGTACTATGGAATTGAATATCCCAAAACCGAGCTGATATCAGTAGATTAGTGTGTCGAGAGGATTAGCTGATGTATAGGTTAGACTTGATGTTTTGTTTATTGTTTTTGTCTAAGTCCTGTACGGGGTAGTTGTTGGACTGATCTTCTGCTGAAGATACTTTTCAGAACCCCATGTCATCAGTGTAATCGCTTGCGTTCTTCGTTAGAAGCTGAATGCTAAACCTCGGTGGAGACGGCGCATCGGCTTACCCGATCTCGGTAGAAGACATTATCGCCGATGGTCATCGGCGGAAGAACCTATGCAAGCACAATACCTTCGCGATCGACCAACCGACTATCGAAGCTCACTTCATCGGTCGACGACTCACTTGAAGAAGACAGAGACGTATTCGGCCTACTATACCCGACGTAAAAGCGACCCCCGCACTTCTGAAGTCTTTTCGAATAGTTCGGCAGAAGACATACGAGGTTGTTTGAACGGTCAACTCGACACTCGTCACCAACTACAAACCTCGACCAATGAGAAGCCGACAACGCTTACCTACTCTACGGAAAGTTGCTCTCATGAACGGTGCGCATTAACCGCCCCTGCCGCAACTAGCTCGAATTTATGGCCGTTTTCTTTGGAGGCTTGTGACACGTGGCATCGTCGTCTCCAACGGACATATGCCACAACTCACGCCTATAAATAGAGAAGGATTTGAAGATTTCGAAACACGAGAGGAATATATGCGAAATCAAGGGAAAGCATTCAAGCTCACAACGCTCTAGAACCTTCAAGCTTATCCAGGAGACGAACTAGTTTTCATAGAACACTTCTTGTAGTTCATCTCTCTAGAGCTCTTTGATCCCTTTCTTCTCTAAACTAAGCTCATTGCCAGATTCATAGCTTAGATTCGAAGGAGTTCACATTTAGTGAATCGTTCTTGTTGTAAGAACTCCTTCTCAGTTGGAGAATATTCCCTCCCTTCTAAACTTAGGTTTGGATTGTAAAAGTCGCTAAGGACTATAACTTAGAAAGATGCGTCCCGCGTACGGTTTCCTTGCTCGAGACTTGCTCAGATTAATCAACAAGTTTCTCCTGCTGAGTTCAGGACCGTGGACGTAGGATCTGTTATCCGAACCACGTTAAAAATCGCTTGTGTTATTTACTATTTTATCGCATTGCATTTAACCCTGTTTTAAATCATCAGCTTGCATAAAACGTATCTTAAAAAGCGCACAGCCAAAAGACTTTACATTGCGAAAATACGTTTTCAAAAGAGACGACTCCGGGCCTAACACTTATCCGCACTACAGTCTCCGACTGAGTTTCGTAATACTGACATCAGTCAGTAGAAGAGCTCAGAAGCTGACTCACTTTTGACCCCAGTGATCGAATGCTTACTTGGCACTGTTCATCAGTTGCAAACATCAGCTTCAGCTGACCTTCACTGAGAAAAAGAAACAGAGCTCAGGTTTATTCACCCCCCCCTCTACACCTGACTTTTCGTCTCCGGACCAACAAAAAGATAACTCGTAGTATTGCACAAAAATTCGGGGGGGCGGTCGCACCCACCCCCCCCCCCTTGGATCCGCCCCTGCATGGCGGTTACTTCTTCTCCCTATTCGTATGCTTACAATTGCAGGCTTCATCTGAAATTATGGCAAGAACTGAGTGTGCTTCAAGATCTGGATTTGCGCCGGTATTGTGAAGAATACGGAGAGAGAAAGTGAAATAGATGGACAATATGAGGCGGCGAGAGGCAATACGGAGAGATAGAGAGAAACTGAAATAAATATGAGGCTGCGAGAGAGCAAAGAGCGAGAGCGATAAGAAATAAGAAATTGAAGTGAGGCAGTTTAGGTTAATGTTGGCAAAAGTGATAAATATTAGAATAGTAGATTAAGGTGGTGTTTGGAACAGCTTTCAGCTGCAGATATATCTTTCAGCAGAAATTATGTACCTAATATAGCCAAGATAGAGAAGTTGTTTAAGCTGATATGACTCAACTTTCAGCTGTAGTTTACAACTTATCTAATTTATTGGACTATTTTATCCATTAAATATTTCTATAATTCTCAAAAATCATTAATTTTAAAATTAATATTTTTTTAGTTATAAATTTAATTATAATCATATTTTAATATATTAGTTAGTATTTTGAAAAAAAATTGTTTTATATTAATTATTTATAAATTATTCAAGTTTAATGAAATAATTATTATTAAAATTAAATATAATTAAATATAGATGAATTAGAATAGTAGGTTCTGAAATATTTGAATTTTAAATTAATATATTCTATTTTCATTTAATGATAATTATTTCCTAACTATATAATTATTAAAATTATATAAAAATATGATTATTATGAATTTAAGTAAATAAATAATATTTAAGATATAATAGTATGATATGTTTATGCTAATATGATATATTATAAATTTATATAATATAAAATTTAATTTAATTTAATATATTTTTTATTATAAATTATAATTATTTAATAACATTGAGGGTAAAACAAATATTTTATTTAAAAACTTAAAATAAGCCACTGATATCAGCAGTTTTCCAAACATCATTTTCCTCACTTTCAACAACTTTCAAAGACTTATTTACAAACACCTACAAATTCTTAAATCGGCGCTTTCAACCGCTTTCATCGACTTATCAATAAGGCATTGTACTCCAAACACCACTAAGGGGTTTAGAATAAATTATTAAATTAATTTTTTTCAACATAAATTTAGATAATTAGTAAACTATTAATTGAGATTACTTAATATTAATATAAATGAAAAATACATGAGTTGAACATTAATTGAAATTACATAACATGTCGGATATTGATTGAAACCAAATGCCAATATCTATTTTTGCTTTTTGGATTGAAATAGAGGAGTGAGGAGGCATTTCCACGACAACATAATTGTAATAGTTCTTTTCTTGGATTCCCACTTGATTAGTCGGAGCTCGTTTCAGGGGCCGATTCTTTCAATAAAGAGAGGAGGAGTGGCACCAGGAGATGCCAATACATAAGAGCAGAGGCGGATACAAAGGGGGGCGGGTGGGTGCGACCGCCCCCCCGAACTTTCGTGTAATATTATGAATTATTTTCGATTTTTAGTAATTTATACATTTGTCCCATTAAAATTTTTGGATTCCCCCCCCTCCCAGATTTTTGAATTTGTCAACTTACACCCAAGTAAAAATTAAGAATGTGACCATTAATTTAGGCAAATATTAAAAAATGTGTGTTACGTATCATTAATTTTAATTTTAGTGAAGGTCTAAAATTTTAAGTTTTGGATATCTATTATGATAGAGTTATATATATAATATAATATAATATATATCTTTTAAATAAAATTAGCAATATTTGAAGCATAAAAAACTCTATCTTTCAAATACTTGATTAATTTATAAGTTAAAAATTGTTATTCTTCGTAATATCCTCCAACTAAATCTAGGCGTCGTCAAAATACGATTTTGTAATATATTTTTCGAATAAATTACAAACAACATATAACGGTTATTAGTAAAAAAAAATATAATACCGCTAAATAAGCCTTAATTAGTAAGTATATTTAGACAAAAAACGCCCCCGAACCCCCGGACAAATACAACTCATCCCCGAAAAATTTCGCCCCCCTAACGACAAATCTTGTATCCGCATGAGAGTATTTTGTTTTTGCTGGTTTTTTCATCAAGAGTAAGAGGGAGAGATAATCAGATGTGTAGAGGTGTTGCTGCTCTGGCATCTCGGGACGTTTGATTATGTTAATGACTATGCCAGGAAGATGCTGACCGGAGCGATCGTTGGAGAGAGGATTTTTGCTTACTGGTATATGAAACACACCGGAGTTACGAGATGATGCAACTTACTCAAGTTTTTTATGTTCATCAAGAAATGGATTGTTGAAAAAGTTAGTTACTTCCTCCGTCCCGCTATTACCGGCTCATTTTCCTAATTGAGATGTCCCGCTAAAAGTGATTTATTCTAAATTTAATTAATTTTAATGCTCTCTCTCTTACTTTATAATCTTCTCTATCATACTTTATCATTTACTTTATTATTATCTCATTTATCTTCTATTTCCTACTTTATTATCTACTCTCGCATTATCTCACTCATTTTCTCTCTCTTACTTTATCAACTACGTATCTAGGTGTTAGTAGTCATTTGTGACTCAGGTTGATTGTATGTATCTTGCAACCGTATCCCTAATATTAGGTTGATAATATCCGTTGATGAGCTCGAAAGGATTATCACATTAAACCCTGCAGGTTGATTAAGTTCAGGTGTCTTAATAAGGTCCAGTGGTACTACTCAGGAATATAATAAGATGTTAATTAATTTAAGCTGTCAGTGGGCTTAATTAATTAACGGATATTTCTATCTAAAATACGGGGGATCAATTAAGTATAAAATACAAGTCCATGCTCAAATTGGGATAAAGTGGTAAGTCAGAACATATTCTCGAGTGAGATGAGTCTATGTTTATTAATTAATTTTGCTATTGGCTAAGCATAGAGAATTAATTAATTTTAGGCTCTACTTTATTTCTTATATTGGATCCGTGGTCTGGCCTACATAAATGTCAAGTATTTATTTCACGCTCTCTCGAGATTATTAAGGGATTAATGCATTTTATTCATTAATTAATAATGTGGGTATTATTTATCTGGAGTTATTTGGGTGGACCAATTAATTGATAAATAATAAGTAGCACATATATTAATTATTTAATTAATGAGCTTGGTGTTTGAAGCCCATTATCAATTAATTAATTAATGGGCTTGTTGTATATAATACGTATTAGATTATTATTATGTGAAGACAATTCTGAAATCTACAATCAAACACACAAACACATGTTTAGAAACGTGAGGGCAAGAGAGAGAGATTTTTCAATGCCTCTCTAGATCTTCGGCCATCCGAAGGGAAAGCAAGCATCGGGACACAGATCAGAAGATTATGTACGTGATCAACAATCAAAGGCCGACTCAAGGACACAGTTATTGAATTCCTAACTCCTTCACCTAGATGAATGATGAACCATAAAATTGTAATAGATGTTCAACTTAGTTTGAGCTCAGCATGTTAGGAGCTTGGTAGGCTATATAGTTGTTTTTAGTAGTTGTCCGTCTTTAGTAAAAAAAGTTTTTCTGCAATATCTTAAGATCAGTTGTCTGAAGACTCAGTATGGTTCAATACAGTTCTAGAACCTACTGATTGTGAGAAGTGGAGTCGGTAAAGCTACGGTCAACTAACAGAAGACAAGTAGAATGTCAGTAGAGATTGAGTATAAAGCGTCCGAGGAATCTAATCAGAGGAAGTCAATTCAGTATCTATCTTGAAGTTTGAACAAGCCTCGACTACTATATTACATCGACCAATGAGAAGTTGTCATCGTTGTACCTGTTATGACATAAAGTTGTAGTCAACCTCTGTACTCTGAAAAAGAGAGAATCTCTACATCATTTCAAGTCAAAGAAGATTGTTAAATTGTCGCATATCCACTTGTCTAGGTCTCCTCCAATGGTTCTATTCACCAATCACATCTATAAATAGAAATACTCTTCATTGCATTGAAAACAACACACTGGGAACACAAGCAATCAAAGCTCATACATATTTTAGCATTCACAAAGATTATTCAACGAAGAACTATGATAGATTAAACATCTTATCCTTTAATTCTTCAGTCGAGAGTGATATTAGTTCCCTCTCTAATTCCCTAAGCTATCGAAGATTTTATAATTAAGCTTAGTCGAAGGAGTTCAGTTTCTGAACTGTTCTTATTGTTAGACTCTTTCTTAGTTGGAAATACCTCAAACCCTTCGACTTTGAATATTTGTAAAGTCGATTACGTCTATAACTAAGTTGAGGTTTGTCCAGTACACAGACTGACTGAGACTTGCTCAGTATAAAACTCCCTCCGTCCCACCTGACTTGTCTTATTTCTTTTTGGCACGGAGATTAAGATGAGTGGAAAATTGTGTGTAGATGAGTGGGTGATTGTGTGTAGAGATGTAGGCCACACAAAGAAAAGTGGGAGTTTGTGTAGTAATTATTTTCCATTTTAGAAAAAAGACAAGTCCAGCGGGACAACTCAAAAAGGAAACAACACAAGTCAAGCGAGACGGAGGGAGTATACAAGACCTCTTGGAAATAGGGAAATGGATGTTGGGTCTTGCATATCAAAACCTCTCTAAAATTCGGTGGTTATTTACTATTTTATTATTTACTGTTCACTCAGCATAAAACCGATTTACAAAATCATGCAACTGTTAGTTTTCAATAAAACTCTCTAAAACATGCACAAACATATACTGAACCGTTTTCAATAAACAACATTTTTCATAAGAGACGATAAATTTTAGCTAGCATACACATTCCGTACATATTCTTGTACTGAGTTGTTTGTTGACTGACCTTATTCAGTGAACAATATAAGTGAACCACTATGCTCACACAATCAGAAAGCTTACTTGACGAGCTGAATTTAATTCAACAAGTAAACTCAGTAAAAGACTAATTTTCAAGTTCGAATTTGAATTTGAGCTCGGGTATATTCACCCCTCTCTACACCTGAAGACTCACCTCTAAATCAAGAGATATATTTTCAAAGGTCAAATAGTATATAATTTTTTTTTAATAAATTAATTTTTTATATATAAACCTCTCTATATAATAATAACCTATATATAATATAAAAAAAATCTCCAATTTCAAATATATCACTAAGTGAGGTTTTACTGTAGTTGTTTATTTCAATAACATTTGACCTGAAAATTTAATACCATGGACTTAGCACTTTCAGTTAATCGAAAATTTATAATACAATTAGAGTAATTGTGTTGTTTTCTTTGACAAGCATCACAAAGGAATATTATGATTATATTTGTAAATTTGCATTTAAAAACATACAAATGGCAAGTTTATAAACTGCCCAATAGATTAAAGTCGTCAAAGTAGTAGAATAATCTGCAGGCGCACAAAATCTTGTGTCGCCGTCCCGCTCTAGCACAAAAAACAGGTGGAAAGTTCCTCCGCCTTAAGTAAACAACGACTCATCTTCCACCGCCACTGCAGCCATGTGTGCCACCACAACCTCCGCCAGCGAGATCCTACACCGCACAACCGCCTTCCTCTCAGAGACACTCTCTCAACCCCAGCATCTCCGCCAGCATCTCCACTCCGCCTTCCTCAAAAGACTCCCTACTACACTCGTTAAGCCTCTAACCTTCGTCTCCCAAACCATAGAAAACGCCATCTCCGCCGCCAGCAGCCCCTCGTCGTCTCTCCGCTTCGCCGAGAAGCTCCTCCTCTCCAATCCCAGCAATCCCTTCTCTTCATTTCTTCTCTCTCTGGTTTACCATCTCTCCAACCGCACAGTCGACGCTGCACTTAGCCTACTAGACGTGTTCCAAACGGAGCCTTCCTTGTCCAGATTGGAAACGGCGCCGTTTTTGTTTCAAGAACTTTTTCTCATCCATTTCTCTCAAATTATTGAATGGTATAGCCAGCAAAGATCAACGATACTCTCCTGCAGTGACGAATCAACCGTTTCGAGTTTGTCCAATATGAGCGGCAATCAAGCTTCGGCGCTCAAGGATTTGGAGAGGGATTACGAGGTTTTGCTCGACGACAACTGCAGAACGTTCGCCGGATACTTTAAGGAACTTCTTCGGAACGAACAAGGAGATGATCATACGATTTCTCCACCAACAATATTACTGTTCCGTACGACTCGAAGAGTTGATCGTGAGCCATTTAATGGCAGTGAAGACAGTTTCAGAAGCCAAGGGTTTGAGTCGCCAAACCGACGGTATAATGTAATGCTTTATTTTCTTTAAATTTTCTATTATATACTCCCTCGACCCGCTGTCATACTTTCTTAATAGGATTGTTCCTCTATTACTGTCATATTTCTAAAAATAACAAAAATTATTATTAAACAAAAATAAAGAGAACCCCTCCTTCTTAATACTCATCCCCATATTATCATACTCTTTCTCTCCAAAAATTTATCTCTCACATGATTTTCGTTCCAATCCATATTTGGAAATTTATGATTTTTAACTTTTTGGAAACTTAAAATTATTTTTCAAATACAATATAAAAAAATAATAAAAAAAAATCAATTGCCTCAACAATGACATATAAAAATTTGGATAAATTATCATTTCCTCCACCAACCACTTCTCGAAAATTGTGTTTATTTCTTAATACAATTAAAACTCATAAAATACATATTTAAACAAAGTTTTTTAAATTTTTATGTCGAAATTAAAGGGGACAATAATAGCGGCACGTAGGGAGTAGTATTTAGTTTTCTTCATCATCTATTTTGAAATAAAAATATATTTAGCTAGAGAGATTTTCACGCAAAAAAGAGTATAGAGTATGATGCATTTTATAAATGTAGAGATAATTGAATATAAAGATTAAATAAAAGAATTTCATACGTAAATTAAATTAAATTTGAAATCTTGTTTGAAACATAAGTGGGAGAATTTAAACTAAAATTCAGGAAGGAATGGTTTTCACATACAAAAACTAAACATATTTACAAAATCAGACGTAGACTAGTTCTCTAATTCAATTTGTTACATATAAATTAGTCAATTTTCCTTGTCCATACCCCGTTACAATTCTCGGTCATGACAAATATTCTCCAAGAATTATGCTTATTCTTGTTGCCTCTCTCTCCAATTTGCTGAAAATTTAACCTTGACGTTGTCAAGGCTACCGAAATTGAAAATATAGAGAGAAAGTCAAGGCTATGATGGATACAACATATATAAAATATTTGTTTTAACTTTGTGTTGCAGCCGATGTGGGGTGAAGGAGAGAGATCGTTTGAATCGAACAGCTGCATAAGTTCCAAGAGCCTCTCCAAGTTTCCATCCTTGTACCCTGTTCGAGTATCTCCCAATGTCCTAAGGAATCAGATTCCATCAGAAGTATCGGAAGAAAAGGTAATATCGATCATCGATAGCAACAATGAAACAGATAGTTATATATGTTGTCTGAAAGACCAAAGCTAGTAAGAGTCTGATCAATCTTGTCGTGTAGGAAAACATCAAGAAAAAGCGAGCACAAGGTGGTTCATTTGATGATTCAATGGATAAGCCCCCTAAAGACTTTGTCTGCCCCATAACTACACACGTATTCGATGATCCAGTGACGCTGGAGACAGGCCAGACTTATGAGAGAGAAGCTATTCAAGAATGGCTTGATAGGGGAAACTCAACTTGTCCGATCACTCGGCATAAGCTGCATAGCCTTCACCTTCCCAAGACCAACTACGTCCTCAAACGCCTCATAGCTAGTTGGAGAGAAGAGATCAATAATCCTCCTCAACAAGTGATGATGGATGTTAGAGCACCCTCGCCTAAGAGTGTGATCAGCCAAGCCACCATTGATGGCACCATGACTGAGCTCAGGCTAGCCATTACTGATCTATGCACCTCCGAGATCTTGAGGGAGGCTGAGACCGCCGTGCTAAGAATCGAGCGTTTCTGGAGAGAGGAAGGGGTTGAGATCCAGTCCATGCTCGTCAAACCTCCTGTCGTGAATGGATTTGTTGAGATACTGTTGAATTCTGTTGACACAGAGGTCTTGAGAGCAAGCGTCGTTCTATTAACTGAGCTTGGATCAAGAGATGAAAGTGTGGTCCAGACACTGACTAGAGTTGATTCAGATGTAGAAAGCATTGTTCAGCTTTTCAAGAAAGGTTTGATTGAGGCTGTTGTGTTGGTTTATCTGCTAAAGCCTTCGCCCACCAGCCTCATAGAGATGAACTTAGTGGACTATCTTTTGTCCGTCCTCAATGGAAAAGGTGACCGCGTCGTGTTTATGGAACCGAAAACAGCTGCAGTGCTTCTGCTGGGGCGTATTGTCCAGAGCTCAAGAGATGGAGAAGCAGTTAGAAGCATTGTTTCAACCGGAGGAGCAATAGAGAAGATCATGGCGAGTCTACTAGCTGAACAGGCTGAAGAGAGGGTTGCTGCTGTGTCTATTTTGCTGAGATGCATTCTGGAGGATGGCAAGTGTAGGAACATGGTTGCTGAGAGAGCAGAATTAGCTGCTGTTTTGGATATTTTTCTTCAAGTAAGCGATGGAGAAGGCTTCGAGATCATTCATTTCTTTTCGGAACTAGTTAGGTTGAATAGGTATGAACATTCCAACTCTAAAAGTTCTTTTAACGTAAATTATACAAACTTGCGAGGCTGATTTGCTTTGGTTGCAGGAGAAATTCAAACGAGAAAATCTTGCACTTGTTGAAGAATGAGGGTAGTGTCAGCACAATGCATACCCTTCTTATATACCTACAAAATGCCCTCCCTCATCAGATTCCCACTGTAGCTGGCCTTCTTCTGCAACTTGATCTTCTGGTATGAGAGAGAGAGAATTATAGTTCAATACCTTGTATTATTCTCATCATCTACATATTGCTGGTGTTTCAGGAGGAACCAAGAAAGATGAGCATATACAGAGAAGAGGCTATAGATAGTCTTATTTCTTGTCTCAGAAATTCAGAATCCCCAGCTGCACAAATCTCTGCAGCAGAGACAGTTCTGTCCCTGCAAGGAAGCTTCTCCTACTCAGGAAAATCTCTTTCTAGAGCCATTCTCTTGAAACGAGCAGGGCTCGAAAGGAGCTACGTAGCGTTTATGAGAAGGGACCAACGTCGCCACAACATATCCTCTACTGCCCAAGACACCATGGTCAGCCTTTCTTGCAACACGTACTTGTTTATTGTCCAATTAATGTTGTTTTAAAAACTTCAAATTTGATTTCACTGACGATTTAGGAAGATGAGAAAGCGGCTCAAGAGTGGGAAAGAAAAGTGGCTTTTTTTCTTGTCAGTCATGAATTTGGGTTGCTGTTTGAGGCTCTTGCACAAGGCCTGAAGAGCAAACATGAGGAACTAAACTCGGTCTGCTTCATGGCAGCCACTTGGCTCGTATACATGCTTTTGGTTCTTCCAGACACCGGAATAAGAGGAGCAGCGCGTGTCTGCCTGCTCAACCACTTTGTCTCCGTTTTCAAATCAGAGAAGAACATTGAAGATAGAGCACTTTCCATGCTTGGCCTCAACAGCTTCATCCGTGACCCCGGTTAGTCTTAAAATTAAAAACCACTTGCAGACTTATCATCCTTACAACGTGATTGTGTTTCAGAAGGATTGCAAGACCTAGCAGGGGATACGAAAGATATTCTGAAGGGGTTGAGGGAGCTGAAGAAAACCTCTGCCATGGCATTTGAGATGCTCAAAGTCTTCTCAGAAGAGCATGAAAACAGTGCTGTAAGTAGCTCACCTTTATTCACATCCAATTTCTTACAACAATGGAGATGCTGAAATTTAATCCATTGACAGGACATATGGAGTCATAAAGAATTAAGTCAGGAAGATTGCTCCATCAATGGAGAAGTTCTTGCGGTTACTTGCTTCAAAGGAAAACTGTTCTCAGGCCACACGGATGGAACTATAAAGGTCAGATGATAAGATAACAGCAAGTAAGGTTTTTGTGTTAGGATGCTTTTATTCAACACAGTGTCATGTTTCTTTACCCTGAAGGTGTGGAATGCTAGAGGTCCCGAGCTACGTCTTATCCAAGATATCCGGGAGCACACGAAAGCGGTCACTACATTAACAGTTCAGCACTTAACGGAGAAACTCTACAGCGGCTCACTGGACAGGACTGTGAGGGTATGATAATCTTCATCATCTGACAACTCTTAGAGCAGGTACATAAATGTAGCTTAAAAGTTGCAGATTTCTTGCAGATTTGGTGTATATCAGAGGAAGGAATCTATTGTGAACAAGTTGAGGAGGTGAAGGATCAGATAAACAACCTAGTAGTTGCTAGCAACATTGCATGCTTTATTCCTCAAGGAGCAGGCGTCAAGGTGAGAATATACTATCCTCAATTTTCTAAAAATCCTTCAGATTTGTTGATTTTTAAAGTATTCATCCGTGTATACAAATTTCCACCGTTGATGATGCAGGTACACTCATGGAATGGATCGGCTAAACTAGTAAATCCACACAAGTACGTAAAATGTTTGGGTCTGGTACAAGGCAAACTATACTGTGGCTGCAATGATAACAGCATCCAGGTATTCAATCATGTTGAATCCGAGCAGTTTACATAGACAACGTAACACGACACACACTTATCTTGCTCCGTGTTTCAGGAAATTGACTTAGTCACAGGAACGCTAGGGAATATACAGAACGGCTCCAAGAAACTGATAGGGAAAGCAAATCCTATTTACACGCTGCAGGTTCATGATGGACTCTTATATGGAGCCGGCCCTTCATTGGATGGAGCAAACGTAAAGGTATTGTTAGCTAGCTTCTCTCTCTCTCTCTCTCTCTCTCTCTCTCTCTACATATATATATATATGTTTTCTAAAGATTGAAGATACTTTTGTGGACCCCTGATGCCATTAGATATGGAGCACATCAAACTATAGCATGGTGGGATCATTGGCGTCGACAGTGGACGTACGGACAATGGCTGTAAGCTCAGAACTGGTATATCTGGGATCAAAAGCTGGAGCTATTGAAGTTTGGTGTAGAAAGAAGCATACCAGAGTAGAAACCCTTCAAACAAGTTTCACCACCAAGATTCTTTGCATGGCACTTGATACCAATCAGGATATGTTGGTTGTTGGGACATCCGATGGCAGAATTCAGGTAGCCTATATTTTTTGCTGTTTATTTTGATGGATTAACAGGAGGAACTAATGTTATTTATTTTGCAGACATGGGGGCTAAGCTGAAGGATGACTACAAAATGTCAGACGAGTTAAAGATTAATATTTGTTATATTTTTTTTCCGCCTGCAATAAGGATATCCACGTAAGACATTCAAGAAGATGCATACAGTACATATATATTCAGAGTTTAACCTTATAAAGCTATTTCACTAGATCTGCACCTTCAAATGAAACCACGTCATGAATTCATATCAACCACGCCAAAATAGTTACAAAATTATATACTGAAGAAGAGATGAAAAAAAAAAAACATTTTAGAGAACTCGAAAGGATAGGCTTTAGAATCCAATAGCCAAAAACAAGCTTCACCAGAAAGAACCATTTCGGAATTACACGCTATTGCTAAAATGCACGTCTTCCAACACCACCCCGATCATCTCGTCTCCGGTCCATATGCTCACGCTGATAATTTTTACCTCTACCTGGTGACCTGCTCCTGTCCCTGATGCGAGGCGCCCAGCCACGAGAAACGGTTGATGCGGGAGGTGGAGAGAGAAACCGACCTCCATACCCTCCCCTCCTCCCATTAAAGTAAATATCTCTTTCACGATCTCTATGAGCCCACTCTGGCAGCAGGGGTCTGTCATGCCCAAACCTGCCCCTAGGATCATCTTCGGGGAAATTTAGTCTTTCACCACGCGTTAGAGGATCGGGGAACCTGATTTCATTTCGTCCTGGTGGGCCAGAAACTCTTAAGTCTCTGGGCCAACCACGAGGGGGAGACCTGTAGCCAACACTGATGTTCCTTACAGGAGATTGATCAAATGGAATAGGCAGAACACGCTGCCTTGGAGAGAATGGGGGTCCTAGATACCCCCTAGGACTCCCAGATGAAGCATAACGGGGCCTGTTGCAGTTATTGCAATGCTCTCGTCTAGCGAAATTCAAATTTTTACATCTGGGAGATGGTAGAAACTGTCAGATAATCAAGTTCTACCACACCTGGTTTCTACCCAACCAGCAGTAAATTCATTTCATGCAAGCATACTTCCATTAAGGGAAGTAATATAAATTTTTGAACATACATTTGTAAATGAAACTGTTGTAGGACATCAAGGATTGAGAAAACCACCATGAATTTCTTGAAAGAGAAAGTAACAAAATTTGCTAAGAGATGGACAGCCATTTTCATATTGAAACTTGACAATTCTTATATAATAAGTACCTAGAAGAACTCCTGAAAGAACAATATGCACAAATGACACCTTCCGACAGAAGATACAAAATAAAAGTAGAGTAGAAGATTGAATATAAGAAGCTATTTGTTTGGCTTTACATCCATCCCAAGGTATCATTTGACATAACAGATGTCATTTCTAGCCTATCTCTTTCTATTTCTTTTCTATATATGGAAAGTTCAAAAATCATCATATAATAATCCAGAAATTGCAATAGAAAAGAACTAATAACCAAAGATTTAGTGTCAAAAAGAAGTTCTCAGTTTGAAATTCACGTGCAAAGACACGTACAAAATCACATCAAAAGGCGAGTTAGAAGTCAGAGAGGAGTATAATAGGCACTCACAAGGGGTCTGAGCAAATCCAATCTCCTTCCCTTGGCCGTACATTAGGATTATTTCGAGGCAAACCTTCGACTCTTAGTGGTCCAGGCCCACGTGCAGACTGGTCATAACCTCTAACAGGAAACCGATCTATATCCTTCCCCCGGACATATGGTGGTGAGTAGTCACGATATCGACCAGGTTCTCTCTCACTCCGAGATCCAGAACTAAATGAAGCACCACCAAAGGTTTCAAAACCTGGACTAGAGCGACGATGAGAATCCCTACGACGACGAGGAGAAACAGAGCCTGCATGCATTCTATATCCTGAAAAAAGCCAGTGAAGCTGAGGATATAAACACCAAAGTCTTAAAAAAGTAGATGTCACCAAGAACAGTATGCTACAGGAGCTATTCTCTGCAATCCCGGAACTGCCACGCAATATTAAAATCATGTTAACAAACAGTGTCAACAACCATTTTTGAAGCATCTCCTTGTCAAGAACTCGGACAAAGAATAGATACTTCTTCAGAACTAAGACCATACTGAAGATCCTTGGAAAGGCCAGCTAACTTTTTAGATTTGGTGTACACGGTGCAACAATCCTAAATTAAAAAATAAGTCATCCCTACACATCATGCAAATATAAAACGAACAATTACTAGCGCACAGTTGGAAATCCACCCAGAAATCAAAGAAATGCACCACGTGCTTAGGCAGATAGCAAGTAGGCAACTATCCCAGTACGCAATACTCCAAATATTTTAGAAAAAACTTTTGGATGCAAAAATCTCCAAGGTTCAAAGTTACACATGCCATAGTACCTCAGCCGCCAAGCCAAAACCCTAGTTAGGAGGTTTAACCGTGTGGATATAGTCCAAAAAATAATATCCCACCAAGCAACAGTGATTGCTATCCAGATGATCACGGAATACATTCAGTACCAATTATTTGGACTTCCACAGCAGCATAATCAGTCAGTTTAAAACAAACAACTTCATTTCTATACTTTCTGTAACATAATTTACATAATCCAGCATCTAGCAATAAAAAGACCCCAGTCTCAGTCAGCTCTTGGATACCCTTTTGTAGTTTCTGAACCCCCATCAGATCCCAAATAACCATTGTATCATCTAGTTTTTGTACCATGAAGTAAACAGACTGTAAGAATTATCATTCATTGCCAGCTTTGCTGGTGCACTTCTATTCCGCACTCTCATTACCATAACAATTTGATGACCCAAAAATGAAACCTAACAAAGTTTAGTTGAACCCTACTTCCACCAAGAATTCAGCCATGATTCATGACATCTTCTCACACTGTCACCATGGGGCGAGACATTGTGTTTCATATAACATGTAAATGAGTTAAAATTCCACCAACAGTTTAGTTCATGACTCATATGCCCATAGCAGTCAGAACTCAGAACTTCTACCAAGAATTCAGCCATGATTCATGACATCTTCTCAGACTGTCTCCATGATGCGAGACATTGTGTTTCATATAACATGTAAATGAGTTAAAATCCACCAACAGTTTACTTCATGACTCATATGCCCATAGCAGTCAGAACTCAGAACTTTGTCATGGCTGGTCAGTGGAACAAATATTTATTCCAGTAATGTTGTATATTCCATCACAGTAGTTCTCCACACAAATTTACCCTCTGAAAAAAAAACACCCAACACCCAATTACTTAAACCAGGCAATATATACAGCTGTAGAAAACAACAGCAAACTCATTCACCAATTCAGTAGTCCATTAGCATGATTGCTTAGCATTCAATATACAACGCAATGGCAGACAGGGTGAATGACAGTCATATGAAATCGAAACGTCATTATGAGCACTACCCATAACTCGAGCATTACCAGAAAGCCATTAAGCCTTACACGACATGAGACTATACCACATGGAAAAAATAAAATCAAATGCATAGATGATTCTCATATTATATATGTCCGGAGCATAGTTTACAAAACCTTGCAAGTCTTGAGGTGGGGCTGTGGAAAACCAACCATGTGAGGCATGTGTCTCTACGAAACTCTGAAGTGGAAGAATGATTTCTACATCTCAAACTCTGCAGCCTTTTAGGACCAATTTAGTGTCTTTTTGCCTCTCTAAATTATTTTTATGAGCAATTTACATGTTATTACAAATCTTAAAATCCTAAAAACCAAATAGAACTCACTCACAATAGACGTACTCCCGAAAAAAAATCAGGATTTCTACATGCACATGCACCTAAACCCCAGCTATTTCGTTTCATGTAGTTTGTTATGAATTATAAGAATTTATTAGCATGATCAGGAATTAGGAACTAGATTTGTTCTTAGTGTTGAGGCTTACACCTCAGTGACGTGAGGCATTAGATCATGGTACTATAGAAAAGGCCTCAATGCTCGATTTCTGCTTTTTAATACCTTGGTTGAATATTATTATAATGATTCAGATTGGACGGAAAATATTGCACGTATTTGGCATGGTGATTTGGGCAGAAATATTAGTATTAAGTGATTTTATTTTTTTGATGCATAATTTGGGCAGGAAAATGTTATGTGAGTTCCATTGTTTCATTAAGTTTTCTAGGAGTTTAGAGGATTTGAGTTAGATGGAGATAACTTTGGTTTATGATTTTTAAGACTTTAATCTTTAGCCTTTTGATTTTATTGGGGAATTGTGTTGTTTGTTACAAAATTGTATGGTTTGTAATAAATTTTATAAACTTATGAGCTTAATATTAAGTTTATTCTGATTGTTGAGGCCTACACCACAGCTTGCCTCGAGGTTTACGTGTGCCAATGAATGTTCTTTCTAAATTCTATTTATTTTTATGAATATTATAAATTTATGAGCTTAAAATTAAGTCTATTCAGATTGTTGAGGCTTACGCCACTGTTTGCCTCGAGGTTTATGCCTGTAATGAATGTTCTTTCTTATTTTTATTTAAGAAAGGACATCCATTCACAAGCATAGACCTCAAGGCAAGCTGTGGCATAAGAACTCATTAAGCCTGTGAATGGATGTTCTTTTTTATTAACCCTCAGAATGGATGTTCTTTCTATTAAGAACTTAACAAAAGAAGTTGCTTACCCTCAAAATTAAAAAGAAATGCATATATTCGCTGTTACGATAACCAAAGCTTCTTCTATCACGAAAAAATTTACAGCATAAGAAATGACAACTAAAATAACAATATCACCTTCCTATTCTGAATGCAAACAACAAAAGTGTGTTTATGCGCAGAAGTCTTCCAAAGATGAAGTTAGCCCAAATAGTGCCCTTTTGTAAATAAAAGTGAGAAGCCTTTGGAAATAATGTAACTATTTAATTCATAACTTTTAATTCAATGTCTTTGGACTATCACAATAAGGAAGAGTAAAAATCATATAAAGGCCCACAGCCCATGTAGCAAGCTTTATACCCCCAATAGTTTTTTCATTATAATTGCAAAAAGACAAAATCAGCCAAACACATTTTCATTTTTCCAAACCTATAATTCTAATTTAGAACATCATACAAAAACTGGTTTTCGCTTACAAGAACCAATACACATTGTTAACTACCCTAGATGATGGAAATTTGAAATTGGAAATGAAATTGAAACCAAATATCCCCTAATATTTTCTTTAAGATTTGTCAGTTAGTCTTAAGGCATAAAAAGAAGTCACAAGAATACGAATATTCGACCTTACATGTTAGCTGAACATTGAAATTCTTAGATGATAAATCAGCTTTCTTAATAGTTTGAAGTGAACTAATCACTATCCCATAAGAAAATTTATTTTGACATTTCATTTAAATGCTTAATGTAACAGAAAACCCTGAATAGCCATGAGCCAACCAAGAGAAGAATCTCATTCTGCGAGAACATGAAAAAGTAATATAATATTATCATGGACTTTCTTCATTTGTAGAGAAGCAAAAACTAAAAGCAACCAAGTTGCATTCGCTGTTGCTAAAAACTAGATTACATCAAGGTTGACATTAAGTTGAGAGCTAAATGTACATATCGGAGTAATCAGCACATATGAAAGTTTCCAAAATCGAAAGTCTACAAATTCATTACATGCAAATCGACGCATAAACAAATATCGGCAATTGATTAGACAATTTTCTCTTTAAGGATATCAGATGTTAAATGAACTTCTACAGTTAGGATTCTGGAATTAGTCAATTAAGAAAGGAACGACAAGAAACATAGTAGGAAGAGAAAACAGAGTAGTACCATGTCCGTCGTACCGGTCAGAGCGAGAGTAAGGAGGCGGATCCCGGCGAACTTCGCCAGGCTCGTAATCGCAGCCCCCGGCGCCTCCACCTGCAGCTGCCGCCGCGCCTCTGACGGCATCGGCTGGACGTATAACGAGGCTACTCAATAGTGGATGGTGAGGCGTCTTCGGATCCTTTTCCCGCGAGCCCATTTCTCTTAGTCGGAAAACTCGATGCGAGCAGGAATACAGACAACAATTGTTAAAAAACCATTCCTACGGTCGGATGAAACCCTAAATATTTGGGTAACCAGATAGCGGGAATTCTAATTTTGTATAGGGTGGATTTAGTAAGGAAATCGATTTTGATCCTTCGATTGATTTTATAATGTGGTAGTGTCCGATTTTTGGTTATATAACTTTATATAATATTTAATTTTGATCATCTAACATGGTAGTATTCGATTTTAGTCTTATAATTTTATAAAATGTTCGATTTTGGTCCTATGAAAGAAATTATCAAACATAAAAAGACGTGTGAATTTCACACCTGACGAATGACTAAAATAAGTTATTTTTTAAAGTTTCATGACAAAAAACGAACAATTTTATTATTTAAACAAGTTCAATTTTTTGTTCTACAATGTAGTTTCTAACCGTTTTTTAATCTTAAAATTTCAAAAGTGTCTATATTTTTGTCCCGAAACTTTAAAAAATGTCTTATTTTAGTCATGCAACGAAGAATGTAGTTCATGTGTATTTTTTTGTTTGAGTTTTTTTATCGGAGGATCGAAATCATATATTTCTAAAGTTATATGACAAAAATTGAACACTATAAAAGTACAGGACCAAAATCGAATACTGCTACATTAGATGATCAAAATCGAATACTATATAAAGTTACATGACCAAAATTGGATACTATTACATTAGAGAACTAAAATCGGACAGAAGTCACATTAGAGGATCAAAATTAATATTTTCTCGATGGATTTATAATGTGTCTACTCAGGACTTGGAACTTAATTTACTAGGATCAAAAAGGGAAAATACTATTGTAGGACAAAAATTAGACCTTTTTTTTTAAAAAAAAATTATGAGGAGGAACTGGCAGCGCTATCTTTGGTGCATATAGGGTAAATTTTGTTCATGTGCAATAGCTCACAAACCATACATGAGAAATAAACCACCCTCGATGTAATAAGTGACAGGTGATAGACTTACATATAGCGGTCTTGGTGGTTTGAACCCATGACCTTTGGCCATATGCTAAACACCTTAACCGCTACATCTTCCCAAAATAACAAATTAGAGTCGTTTTATTATATCTTTGTGTCGTGCAACTTTGTTGGTTCAGAGACTAGTCTTCAGGTGTGGGGGTTGAATACATCGGAGTCCAAGTTTTAACTCAAACTCGAAAGTCAGTGTGGTGATGAATTTGTTTGCTGAATAGATTCAGCTTGCCAAATAAACTTTCTGATCTCGTGGGCAGAGAGAGATCCAATATACTGAGTATCGTTCACTTACTGAAGTCAATTATCAATTAGTTCATGATGGAATTAGAAGAGGAATAAATTGTACCTTCCTCCACGTATGTTGTAGCCGCTTTGATTGTTGCTCCCGTTCAGATCTTCTGATCTGTGTCCCGACCTTTTTCTCCCTCCGGGTGGTCAGAGAACTGAAGAAAAGAATAATGTCTCTCTTTCTTAGACGCGTGTGTGCGTTTCAGAATGTGAATGTGTGTATATGTTTATGAACAGAATACTAATATATATAGGCTTCAAAAGCCAATATTATATTAATATTTATAGCCCATTAATTTAATATAACTCTAATGAGCTTCTACATCAATTAGACTATAATATAATAAATTAGTCTTTTGGACTACTTTTATTTATCAATTAATTGGCACAGACAATTAATTCCAGATAAATGATATTATTAAATAATACAAAATGTATTAATCTATTAATAATGATTTCTAGAGACAATAAATAACTAGGTAACTAAGTGGGCCAGATTAGGGATCTAATACAAGAAATAAAGTTGGGCCTCAAATTAATTAATTATCTATTCTCAGCCCAGAGCAAAATTAATTAATAAATTGTTGGTCCGGAGATGAGTATCAGGTGTGTGTGTGTGGGGGGGGGTGAATACACTTGATTACAAGTTTTTTTCTCAAACGCGAAGGACAACTGAGCTGTAGAGTGCGACTGATGAACAGTGTCAAATAGTAATCTTCTGATCGCGGGTCAGAGTGTCTCAATTACTGAGTCCGTCCTACTGACTTTTGTCAGTATTAAGATCTCAGTCGGAGAGTTTAGTGCGGATAAGTGTGGGGCCCGATATACTTCGCCTCTTTTTGAAAACGTGTTTTCGCAAACCAAACTTGTTTTGGCTAGTGCACTTTTAAATACGTTTTATGCAAAGTATGAGTTTTGTAAATCGGTTTGAGAACAATGCAATAAAACAGTAAATAACACAAGCAATTTTTAACGTGGTTAGGATACGCAAGATCTTACGTCCACGGTCCTGCTGAACAGGAGTTCTTGTTGATTAATTTGAGCAAACCTCAGCAAGGAATCTGTGCGCTGGACAGACCCTTCTAAGTTATAGTCTTTAGCAACTTTACAAATCAAACCGAAGTTTGAAGGGGAGGGGATTTTCTCCAACAATGAAGGAGTTCTTACAATAAGAACGATTCACATAAAGTGAACTCCTTCGAAGGTTCTAAGCTATGGATGTAACAGTTGAGCTTAGATAGAGAAGAGGGAACTAAAGAAACTCTAGAGAGAAGAACTACAGATATTCAACTAAGTAAGTTCTTCGTTGGATTGACGTGAATGCGCTAGAGAGTTTGAATGCAGTGAGCGTGTATTCCCTTTGATGTCCCGTGCGTTGAGCTCGGAAATACTTCTCTATTTATAGTCGTGACCTAGGCATTTATCCGTTGGAGAAGACGATGTCACGTGTCACAAACTTCAAGGAAAACGGCCATAAGTTTTCGAAGTAGCGCCGCAGAGTGGTTGGTTTCTGTACATGAAAGCAGCTTTAGTGTCAGAGCAGGTAAGGCTTAGGTTGCTTCTCATTGGTCGAGGTTTGTGGTAGGTTAGACTTTTCAGACATCAGTCTTCATGTGAGTTGACTCTCACTTATCCTCGTATGATACTCTGCTGACTTTCGAATGACAGTTATAGTCGAGCAGTCGTTTCCTGTCGGATTCAGTAGATCTGGATCGATCGTACTGACTTCTTCATCTGAGTCGGCTGATGGAAGTCTTCTACTAAGAACAGTCAGCTGGTAACTCTGAAGGTACTGATCTCTTCAAACTGTGTCTTCAACGGAGGTCAGCTGATGGAAATCTTCTATTGAGAACAATCAGTTGGAGACCGGAGGACACGAGCTCTTACAAACTGATGACATGGGGTTCTGGAATTTAACTTCCTAATGAAGTTCAGACCAACAAAAACCCCTTACAGGACTTAGACAAAATAGATAAGGAAAATAAGAACAGTCTAGCCTATTACATCATCAAGTCCGAAAAACACACTATGGGTACGGGACAGGTTTTGGGATCTTCAATTCTATAGATATAAATCACTACAATTTCCTCCATTACCGAAATATAGCAATAAGTCCTAAGTACATGAACTACTGATGACACTTCAAAGTACTCCCTTAGCAATGATCTAAACGATCACTGACTCATAACCCAACATAAATATAGATTCATTCCACTAGAAAATTCATGCGCATGAGCTTGTATTTTAAACTTAATCGATCCCCGTATCTAAGAGAGAAATATCTGCTAATTAATTAAGCTCACTGACAGGTTAAATTAATTAACATCTTATTATATTATTGAGTAGTACCACTCAACATTAAAAACACATCTGAACTTAATCAACCGGTCGGGTTTAATGTGCTAATCCTTACGAGTTCCTCAGAGGATATTATCAACCTATTTTACTAGGATACGGTTGTAAGATACAGACAACCAGCTTGAGCCACAAATAACTACTAACACCCAAGATGCGTAGATCCGGTCGAGATGATGTTCACCATATTAGGTCAAAGTCACCGAGATTTTGGTTGAAGTCTTATCAAGCTTAAAATCAGCTAAGTCACCGAGATCTTAGTTCTCTACTAAGGTAAGTTATGAGAACACATCTCACTGTGATCCATCAATACACCACCTTAAGTGTACCAGTAAAGACAAGCAGTCAAGACAAACCACTTCTTATCTAAACTGCAGCTTAAACCGACAACTTATCCTTAAGTTGTCTCGGTTTGTGATAATTGTTTATATCTTGTCGGATCAACCAATTCGTGTAGTCCTCCGTGATACCCAAGCTTGTTGGTCCGAGAGACGAGCTTCGAGTGTAGAGGGGGGGGAAATACACACGAATGCAAATTCAAAACTCAGAACGCGAAAGTCAGCTGATGTTGAAGATTGCTACTGAACTTGTCAGTTAGCCAAATAAGTTTTCTCGATCGCATGGGCAGAGATTCTTCTACTGAGTATAGTCTTATTGACTTATGTCAGTGAACAGTAGTTCAGCAACAGAAGTGTGCGGAATTGTAGGCCCTTAAAATAACCGTCTTAGTGAAAATCCATTTTATGCTTGTTTGATTAAAACTCGGTTGTATGCAGAATGAACAGTTAATCAATGTAACAGTTAAAATCAACACATGCGATTTTTAAAGTAGTTCGGACACGCTGGGTCCTACATCCTGTTGGGATTTTGTATACTGGAAGCAAATTTTATGCTTGTACACAATGTGTTTTATCCTTACCACTATTTTATTCTCCTATCTGATAAATATATATTTGCACATGTAATCCTTTATCTTGTACAAAAGTTAGATTTGTGTAGTGTGTCGGGTATCACAGAAGACAACACAAATTGGTTGAACTGACAAGATATAAACAGTTATCACAGCTGAGACAACTTTAGGATAAATTGTCGGTTTAAGCTGCAGTTTAGATAATAAGTGGCTTGTCTTAGCTACTTGTCTTTACTGGTACACTGAAGGTGGTGTATTGATGGATCACAGTGAGATGTGTTCTCCAAACTGACCTTAGTGGAGAACCAAGATCTCGGTGACTTAGCTGGTCTTAAGCTTGGTAAGACTTCAGCTGAGCACATTTGACTATCTATCACTTTGACCTACTATCGTGAACGTTATCGCGATCGGATCTACGTATCTTGGGTATTAGTAGTTATTTGTGGCTCAGGTTGGTTGTCTATATCTTGCAACCATATCCAGTAAAATGGGTTGATAAAATCCCCTGAGGAACTCGAAAGGATTAGCACACTAAACCCGGCCGGTTGATTAAGTTTAGGTGTGTTAATAAGGTCGAGTGGTACTACTCAAGAATATAAGATGTTAATTAATTTAAGCTGTCAGTGAGCTTAATTAATTAACGGATATTTGTATCTTAAATACGGAGATCGATTAAGTCTAAACTACAAGCCCTTGCTCAATTTGGGATAAAGGGGTAAGTCAGCACAAATTCTCTAGTGGAATGAATCTGTGTTGATTAATTAATTTTGCTCTGGGCTGAGCATAGATAATTAATTAATTTGAGGCACTGCTTTATTTCTTGTATAGATCCCTGATCTGGCCCAATTAGTTGCCTAGTTATTTATTGTCTCTCAAAAATTATTATTAATAGATTAATGTAATTTTTATATTATTTAATAATATTATTTATCTGGAATTAATTGGATGGGCCAATTAATTGATAAATAATAGTAGCTCAGTGGATTAATTAATTATATTATGGGCTAATTATGTGGAAGCCCATTAGGAATATAATTAAATTAATGTGCTACAAATATATTAATATTATATTGGCTTTTGAAGCCTATATATATTAGTATTATGTTCATAAACAGAATACACACATTATTATACACGCGCACGACGTGAGTATAAGGGAGACGATAATCTTATTTTCTCCAGTTCTCTGACCACCTAGAGGGAGAAAAAGGTCGGGACACAGATCAGAAGATCTGACAAACGAGCAACAATCAGAGCTGCAACAACATACATAGGAGGAAGGTAATCGTTCCTCACCTCAATATTCCTTCACATCCATTGTCCTGAACTAAGCATAAGTTCTTGTATTAATTATACTGAGCAAGCCTCAGTTGATATGCTCACAGGATAGATTCTCACTTGTTTGCTTATACAGGTACAAAAATATTCTATCACTATCAGAGCATCTTGAACTTTTGCATCCTTGCCTTGAAATCTGCTGACTTCTTCTCCTGGACAACAAGCCCATAAGATAAGTAAACTTTGTTCCTCAGCTCTCTGATATCTTATTTGTCATCAGGATCATCTAGGGCAAGATCTTTTTCTCTTCATGGCAATCTCTATCTCATCCGCAATCTCCTTTGAGCATATATGTCCTTCTAAAGTACGAGGAGGGTGGAGAATCCTGTATTCAGGTGCTTTGAGAGGAAGACTTGATTGTTCAAGAGCAGTTTGAATTTCTGCATATACATCTAAATCTGAGATCATCAAGAATTCTCTGAAAGCCTTGTCTGCATCTGACTCATCACGGGGTGGGTCCTGACCATCGGGGTCAGACCAATCTGAGGGCGCAGGTGCTGAGACAGGTTGTATGTTGTTCAGCATCGCGAGCATGGCCGCCCTCAAGTCTTCGAACGTGCCGAGGTCAGGCGACTCAGAATAGCCAATATTTCCTCTGATCAGCAACTCTTCCTCATGAAGCTGTTCGCAGGAGTGGTGGATAATGAGTCTCTTCAGGTTGTGCGACTCCTGGAACCTTATCAGCATGTGGAGCCTCGCCTGCCTTGCAAGTAAGACAAGGTCGCTGTGGCTGGCGATCTCCGGTATGGCTTCAGAAATCTCTCGGGAGGCTCTGGATTTAAGAGCTGTGGCCTCCATCCCGATAGACTCTGACTCTGAGGCTGTCTCCGAGTCCTCAACTTCAATGGGAGACGCCTGTTTCTCAGCAGACGGGATGCTGCTGAGTGGTGGGATGTCCAAGGGGCTTTCTAAGGTCTGAATTTCTTCAGCCTGAATATCTTCAGCTTGGACCCCTTGGTCCACGGTTTCACCATGCTCAGTGGACACCTTCTCCACTGACAGTGTCTTCTCAGAAGACTCTGGCTCATCCCTCAGCTGTAGAGGCGGCTCAACAATCACGGCCTCTGGCTCCGCCTCAGTCTCAGTAGGCACAACCTCACTGACTTTCTTCAGCCTTTTGGTTGGTGCCTTAGGCGTTGATTTGGGAGGGGACCTCTTTTTCGTTGGCGTGGAAGTCTATTGAGTCCCGGCCTTTGGTACAGCGGGCCCTGAGCCGATCTGCTGAAGGGCCACTGCCCTATTCTGGAATCTGACCTTCTTCACATTAAAGTATTGCTTGTCAGCGAAGGTGATGCTGTCAGACTCGCAGAAGTCTTCGATCATGACGGAGAGCTTCAGTCCGTGTAGGAGCTTCCCTTTGACGCTCAGCCTCTTGGATGTTTTGTCGAATTTGGTTGATTGCATCATGAATTCTCTGAGGAAGAACTCAGTCCAGTTTATCTTGGCCTAGTCATAAATGGCCATCATCAGTTGTAGCTTGGGTCTGGACACTTGGTCGAATGAGCCTGCTTGGCTTGTCAGAAGCTGAGTCACTATGTACGCCAATGCTCTGTATTGAGGGAGCATTGTGTTCTTGGGAAAAGCGGGTCTGACGACTGTTGGCTTCCCACAGAACTCAGTAAGGTACTCGTCCATCAGATCGTCTTTGTAAGCGACGGTTGTGAGTCCTTCATTTGGCAGGTTGAAGCTTTTCTGAAGAGCTTCACGGATTGACATCTGCTTCACTTCGATAGATGTGCGTGAGGGATCGCCTACTGAGTGAACGATGAATCAGCCTCTGATGTCTCCGTCTACTGAATCGGAGTTCAGATAAATTTCTCCAACATGACGAGGGAGGAAGAAGGTTGGCTTCCTTGTCAGGAATCCTTCCAGTCCGGTCTCGCTGAGGGCGTAGAGGATCTCCTCCATAAAGTCGAGATCACACTCGTCGAACTCCATGACTGGCTCGCACCAGACACGATCCTTTTCCAGGATTTCTTACATATCGGCAGGAGCATCTACATGTGTTCCTGTCATTTTAATAATCTGTAAACACAGTGCTAGTCAGTATTCGATAAGATATAAGAGAAATTATTGAAAGATCATACGATACTGAAAAGATCATTGAAAAATTACCAAAAGATTTTCTGAGGAGTTTTAATGGATAGAATATATGTAACTAAGCAAGTGATAGTCTCAGAAAATCTAGGGCACTTAGGATATTTGCAGAGATGAAATGGCGGTTCCAAACATTTGAACGCTTATATATTCTAGGAGAAGATAAACAGTTAAATATCAAGGGTTCAGTTTGAACGTGCTTTTTGAGATGGACGGCTAGGATTAAGTTTTATAAAATAGGTATTGATCATATTAGCCGCCTAAGTCAAAAGCCAGTTGTATATAGCCTAAGTAGTAACTTGATACGACATGCATTAAATGCGTTGCAGAGTTCAGCATGCTGTTACAAAGAATGTCGTGTATTAAATGTAGTCCGTTAAAATTAAATGACATTTTCTAAGGCATTGACTACGGTGTTGAATCTGATTCATAAATGCACAGAACAGTTCTATTGGCTACTGAGTAGAGATACGCAAACCTGTCAGCTGAACATCGTAGTCAGCTGATACCTCGTGTAGATGGTTGTTGAGTCTCTACGTACTGATTTTACTCAGTATTGAGAGTGAACATTCCCCTTCAATGAATGCTTCTCCCCTGAATCCTCTTACTGACTGGAGTCAGTAGGGTCCAGCAGACCTAGCTCTACTGAAAGTTCTTTGAATCTGGCTTCAGCTAGAGGCTTGGTCAGTATATCAACCCTTTGATGGTCAGTATGGATCTTCTCCATCCTGATATCCTTCTTTTCGACATGGTCGCGAATGAAGTGGTGTCTGATGTCCACGTGCTTGCATCTCGTATGAAGTATAAGATTCTGAGTGATTGCAATGACACTGGTACTATCGCAGAAGATCGGCACTTCATTCTGAATGATGTCATAGTCGCGTAGCTGCTATCTCAGCCAAAGGATTTGGGCGCAGCAACTTCCGGCAGCCATGTATTCAGCTTCAGTAGTTGACGTCGCTACTGAATGCTGTTTCTTCGAGAACCATGAGATCAGCTTACTGCCAAGGAACTGACACGTTCCAAAAGTTGACTTTCGGTCAATTCTACATCTTGCATAGTTAGCATCAAAATAACCAGTTAGTTCAATATTATCATCAGGTAGATACCATAAACCCATGTCAGGTGTTCCTCTGAGATAGCGGAGAATCTTCTTTGTTGAGTCCATGTGACTCTGCTTAGGATTCGCCTAAAATCGAGCGCAGACACCTACAACATAAGTTATGTCAGGACGAGTAGCTGTTAAATATAATAAAGAACCAATTATAGCACGAAATTCAGTTTGGTCTACTGATACTCCCTCTTTATCAAGATCAATTTTCATATTCGTGTTCATCGGGATCTTGATTGGTTTGTCGGATGTGCAACTGAATCTTTTGATGAGGTCTCGAGTGTATTTGCCTTGATTGATAAACGTTCACTTCTCAGATTGTTTGACTTGAAAGCCGAGGAAATAGTTCATCTCTCCCATCATCGACATCTCAAACTTGTCCTTCATCATTTTCTCAAACTGCTGACACATGATGACGTTCTTCGAGCCGAAGATGATGTCATCTACATAGATCTGCACAAGTAATAGGTCATCTTCCAGTCGAATGCTGAATAATGTGCGGTCTACTGTGCCCTTTTGAAAACCTTTCTGAAGAAGAAACTCAGATAGGGTATCATACCATGCCCTGGGTGCTTGTTTTAACCCATACAGAGCCTTTCTGAGTCTATAAACTTGATGTCCCTGTTGAAAGCTGGGAGGTTGTTCCACATAGACTTCTTCTTTCAGTACACCGTTTAGGAAATCAGACTTCACATCCATTTGATATACTCTGAATCTTTGATGTGTTGCATAGGCTAGGAATAGTCTGATTGCCTCCAATCTTGCAACTGGAGCGAACGTTTCATCGAAATCTATCCCTTCAGCTTGACAGTAGCCTTTTGCCACTAGTCTTGCTTTATTCCTTACTATGACATTGTTTTCATCTCGCTTGTTCTTGAAGACCCATTTGGTTCCAATCACATGTTGATGTCGGGGTCTATCAACAAGCTCCCAAACTTCGTTTCTCGTGAACTGATTCAGCTCCTCCTACATGGCTATGATCCAGTCAGCATCTTTCAGTGCGTCCTCAACTGATTGAGGTTCTTCAGTAGACAAGAAGCAGGAATATAAGGCGCTTTCTCCCTGACAGAATCTGGATATTGTCTTTACGCTTGCTGAATGATCTCCAATAATTAAATCAGAAGTGTGAGCTTCTAGCTACGATCTACGATGTTTCAACTCTTCATCTGAAATTTGTTCAATACAGATAGTAGGTAAGTTAGGCATTTCAGTTGTACTATTCTGAGATTGAAGCAATTCAGTTACAAGAGTGTGATCTACTGAGTCACCAGGTTCATGGGCATTTAGCTCAGGAACATCATTAGTTCCCCCTGAATTATTATTCTCAGTAGAGGTATCAGTTACCAGTGGGGTTTCTTCATTGACCTGAGTTACCTGGGATTGACTCTGTTCAGGAGAGTCAATTTGTTCAGCTATTTCTGCTGCTGGTTGAGATTCAGTAGACTTGTCTTCAGTTTCTTCATCTGAATCATCATCCCAACATAGTTGGATCTTTTCAACTTTATCTTTTAAGCTCAGATCCTATAGCTGCTTACTGATGTCCTCAGATTCAGGTTTAGAGTTTCTGCTCCTGTCTTCAGTAGCAAACTCATTAAAAACAACATGAGGGTTTTCCTCCACGCAAAGGGTTCGATAGTTAATAACTCTAAAAGCTTTGATGACCCGAGAGTATCCTAAGAACACTCCCTGATCTGACTTGCTATCAAAAGTCTTCAGCTGATCTTTCCCATTATTGTGAATAAAGCACGAACACCCAAAAATATGGAAATAAGATAAAGAAGGCTTCCTATCGTTCCATAGTTCATATGGTATCTTCTTATGCTGCTTTGTCAGTAGAGATCGGTTCTGAGTGTAACATGCAGTATCAGTAGCTTTTGCCCAGAATTTGGTTGGGAGTCCTGAGTCTGCGAGCAGGGTTCTTGCTGCTTCTTTGAGTGTTCGATTCTTCCTCTCAACAACCCCATTTTGTTGAAGCGTGCGCGCGACAGACGTCTCATGCTATATGCCTTCTGCTTTGCAGAACTCCTCTACCATGAAATTCAGGAACTCAGTTCCTCTGTCTGAACGTATCTTGACGATCTTGGTGTTCTTCCCGACACTGAGCCTTTTCAGAAGCGTTGGTAACTCTGTTTTGACGTCAGACTTGTTGGCAATAAATATGACCCATGTGTAGCGCGAGTAGTCACCAATGACCACTAATGCATACTTCTTGCCTCTGATCGTCACTGGAGAGACTAGACCGAACAAATCCATATGTAGCAGTTGAAGGATTCCATCAGTGGAAGGAGATGGAATAAGCGGATTTTGATTCCTTGTTTGCTTTCCCTTCTGGCATGCTTCACACTGAGTGTCTTTGCTGAATACTTCATTCTGCAGTCCTCTTGCTAGAGTGTTTCTAGCCAATTTGTTGAGCGTTTTGAAGTTGAGATGGCTGAGACTCCTGTGCCAGAGCCACCCCGTTCTGTTGTCATTCTTCGCCAACAAATAAGCTTCAGGTTCAGATGAGTTCCAGTCAGCTACATAGATATTCTTCTTGCGCGAACCTGATAACATTGTTTTCCCTGTAGATTTATCAATAACATCACAGAAACCAGCGTAAAAAATCACTCTATTCGAGTTATCACAAAATTGACTAATAGAGAGAAGATTATGTTGAAGTCCTTCAACATATGATACTCTTGGAACTGTTGTTGTTCCAATGCTGAGTGTTCCATAGCCTCTAGTGTAGCCTTTTGCGTTGTCTCCAAACTCGATTCGGGGTCCTTCTTCAGTAGTATAATTCTTCAGCAAGTCCTTTTGGTACGTCATGTGTCTTTAGCATCCACTGTCCACATACCAAGGGTCCTTGTGCACCTGCAAAACAGAATTATATTCAGGTACCCTTTATTTTTTATTTTGGGTCCTTAGATGTTAGTTTTGGTAACTCATATCTGTCTTACGACCCTGGTGGTCTCAGACAGTTTCTTTCCACTTTTGTCAACATATTTGACCACTAGACTGGTCGATGCTGACTTCTGAGGCTTTTCAGGTTCAGGAGTCCTGATCTTCTGAGTGGTGGACTGCTGACCTTTGCCTTCTGCACGACTTTCTTCTTCTTTTTCTGACTTTTGGATCCTCTCCTGACTATAGGATCATAGTAATATGACCCATACTGAGCTGGATGTGTCAGCTGTGGAGGTCCATACTGATCAGCCCATTTTTCTTTGCTGGTTCCCCCTTGACTGAACTAGGGTAATCTGGTGCTGATCTTCTTGTCAGAGTGCTGATAACTAGGATGAGGTGCCTTCATCTTCTGTTTGTTCTTGGCTAGGGGGTTCAGTATGTCTGCATTGATGGTTTCCCCTTGAACAAACCTATCAGCTAGCCGGTTTTCTGAGCGTACGGGGGCAGATGAGGAGGCTCCCTGGCTGAATCCAAGTCCCTCCTTGCAATTCTTGGGCTTGTTGCTTGCTAGCATAGCCTCTAACTTCTTTTCAGCACCCATGTAACGCTCTGTCATCAGGTTCCTCCAGACATCATTACTCTTCTTCAGTATTTCATGCTCGGTCTGAAGTCCTGACAATTCTTGCTTCAGTAGACTCAGTTCAGTATCTTTCTGAGTCAAGTCTTTGGTCAAAACTGAGATCTGAGCTTCTTGATGCTGAGACTTGGCCATCAGAGAGTTTATCTCCTCCCTAAGTCTCAACACTAGTCCTTCTGACTCAGTAGCAACCTGACTCTCCTGAGAAAGTCTCTGATTCTCCACTTTCAGGGTATCCAATTCCTGAAGAGTCTTACTGAGCTGCAGACTCATCTGAATCTGCTCGTCGAGTAGTTCTTCATATGCGATCGCGACATCCAGATTCTCGTCTACACCTGAAAGAGTGTCGTGTGTGCAGTGTGAAGAGGAATTAAATGGTGCATGTGAGTTTACCTCATCCTCTTCTCCTCCCAAGAGACACTTTTCAGCATCTTCTTCAGCTTCAAGCTCTATGGCCATGAAAGCTGCTTTATCGTCAGATGAATCCATGAAGGAATCGACTTCATCTGAGTCGTCTGAGAGTTCACCGGCAATGTATGCTTGTCTCTTCTTGATGAACTTCTCCCTTCTTGCTTTGCGTGCTGCTATTTCAGTAGTACTGAGCTCAGGACAGTCATACTGATAATGTATTGGCTTCTTGCAATTATAGCAGGTTGTGACTCTTTCTTCTTTGATCTCACTGTCTTTCGACTGAGCTGTTGTTTCCAGTATTCAGAAGTATGCGAGTCAGGAGTGCGCTTAGGCGTATATTCAGACTTACCCTTGGATTTTCTGAGGGCTTTAGTCATTTTTCTGCGCCTCTCCTATTCCTTCTGATACTTCACGGCAAGCAGTGCGTACTTCTTGGCTAGATTTCCTTCTTGTATGTCACTGAGTGAAGGTTCAGCCTTGCTAGACGCTGGAGCTGCTGTGCTGACTGATGCTTTAAAGGCATGGTCGACTTGGGTGTCGGCTTCGACTCGCTTCCTTTGAGGTAAGACAAACTCGAACTCCTCTGCTTTAAGTTCTGAAAAGATATGGTCAGGAGTAACAATATCTAAATCAGAATGACGTAATAAAGTAGCAAAGGGGGTCCAGTTTCCGTCTGGTAGTGCCCTCAAATCTTGATATTCATCTCTCGGTTGGAGAATGTCTTTCCCAGCCCATTGATAGAGTTCATCAGATTCGTAAATCTGACGTTGAGATCTTCAATGGTGTCACCAGGCATGAGAGACAATCTCTCCAGCTTCTGAAGTTCCAACGCAAGTTTGTTCGCTTTAATCTTCTGAGTCCCCCGACTCAGTAGCGCTAAAGCATCCCAGAGTTCTTTCGCGGACTTGCAGTCCTGTACTCTTCCAAGATAGGAATCACTTAGGGTGGTTAGTATAGCATTTCTGGCGACGCGGTCTAAGTTGTGAAGCTTCTTCTCCTCAGGGTTGAAGAGACTTCTGTCCTTGGGGATCTTCTTCCCGGTCACCATTCCTCCTCCATCTGCTGGATCCTGAGTTACGACGCCATACGCCATAGTTCTCTACTAAGAACATGGGTACCATCCTGATCCCTGACATATCAGACATGATAGATAGTGATATTAATGAAGAATGATATGCAGTGAAAACGTTTTCCGGATCCATTCAAGTAGACCAGTTTCAGAATAACAAGAGTCTTATAGAACTCCTGCTCTGATACCAATTGTTGGTCCCGAGAGTACGTTCAGGTGTAGAGGGGGGGGGTGAATACACCTTAAAACCGATTTCTCAACTTAAACACGAACAATCCTTTTCAGGATAGTGTCGTACTGAACAAGTTCGGCGGACCGGATAAGTCGTTACGAATCGTGTGGCAGAGTGACTGACTCTACTGAGACCTGCTAGCTGACTTAGAGTCAGAATTCAGTGTCGTTCAGATAGAGTTCAGTAGTGCGGAATAGTGTAGGCCCAAATTCAGTTAAGTTAGGAAAATGTTTTTATCAAAACAGTTTCAGTAGTTTAGTGCAGTCTGTTAAGTTTGCTGAAACTCAGTTGAATGATTTGAAAGATATTTTCCGTATGAACAGTAAATCAATGCAACAGTAAAAACAGAACACAGAACATAGAGATTTTTAAAGTGGTTCGGATCCAACAATCATACGTCCACTGTCCCGAAAGATCAGGAAGCTATGTATTATACTGAGATAGTCTCGGTTGGTTTTGTACTGTTGGACAAACACTCGGTCTTGAGATTTATATCGAGCAAGTCTCGGTTACAAGGTTATCAAACTAAGTGTTTGAAAAACTCTCCAACAGTGAAGGAGTCCTTTACAATAAGGATCAGTTCAGAAGTGAACTACTTCGTCTAAACTATG
This sequence comes from Lavandula angustifolia, assembly GCA_028984105.1. NCBI lineage: Eukaryota > Viridiplantae > Streptophyta > Magnoliopsida > Lamiales > Lamiaceae > Lavandula > Lavandula angustifolia. Next base: position 451,535 of record CM054825.1, on the reverse strand, counting down.
GATTTAGTCTATTGAGCTTAGGTTAGAGGGATAGGGAATAAGGATGTGGCTTCTAGAACGACGAACAACTGAGTGTAAGCTTTGGGTTCGTGTAACATCGTTTGGATACTAGAGGTTGTATTAATCGATTCAGCTCGGTTCCCTAAGAGCAGAATTGTAGTCTTTCGCCGGAGATTGTTTCTTCAAACTTCTTGCGGAAGACTTATTCTTTTTCGAATTTGCTCGTTTGAATGATCTGTGTGTTCTCAGACACTATGCTCTGGTTCGGTGAGCTTCAAATTTGATTCATCCCTCTATTTATAGAGAAGAGATTAGGATAGATCCGTTGGAGACGACAATCCTTTGTCTCTCTCTTTTGGGTAGCTAACGGCTCTTTTGAAGTATGGTGGCAGTGTCCTTTCCCTCAATTTCTGGAAAGTTGTTGACTTGCAGCTTTAATAGATATAGGATACGTGGCTGCTTGTCATTGGTCGAGGTTCAGAAAGTGGTTGAGACAGAACAGACTTCAAGGAGATCTAAAGCTGACTTCTCTCTTCCTCGTATTGACTCTGCTGATTTGACTTTTAAAGATCCTATCAGTCAGAAGCCGTTGCTGAGTCTGATCTCTGATTCAGTGGCATGCTCCTGCTGAGTGGGCTCTACTGTAGATCAGCTCTGAGTTCAGTGAACTACTCTTGCTGAGTTCAATTCTACTGACTCCTTTCACTATACTGCTCCTGCTGAGTCCAGTATTACTGAGTCTTCTACTTCTGGTGCTGAGGCAGATAATCCACTAAGTGCTTGAACCAGAGCAGAGTGTCTGCTGAGTCTGAAACCTCAGAGACAAAAACAGATTACAACGAAAAGGTTCACCAATCAATATAGGGTTTTGGGATCTTCAAATCTTCAGTAAACGTTCAGAGCGCAAGGCTACTGAGTTAACTTATCAGCTGAGAAGACTGAATCATTTCCCAACATTTCCAACATTGCTGAGGACAGAATCATCACCCAACATATACGTCATCACTTCATTCAAGACCATGTCGAGAAGAAGGACATCAGATTGGAAAAAATCAATACTGATAAGCAAATGGCTGACATACTGACCAAACTTCTAGCTGAGACAAGACTCAACGAACTCTCAGTAGAACTAGGTCTACTGGATCCTACAGACTTCGTTTAGTAAGACGATCCCAGAAGTACTGAGTAAAGGGGAACTTACTCTCAGTACTGCTGAACTACTCAGTGTCTACACGGTGGTATGAGCTGACTACTATATTCAGTTGACAAGTTATGAGTATTTATTCAGCATATCTCATTGAGCATGTCATCACATTTATTTCCCGCCTTTATTTCCTTATAATGTTATTAATTAAAAACGTTTTCATTAAAAGCACGACATTCCATATACTGACTGCGGCTCATAAATGCATGTCATCTCACCTTACCTTTTAGACGATAGATATGTAGGTCGAGATTATTGACGACAAAGTAATCATAATTGCTTATAACATTTAATCTGAGCGGTCCATGTTTCAAGTTCAGTTTAGTCTCAACAAGACATCTTTGAATAAACCGGTCATATTCATATGAGATATATATGCATGTATCCATAATCTGAAGTTACATTCTCCGCCATTATCGAACCTTTTTAGTGGTCTACAACTTAACCGCATTCAAATCTACTACCTTCATAGCACTATATCTTCAGTAAATCTCTTAAACTGTATATGACCGTAACTAACTTACTCTATCTTCAAGTGGTAACAAATACTTTGCAGATTCAGTACATCTAAATGGCGAGTTCCCCGAGTAACGAGGTCTTGATCCCATCTAATGTCGAGGAGATCATTCACCACAAGAGAGTCTGGTTCGAGCTAGTACTCGCGTTCCGTTCATGCGATGTCGACTGCATGGCACCGATATTTGATGCCCTTCAGTCCCTATTATCTAGGGCTCCACATCTTTGCGTCCCTAGACAGGTTACGAAGTTTTATAGGAATCTTCGTCAAAACGAAGACCTTCAGGACATCTCTTGCATCTCCAACCAACAAGAAACGAGTAACAACATTTGGGAAGCAAAGATCGCCGACATTAATGTTGCTGAATGTCTTCAGCAAAGCTTCAATCTGCCCAACAAGGGGATATCTCCTATCGGATATAAGGATACGTCGATCAACTGGTACCTCTGCCAATTCAATGAGCAGAAGGACATAGTGTTCAAAGCAGAATTCCCCAAGAATTGTCTACTCCCTGAATACAGGGACTTGCATAGTAAACCACATTCTGACTAGCCCCGCCAGATCATACGATCAACTATCGCCGGTCAGAATTCAGATTATGATGGCCATAATAGATGGCGTCAAGGTTAACTGGACTGAGTTGAATTCAAAGCTTAGTTCCAAAAATTCATGTATGGAGAAGACAAGACCTCCATGCACCTGATTCCGAAAGGAAAGCTCCTTTATGAAGCAAAGTATCAATCCTAATTAAGGATTTCTACCAAGGAAGGGTAGCCTTTGCTGACGCGTATTCTTTTGATAGAAAGAAAATTAAGTTCCTAAACACGACAGCTGCTGAGAAGTCAATCGGGCGCGGTATTCATGACAAGCGTCCATCCCCGTCCACTCAGGACCCCCGCCCGACTCAGCAGAAGAAAAGGAAATTATAAGAGAAGCTTGAACCTTCTGTTGCCATTCCTGAGCATGTATCTATTCAGGATTCAGAGTCTGGTAAGGAGGACGTGACTCTGACTGATAAAGTCAAAAGGATACACTCAAAGGAGACTCAGTCGGAACATACCTGCTAACTTACCTCAGGCTGAGGTCTCCACTTCAGTTCCATCTTCAGTACTGACAACTCAGACCAGAGCTACTGAAGAGATCACGGAACAGATACCAGAAGTCCTAGATCATTCTGATCTAATGGATATCGCAGTCAGGGCTAGGGTCCAGATGCGTCTCAGATTCCTCGAGTGGGATATTCTGGATGAGACCATCAACCTGAGGACTATCCCTGTACTGATACAAGAAGAGAAGATAGTGAAAGAAGAGATTGGCTATGGAGAGCCAGTAGATATTGCATCTATGGACGATCTGCGCTCAGCAATGCTCCTGCTCTTGAGTCTGAGGGGCACTACTGAACAATCTACTCAACCTCAGACTCACCCCGACTCAAATCACGACGAGTCACCCAAGGATGTTGACCAGGTGGTGTTGGTCCCGAGTCAAACGTTCAGGTGTAGCCGTGTAGGAGGGGGGCTGAATACACCTGAAACCCTTTTTCAAACTCAAACGCGAACAGTTCGATAAACGAAGGATGCCTACTGAATGACTTTAGCAGACCAAGCAAGTTGTTCTTGATCGCGTGGACAAAGTGACTGAAGATGCTGAGCTCTGCTAGCTGACTTACTATCAGAATTCAGTAGCGTTCAGTAGGATTCAGTGGCGTGCGGAAAGTGTAAGCCCGGTCAATTTGTTTCTTGAAAACGTTTCTTTAACAAAACAATTTTAGTAGATTATTGCGATGTTTTAAGCTTTGTACTGAAAATGATGTTGTATTATTTGTAAATATATTTTCAGTATGAACTGTTAGTCAATGCAACAGTTAATGACACAAAAAGTGGTTCGGATACGCAAGATCCTACGTCCATTGTCCTGAACAAGGCAGGAAACTATTTTATTATATTGAGTTAGTCTCAGTTAGTTTGTGCACTGGACGAACTTTAACCTGTGATTATACTGAGCAAGTCTCAGTTTACAGGGTCAAACAATGAGTGTTTGAATGTATCTCCAACTATGAAGGAGTTCTTAACACTAAGAACAGTTCAATAAATGAACTCCTTCGATCTAAGCTATAGATTTTACAATGAGCTTAGGTTAGAGGGTGAGAACAAGAAAGGCTTCTAGAGGGAAGAACAGTGAAGAATAATCTCTCTGGGTTCGTGTTCTTCACTTGAATATTTGTTTAAGAATGCTAGAGCTTGAGTTCTCTGAAAGCTTGGATTCCCTTGATAGATCGCTTATATGTTCGTTTTGTGCGCCTTCTTCTTATGCTTGAATTTGATCTTCCAAATATGTCAGAACACGAAAGTCAGCTCAGCTGAAGATTGCTATTGAACTAGTCAGTTAGCCAAATATATTTTCTCGATCGCGTGGGCAGAGATTCTCCTAGTGAGTACAGTTCTACTGACTTATGTCAGTGAACAGTAGTTCAGCAACAGAAGTTGTGTGCAGAAGTGTAGGCCCTAAATAATCGTCTCGCTGAAAAGCCATTTTATGTTGTTTGATTAAAACTCAGTTGTATGCAATATGAATAGTTAATCAATGCAACAATTAAAATCAAGACAAGTGATTTTTTAAGTGTTCGAACATGCTGAGTCCTACGTCCACTGTCCAAAACTAAGTAGGAGTTCTTGTATTAATTATATTGAGCAAGTCTCAGTTGATCTGTTCACAGGACATATTCCTACTTGTTTGCTTATACTGAGCAATGCTCAGTTATCTGTACCCAGGACAGATTCTACTTATAGTCGTAGTGACTTTACAGTTCTTAACCTTTGAAAGTTAGAATTTCTCCAACTATGAAGGAGTTCTTACAATAAGAATAGTTCAAAAGATGAACTCCTTCGATGTTCTAAGCTATAGAATATTACAATGAGCACGCTTAGATAGAGAAATGGAACTAAAGGATCTCTAGAGAGAAGAACTAAAGAATGATCTTCGAATGAGCAAGTTCTTCCCTGTGTTTGGCTTTGAGTTCGCTAGAGTATGTTCGCTTGAAAGGTTGTGTTCCCGGTGATCTTTCTGCATGAAGACCTTCTCTATTTATAGTCTTCGATTTGTGAATAGATCTGTTAGAGGGAGTCTAGACACGTGTTGAATAAGACAAGGAAAACGACCGTATTAATTTGAACGTTGAAGTAGAGATACTGTAGTGATTTCCTCTTTTTCGTCTAGAAGTAGCTTTATGGCAGAGCAGGTAAGAACGTTGTCGGCTCCTTATTGGTCGAGATATGAGAGTAGGTTAGGTTTGTTCAAACTCCAAAGTATGATGAATTGACTTCCTCTGAATCCTCGGACCTTCAACAAATATATCTTCTACTGACATTCGTTTGATCAATTCAGTACATAGGCTCAAATTCCTTTGCAGATTCAGTTGGTCGGTAGCTGTCCAACTGACTTCCTCGATACTGAGTTCTCCGGCTGAGTGCAGAATCTTCTACTGAACGCAACTACTGAACTCTAGCCTACTGAGTTCATAACAAGCTGAACTCAACTAAGCTATTACTATATCGAAGGTTCATCATTCAGCTAGGAGTTTTGATATCTTCAAATCTTATCAAACTAAACTCATCCTAACACGTTTCTTGTAGCATCTTGCTTCTGGCTTCAGCAATATACCTTGCCTTAGCTGTGATGCCAAGCCTCTCTCGCAAGCTTTTCACAGTTCCTCTTCTATGACTTCAACTTCGGTCTTATGAGCTTGTTTAGTCTGTTCCTTAGAGCTTTGAGCGGCTTGTATAGATTTAGCTTTGGCAGTTTGAGACTTTGACTATCTGGGCATAGGAGTTTTTGTGTTTCTAACTTAATAATTTAATATATGCATTTCATTCAGCTCAATAACTTATCTATTTATGAATCATATTCATCATGCTCTGGCCAAGGTATTTGAGTTATGAAAAATGAAAATTGTTGAATATTCTCTTAGTGAAATTGAGTAATAGATTCTTTATTGACTTTTAATTAATCTCTATATTCATTTAAGTCTTATCCAACATAAGAACCGTTTATGTTTGTCCAACAATCAAAGGATAGATCAAAATATGCAAGATTACCATGGTATCTCAAGTCAAATGACTAATTATGTACTATCGTAATACATAAAATATTATTATGATAAATTCCCTAATAAAATTTCTACTACGTAAGTTCGGTGTACTCATACTCTAACAAGAACCTACATATTTACACTTGCGTCAGCTACGGTAATGTTGATGAAATACAACATTCTTATCTTATAAGCATGTAACATACGTGAGAGTCTTACTTGACAATGCAATGTTCTATCTTGAATAGACATCAACTCGGAACCAATTTAAGATTAAAGTATCAAGACATTTTATAATCACCATCATATGTGTGATTATGTCTTATAACTTTTTTCTTAGTCTAAAGACTTTCTCAAAAACACAACAAATACATTAGAATAATAAAACACTTTTATTAATATAAATTTCAATTAGAGAGACAACCGATTTATAATCGAGCATGGCCTAATCTCCTTGAATCTATTTTATAATCGAGCTTCCCTCAAGTCAAAATGAAATAGTTCAGCGATATAAACTATTATGTTAATTTCTTTTCAATCAATCGGCATCTCTAATCATGTAAGCAAGACTTTTACTAATTCTCCGTTTGAGGACAAAAACATGACAATAACACAAGAATTCATGTAGGAAGACGGATTATTGTGAGTATTGAACACAAGTTATAAAGAGCCAATTGAACAAGGTTTGTATGTGCAAACCAGACATCTCCAATTTCATTTTAAATATTTCATATCTTGTTTTAAGGGTAAAAATACATAAATTATATAGTTCTGACTTCTGAAAACAAAACTTTATATCCTGCAAAGTTAATTAGATATGATCAAAACGTTAAAAGAAAAAAGACTAAAATCACTAATGAAATGTATCAAAATAAAAGTTATTAAAAACTATGAAACTAAGATTTGTGCATTGAAATTACGAGAATGGAACCATAAGTAAAAGTTATGAGACCTTTTTCCGAGTAAGACTTGTGTTGATAGAAGTGAGTGTTTACGAGGGTTTGGTACATGGGTTTACAGCCCTACTATGAGAATGAGGGAGGAATGATACCCATATAATACGTTTGGTATATGAGTTTCGAAGCCCTACTATGGGTTTCATATCCGAATAGGTATGGGTTTTCTCATACCCATGTATTACTTGTGTTTGAGTTTTCAAACCCATATGAGTATCAAAATTAATTTTTTATGCATTATTTTTAAAAAATAAAATTAATTTATAATACTTAGCTAAAATAGATATAATTAAAAAAATAATTATTATATTAAATAAAACTTAATTTTTTTTTCAGAATAAACATTATTATTAAGAAAAAAATAAACATAATTTAGAAAAATGTTTTTAATTTTATTTTAAAGTAAATACAGTAATCTCGTTAAGAATATTAAATAAAACTTAAATTTTGTCAAATGTAAACATTATTATTTAAAAATGTTTATAAAAATGTCTTTATTTTTTTATAAAATAAATATTCGATAATCTCGTAAAAATATGTTAAAAAGTATTTTTATAATTATTTTTTAAATATTTATTAATTTTTTGTAAATACTCAAAATAAAAGATATTTTGCTTTTTATTATAATATTTTTGTATTAAATTTCACCAAAAAAAAAGACTCATATCAATATTATTTAAAATATTACAATATTCCTAATATTATACATTCCCATTGAGGCCTAAGTACAACCAAACATCATATTTGGTTATCATACCCATTCACAAGTAAATGTCAAACACTATTAAATAAATCAGTCATACTCATACCAGATCATCCTACTATCATACTTATTAGTCATTCCTGAATTCTTATCCCTAAATTTTGGATTGTTTTCCATAATTCCCACTTGAAAGAGGCGGCATGGGTTTCTTATTTGTGGGCCTTTTCACTTGGGCCTAATTATATGTTTTTTGGCGGGGGAAACGAATCGCCTTGTTAGTCGAAAACGACTGAGGCGTCTCCTGCAAGTTTCTCGCCTCGGTAGACATACTCCGCCGCATCCATCGTCCTTCATTGTTGGTTGCTCAGTTAATCCCATATCCTGCCCTCATTTTTATTTTGGATAGTGTATTCTAATATTTCGCATAAAATCGGCCGTTCCTATTTGTGTTTCGGATATACTCTTTCAGGAAGTAGTTGAGGATTCTCAAGTTGTTTTCGTTCCCTGCGATCTAATTTTACACAAATATACATGTAACTAATTGTTTCCTTTTACTTGATAGGGAAGCTTTGCAATGACGGTGTTGAGGTCCAGAGAGATTGTGTCTACTCCCAAAACGAAAAGTACTGTTGCTGAAATACTGAATGAATCACCCAAGGGCACTGCCCGTAGTGTGTATTGCCCAAATCAAAATTCTGGTGATCGAGAAATAGGATTTGAGGTTGGGGCGGGTTCCGTTATGGTTTCCGAAAGTGGAAGTGTGAGAAGACTCAGTGCTCGGTTGGCGAAAAATGTTGAGGTCGTGAGTGGGAAAAGGAAGAGAGTAGAAGGCACTTTTTTAAGTTGTGATGAGAATGATGTTTTGCAGGATTTGGGTGATAATGTAATTGGTGCTAAGTTGGGATTTGGTTGTGACATAGATACTTCTGCGAGGGACATTGTGGATAATGGGCAATGCAAGAGGATATTTAGTGCGGAGGTGAAAGCTTTGGGGTGTGAATCATCTCAAAACAATACGGTGGAGAAGGGGTTCTTGAGCTTGAGGTCAGGCAAGAGAGTTATGAAGAGACAGGACATCGGTATTGCTGGTAATCCATTCCAAGGAATTGAGAATAGTGAAGAAAGTAATGCAGATGTACTTGGGAAGAGTACATCATTGGCAAACAGCTCAGATTCATTCAAAGACAAAAATAGCTCTGTAAGTGAAACTGACCTCAGGACTATGAAAAGGAAAATGAAATTGGATGGTGGGGCATCTTCCTCTAGTGGGATTAACACTGTGAAACTTGATGTAGAGAATGTGATTGGAAGTAGTGTTTCAGGTATTGAAGTATTGCCCCCGGATGAAATTCAGGTTAGAGGTACTAATTCGACTGTGAGTGATGCAAGAAGTGTGCATAGGGAACGGTTCAGAAATTTTGCCAGGAGAAATGCATCTCGATTTGCTCATTTCTCTTCCCAGGATGAAATTTGTGGCAATGCTCATTATGTTGCTAGAACAGAAATCCCACTTACCGAATCCAATAATGTAATAGAGGATTGGCCTGGTCCTTTTTCTACTGCCATGAAGATTATCAAGGATCGTGAAACTAATAGAAATGGACAGAGGCATGGTGTTTCTAATGATAAAAGTGCGACTGTTGAACTGAAGTGGATTCCCAAGAGCCCTGGGTCTTGCAAACACCAGAAGCAAGTTCCCTCATTGCAAGCCTTATGCTTGTCAATTCTATCCAAAAATGCTGATGCTATCACTTCTCTTAACTTCGTACCAGATGCACTGAGGCACAAAATTTGTTGGTTTCTTTGTGATAGTCGAAGGATGGATGGTCATTTTCTCGAATTGCTTGTGCATGGTTCTCCAACTGAGGTTCGTATAAGGGATTGTTCTTGGTTATCTGAGGAGCTATTTGACAAGATATTTCAAGGTTGCAATACCAGCAAACTAATGGTGCGGTTTATTTTTCAATAGATATTTTAATTTCTTACTCAGCTAAGCTAACTAATTATCCCTTAGATACATATAACATTAACCTCTTGTTTGAGCTGTATGACTGCTCTTCTTGCCTTTTATAATTTCCCATTGCTTCTGTATTTACTGGATATTTAATATGAAAAAAGTAGTAATTTGTTGCTTATTGATTGTATTAAAATTGACGCTTTTAACAAATCACTCGATTCGTCCAATTCTGATATACTTATTCAGCATGTTCTTTTCTTTCTGAATGACCTGATGTTATCTTTCGCTGATAGGTGTTACAACTTGATCAAGGTGGAAGCTGTTTGCCAGACTACACTGTATATTCTGCCCTGGCTCGTTGCCCAAATAATCTTCCTGCTCTGACAACGATATCCTTAAAGGGTGCATACCGTCTTTCAGACACTGGACTTGGCATGCTTGCTTCAGCTGCTCCTTCTCTCAAATCCATTGATATCAGTCAGTGCCCCTTGCTTACCTCTGAAGGAATCTACTCTTTGGCCAGTCCACTCAGATTAATTTTAAGGGAATTATACATAGATCATTGTCATGGGATAGATGCCATGCTCATTCTCCCAGCCCTGCAGGAACTAGAGAACCTGGAGGTTTTATCAGTAGCTGGAATTCTGACTGTTTGTGATGATTTTGTTAGTCAGTTTGTCTCTGCACGTGGTTCCAGAATGAAGGAGCTTGTTTTAGCCGATTGCATGTTCGTGTCTGATGATAATAACTATGTGTATATTTTTTGACATTTTAAGTATTTATAGAACTAACTTATGTCTTGATCTTTCTTCAGGGAGTTGACGGATTCTTCCTTTAAAGTCATTGGTGATAATTGTTCTGATTTACGAGCAATTGACCTCACAAACCTCTTCAAATTGACAGATATTTCATTAGGTCATCTTGCAAATGGTTGCCAAGCGATTCAAACTCTAAAACTATGTCGTAATACATTCAGGTATCTATATATTTAATTCAGCTGCATGAGGCTATGCCGTAAAGTTCATTGTGGTGCCAAAGCTTTATCTCAGTTAGCTAGTTAAGTATTGGGACTTCCGACGACAGTTTGGATCATATTTTTTATGTTTCAACAGTGATGAAGCTATTGCTGCATATCTTGATGTTAATGGAGCATCTCTCACGTGCTTGTCGCTTAATAATATTATCCAGGTAATCTATGTTACTGTAATTAAAAACTTATGCTCATGAAATGCACCTGGAACTCCTGGAAATTTCTCAAAAGTGTGTTTTCTTTCTTATAGCTGTTAGTAGAAACATACATAAGTTTTATCCAGTTCTAGGCATCCTAGACGAATTGTAATATAAATTGAGCATATCGTGCCAGACAATATAAATCTTGATATCGTATGGCAAATATAAATCTCAAGAGAAATTTGTTTAGAAATATTCTAAAGTGTTGAGTGATACATATTTGCTTCTATAATGTTTCTTTCCGCGGAGTATATGTACAAAAGGAAAATATTGGCAAATGGCTTGAATTATATATCTCTTGTAGGAATTGGTCCAGTATGCATTTCTTTAGTAATTTTAGTTGTCACACTGCATTTAAGTTCAAAACACTTCATGGAAACTGCACGTTTGATGAAGATGTGATCTGACCTTTTCCTTCACTTTTTATTTTCCAAATCTGAAAATTGATGATTTAAAAGTTTTAATATTTGAACATAATTATGCTTATAGATGAATCTAAATACTCCTTGCGAAACATAATCACACCACCAATAACTCGGATGCTTCAAACATGTGATTCTAAATCATCAGACTCCAATCACAAAATTAAACTAACATCCTTAAAATGATGTAATTAGATCTGGGATGGTAATACTAGAGATCTGGTGGGACTTATGGTGGAGGGAAAAATTTATGAAAGAAAGAACAAAATCAAAAAGGAAAATAAATATGAAAATGAAAATGCTACACGTGCAAAGAATCCATAGTAGAAGTCATTTTGCATAAATCTATAAAAGAATGTCACATCAATAACTCTTCCGGGATGGATCAACTAAAATGAAACTAGCAACTCAGGTAGTGTATCATAATTTATGTGCTTAACTCTTCTAAAGCTACCACCAAAAAAATCACTCTAGTTTATAAAATTACTTGACAATTTGATCAACACCACTTTGTAACATATTGAAGGTCGTAATTTTTTTCCATTTGAAATATTAGCTCGAATATATTGAGATATGCCCAGCTTGTGTAATAATTTTGAATCTACGTTGGTATTTTAGATTGCTATTCCCGTGAGTTCCAGTGAAAAGAAAGTAGTGCTTTGTTTTGCAGGCTGCTGCACTGATAAGTTTTAGTTGATCATATCATTTTGCACTACATCCGATGTATATATATATATTTTAGGTTGACACTTAACGGCTGTGTTGTGTATTCCAGGTTTCAGATCATACTGCTCTCTCTCTTGCCAGAAACTGCAAAAGCTTACGGAGTTTGGATATATCCTGGTGTCGCAAATTAACCAATGAAGCATTGGGATTGATTGTCGATTCATGTTTATTGCTGGAAGTGATCAAAATGTTTGGCTGTACACAGGTATGGTTTGGAAATAAGAACCATTAAGATTGATGGGAATTATAATTTGCTTGATAATGCTATATCTAAAAACTCGGGATGCTAAGTTGCAACTCTTTATCCATTCATTGAGCATTAGAGAAACCTTAAATACCCGATTTACTTGCAATGCATATTCAGCTGTTGCTCTTTCTTTAACAGTCGAGTTACAATGGTGTTCATTTTGCAGGTTACGAATGTTTTTCTTGATGGGCATTCGAATTCACAAGTGAAACTTATAGGATTAAAGATGACTCCAGTATTTAACCATGTTGATGTGCCCGACTTCCTTCTTGGTCCCCTGCGATACTCATAGGTCTGTGTTTGAAGTAATATTTTGTCAATCTGCCTGAGGATCGAAGCTATACTTTTGAATCCAGATTGTTGTTGAACGATGCTGCGTATCTTAGTTGTGTTGAAGAATCTACTTATGTGTCTTCTTTTCTAATATTGTAGAATCATTTTATTCTCAGGTGAGTTCGTTTATGTGTTTTATAATTCTACGTTCAAAAGAAACTTTATATTGGGTCCCACTAATATCAAGATTATTATTTATATTATTCATTCTCTGAATTTAAAAATATTAAAATCTGTCCCGGTTGGAAAAAGAAGGGAAAATCACGATGAAAGGTCTGTAAAATACAAAGGATTAAAAGGAATATATATATGCTCTCTACTGGACTTCCTTCAAGTTTCGGAAAAATTTCACGGGATTTTATGCAGTCGTTAGTAAACCTATCAATCAATTTATGATAAAAGGCGGAACTGGTACAGTTTACCGACCTATTAATTTAATATAAAAGGCGGAACTGATACTGTTTACTCAGGCCCATTTCTTGTTAATGATATCCTCCCTCCGTCCCATTATTAATGTTCCACTTGTCTTTTTTGGTTGTCCCATTATTTATGTCTCATACCAAATAAGGAAATAAATGAGTGACCACAATCAATCTAAGCAAGTGGACCCCACCCCTTTATACTTTTACACCACAACTTTACACCTTTACCTCCATTATCTTAATTACCGTGCCCAGTCTCAATGGGACATAAATAATGGGACGGAGGGAGTATATCTTTTGTAATGATTTTTTTACATTTAGCTAGAGATATGTTTTTATTTAGTTTAGGGTTATGTTAGCAGTTTGATGATTTTTCATGATCAAGCATAGGAGTGTGTTTGCAAATGCTTATTATAAATAATTTTTAATTGATTTTGTTTAAAATTGAAATTAATTCTTTTAAGTAAAATTAGTGTTTTTTTTAATTAATATAAAAAAGATATTTATGATAAATTCAGAAATTATGGTGCTTTAAAAATCAAAAACATCTCAATAGGTGTTTATAGATTTAGGTAGTATTTGTAAGAATTTTTATAAGCAAATCTTAGTTGTTTATGCTTAAAGCTGTTAAACAAAAGTTGTTAGTGCTTGCAATATTATTAAAAAAAAAACATCTTAATTTTAGAATTTTTTTTTTGCAAAGACTCATAAATTGTTTTTCAGTTTTTTTTTTCTTCTACTTTTAAAAAGCACATTTTGACCAGCTTATGGACATCTGCTTATTCTGATTTATTATTTTAAGCGCAAAAAGCAAAAGCATACTTTCCAAACATTAAAAAAAGTGCTTATGCAGTAAAAAAAAGCCAAAATGCAGCTTATTTAAGTTGTTTTAAACACTGCCTTAAGCCGTTGAACTGCTTAACATAGATAACAGATTTGCAAACATTAAAAAACTACTTATACACTTAAAAAGTAGATAAGTGCTTAAAATAAGATCTTGCAAACACGCCCTAAATTGATCATAGAAGAAAAGAGAAGCCTGGTGAAAAAGATTTCTTACTCATTGAGAAGTTGTGTACGTAATTATCTATGCTATCGAGCATCTATTTATAAGCATGGGAAAAGGAGAACACTAGCTATCTTCTAATTACCAGCTGGATGGAATCTCAGAACCGCTTATGCACGTGCCATGAGCTGAGGCATTTTGAGAAGTTCTTTGCTGAGCTGGCAAGATGAGAATCATAACACGCCCCCGGGTGGAGAGTGCAGATTATGCACTTGTAACATGGAACGTAAGAATTGAAACTGAGTCGTTTTCTTAGAAGATCAGCAAATTGATGAGAAGTGGGAATGTATAAGGTATGGAGGAGGCCCGGTTGAAAGTATTGGCGTATAAGATGACAATTGAGCTCAACGTGTTTTGTCGTTCATGATGATGCTCCAGGGAGGGGCAACCAAATTTGTTAATGACGATGCTCATCCCGTCAGGTGTCTTAATAAGTTCAAGTTGAACTACTGAACAAAAGTCTCCATTATTCTGGAGAAGGTGTTCAGTGATCCCCACTATATTTGGTACGAGGTTGACAAGTTTGATCGCAAGATCATCAAGTTTACGTCCCCGTCAGCCGCCAAGATCTTGATAGGAACGAGTGAGGCAGAAATAGAACAGAAGGCCGAGAAAGGTGAACTAGCAGGAACCTGGCGTGGATCCCAGTCTAAGAGGAAAGCCACCTCTTCAGTCCGTTTAAGAAGAAACCTGCTAAAGAGGCTCAGGCACAAGCCTCAGGACGGGCCTTGATAGATGAGCCCATTCCTGATTCTTCACCTCTGGCAGACTCGCCTAGTAGAGAGTCTGACGCGATTCCGGACATCTCATCAGGACCAGTGGAAGGCTAGGGATAGACGGTAACAGGAATGGAGGAGGTTCCTGACATCCCACATTCTACATCTACTGAGGTTCCTCCCTCAGGAACTGAGGCTATCATTTCCGTAGCTGTTCCTGAATCTCCCACTGATGAAATTGGAAGCTCATGAAACACATGAAGGATCCATTCATACTTTGCACAACTCAGAGTCCAGCTCCTCGTCGCTAGATTTTCCGGACTTAAGCCAATATTTTTTACCTTCAACAGCCCCTCAAGTTACTGGACTGCCAGTAGAGCCACATACTGATCCGAAAGCTAAGCTTGTAGCCCGAGCAACTGTTTATAAGCAGATGTTGCAGACATCAGCTACAACAGAGGTCGAGTCACTCATTCCTGAAGTGATCCCTCACACCTCTTTTCTGCAGAATGCCATCAGGCTTCGTTGTCTGATGAAGTTGGGCAATGATTGGTGGTACAATGTCATACTCGACACGGAAAATAAAAAAATTTGCAAATGATTATAAAAAGTGTTTTGTACCTTTTTATTAACAATTTTTATATTCTAATTAATCAACTAATCCATCCACTTCATGAGACAAAAACTTTATCAAGCATTTTCAGATATGTACAGTAATGTGTTCAAGAAAGAATTACAAATTGTAACCGAATTGAAATCAAAGTTCTTGAATTTAGTTTGCAAAAAAAATCAACCATATCACAAATTCAAAGATTCAAGATATTTTTCAAATACTCTTCTATGAAAAAGCGCTTTCCTTAGTCCTCCCTCTGCCTACTAGTGTGGATGAGATATGTGTCGGGATTGCTGGGAGCTTTTGAGGCTCAAGAAGTTGGAGCAACAATTCCACAAGTCGAGAAAGAAAAGAGGGAGGAGAGAGTAGAGGGAGGGTGAGGCGTCTGAAGTGAGAGAATGAGAGAGATAACAAATAGGTAGGTTTCCTTTCCTATCCAAAAGATTAAATGTCCCTTAGTTAATCTCTAATTTATTTCCATTTTTAGAAATGGACAATAATAATGGGACTGCTAAATCAGGTATTGTGGACAGTAATAACGGGACGAATGGAGTATTATTTACTAGATCCCAGAAGAAGAATATTTTCTTAGGACGGAGATAGGTTTGAGTTCTCCTACTGACTACTTAAAGGATGACGACTTTCGTACTGTAATTCTCCTATATATTGCAAAGTCCTATGTTCTTGAATCCCTCAACATCAGTTAACGATGATGCTGATCAAGGTGAGACCAAGGCTATCACCACAGTCCTGACATTCCTCCAATATCCGACCATATTCCTAATTCTTCCATGCCTATGGAAGAGGAACAGTCAGGACCTGCACCAGAAACTATGATTCCTTCCACGTCATGCAAGGAACCTGAAGTGCAGACTGATGGACTTCCCATTTCCTTACCACACTGATCATCAATCCTTGAATCCAGGAACAAGCAACATTTCCACCCTGAATGGATCCTAGGTGGATCAGATTAGTCTGCTACCATCCCTAAATAGATTGCATTTCTTTCTGAAAAAGTTGGTGAGTAGTCCAAGACGATTGTTGATAATGTTGCTGCTACCAACAAAACCATTGAGATGTTCAATGGAATATTAACTCTTGCTGAGACTGCTATGAGAGGCTCCCTTTCCAATCTAGCCTCGCAGGTCTCTACGTTCAGGAGGTTAAACAAGCCATTCAAACCGTTGCTTCTCAGTCATAAGGCATGACCAATTGTGAAAGAAGCATGATTTATATTGTCATGGACCGTGAGCGTAAAATTCATGAAGATATGAAGATGGTTACCACTGACTTGGTCAACCTTCCGGGTAAAGCGACCAAAATTCTAGGAAATCATACTTATCACTACCATGCTCCAACTCCCTACTCTGATGATGCCGAAAAGAGGGAAGGTGATGAGGAAGACACTGATCAAGAAGTTCAGTATGATCAAAACTTTTCTCCCACTTTGGGATGCTCTAGATCTACTATTGGGGGACTCGGAAAATCAAATATAATAAACTGGAGCAAGAACTTCAGAAGTTCGAAACATTCACCATGCTACCCGATAAAAAGGTCTAACATCTCAATATTAGATTTTCAAATCTGATCAAAACCATCAACGGACTGGGAAGAACATTCACCAATAAAGAGATGAACATGAAGATACTCATAGTGTTACCTAAAGCAAAGTGGAATTCTCTTACCACTTATTACGACGTTCTAACTTTGACGCCTTTTCTTCAGATCACATATTTTCAGAGATCAAAGCTGAGGAGTTCGAGTTGAATCTCCTACAGAGAATGCCAAGGGTTGTTGCTGACACACTAGTAGAACATGCTTTCAATGTAATAGTCAGCACACCAACGACTTCCGCAATCCACCCAATTGCAACAATAATGTAATATCTAAATGCTGAGAATCTTGTTGATCTCTACGCCTTGCTTGCTTTGAAGTACCAAAAGGAGAAAGATCGTGTCAGGAATACGGAGAACCTTGCTACTCAGTCCAAGGATATAAATAGGAGAGAAGGCAGAAACTCCACATTCTACAACTGCAAGAAATCCGTCATTATCAGTATGAATGCCCAGAGTTTTCAGCAAAAGAAAAAATAGAAAGGCAAGCCCAAAGAGAAAAATTTTCCAAGAAAAGTCAAGCCTATATAGTCGGAAAGATATCTGACTGCTCTGTAGAAGATGACCTCTTTATAGCCTCTTCACACGATGAAGCAGCGTTCATGGCAAGAGAAGTCAGCGATACTGAAAATTGTTTAGTGGTAGATGAAGAGGCTAAGGTAACTTCTCAATGTCATGTAAATCCCTCTTCACCACACACACACACGATATATGCTGAAAAACATGTAGGACCCTCTTCAATGTCATGTAGGAGAACCTCTTGACGTGGTTCTAGGATATGAGGAATTACTTGAAGAACATATCCAAATAAGCATGCAATCAGTAGGATTATTCAGGAATTGGAAATCCTGAAATAAGAAAATTAGAGACTTTCTCAGGAAAGTCAAGTAACTATTGAGCCTGAAGGACTTGTTATGAGATAGAAGGAAGAGATTCATTCTTTGATGACTAACTCTCACCAACAAGAAAATAAGATTTCATTCCTGACCAAGGACATTGCTGAGAACACCCAGAACCGAATAAAGGGGAAACATCAAGAAAACTCAGATGGGCTGAACAATATGGAAAGAAGTTATCTAAAACCATCAGGCTTTTCAGGAAGATTTGGGTTCCAAAACCTACTAACATTTAAGGACCAAACTTGAAAAGAAAGGGTACCTGGATGTTTTTGTTTTGCAGGTGTATAAAGACCCATGGTATATGGACTAGTAGCTGCGCAAGATATATAACGTACTAGAAGAAGTTCGTGAAGGACCTAAAATTGTATTTCGAGACAACTTAAAAGGCTACAATAGGGGATACCACACAGTGAACATTAGAACTGCCACAATTCCAATCGTATCTTATGTTGAAGGACTTTAGCATAATCTCCTTTAAGTCACTTAATTATGTGATAATTATAATAGAATTATTTTTTACACTAGTTTCTGTGATGTCTTAGATAAATCCAAATTTCAAAGGGTATCTTATGTTGCTGAATGGAATGTCTGTGAACTTGAAGCTTGCTTGCTTGTGAAGTGAAGGCTTACAACAAAACTGGATCGCTATGGCACATAAGACTCATTCATCTTAACTTTAAAGCTATGAACAAGCTAACAAAGAACTCTTGAGTCAGAGGACTGTCCAATGAAGTTTTTAGCAAACAAAACAGTGCAATGTATGTCTGAAGGGAAAGCAAACATGAACAATGTGAAGCATAACTCATTAAAAGATCCGTTGGAAAGGACCTAGACACATGGCAAGAATGACAAGCAAAACGACATCTTCCATTTGAATGTTACTGTAGAGATTCTCTCTCTTTCTAGAGTAGGGACGCTGACTGCAGCTTTATGTTATTGCAAGTTCAGTGTTGGTAGTTCCTCATTTGTCGAGGTTAGTTGGTAGAACATGCTCCGTTCAAACTCCAAGTCTGATGCTGAGTTGACTTCCTTTGATACCTCAGACACTTTACTAAAAAGTCTTGTACTGACATTCTTCTAAAATTCGTACTGACTCCACAACACAGATTCAGTAGATTCGTCTCGAATCCTACTGAGTCTTGAGACAAATGAGTCCTAGTTACTGCTGACTAGAAATAAATTACTGAATTCTAACAACAGCTACTGAAACGCGATCTAGCCTACTGACTCCTAATACACTAAGTTCAACTAAGCTATACATCTATTACATTACATTTGTTCATCACTCAGCTAGGGTTTTAGGATCTTCAAATCTTACAATAAATCATCAACCAATAAAATCTTTGAAGAGATATTTGAAAATATGGATCACAAGCTTTTGAAAGATCTCAAAGTACTGGTTGAAGTGGAAGGAATTCAAATCAAATCTCCATAATTCAGAACTCTAAAACCGCCCAGAAAGTTGAATAGAGAAATCAGTGAGCTGGAGATAGAGAAAGAGATTAGAGAAGCTAGAGATTGAAAGAAATATATGAAGATGAAGTCGATGACACACAAGATATTCTACAATTAAAATCAGACATATACAACTTGTATGGACTTACTGACCATGAAGAAAAGTATTACGAATTTTAGAAGAAGGCTCAATAGTTCAAGAAGCGGAAGTAGAATTCTTACGATAGTATAGCTAAAACTGAACGATGTACTTGTAAACTCTTATTATTAATGAGATCAGTTTTTCAGTTTGGCCAGACAATCACTCATTATCTAAATGGTCTCAGTACATTAATTTCACTGAACTAATCATTCATGTCATTACTGACACACACTCACACTTGCGTATACTTTACTCTAATGTAAGTCTTCAGTGCATCTATTTGAACTTAGGTTTCAGAAACATCAAATAGGGCGAAACTGTTGGGTGATGATGAATATTATAAGATTGGAAGATGCGATTGGAAGATTCCAAAACCCCTAGCTGATTGATGAACCAAAATAATGTAAGATGTTCAGCTTGGATGAGATCTGCATGTTAGGAGCTCAGTAGGGTAGATAACATTTTTCTTTAACTGCGCGAATTCAGTAGAGTATTGTGTTCAGCAGTTTCTGAAGACCAACTGTTTAAAGACTCAATATGGTTTAGGAACCTACCGAATATGAATTATAGAGTCAGTAGAAGCAACAATCAACTGACTGAAGATAGAAAGAATGTTAGTAGAGATTGACTCAGTAAAGTGTCCGAGATATAAGAGTAAGTCAATTCAGCATCATTACTAGAGTTTGAACAAGCTTCATCTAGCAACTGACCTCGACCAATGAGGAGCTACAATCACTGTATTGTACTTGCTTTGACATAAAGCTATAGTCAACCCCTGAACGCTGAAAAAGAGAGAATCTCTACAGTGCAATTTAAATTTGAAGAGAATTAATGTCGTTTTGCTTGTCGTGTCTGCCACGTATCTAAGTTCCTTCCATTGGATCTATTCACAAGTCATGAGCATAAATAGAGATCGTCTTCCTTACGTTGAAGACACCAGGAACAAAAAGTATTCAAGCATACAAAAGTTGTGTAAGTGAAACTTCATTAGACTAATCCCCTAAAGTAAAACTTCATTAAACTAATCCTGTCCTACCCAAATTAATTTGTTATCTGAGACGTCACATGATAGTTTATTTTTCCACAAAAACAAAAGTTCGTTTAGTCACAAATGATGTTCACTGTTATTTGGGAGAAGGTGCAAAAATGCTGTTTATGGTTACCCTAAAGAAAAATAATGCCCCAAATGAAGAAAAAGTGGTCCAATATATCCTAAATTAACACCACAAACACCTGTTAAGTACTTCTTGTTATTTTTTTGTAAATAAAGGGCAAATAAAGAAGAACATGAGTTCAAACATCAATGACCATCTTTAAAATTTTCGATCAAAGAGGCAAGTTGGATTAACCCCAAGCACTCATCCGAATGAGTGATCACTGGTTTTTATATCTTCTCAATGTGTTCTTTTTAAGTTTATTTTATTATTTCCACTATGTTTTAACTTTTGTCTTGTTTTGATTCATATACTTTTGAGTTTTTTTTTTTTTTTGGGGTTTTATTGGCCAGTCACGCGGTGTTGAGATTTTGTATACTGGAAGCAAATTTTATACTTGTATACAATGTGTTTTGTCCCTACCACTATTTTATTCTCTTATCTGATATAAATATATATATTTGCACATGTTATCCTTTACGTTGTACAAAAGTTAGATTTGTGTAGTGTGTCGGCTATCACAGAAGACAACACAAATTGGTTGAACTGACAAGATATAAACAGTTATCACAACTGAGACAACTTAATGATAAGTTGTTGGTTTAAGCTGCAGATTAGACAACACAAATTGCTTGTCTTGGCTGCTTGTCTTTACTAGTACACTTAAGGTGGTGTATTGATGGATCACAGTGAGATGTGTTCTCCTAACTGACCTTAGTGGAACCAAGATCTCGATGACTTAGCTGGTCTTAAGTTTGGTAAGACTTTAGCATAGTGCATTTGACTATCTATCACTTTGACCTACTATGGTGAACGTCATCGCGACCGGATCTACGTATCTTGGGTGCTAGTAGTCATTTGTGGCTCGAGCTTGGTTATCCGTATCTTGCAACTGTATCCTAGTAAAATGGGTTGATAATATCCCTGAGGAACTCGTAAGGATTAGCACACTAAACCCGGTCGGTTGATTAAGTTCAGGTGTGTTAATAAGGTCGAGTGATACTACTCAGGAATATAATAAGATGTTTATTAATTTAAGTTGTCAGTAAGCTTAATTAATTAACAGATATTTCTATCTTAAATACGGAGATTGATTAAGTCTAAAATACAAGCCCTTGCTCAATTTGGGATAAAGGGGTAAGTCAGCACGGATTCTCTAGTGGAATGAATCTGTGTTTATTAATTAATTTTGCTTTGGGCTGAGCATATATAATTAATTAATTTGAGGCCCTGCTTTATTTCTTGTATTAGATCACTGATCTGGCCCAATTAGTTGCCTAGTTATTTATTATCTCTCAGAAATTATTATTAATAGATTAACGTGTTTTTACATTATTTAATAATGTTATTTATCCGAAATTAATTGGCTTGACCAATTAATTGATAAATGGTAGTCCATTAACAATATAATTAAATTAATAGGCTACACATATTAATATTGTATTGGCTTTTGAAGCCTATATATATTAGTATTAAGTTCATAAACAGAGACAGAGAATTACACAATCACACGCACGCGTTTGTGTAGTGAGACAGTAATCTTGATTTTTTCCAGTTCTCTAACCACCCGGGAGGGAAAAAAAGGCCGGGACACGGAACAAAAAATCTGACACACGAGCAACAATCAGAGCTGCAACAACATACGTAGGAGGAAGGTATCTCGTTCTTCACCTCCTATTTCCTTCAATTGGTATGATTGATGCTTTTAGGAGCATGCCTAGGGTTTATTTCCGTCGTTATCGGGTTAATTTTCGTGTTTGGGGCGGCCTGCGAGCCACTGTTTTGACCCTGTTGTAACATTTTTCTCGTGAGAAAATCCACGAGTAGTTGATAGGACTAATGTGTATATATAGTTGTATTTGTTGTTTTATACTGTATTTTGGTCTGAAATGCACGAAAATCGAGGCGCGACGGCGCGGAAAGACAGAAAAGGTGAAACACTATTTTCTGGCAGATCACGACCGCCGCCTTCAGGAAGTGCGTGGGGGCGCGTGCCACTTTATTTTTCCGATCCGTTTGGAAAGTTTTGTTCGTTTTTTCGTTAGCTTCGTCTGGATAGGTCGCAAGACCATTCCAATTTCTGTTTTGTCCAGAATGGCGTCGGAAAGGAGAATTGGTTGTGCTGTCCAGAAATCCCCAATTCGGCCGGAAAACCCTAAGTTGGCTAGGGTTCTGCTGCATCTTGCGGCGGCAATTCCCCGCGGATTTGGAGTTTAATTGACGATCGGCTTGAACCGTTGGATTCCTCGTCTTACGAGCTTCACGTCGATAAGTCGTAAGGGATCATCCGACCCGGATGCGATCAGAATTGACGTCTGAAGTTTGCTGCTCGTCATGAATTCGTTCCGGCGAATCGTTTGAAAATATGGATATTGAGGAACTAATTTCGGCCAGAATCCGTTAACCGGTGGTTGTGAGTGTTCCAATTACGTTTTCCCTCTTTCAATTGCTCGAATCGCGGCTCGAAGAACACGAATTTGAGCAGCGAAGTTCGCCGGCGATAGGATGCGAAATTTGCTTGATTCCCGTTGCGTCGGCGGCAGTTGTCGCCGAAATTGGGCCGCCCAAACGCATGGGACATGTCCAGAGGCGGCTAGGGACGACGAGGACGGCAGCGCCGTCTTTGGGAGAGCGCGGAAGCCCGCGCTCGCTGCCGGCCGTCGCGGTTGCACGCAGCGCCGATTCCCGCCCCGCTGCGGGCGGCGGCGCGAGGCGGGGATAGGACGGCGAGGCCGCAGATGAGCCCCCCTGTCAACGGCGGGTTGCGGCGCGGCCTGGAGCGGCAGCGACGCGGCAGTTTGCTGAGGAAGACGACGCTGACGTGTTGCGCCACGTCAGCCCTTGCTGACACGTGGCAGACACCCTGATAACGTGGCGACGCAGTTTTCGACGCAATTTCTAGATTCGAAGATTTTGAAGATCGAAGAGCTATATTTTGATCGGACTATGTAATAGTTAGGAATTACGTGTTTTAAAGTCCGATAACGTCGTTTTCACTCCTCCTCAGATGTATTCTCCTACTGTCTTCTTCTTGAGATTTGAACTGTAAATTTCCTAACTAAAGCTCAACAGATGGAATGCTCTAACATCTCATCTATATTCAGTAGGGGTGTTGTTGATTGAACTAAAATTACCATAGGCTGAAACGGTGTGCCGTACTTTTTGAAGGAAGATGAAACGGGAATATAAGGGGTTTAGAGGATTTGGAGTTGAAAATATCATTTTTTTTGCATTGTCATGTCTGACTTTATATTATACTGTTCAGAGTCATTTTTAGTCCGTTATATTCTGAAATAGCCTAATTTTGGCTCATTTTGTCAAATCGAACAATGTTGTCCAATTTTAATCATCCTGGGGTCGTGTACATGTGCTTTGTGATTAGATTAGTTTTAGCTCATTGTGTTGGCATCTATATTGATTTTGGTCTATTATATTGTGAATGTCCAATTTTAATTATCCACCATGTTGCAATAATGTTAAATTTTGACCTGTTTTGTCTAAAATCAATTGAATTTTTTTTACCAAATATACTTTTTTAAATAGTTTATAGTAGCATATTTCATTATTACTATTTTTTCGGCTTTTACAATTTTCAAACTTTGAAGAATTTTGGAGCTGTGAAATTTGATCTATCTTATAAAATTAGCAATGTTTAAATTTTAAAAATAATTAACTTTAACTAAATATACGTATTTTAAATAGTTAACTTATCAAATTTTTAAAAAAATTGATTCTTACAATTTTCACACTTTTTAAATTTGTTATAATTAACCATTTATAACATGTATTATTGGTAAAATAATTAAAGGTTTTCTAGATATAAACATAGCTAACTGTATATAATAGGTTATAATTGGACACTTTTACAATTTGGTGGATTAAAGTTGGACTTGATCAATATAATGGATCGAAGTTGATATAGATGCCAATGTAATAGGCTGAAATTGGAAATTAACATAATCACAAGTGTGTACATGAACCTAATGGATTAAAATTGGACAACTTTGTTCGATAGTGCAAAATGGGCCAAAATTAAATTATTCCCAACATAACGGACTAAAATTGATTGTAATCAAAATAACAAACTAAAATCGAACATGAGGCAACAAAATGAACTAAAAAATTTACCGATTTGAGGCATTTACATATTTCACATCTTCCAATTTTATTTTTTTCATTTTATTCTTTTAATATAACTTTGATAAACAACCGATTTCCCAAAAATTTACGGCGGTACAAAATTGCAAAAACAAAGTTTGGGGATTAAAAATAAATGGAGACTATTGACATAAAATTAAAAATTTCGAAAATGAGATTTGCCAATTTACCTTCTAAAAATTCACAATTTAATTAGCATCAGTCAATGTAACAACCTAATACTTATCCGTACGTTTATTACAAGTCGGAATCCTGGTCATCCGGATCCGTACAGTTTATGTATAGAAATAATTTTATTCCATCTCTCGCTACAATAAATTCATCTACTATGTGTATACCGCATGCTGAATGAAGCTACGATGAAAAAACAAAACCATCCATATCTGGGTTATTACTCTCCCTAACCCACAAAGCTTCTCCTTTCACTCACATGATTCCCGGCAAGAAAATCATCATTATTGACAGACATCAAACGATCCTTTTTCTCTATAAGGATTCTCTCTCTCTCTCTCTCTCTCTATATATATATATATATACATATATGCGTCTAAAGTGTGTGTTTCTTCTTTTACAAAAGAAAAAAGAATGAATAAAGGTTTTGATTGATAGGTTTCTGTAGCCATTTTGACCCATTGGTAGCCTCTAGCTCGATCTCGATCTCGATCTCGATCTTGTTCAGCTATATACACGTCTGCATGTCTAATTGTTTTTGCACCATCCTTACCATAATTCTCTCTCATCGCTGTCCGTTTGGCACACTTGATCGTGCATTAAATTGATGTAGCAAGCTTTGTCAATTTATGTAACTGGTATTTATGTATATGTATATATGTGTGTACATGTGCCTGGCTCCCTGTATGCCATTTGCAGAGTTCGTCGGAAAAAGTCGACGTCCCCGTGAATGGCGTATGAGGAGCTAAGCATGAACCTACATAATATATACGTGTGCAACCACCTATTTTTAGTAGGTAATAGTAGTATGTCGTAGTGCTATATACTATATAGATATTCTATATATTTTTTTTTCTTTTCTAGAAATATATACTCCTTTCATCCCACTATTACTGTCTCATTTGTTTTCTGCATGGTAATTAAGAAATTTTGTTTAACTTTGTATTTTATGAATTTTAATTATATTAAGAAATGAACACAATTTTCAAGGAGTGGTTGGTGGAAGAATGAAATTTATCCAAATTTTTGCAAAGCATAATTGAGGCAATTAATTTTTTTTTCTGTTTTTTTCGTATTGTATTTTAAGAAATAATCTTAAGTTTCCAAAAAGTTAAAAATCATAAATTTCTGAGTACAGAGTGGAACGAAAATCGTGTGAGAGATAGATTTTTGGAGAGAGAGTATGATAATGTGGGGATGAGTATTAAGTAGGAGGGATCCACTTCATTTTTTGTTTAAGAATAGTTTTCGCTATTTTAGGAAATATAACAGTAATAGTGGGACAACCCCGATTAGGAAAATAGGACTGTAATAGAGGGACGGAGGGAGTATATCTTTACCACTACCTTCTAGATTTCTCCATTTATATAAAACAAGGCCAAACGCAAGGATCGGAGATATTTTTCCTATAACTAGAAGCAAATCACGACTACCAAAGGGACGGCTCCTTCCAATTCGAGATTTTATGTTATAAGGTGAAGATTGTTTTAGTAAAGTGAGTCCTCAATCTCACATTGATCAATTTTTTTATTTAAGGTAAGATTTTTATAGTTTTAATTACTAGTTTCGTTCCATTATAATCTTCGCCCTTTCTCGATTTGGTTGTATGATTAAAAGTGTTATTTTTCTTAAAAAATTAATAGAATATTTATAATGAAATAGATGAGTATATATCAAACAAATTTTATGTGCATATTTCAAATTATCTTGGATGCCTTTTAATTCAAAGTCATGGATCTAGATGATTACGGGATTAATTTTAAACCACTATATTTATAAATGAGTTATTTGCCTCAAAATACACGAACTTTTGTCAAATCTCCGTTTTGCACATGAACTTTAAAATCTCCTTGTAAATACATGAACTTTTGATTTGTTTGAAATTGCACAAGAGTCAAAAATCCGACGAAATCAAAACTGACATGACATTTTCCGGCGTGACGTGTCTGCACACGTGGCAATCCAGTCAGCATCTAATCAAAAGGGTGAAATTTTTTATTTTTGTAAATACACAAACTTTGTAATAATTCTCGTTTTGCACATGACTTTTGAATTTCATTTAAATATCCACATAAACTTAGAATCTCATTTTGATTTGTAAATAAAATTTGAATTTCATCTAAGTTTTGTTACGGAAACAAATGTACTTTTATGTAGAGTGTGTAGACTCCAAGAAATTTGTAGAACTAATCAATATAATTATCGCGTCCAAGAATTTTTTATGTGGGTATGTTCATAAAATTCAATCTCAACATACCCCACATAAAAAAAAAACTCGATAACTGTATTCATTAGATCTACAAATTTATTGGAGTTGACAAGCACTACATTAAAAGTACCTTTATTTCCATAACAAGATTTATATGAAATTCAAACTTCATTTATAAATTAAAATGAAATTATATATACGTTTATGTATAAGTTTAAATGAAATTCAAAGTTCATGTGCAAAACGGAAATTGTTATAAAATTTGTGTATTTACAAGAAAAAAAAAATTCAGCCTTTTGGTTCGATGATGACTGGACTGCCACGTGTTAGGATTTATGTGTTTTTAACATGAATCGAAACGAACGTTTTGAAGAAAAAGACTAAGCAAATAATAAAATAATTAATGTTTAATTAGATTCCAATCAAATTGGATATTAAACATTAATTCGGACCTCCATTAATTAGTGGAACAATTATATAAGTAAGCGGAACAATTAATTCGGACCCTGCACAAAAGTGGAACAATTATATAAGTAAGCGTCCACCTGAGTGGCTTGCTTTTAAATTTTTGAACCACGAGTTTTGTGAGATGGTTTTTCCAAAAAGATATTTTGCTTGTGTTGATTTACTGTTTTATTGATTAAATGTTCATACTGCATAAAACTGAACTTTAAAATCATACTCAGCATAAAACGTGTTTTCAAACTGAGACGAAAATTATTTTAGGACTACACTTCCGCACTCTATGTTGTATTGAACTGTTGTTCACTAACTGAATTCAGTAGATAGGACTCAGTAGACAGATACGCTGCCCACGCGATCGAGAAAGCTAATTTGGTTAACTGACTTGTTCAGTATCATTATTCAGTAGATACAAACTTTTGCGTTTGAATTGAAATTTGCATTCTGGTGTATCCACACCCCCCCCCTCTACACGTGAAGGCTCGTCTCTGGACCAATACACATCCTTGACCCAAATTCCACGCCCAAACCCACCGGCGGCAACCTCTAAATCTAACCTTTCTTCTTTCAACTTAGTGCATGCCCCCTGCTTAATTAGTGCAAACTGCTAGCCTTCCCCAACCACATAAACGGTGGAAATACATAAGAGGCAAAAAATCAGAACACAACCACTAATATTCTTCATTGAGAAACCCCTTTGCACAACCGTTCGATGACAAATGTGCACCAGTCAAGAGTAGAGATCCTAACTATATCTACAACTGACCTTAAAATGGAGAAGTCGATGGTTTTGGTTCTTTTTTGGTGCAAGGAAACTTGATAAAGTA
The DNA here is from genome assembly GCA_028984105.1 of Lavandula angustifolia. Taxonomy (NCBI): domain Eukaryota; kingdom Viridiplantae; phylum Streptophyta; class Magnoliopsida; order Lamiales; family Lamiaceae; genus Lavandula; species Lavandula angustifolia. The sequence goes on along the minus strand of CM054825.1, from coordinate 423,246 downwards.
TACATGACAAATCAGCAACCAAATCGTCCCCCCCCCCCATCTCTTAGTCTACCATCACCTAACAAATCAGCAACCGTCGTCTGACTTACATATTTCTTGTTCAAACCAAATCTAATCCTAAAATCATGGAGATCACTATCTACACTGTCATCATTTAGCAAGACCTGATTATCCTCGCTCATAGGAATCAAGAACAAATCCCGAACATCATCAGTTGTGTATATAATAGTCTTATTGTTCGTAAAGGTTAGAGATCGACTTATAGGTTTAAAGTTTCTTAAAAACCGCGACATTTTACCCCAGGGGACATACTTAAACACATGCATGTGCAAAATACCCCCGAAACCTATCTCATGAATGGCTGCTTTTTGTAAATCACTAAGTTGGGCAATAATTTGGCATAGCCGAGCAAGCCTATACTTTACTGTATATGGGGCTCGAGAAGGGAAGTATTGAAATTAAAGTTCATAAGTTTACTCAAAATGGTAAGCAGAATAACTTACTCGTTTGGCTCATCACACTTCTTCACTAAGTCATTAACTTCAGCTACAGCTTCTTCATCGTACAAATATTTCCTTTTACGTGTAATAGCACGTTTTGAACATTCAGAAAGCAAAACATCTCCTGGCCTTTCCTCTGATAGTTCCCCCTTCTTCTTCTTAATCTTATGAGGTTCATCTCCAGTTGATTTGATTGACTTCTTGGCCTTTCCTCTGCTATCATCCTTTGCATCTGCAGCTTTCTTGGCCTTTCCCCTCCTATCAGGTTTTGCATCTACAACAGTCTTCTCCTCCTCCTCCTATCAGGCCTTGAAACAGCATCTGAAGATTCACTAGCCTTTTCCTTGGTAATAGGCGATGCAAATGTAACATTTTTCGCCTTTTTCCCGCTAGCAATTTGCACCAACATTCTTTGTCGGAAGCAAAGAATATATAATTGAAGCATGAGCTTCAATTCCAGACGGACAGCCACCTGGAGTAAGATCTACAACTGCATAAGGGACATCACTAGAAGCATGGGATTTACCATCTGTATTAATGGCTCCAATTGCGGCAGATGCTTCAACATCAACTGCGTTAACTGTCGAAACTAGACTGGGACCAGATTGTTAACTGTAGCAGGACTTACAACTGCAGCGTCACATGCCGTAGGATTAGGAACTAACACATCAGCATCAACCGTCATAGGGATAGGAACTACCACATTATCACATGGTTGGCTCCTCTTTCGGTAGCTATTGGTCCAGAGACGAGCTTCAGGTGTAGGGGGTTGGGGGGGGGGGTGAATACACCTGAATGAAAAATTTACTCAGAATGCGAAAGTCAGCAAATGCCGAAGATTGCTACTAAACTTGTCAGTTAGCCAGATAAGCTTTCTCGATCGCGTGGGCAGAGATTCTCCTACTGAGTACAGTCTTACTGACTTATGTCAGTGAACAGTAGTTCATCAATAGAGGTTGTGTGCGGAAGTGTAGGCCCTTAAAATAGTCGTCTTAGTTGAAAATCTGTTTTATGCTTGTCTGATTAAAACTCAGTTGAATGTTGAATGAACAGTTAGTTAAAGAAATAGTTAAAATCAACATAGGCGATTTTTTAAGAGGTTCGGACACGCCGGGTCCTACGTCCATTGTCCTGAACTAAATAGGAGATCTTGTAGTGATTATACTGAGCAAGCCTCAGTTGATTTGTTCACTTGACAGATTCTAACTTGTTTGCTAATACTGAGCAAGCCTCAATCAATCTGTACGCAGGACATATATTTACTTATAGTCATAGTGACTGTACACTTCTTAACCTTTTCAAGTTAGAACTGTTCAATAAAATGAACTCCTTCGAGGTTCTAAGCTATTGAGTATTACAATAAGCACGCTTAGATAGAGAAAGAGAACAATAATTCTCTAGGGAGAAGAACTAGAGAAGATCTAAGTCTAAGAGCAAGTTCTTCGCTTGAATATCGCTTGTGAGTCCGCTAGAGTGTTTGAGCTTTGATTGCTTTGGTTCCCGGTGTCTTTCTGCATGAGCTTTGTGAATAGATCCGTTGGAGGGAGTCTAGACACGTGTCGAATAAGACAAGAAAACGGCCATAAAATTTGATCATTGATAGAGGCACTGTAGAGATTTCATCCTTTTCCAACTAGGAGCTGCTTATGGTAGAGCACGTAAGACACTATCGGCTCCTTATTGGTTGAGGTCTATGAGAGTTGGTGAGGCTCATTCAAACTCAAAGTACGATGAGTTGACTTCTTCTAAATCATCGGACCTTCACCTGATGCACCTCCATTGACATTCGTCTGAATGATTAAGTTTCTGGCTCGATTTCCTTTGCGGATTCAGTTGGTCGATGGTTGACCAACTGACTTCCTCGATATTGAGTTCTTCGATTGAGTGCAGAATCTTCTACTGAATCTACAGCTACTGAACTCTAGTCTAATGAGTTCAAACAGTTGTACTTAACTAAGCTATTACAATATCGAAGGTTCATCATTCAGCTAAGGTTTTGGGATCTTCAAATCTTATTATACACTCATCCCAACAATTTCCCCCTATTTGATGATGAAAAAACCTTTTACAACAACTACTGCTACTGACTATGCTACAAACAATATTACAAGGTAATCTAGGCATAGTATCAGAGCAAACAGAGCAATGAACGAATTTCCCAATAAAGAGAAGTATCAGAGCATTAACAACAAAAATAGAGCAAAGTCACACAACTGAATTTCTCATACAAGAGAAGTATCGAGCATTATCGGGCTAACTATCTAATCAATACGGAGAAAACAATTTCCCCCATAAAATAGAGAAGTAATTTCCCTTATCATACTTAAAAACAATTTCCCCCTTTTGGAAAGAAAAAACAGTTTCTCTTAAAGAATGTTAAACAACTGAACCACAGAGAAACATATAAGCAGATATGTGAGTGTGTGACCTGATTACTTCGATGTCGGTAGTGTTGAAAGATAAAAACATAGCCAAATGACAATGAGTAGTTGTCGAAGGCCAAAACAAGGGAGGTGTCATATATGATTTGAGAGAATTACATGTACATGACAATCTACTTCTAAAGCCTAGAAGACTAGAAACTATCAGCTGGACTTCTTCTTGAAAAGTTGCATAAGAGCTTTGAAGTCAGTAGAATTCTTCTCTGGAAGTTCAAGACCATAAGCAGAATACACACGATTCCTCAGGGCCTTAATCTCTTCCTTGTGTTCATCATCATGCTTGTCCAGAACTTTGCTGATGATAGCATCAAAGATTTCTTCCTCAATCTCCTTCTTGCAGATATTGTCTTGATTTATGAGAGGAGGAGGCAAGGTTCTGAACTTAGGTGCTTTGAGAGTTTTTCCGGACTGTTCCAGTAAAGTCTGAATTTCAGCATAGAGTGGGGAATCCAATTGTTCCAGAGCTTCAACGAATAGCTCCTCAGGATCAGACTTCTCATCAAATAACTTCCAGACAATCTCTTGATGAAGTCTACATTGATTTGTTCCCATCGCTGGTTGATCTTGTAGGGAACCCACTCATCAGTCCTTTTGTAGATAATTATCTTCACCTCATTGACAAGTACCCTTCTTCTGAAGATTTTGGAAGTTGTAGGGATACTCCTGTCCTTGACAAGTGCTCTTTCTCGAGCTTCTTTTTCTAACCTCAATCTGAGTGCCTCTAGATTAGCAAGATGAATTCTCTCTTTGGCTTCTCTGATCTGTCTGGCTTCAGCTGTCCTGTCCAAACCTCTCTCACAGCTATCCCCAGATTTCCTTCATTTCAGCTTCCCGTCTCTTCGAGAGCTCAGTTGTAGAGATAAGCTGCAGATCTGAGTCGCTTGGTTCAACTGATTTTGACTTAGGAGTTTGAGGCTTCTCAGCTTGTTTGGACTTTTGGGGAGTTTTAGCAGCAGTAGACTTGGATTCCCTAGGCAATATTGATCGAGTTCTGGTAGGAACTGGAGTTCAGATCTCTACGCCTTTCTTAGCTTTAGTCTGCTTTGCATCGAATTAATAATGAAAAACACGAATACAAACCATAAACACAAAGTAACAAGAGCCAATTAACATAGAAGAATCGAAAATTAAAAATAAAAAGAACCGAATGAAAACTAAATTCGCAGGCAATGCGGAGTTAATCACGGACTACCCAAAACTATCACGAATGATAACAACACAACCATGACTAAATTCAAAAGATAATGAGGAATTGAGAAGAATACAACAACAAATTCAACTAAAACACTTGACGCGAGAAAATGCTAAATATTACGAAGAAATATTACCACCAAAATATCTAGAGGAGGATTTATTCAATCACATAGTTTGGACTCCTAGAGTATGGCGCCCTTGGGGCTTTCTATTTGATTGTATCGAAAGACCCAATGAATTGAGGTTTCCCTATTAATTCAGGTCATTTCGGGACAAGCGGATCATTGATGATGAAGAGGATGAGCTTCAAGAGAATGGTTCGAAATTTGAGTGGATAATCTCCAAATTGAACTGGAATTCAAAGTTTGTGAGTGATAACTGAACAAAAGAGCGCGAAAATGGTAAGAGTGATCTCAGAAAAACTGCCCGCCCACGAAGAGAAAAGCATACTTTAATTTTGTAATTTTTTTTAATAATATAAAAAAATGGACCGGGTCATTATATTAAAACAAAGCCTTTAAATGGATTGCGAATTGGGTCGAATGTATAATACATCCGACTCACACAAGTTTTTGTCAGCCAACAAAAGGCACGCGTCACGCCAGAAAATAGGAAGAATTGATTGATAGTGAAATAACAAAAAAAGAATAATATACCTAGGCAAGAATTGAAGGGTCTCCAATGCAATATTTATTCTTCCCAAACCTTAACAAGATTTGCAGTGATTAAATGATAATAATAATAATAATAATGAGACAGAATTAGTTGTCATCAGTTGTAAATCTATAATCTATTTAATTTAAATAGAATCATGGCACATTTTTTGTGATTTCTCCCACCGTCTCTCCCGGCGTTCCCGCTGCCTGAGCTTCCACACTCATTCCACCAGCTGTACTGCCGCCGTCGTGTCAGTTTCATCCTTCTCCTTTCCTCTCTCTTTCAAGATACGCGTTTGAATGCACGTTCCATCTTCTGGATGAGACCCGAAATATCCACGATACGCCTTCTGATTCCGGGTAAAAATTGCTAATTTTCGTTGATCCGGATCTATCCATCCAAATGTTATTGTTATGGATTATACCTTTGACAGTTTAAGATGAAAGCGTTTCTTTAACTTTAATTACTTTGATTTAAAATTTTGAGATGTTTTCTATGGAGTAATGAATTGTGAATACTGTTTGTTTGTGATCTAATGCTCATAGTTGTATGGCTACGGCTGGCCAGCACTCAGAAAAGCTAATTTCTTTCATTTGGGGTTTTATCAATTAATTCAGATTTAATTGTTACTCCAGAGAAAAGATAGCGGTGGTGAACTCAAATTAAGCTAAATTAACTGAAGTACCAATTATACATAATTTGGTGATGTATTTCGGTGGGATGCCTAACCCAACAAAAGGCAAGTGATACGAATGATGATGCTATTCATCAGCTTTGTGTTGCAGCACTTGAACAGCACGATTTGATGTGTTATTTTTTTTTCCCAATCATTCATCAGTCCTGAATGTTTCTTTTTTCTACATACAGTTCTTGCTGAAAATAAATTATTATGGTTTACAGATACTTTTTGGGTTGATCATAGATGTGATCTTGATGATTAGATGAGTCTGGATCTGTTTCCTTGGCGTTTAAGGATGAAAGGAGGCATTCAAGGATTAAAGATCTCGCAGGTCTCCCTCATCCTCATTGGGTTAGTTTGTACAACTGTGCTTGTATTGTCATGGACAAAGACTTCATTTCTCACTACATTTATCCCATCTCCGAGTCGCATCCTGCAACTGGATCTAGGTATGCCTCTATGAATGATGCACACAACATTTTTTATGTGTGAAAATCTACTTCTCCATTGATATGATTGAGTTGCCTTTTTCACTTTCATTCAAGAATAGCTAATTCACGAATTTGAATGTAAGGGATAAATAATTATCTTGTCACTGTACACGTCCAAATCGAACTTCCCGATTTCTGCTTTCTTGTGCTGGACTCCTTAGTCCTTACTTTTGTTGCCTGTGTTTGACATCGGTAAGAGTATTGTTCCGATAGATAACTCTTTTATAGAGTTCATTAATATCCGAGCTCATCTATTTCTATATAAAAACAGAACGTCTTGTGAACTTCTTTGTTAAGGATCTAGGTAAGATCGGTTCAGGAAAAGGGAACATATGAGTCTACCTAAAAATTTTAGGAGCATAAAAAGATGACCTTGAAATGCACTTCAATACTGAATGCAAATGAAATACTTTTGGGGAGGGAAAAAATGCTTTTGCCACTGCTAGTGTTGTACTCCTTTGGAAGTTTGTTTATGAGCTCCAAGTTACCCGGTTTTATTGCAGTTTACTAGACTTTATAGTGATAACAAAAATTAGCTTTGGATAATATCTCAATATGCCATTGCTATAAAGTAGTGAGTTGCTTCAGTTTTTTCCTTTAAATGGTTATGGACTATGGTGCTCGTTGGGATTGGACTTTATTCATGATAAGACTTCAGAAATAAGAAAGATGTTAAAAATGTTCAAAGTTGTTGCAATCCTTTTTGAATATTTATGCTATATCTTTTAAAGAGTATCTTGGTAACTTCCTTTGAGTGTTGACTACAACCCAGGTCCAGAAGAAAATTTCAAGGGTGACAATTTTTCAGCTCAAACAAGGGAAACACAAGTTGAATCATTTGTTTTGTCTGGTGGAGCAGAACCTGCAATCGAGAGAAAAAATATTGATACTGGTGAAACTACCAATAAGGAAGGTATAGTATAATCTTTCGTCTGGTTTGGTTTTTTTAGTAATGCATGACATGGTTTACTGGGAAGAAGATTGTAGTTGCATTAAGTCTTTCAAAACATGTGTTACCTATGTTGTAATTTGTTTCCTTCTCATTTTTATGAAGAAAATGAAATCAACATGAACTATCCATGCTAAGGCACTTTTTGGTTATTTAGTATACATATTTTTTACGCAATTTTCCACAAACAAGGTTGTGTCTGTTTTACATTGTGTTTCTTGAATGTTAAATTGTTTGTTTTGAAGAATCTTGAGTGGAGTTCTTGTACTTCTCAAGAATGTTGTTTATAAATCGGTCTTGCCACCCTTATGTTTCCAATTTATCTTTTTCATTCAGAAAATCCCAGTAGTGTTATTAAAAGATGGGGATCAGATGTACCATCTGAAGGAAAAGAGAAATCTTTACCAGTAGAGATTGTTCTGAAGAACTCATCAGCTTCAGAGTCATCTCCGGAAATCGAAGAAAGTGGAAACTTATCAGCTGCTACCAAAAACAATGGTAATATCCTATGAGAAAATGTTTTCTCAGGATTGTTTTCTGCACGTTTTTCTTTGAGGTGTGATTCTTTGGACTTTATATCTTAAATACCTTGTACTGCAGATAGTAGTCCTAGTGTTCCAGAAGGTACAGGATCTAATGAACCATCAGTAGCAAAAGATAAAGCAAAAGAATCAGAAACTGTGCCAGAGAACTCTCTTTCTGTAGGGTCATCTGTTGGAAGAAATCAAACAGGCAACGTGTCAGCTACTACTGGAAACAAAGGTATAATGATACATAATAAATCACGGCAGGCATTCTAATCTATCTTGCATTTTATTTGTAATTGAAGCAGGGGGTTGTACTAGACACACCAGCTACCTTTATTTGTAATAACCATTTCTTCAATCGGCCCTCGGTTTTAATTTCAATGATCCCTGTAAAAACTTCATTTTAGATTCCATATACTGCATGAGTATCAAGCATTCAGTTTTGATCAACTTTTCTTGCATATTTCAGGTTGCAATTATGCCAAAGGTAAATGGGTCGTTGATGACAATCATCCATTGTATTCTGGATTTGGTTGTAAGCAATGGTTGTCATCTATGTGGGCTTGTCGCCTAACACAGCGCAAAGATTTTGAATATGAAAAGCTACGTTGGCAGCCCCAAGATTGCAAAATGGAAGAATTCACGGGATCCAAGTTTCTGCAGAGGTAACACCAAGTTTCTGAAAAACTCGTTATTTGTTTTCTGAAACTTAAATTGATGGAGTCTGCTTGTTACATGCTACCTGTCATTCCTTGATTATTTCTTAGTCATTCAGCCACTATATTTGCGAGACTTGAGATATTCTGAAAGGATTTAAATTAGCATATATCAGCAGTGCAGCTCTGTTCATTTCCTCTGGTTAACCAGAAAGTGTTGGTTGCCTTAAATTTGAGTTGTAAATATACAATATTTCCATGGGCTTTCAGCCTAAGCTTGGATACTTTTTACAGAAAATGTCATCCATCCTTCGAAGAAACTAATGCCTCTGTTTTGTGCCTTGGTATAAATACTAGCATTTTTCTCTTGCTTGCAGAATGCAGGACAGAACTTTGGCTTTCATTGGGGATTCACTGGGTCGACAACAATTTCAATCTCTCATGTGCATGGTAACAGGTGGAGAAGAAAGAGCTGATGTGCTCAATGTGGGATACGAGTATGGTCTTGTAAAGGCTCGTGGAGCTGTAAGGCCAGATGGATGGGCATATCGATTCCCTATTACCAACACTACCATCCTTTACTATTGGTCAGCAAGTCTCTGCGATTTGGAACCTATTAATAAGTCTGATCCGCACACTCATTTTGCCATGCACCTGGATCGACCCCCAGCCTTTTTGCGGCGCTTTCTTCACAAATTTGATGTTCTTGTTCTCAATACTGGACATCACTGGAATAGGGGAAAACTGAATGCAAATAGATGGGTCATGTACGTTGGTGGTGTTCCTAACACCAATAGGAAGACAATAGATATTGCGGGTGCAAAAAATCTAACGATTCACAGTATTGTGAAATGGGTTGATGAGCAGCTTCCATTGTTTCCAGGTCTGAAAGCATTCTACCGTTCTCTATCCCCCAGGCATTTTTTCAATGGTGATTGGAATACCGGAGGTACCTGTGACAACACGACGCCACTTTCTGGTGACAAGGAAGTTACTAAAGATGATTCAAGTGATCCTGTAGCCGCACATGCAGTGAGGGGAACGAATGTTATGCCTCTAGACATTACAGCTCTGTCTGAGTTGAGAGACGAGGGCCATATATCACGGTACAGCATAAAATCCACACCCGGAATGCAGGATTGCTTGCACTGGTGCTTACCTGGTATCCCTGATACATGGAATGAAATATTGTTTGCACAGATCTAATCTCCCGAGTTTTTGTTGTAGATTTACACACGCTTGAATCAGAGCAAATATATACTACATGTAATATTTATATATGATTTTTCTTCTCATTTACTTCTTTATAATGGTTGATAGAGTTATGTCATCATGTTATTCATCCCCAAGGATAGGACACCTTCAGCATACGAGTATGAAATCTGTTGATTATTTGTGTTTACTCTAGTTCATTTCAAATAACATCAAGTATGAATATAATAATTAGAAAATAACATATAATGCACAATACAATAAGTGAAAAAAAAAACATATAGTTGGCTCGATGTCATGCCCCAATTTTTGAGAAAATCGTGCCAAGAACTGAATATCTCAGAAGAATGTCAGCAAGAGACAACTCAGTAAAAGCGTTCGAGGAATCAAAGGAAGTCAACTCAGTATCCACTTGGAGTTTGAAAAAACCTCACCAACTCTCTAACCTCGACCAATGAAGAGCTGCCACCATTGTACTTGCTCTAACATAAAGTTGCTCCCTAGACTGAAAAAGAGAGAATCTCTACAGTGGCATTCGAAGCTCAAGATGGTCGTTTTTCTTCTCATTTTCGACACGTGTCTAGATATTTTCCAACGGATCTATTCATGAGTTAAGACTATAAATAGAGAAGAGTCATCATGCAGAGAAGATATCGGGAACCAAAAGCATTCAAAGCATTCAAACGCTCTAGCAACCTAAAAGCTTACACAATAATGAACTTATACACAGAGATATATAATTAGTTCTTCACTCTGGAGACCTATTGTTCTCATTCTCTATTCTAAGCAACTCTTGTAATATCTTAAGCTTAGAAAATTCGAAAGAGTTCAGCTTATTGAACTGTTCTTATTGTAAGAACTCCTTCTTATTTGGAGAAAATCAAACCCCGTGTTTGAAACTATAAAGTCACTAAGACTATAACTAGAGTATCTGTCCATCGTACAGATCGGTCGAGACTTGCTCAGTATAAGTAATCAAGAACTCATGTTTTGTTCAGGACAATGGATGTAGGATCCAGCATATCCGAACCATTTTAAAAACTGATTATGTTGATTTACTATTTCATTGTCTGTCTGTTCATATTGCATACAAACTGATCTTTAAAAATCACACTCAAATTAAAACGTGTTTTCAAATCGAGACAAAAATTATTTGGGCCTACACTTCCGCATTTTATCTTATACTGAATTTTTGTTCATTGACTGAAGTAAGTAGATAGGATTGCCCACGCGATCGAGAAAGCTTATTTGGCTAACTGACTTGTCCAGTAGCACAATTCAGTAGATACTGACTTTCGCGTTTGAGTTGAAATTTGCACTATCGATACAAAAATTGGAGATGCGCTCTCCCCCCCCCTCTACACCTGAAAGCTCGTCTCTGGACCAACACTATCGATACTAATATTGGATATGCGCTCTCTCCCTTTCAGTCTCAACTATCGGTGCTATGAGACTTACCCACCCTCGAATATGTCGGATTTGACCACAGTGATCATGTTGGTCCAAAGATGAGTCTTCAGGTGTAGACGAGGCCGGGGGGGATTGCATGCTCCTGAGTCCAAGTTCAAAAGTCAAACGCGAAAATAAGTCTGATTACCAAGTTTCTTTACTGAATAATTTAGTTCGCCAGTTATGCTTTCGGATCGCGTGGGCAGAGTGGTTCAAGATACTGAATAATGTTTATTGACCTTAGTCAATCCACAAGCAACTTAGTACCTACGTCAATAATGGTTCAATAAGATAGTAAATAGTTCAAGTTACTGAATAATGGTTCAATAAGATAGTAAATAGACATGCAGTTTTTAAAGTGGTTCGGATACGCAAGATCCTATGTCAACTGTCTTGAATTACCAAAAGGTCTTGAATAGATCATACTGAGCAAATCTCAGTTGATTTGTGCATTGGACAGATCTCTAGTTATATTCCTAGCGACTTTACAAGGGTTCAAACACAAGGTTTGAGATTTTCTCCAACTGAGAAGGAGTTCTTACAATAAGAACAGTTTGAAGATGAACTCCTTCGGTATCTAAGCTTATGATCTTACAATGTATGCTTAGAGAATAGATAATGGGAACTAAGGTACTTCAGCGAGAAGAAAAATATTTGATTTCTACGGTTGAGAATTCTTCGCCTTTTATTCTTTAAGATTCCTAGAGCTTTGATTACTTGAATATTTTGTGTTCCCGGTTGTTATCTACCACACTTGAAGAATGATCTTTATTCATATCTTGACCCATGAAAAGATCCGTTAGAGAGGACCTAGACACGTGTCAAAATTGACAAGGACAACAACCATCTTCAATTTGAACATCACTGTAGAGATTCTCTCTTTTTCAGCTTGAGGGCAGCTTTATCTCAGGATAAGTACAACGCTGACAACTCCTCATTGGTCGAGGTTGATTGGTAGGTAAGGCTTGTTCAAACTCCAAGAGTGATGACGAGTTGAATTCCTCTGATACCTCGGATACTTCAACTGATTCGTCCTCTATTGAAATTTTCTGAAAGATTCAGCTTGTGGGTCGATCCTTATGTACTGATAATCAACACACATTCAATAGATTCTACTGAATCCTACTGAGTCTTCAAACATTGAGTCCGTCAACTGCTGAAAAGAACAATCTACTGAGTCTAATCAACGATTGAACTCTATCTATCCTACTGAGCTCCTAACAAGCTGAGCTCATCTAAGCTACTACATTATATTGGTTCATCATTCAGCTAGGGGTTTTGGGATCTTCAAATCTTAAACTAAATCAACACCCAACATATCAATTTTTGAAGTTTGTCAGGGGAAACTGTATGCATCATGTGAATGAATCGCTTCATCAGCTTTGAAGGAAAGACATTCACCTTAAAACTGACTTCCATATATATGGATGACAATTTTGTTGGACGGAGCCAGGTACAATAAGACCCGAATTTGCCCCACGCTTTGTTCCCGTAGACCTGCCCTTCCCCACATACCCGCACACGTCAATTATTTTTTCCCAAAAACCAGACTCCCCATCCCCACAAACCCACAAAATTATAAACTCTTCCTAAACCTTCGCGCTTCGGTTTGAAACATCCCAAACCTAACCACCATCTCCTAAATAATTGGAATAGAAAATAGTGTAAATCCATATTAATGAAGAAAAACAAGTACCGGTATGTCGTTGTCAATTAAGTAAGTGATGACAGCAGCCGCAGAGGCATGGCGGCGGGGAGGCATGGCCGAGGAACGAGAGGCAAAGGAGAAGCCGAGAGGGTTGAGGTAGGTAGGGTTTTCAATTTTGTCCTTTTTGGGGTTAGATTGATGCTAGGGGGAGACCACTGATCCTCCCTCCCCAGCAGCTGTCACGTGTCCGCAAATTGAGAAATTTTAAATTTTCAAAAAAAATTATATTTTCTCTTACTATATTTTCTTTTTATCTCCTTTTAACTATAGTTAGGTGTTATTATTGTACTCTTCTCTTTCTTATCACATACTCTCTCGTCTACACATCTAAACATCCGAATCTAGTATATCATTACCGCTCTATCTTTTTTTTCTTTTTTTTTTTCTAATCTCACTTTCTCTCTACTACTTCTACTCCCAAATCTTGGATCTTGGCAAATAAGAAATCTCTTAGCATATTTGTTAGGTATGAGATTCAATATGATAAGATTTGAAGATTCCAAAACCCTAGCTGAATGATGAATCTTATAATGTAATAGCTTAGTTGAGTTTAGCGTCTTAGGAACTCAGTAGGCTAGCTAGAGTTCAGTTGCTGATAGGTTCAGTAGAACATCTTGTATCAGCCGGAAGAACTCAGCACTAAGAAACTCAGTTTGACATTTCAGAACCCACTAAGTCTGCAAAGAAAATCGAGCCAAACACTAAATATTTCAGAAGAATGTCAGTAGTAGACAACTCACTAAAAGGTCCGAGGAATCAGAGGAAGCAACTCAATATGCTCTTGGAGTTTGAACAAACCTCACCTACTCTCTAACCTCGACCAATGAGGAGCTGCCAACACTGTACATGCTCTGTCATAAAGCTGCTCCCTAGACTGAAAAAGATGAAATCTCTACAGTGACATTCAAATTGAAGATGGTCGTTTTTCTTGTCGTATTCGACACGTGTCTAGACCCCTTCCAACGGATCTATTCATAAGTCGAGACTATAAATAGAGAAGAGTCTTCATGCAGAGAACATGGAACAACGAGAACAAAAACACTCAATCATTCAAACTCTAGCGATCAAAAAGCCTAACACAGCAAAGAACTCACACACTGAGAAATCTATTTAGTTCTTCACTCTAGAGATTCACTGTTCACATTCTCTATTCTCTATTCTAAGCAACTTATTGTAAGATCATAAGCTTAGAAAATTCGAAGGAGTTCATCTTATTGAGCTATTCTTAGTGTAAGAACTCCTTCTTAGTTGGAGAAAATCAAACGACGTGTTTGAACTTGTAAAGTCACCATGGGGTTCGCACTAGGGAGGGAATGAGTTTGGGACAAAGAGGGAGTCAAGGGGAGATGAGCGAGGGAAATCTATTTTAGGGGCAAGCCCACATTTTGGTATGCGTTATAACTATGGGTTGGGGGGAGAGGATAGGGCGGTAAGGGTGGAGGAAGGATGCATTATGGAAATAATAGAGAGGGATTTGAGAGGGGAAATGGGGAAGGAAACACATATGAGTGGGAGAATATAGAGGGTAATGGTTCGGAGAGTAGAGGTGGTGGTAATACAAGAGTTATGGCCACTAGAGTCAAGATAAATTTTCTCCGAACCTCATCACTTCTTCTCAATGCTTCATAATCAGCTTTAACCTGTGCGAGTTTCTGGTTTAGACTGGAAATTTCAGTGTCTTTCTCTTAAATATCCTTGGTCAAGACTGATGATATGATCTTCTTGTTGTTGAGATTTGGTCATTAGAAAGTTAGTCTCTTCCGTTTTATCTCCATGCAAGTCCTTCTGACTCAATAGAGACCTGACTTTTTATTGAAAGTATCTGATTTTCAGCTCTTAGGAGCTCCAACTCCTTAAGTGTCTTACTGAACTGAGTGCTCATCTGAATCTGCTCTTCCAAGAGATCTTCATAGGCTAAAACCACATCTAGAGGTTCCCCTACAGCAGAGCATGTATCGTGTGTGCCTGGTAAAGAGGGATTTATATTAAGATTATAGTTCACCTCAGCATCTTCTCTGGCCATCAGACACAATTCAGTTTCATCTACTTCTGATTGCTCTTCCATGAACATTTCTTCATCGCATGTGCAATCAGAAAGCTCTCGGGCTATGTAGGCATGTTGCCTTTTCTTGGCAAAATTCTTTCTTCTGGCCTGTCGTTCAGCGGTTGAGAGCTCTGGACACTTGTACTGCTAGTGTCCTGTTTGTTTGTAGCTGTAACACTTTAATATTCTACATTCTCTTCTAGGTGTGTCATTTATTTGTACTGGCAGTGGTTTCCATGCTCCTGCATTCATTTTGAGAGTTAGACACTTCTTTCTTTTTATAATTATCATTCTTACCTTGAGAGTTCTTAGTCACTCTCTTCATTTTTCTGAGTTTGTCCTTCTTTTGATATTTTACAGCTAGGAGGGCATACTGCTCAACAAGATTATTAGCAGTGGGGATTTGCACTGTGCTTGCTGCTGAGTGACTTGGTGCCGATGGACTAGCTCCTGGTGTGTTAACCGTTGCCTTGTAGGCATGTTCTATTGAGATGTCAGCGGGAGTACTGAAGCTAGGTTGCGGAAGATTGTACTCCAATTCCTCAGCTTTTAGTTTTGAGAATATAAAATCAGGAGTAACACTGTTAAGATCCTAACGTTTCCAATAAATAGCAAATGAATACAACTTAAGCCTAGTTAACCCCCGTAAGATCTTAGTGTTCATCTTCTTGTTGGTAAGCGTCTTTCCTAATCCATTGATGACATTAATCTGATTTGTAAATCTTGCATTGTAGTCATTAATTGCTTCTCTAGGTACCATGCAAAAAAAGCTTCGAACTTCTGTATCTCCAGTTCCAGCTTGTTTTCTTTGATTTGAGGAGTCCCCTGACTCAGCACAGCTAGAGCATCCCAGGCTCCTTTGCAGTTTTGCAGTCATGTACTCTTTTGAGATATGAGTCACTATGCGTCGTCAGTATAGCATTTCGTGCGACTCGGTAAAGATTGTGCAGCTTTCTTTCCTTTGGCATGAAGATGCTCTTATCGTTTGCAACCTTTTCTCCAATTCTGGCACCTATTCCTCCAACAACTGCAAGATCAACAGTGTCGATCATGGGAACGATGGGGCCTTTCTCAAGGAGCTCTATCATGCTGTCATGCAGAGACGTCAGATGTGCCTCCATTCTTTGCCACACCGCATACTTCTCTACTGAGAACATGGGCACCATTCTAATAACCGACATATCAGACATTGTGGAAATACAATATATGATCCAATGAAAGAAATAGAAGAGTGAAAAGCATTTTTCAGGATCAGTTCAAGTAGAGCACTGTATTCAGAAAACGACGATCAGAAGAACACGACTCTAATACCAATTGTTGGTCCAGAGACGAGTCTTCAGGTTGGGGGGGGTTGAATACACATGATTTCAAGTTTCAACTCAAACGCGAAAGTCAATTTTGTACTGAGTATGCTTACTGAACAGGTCAGCTTGCCAAATAAACTTTTTGATCGCGTGGACAAAGTGATTCAAAGTACTGAATACCATCTACTGACTTATGTCAGTCTATAGTGAACTCAGTCACTCGAATTTTCGATATTCCTTTTTATTTCTCATCAAGCGAATGCTAAACTTAATAAAAAAGCAGAAAAAGAAATAATTGTAATGATAGTATACGAAATGTGTAGGCCCAATTTTAATCGTCTCTTAATTGAATAACGTTTCTTCTGAAAAATCGTTCAAGTTATGCTTGTGCTTGTATTCAGCTTTACTCAAAATGTGACTTAATGAATTTTCGCAAATCAATTTTATGCAGTGTGAACAGTAAAATAATGAAACAGTTGGTGCACAAGTAGTTTTTAAAGTAGTTTGGATATGCAAGATCCTACGTCCACTGTCCTGAACAAAGTAGGAGGTCTTGTATTTATTATAATAAACAAATCTCAGTCGATCTGTTCACATGACAGATACTCTAGTTATATTCTTAGTGATTTTACACGGTTTCAAACACGAGGTTTGATTTTCTCCAACTAAGAAGGAGTTCTTACAATAAGAACAGTTAAATGAATATGAACTCCTTCAGTTTCTAAGCGTATGATTAACAATGGTACCTTAGAATAGAGATTGGGAACAATGTATCTCTAAAGTGAAGAAATGGACTGATGTTCCAAGATACAAGTTCTTTGCTGAGTAGGCTTTGAGTTCGCTAGAGGTTGTATGGTTGAATGCTTGGTGTTCCTGGTGTCTTTAACGTGAAGCTTGATCTCTATTTATAGTCTAGACTTGTGAAGAGATCCGTTGGAGGGGACCTAGGCACGTGTAAAGAACGACAAAGAAAACGACCATCTTCAATTTGAATGTTACTGTAGAGATTCTCTCTTTTCAGTCTTGAGGGCAGCTTTTGTCAGTACAAGTACAGTGCGGTAGCTCCTCATTGGTCGAGGTTGAATGGATGTGAGGCCTGTTCAAACTTCAAAGCAGATGATAAGTTGACTTCCTCTGATTCGTCGGACACCTTTACTGAGTTATCTTCTACTGACATTCTTCTGAAAATTTCAGCTTCATGCTAATTCCTTTCCACATATTCAGTAGGTTCTGACTGATCATACTGAGTCTCTAATGCTGAGTCCGTCCAGCAGAAAAGATGTATGTTATTGAGCCTATCAGCTACTGAACTCTAGCTAGTCTACTGAGCTCCTAACATGCTGAACTCAACTAAGCTATTACATTATATGGTTCATTATTCAACTAGGGCTTTGGGATCTTCAAATTTGATCATACTGAATCTCATCCCAACAGAAAGCATTGGTAGAAGAAAAATGAGAGTGTGGATTTTTTGGATAGAATTTGGATGAAACTAATTGTTCTTTTGTCTATTTTAGAGAGTTATTTTTCTAAAGTGTGAAGATAGGTTTTTTTCTTTATTCTTTAATGTGTGTTTCAGTTTGAGATTTCATCGATGTATCTTATTATTCTACATGCTTGTATTTTTATTCTATTAAAGTACTTCACCATGCAATCTTTAATCTTTGTTTTAGTTCGAATTTTCATGTAATAGCTGAGTTTGTTATATTCGTAGCTAGAATGAACATCATCAGGATTCATATCTCATTTTGCAAGTCAACAAATCTTAATATCTCAATTTGTTTATGCAATACTTTATTATCTAAATAGGGCATAATCACTACCCAAGGTTGCGCTAGTTGACAATAAATTAAAATAAATTATTTAAAAAAATCTTCCAAACATTACCTAAATATGTGTATTATTTTTTACGTTTAATTTTTGCGTTAAGATTCAATGTGTCTAATAATATCTCAATTCGCGAACGATGGAACTCGCATCACGTACTAAGGTCAAATTTGTCTTTTGGCATGACCGGCCTCTCCAATGTATAAATGCTGTCCTAAAGTCAAGCCTACTTGCTACAAAACCCGCCTTCAGTCGCATTCTCACACTCACTGTGTGTAGCTTGAATCAACGGCGTCAATGGCGGGGCAGGAGACTCTACAATCCGCGACTTTCCGCCACGCATTTGGAAATGTGCTTTCCTTTGCCGTTCTGTTACTGATCGGCGTCATAGCTTTCTCGATCCGTCTCTTCTCAGTAAATCCTTCTCCCTCTTTGTCTGCGTTCACTGAGTTATGCTCATTTCTATGAATTCATATCTGTTCTTTTATGTACAACAATTATTCCTATATAAGTTATATAACGAGTTATGTGCGTCCAATTTCTCGAGTTTTGGCAAGATGCGAAAGTTATATATTTTAATTATTTGGGATATTTATTGAATGTTTCTGCGCAGGTGATTAAGTACGAGAGTGTAATTCATGAATTCGACCCTTATTTCAATTATAGAGTGACACAGGTTAGTCCTGTTCTTATTCATGGGATTTATTAGCAGTGATTTTTAGTGATCAGTATGCGCAAGAACGTGAATGCTTCTTCCATGTTTTTGCAATTATGTAATTTTTCCGAGTGGGTGGACAGTTACACTCTTTTCTGCAAATGTTATTTGCCGGGGCTAGCCAGTTGAAAAGCGTATATCACAACTTGCTAAATGACAAAGGAAAAATTTGCAAGCTGTTTAAACCCAATTAAAACCCGTAATTTGCTTAATTTTTTGTTGTGGGAATTTGTTTCATTTCAGAAATGATCTGTGTTTCTCCTATTTATACAAGATTCCTAAGCCCTTTAAAGAGAAAGAAACAAAACACAAAATACAACCAACTCATACCTGTTTTAGCTAACTAACTATTACTGTACAAACTGCTGGATCTGCATTGTGTCTACGGCTACTGTAATACTCTTGGCAGAGACACGTATTGTGAGATACTTCACCACATGCCTGCATTTGGTAACATGATAACATTGAGAAATAATTTATGATGCTATAAATAGTTCAGTATCTTATATATTGTTATTTTTAGTGGAACTCAAATGCATATAGTATTTATGTAATGTGGAGTTTTTTTTTTTCTAAGATTATGATTTGGAGAGATTAAATTTTCGCTTATAGGAAATTGTCAAAATAATAGAATTGATTGCTGTTTCAAGACAGTTATATGTGTCATGTTATTTCTTATTTCAAAAGGTTCTCATATTTTTTTGACGGTGTCCCTAAGTTGCTCATCTAATAATTCCTGGTTATGTTGGTGATAGAAGTAGCTTGTTTGCTCTATGTGGATATTTTCTCTTGTATTTTGATATCAACACTGAGGTTTCCAGACCTATTAAATTGGGAATTAGGATCTGGGATTGAAGATCAGATGGATGCAGTTAACAGAGATAAAAATACACAAAAACATTAAGACAAGGTTGAAAGAGTTTGATAACATGCATGCTGATCTGACGAAAAAAGAGATAGACTTTGAATACAAGTATATCATATGATTAGAGTATTACGTAAACAGAAGTGAACATTTTTATCAGTGTTTTTTATACATATAAAGTAGAGCATTCTGGTTTTTAGTGCTCTATCTATGTTTAAGAAATTTTCGATCCGTATGTTCTGTAAATGAGGGCTGGATAGTACAGCAGAAGTTGTCGCACCCAATGCCTGCAAGATTGGTGTTTTGGAGTGAGAGACTTTGATAAAGTAAATCTATGCATTCTTTTGCTCTACAAAGTAGGTCATATAAGTTTACGGGGATCCTAGCATGCCCAATTCTAAATCATTTCATTTTTCTTCTGCTGGCTACATTAGATGTAATTTAAATTAGTGTTAATCTCTTGGTGTACAAAGGACTGTCCATCATTAAATTCCTAGTGCTTGTCCCCTGTACAAATTCTACATTTTCTATGCTTCCTCGTGCTATGTTGACATTAGTCATGTTGTTGCAGTACCTTACAAAAAGTGGAGTATATGACTTCTGGAATTGGTTTGATGACCGGACATGGTAATTTTTGTTATTTGCTGAAGTTTTTTTCTACGAGAAGTTTAGAGTTACATGCCATTATGATCGCACTGAGGTCATTTGTATCTCTTGGAAAGGTATCCACTTGGACGAGTGATTGGAGGAACTGTCTACCCTGGACTTACCTTAACTGCGGGTACTTTATGGAGGTAAGGGTTTTGGATTTTTGATCTTTACAAGTAGTAATATATCCGGCAGGAGTATGTTACATTGTTAGATTTATAGATTACTTATTCAGTTCAAGATTTTAATCAAGATAATTTTGATAATCCCGTTTCCTTGTTTTTTATATCCTGAATCCTGTCATTATGATTATATTGACCTTTGATATATATTGACAGAATATTGAATTCGATAAATATCCCTCTATCCGTGGAAACTGTGTGTGTCTTTACAGCTCCTATATTTTCAGCATTTGCTTCATGGGCTACATACCTTCTGACAAAGGTTCGTTATAAATCTATGACCTCTCTTCTTATGGCTGCTGTCCAAACTGATAGACTTTTAGCATGAAATCTTTCATTTGAGAGGTTTTTTTGATGAAGTCTATTTTGTCTAGGAAATCAAAGGTACTGGTGCTGGCTTGACTGCTGCAGCTCTTTTGGCCATGGTATTTTGCTTTCAGTATCTTTGTTCGGTTATTTCATGATATAAACCTAGAACACAATGACTTGTATTTGCCCTTTTTAGTAAGTTGAACATGTTAAAGATAGGTGACATTGGTCATGTACCGGGTATTAACTAGAAAAGCATGAGAGATATTGACACATGAATCACTTAAAAAAATATGATCATGTGGTTAGTTTCCTCCACCCTTGAAGTTTTATCAACAAATCAACAACTATGTTCGTGAGTCCGGTTTTGTATTTGATATTGAATTCATACCTAAGCAATTTCGCTACCCAATATTGTTGAGCCGAGTAGACACGGATCGAGCTAGTAGAAACCGCTCCCGTGATCGGAGCGAACTAAAAAGTCGTCCTACAAGATAAGACCGCCGGTGTTGAACGGATAAGACTCATAGGCGGATTTTGCCATGCTAGAGATTGCCTTGCTAAAATAAGCAATTGGCTGCCCCTTCATCAACACTGCACCCAAACCACTCCTTGACACATCACATTCCACGATTAATTGACACAAAATCTGGATTTGCCAAGACCAATGCCGATGTGATTACCATTTTAAGCCTTTCAAAAGTGAATTGGGCCGCATCTGTCCATTCAAAACGTCCCAAACGCTCCTTCTCAAGCAGCTCGATCAAGCCCCTAGCTATTTGACCATATCCTCATATAAAACGCCGATAATATCCCGTAAGACCAAGAAATCCATGCACCCCTTCATGGAAGTAGTCTGTGGCCAATGCAAGATTGTCGTCACCTTTCTTGGATCTATGCAAACCTCTTTCTCCGAGACAACATGCCCTTAGCACTCCACCTCCGTTTGTCTCCATGCGCATTTCTTAGGATTAACAACATACGAGTTACACTTTAGAAGTGTCATAACCGTGCGAAGATGCTCAACATGCAATGCCCAATCCTCACTATAAAAATCATGTACAAACCGATGATTGCGGTCGAAGAAGATCATTCTTAGCCAATTGAAATATAGCTGAGATATTAGTTACGCCAAAAGGCATAACTAAAAACTCATAGTGGCCCGAGTGAGTCTTAAATGCTATCTTCAGAATATCCGCAATAGCTTTGCGTACGTGGTGGTATCACGACTGAAGATCCAATTTAGAAAACCAGCAAGCACCGTGTAGTTCATCAAGCATCTATTATATCGCGGTAATCAACACAGAACCTTCAATTGCCGTCTTTTTTACGAACTAACAAGACCGGCTCGAATAAGGACTAGAACTCGACTGTATAATACCTGCACCTAGACATGCCCATTTTCAAACCGAAACCGGCTAAAATCGGGTTTTAAACCGGAACCGAAACTGGCATAAATCGGAATCGGTGCAAACCGGAACCTTCTTGAACCGTAAGCCATCGGTTTGCGGTTCGGTTTTGGTTTACTCTTGTTCAAATCGTGAAACCGCTGGTTTCAAACCGTGGGTTCCAAATCGGGTGAAACCGATGATTTCACCTATTAAACTTGTCCAAGATCAGATATCTAATGAATTAGATAAATGAGTTTTAAATTAAAAACATTATTGAAGATCTAAATCTTCTAATTTTTACTTATATTTAAAACAAACTATTCATTTAAAATACAAAAATCCTACCAATTTTGAAATTTTAAAGTAGTATACAAAAGGATAAAACATTATTATGTATTTAGTATAATTACAAATGGATACTAACGTTCCCAAAAAATATATATGGTATAAAAGTTGTTCAAATTTTATCACTGAAAAATATAGAATATCAAATATTGTTTCATAATTACTATACGACAAATAATCGAAAACAATGATATAAAATTTATTTCTAAAACGATGATGATAATGAAGAATCAACAATGAGATTGTATTAATATATATATTTGTTCAATTCTTTCATGAGATTGTACAATTTTATTAATAATTTATTACTGACTTGATTCGAAACTGAAAAAGGTATAGTTTTTAAAAAAAAAATTAATTCAGTAATTAAAAAAAATAAAATTTATGAAAATCGTGAAACCGGTAAATCAGAACCGGAACCGTCAACCGTCTACATGCGGTTCGGTTTCGGTTTCAGTTTTTGGCAAACTGGAACCGGCGGTTTCAAACCGTAACTAGAACCAGAACCGGAAATGGACATGTCTACCTGCACCCAACATTTCGTGGACCAATTTCTCCTTCTCATCCTTGGCCGCATAACTATATAGATACGGCATGACGGAGACCAGGCAGAATGTGATGGTCGATGGATCGACGGATGGAAACTCCTCCAGCATCATGACCCGCAATTCCTCTCTAGCTTCGTGCCACGTGCTGCCCCATTCTGCTGATATCAACCCCACCTCGTCCCCTTGCTGTTCTTTCCTTAAACTTGTCCATACCACCCATTGCTGGCCCACATCTGCCAGCTTAAGTAATTGACCCACAATGACTTCCTTTTTAACCAATGAAGAATTCCCTTCTAGCCTCACCAACTGCTCATTATTACAAAACTTCATAGTCACGTGTTCCAAATTAGCTTGCATGTCGCCCAAACGTTTGAGCCATGTTACTCCCAAGACTAAATCCACACCACCCAATTAAAAAACATAACAATCGATATTGAACTCAACATTAATCAGCTTAAGACTCACAGATGGACAATAGCCCATTATAGAAGATCAGCTACCATTTCCTAGACGAACAACTGCCTTATTAGAGCCATCCATAACCAATCCCATAACCGGCTTCCCTCACGTCGGCAGTACCAACTCAAGCAGGAAGCAGCTCTCCAAACTCAGCTGGGTTGTAAAGGAAAGGAACCCCCCCCTGCCTAGGAGATACATATTACCAATTCCACTAATGTGGCTATATGCAATTATTTGGCTTCGAGAAATATAAGTTTCTTTTGGCATATTTTAGATGTATCTAATAGACTACCATATTGTTATTATTATATTTTTTAAATTAACATACAAATAGCTATTTTATATTGTTCATGAACTGTTCTTCTGACCAGCGAACATTTTCTTAGTAAATAGATTCTGATAGGGTACACGACAAAGCTATGCTTCTTGAAGCTGCATGAAGCTGAGATTTTCTTGTCTAATATTGGATATATCTCTATAAGCATGTCACTGCAAATTGTACAGGATTATCTAACTATATATTTTGAGCATTCTGACATGGTAATCAGAAAGTCTTGTACTTCTCTTCTCGCAGGTGCCATCATATATATCTCGATCTGTAGCCGGCAGCTATGACAATGAAGCAGTGGCTATATTTGCTTTGATCTTCACTTTCTATCTCTATATAAAGGTGAAATGATGTTTTTTTGTTACTCAATTACTATTCTTATCTTCATAACAACTAATTATTTTCGCTCCAAAGATCACCTGATTCATCTATTTCTCAGGACTAATTTGGAATAATGACTTGAAATATTGTAACTTTATTAACCACTTGTAGTTCATTGGCTGCAGACGTTGAACACAGGATCCCTGTTCTATGCTACTCTAAATGCAATAGCTTACTTTTACATGGTAGGTTACTTGTTGAAGTTTTTCCCTACCATCTTTTTACAGTGTTTTTCTGCTTGATCAAAATGTTCTCTTCACATATCTTTTCAGGTTTGCTCTTGGGGAGGGTACACCTTTATTATAAATCTCATCCCAATGCATGTGCTGCTATGCATTGTAACTGGTCGCTATTCTTCACGCCTCTACATCGCTTATGCTCCTCTTGTAAGTATCTTTTCTTATCTGAACCATCGCTTAAAGCAAATGATGCATGCATCTGTGAGGAACAAACCATTTTCTAGATTAATCTTGTCATTCAATTGGCCATGTGTCTTTGTGGTCTAACTTCAACTATTTTATAAATAAGGGAGAAAAACCATTTCAACTAGGCATATGATCATTTTGTTTATTTTTCTTTTATGCACTTGCATTCCTTTCATTTCGTTATAGAATTATTCAATAAGATTAGACACAGTCTCACCAAATAGAACACCAGCTTGTGCTGGATTTAGAAGGATTTTATTCGTCAAACATAGAGGTGTTTCTTTGATATTGATATAATGTTATGATGTTGAACTCAATCTCTTGTCCCTCTCAAATAAGACTAATATTCTTTAGTATAAGATGTTTAGTGTTAAAGCTCTGGACATAAGATCAAGGCCAAGCAATTTTGGGTTTATGAATAAACTTGAACTGTACCAGTTATATCTTCCTTCTCTTTTCTGGGATTTCCCCACTTCCCCCAACTTTTAATTATGACGCATGTGATTTTGTCATGCGTCACTGGAACTATAATTATATCTGTACTATATTTATATCTGTTTGTTTCTTTGGCTGATCTATTGCTGTTCTAATCAACATGTTAACTCTTTTTACGCAGGTTGTCTTAGGAACACTATTAGCAGCTTTGGTGCCTGTTGTTGGTTTTAATGCTGTCATGACATCTGAGCATTTTGCATCATTCATGGTTAGTTGGATTCTAATTTCTAAAGCCCTTTTGCACGTTTATCAGACCAACATCTCTTGTATTGCCCACCCTGATTCCTGATGGTTTTCTATGTCACATGCCACGATTTTGCTAATTAGCTTTTCTAGTTCAATAGTTTGCAGATTGCATATATCTTGCTATCTTAGATTATAATAAGTAGGCTGATGTAGAAATTCTAACATTGCTTAGTTTCGCCGGGAAATAATACTTGCTGCATTTGCATATGATATTAACCTCGTACCTCTTCCTCCCTTGTCTATGCCTGCCGGAAGACTACTGGGAAGGGGAAAAATTCCCAAACTCCCCCAGAACTTGAGAAGCAAGTCCCTATCCAGTGGTGGGAAAATAGTGAGGGGGAAGGGGAGTCCTCCAGGACCTCCCCACAACAGGTTTCCATAAGCGGCCTCCTCGAGTGGAAGGCAGGGGGGATAAGGCGGAGCCTGGGGCATCAGGAAGAGAAGGGGGATCCCGGGGAGGGGGGAATGTGGTCGGACAATGAAGGAGGTGTAATCCCCGGCAGCTGTCTCTCCTAAAATATACCAGTTGCAATTAGAGCCCAGAACAATCACGATCTTTTTGCTTCTTATAGACAATCCTGATATGACTAGATTTAGGGATCGAGGGGGAGTGAAACTAACGTGAATATTTGAAAGTGTTGGGGAATTTTCTCAGAGAGAAGTGGCTGTTTTTCTTTACTAGGGGAATCTTCTCCTTCCCCTTTTGCTTCACTTCACTTCTTATTTTTCGAGATAAATTCACGTGCATCATATCCCCGCCCCAAACCAAATATCTACTTTTAACATTTCAAATTTTAGGAAGTTGTGTAGAGAAAGGGAGTCTCTTCCTCTTCTCTTTAGTAATCTAAATTCTACACTTTGCTATTATATAATCTAATTTGCTATTTTCAGTCTTCATAAGTCTAGTTCTTTTGTGTACTCTCTTTACTTTTGTTGGGTTCGAAAATCTTGGCGTTGCATACTTAAAATTATCTAAAAGTTTGCAACAATGATCCGACCTGTCGGATCTGGAGGGGACGATGCCATGGTGAAACCAGCGGGGGGGGAAGGAATCGACGGCGACACCATGGAAGAACGGCTCTCGCGACTCGCAGAGACCACCGGGAAGGTGGAGCGGACCCTAGCCACGGTGGCGGAAACCCAAGTAGACAACTCGAAGGGGTTCTGCGGGATTGAGGCCCGGTTTTTTATATATTGGAGATTATCGACCCCAGTTCCAAGGAATAGCCAACACGCAAAAAGGAAAAGGCGCCAGAGGAAGTGGAAACCTGACGTAAAGGGAGGGCGGGCAACCGGAAGCATGTTGCCGAAACCTCTCGTGGCAGTAAGGAGGGGATAAGGAGGAGAAGGGGGATTTGGGAGAGGGGGAATGTGGCGGGAAATCGATGGAGGTGTAATCCTCTGCAGCTGCCTCTCCTAAAATATACTCCCTCCGTCCCATTGGAAGTGTCTTGTTTCCAATGGGCATGGATGTTAAGAAAATGATAATGTGTGGTGTATATTGTTTGACTTTTGGATAGTTAAATCTTGTCCACATATTCTTGCCTTTTTTAGAAACAAGACGCTTCCAATGGGACGCCCAAAATGGAAAACAAGACGCTTCCAATGGGACGGAGGGAGTACTAGTTACAAATAGGGAGACCGGCTAATAGCTGCATGGGGAAGGGAAAATGAAATAGGGAAGTGGCCCATAACAATCATGATCTTTTTGTTTCTTATAGGCCATCCCCACCCCAAACCAAATATCTACTTTTAACATTTCCAATTTTAGGAAGTTGTGCAGGGAGAGGAAGTCTCTTCCTCTTCTCGTTTGCTATTATATAATCTAAGTTGCTATTTCCAGTCTTTATAAGTCTAGTTCTTTTGTGTATACTCTGTACTTTTGTTGGGTTCTAGAATCTGGGCATTGCATACTTACAATTATCTAATGATGTGATGAGGTTTGAGCTCTTTTGCTTCCACTATTGATGTCTATTTGAAATATCATTCAAGTTCTGAGCCTTCCTAATCAATTAGTGTTCGATGTAAGAAGTGCAGATCAGGGAAAAAAGTAAGCAGATATATGTGTCTTTGCAATTCAATCTGGAACATACTTAAATTCTTAAGTACCTCATTTTTGGTTCTTTGGCTGTGGTATGGATTGTTGCTTCCGGCTTTAACTGAATGAGTGTTGAAAGATGAAAACAACTGATCAATTTAAAAGAATAACAATCAGGAGATGAATCCTGCCCAAAACAAGAGTGTCTGTTCTTGCATCTATTTCCAAATGGAAACCCTAAAACATTCAATACCTAGCTAAGATGATCCCATCCCTCTATTTATCTCTGCCAGACTTCATAAAGCCCTTTCTTAGTCCACTATTACATATAATAAAATAACACTACCAATACTAATAGAATATATAGTAATATGCCCCAGCTGTGCAAGCATCTCACCTTGCTTCATATCAATTTGCCCCCTCTCCAAAACAGCCTTGTCCTCAAGGCGGAAGAAATGGATTTGTTTGTAGGACACCTTACATACACCCAAGTGATCAAAGATCCTTTAACATCGGCCAACTTCTCGATATCTTGTCTCATGCAAGTATCCTTTCTCAAATTCGGACAACCTCATCCACGTCCAACCCTAGGTTCTTCCTCACAGCTGTGGTCCAATAATAATAAAATACTCCTGCAATAATCACCACTTCTCCATCTTCCATTAAAGCTGCAGTAGTGCAGCCTGTTACCTCGCTTGCATTATTGCTCTCGTTCATCCCTGCCTTGGCTTTCCGCTTGTACGCCTGCAGCGTCTGGAGTTGACGGCTTCGGCAGTTTCAATCTAAATCTAATCAAATGTCTCGAGATATGAGTTCCACTCTAAATTTGAGGAGTAATCCTTTTTTTTTTTTCTCTTTTTTTTTTTTGTGAATGAGATTCTTTGATCCATATTTATACTAGTTGTAGAAATGTTTCACATGGTTGCTTTCTTTAATTAGTTGCTATATCGTAAGTGTCCGTACATATGCAGATAACAGCTCTATCTTTCTCAGATTTATTAAGGAATGGTTCTTCTTGATTATGCTCAGGTATTCATCATACTGCATGTCGTGGCTCTTGTTTATTATATCAAAGGAATTTTGACTCCACAAATGTTCAAAGTAGCAGTTACGCTTGTTGTAGCAGTTGGACTGTAAGCCTCCCTCTCCTCTAAATAATATACAGTTGATAACTGATATTCTTAATGGACAATGAAGAATATGAAGCATAATTCTTAACCACTTTATATTTTCTTTTTATTTTGTATGACTTAATGTGTTCCTGTACTGTAATACTGCTATCCAGTTAATTAGAACATGAGAGGGTTTCTATGCATAAAATTAACAGGTCGCTGTGCAGACGTGGAATATTCTCCTTTAACTTGTCATTGTTTATGCTGTTCAGGATTTTCTGCTTTGCTGTATTGGCTGTACTAATAGCACTGGTAGCTTCCAGCCCAACGAAAGGATGGAGTGGACGAAGCCTGAGTCTACTAGATCCGTAAGTTGCTCTGCTTATATACTTCTATTGCTTAACATATTGGTCTCTCTGAGGTGAGAGCTTGTACAAATTGTAATTTATATTTTAAGAGTACAACTGTTGGGGTGCGCGGGGGAGAGAGATAAGCGATGTTTATTTGATTTTTAAGATTTCTAGTGGTTTTTAATAATATGTTAAATCGTCTATAAAAAGAATTTAATGAATTTAGAAAAGCTATATCGATCCTAAAAAGCGAAAAATGGTTGTGAAACCTGAGACTAAGAACAGAGGAGAGGTGTCACTCTAATGCGGCTTTCCACAACCTCACTTCGTGGCGGACCTCTTGCCGCAAGACAAAAGGTTTTTTTAAACTAGGTGTATGGTTTTGGTATCAACTACTGCTGCTGGCATGGATGTAGCCGGGGTATTATTTAGGATCTATATTTCATCATTAATATGCTACGGAAAGTATATTTCTACGAACTTCTCTTTGTTAGGTGGAGGTCATTTTCAATGCCATGACCCTGGGCGAGGGATTCCCATAATATGTTAGAAGTTGAACTGTATATGTGATAATTTATTTCTTATATGGCCTATTTATGATAATTTTCTGTACATAACTCTGATGCCTTTATCCCTTTTCTATTATTGCTGCTGGTGTTTCTATTTTTGTTAATTATCCTTTTCTGTGATTTCCTTCCCTGTTTGTAATGGAGAACAGAACATATGCAAGCAAGTATATACCGATCATTGCAAGTGTTAGTGAACATCAACCGCCTACTTGGCCATCTTACTTTATGGACATTAATGTGTTAGCATTTTTGGTTCCAGCTGGCATTATTGTAAGTTCTCAAAAATTTATTCTTGGAAATCCCAACTCCCCCGATTTTTCAGTTTCCCTCGTTGTTGATTTAAACTACTACTACGACTACTACCACTAATAGTTTATTTTTGTTGGAATTTGTAGGCATGCTTTTTGCCGTTGTCTGATGCAAGCTCTTTTGCAATTCTGTATATTGTTACATCAGTATATTTTTCAGGTGTCATGGTATGCGTACTTATAACTCTCTATATTCAAAATTATCCTTTTTATGTCTGCTCCCAAACTAAATTGCTTAAGTTACATGTGCTAGGTGCGCCTAATGCTTGTACTAGCTCCAGCAGCTTGTATAATGTCTGGAATTGCACTTTCAGAAGCTTTTGATGTTTTTACTAGATCTATCAAATTTCATTTGGTTGGTGCAACACAAAACCCCCAGGACAATGTAAGTGAGTTTATTTTGCACATAATTGATATATCATGCAAGTAAGAAGGTGGCTAAAATTTTGTCTGATTTCACAGGCAGGGGATGCAGCTAATGATACTCAACATGATGTGAAGACTGAGAAAAATGAGGAAACAATTAAGGAACGACCTTCAAGGAAAAGTAAAAAGAAAGACAAGGAAAACATAGAGAAACCATCTCTTGTTTCCAGGGTCGAACAGAGGCTACTGGTCTTGCCATTGGAGACTTCTTTGATTGCTGTTTTCTTACTTGTCTTGCTTGGAGCTTTTTATGTGGTATGCAAATGACATATTGCTGAATAATTAAATTCCCTGAATGTTTCCTCAATAACTAACTTGAATGAGGAATATGCTTCTGAATTGTATTTGCTAGTTAACTTGTAAATTTTGACTGACCTTGGAGTGTTTATGACTTTTTGAGGTTCTATTCATTGAATGCGTGCTACTTATCTGCTTCAATTCTTGCTCCACTATTATTAACTCTACCTGCATTTCTTTGTTGATATGTTTAATGCAATATTCATTGCCAATTGAGTAGTTTAAAGCTCACATGTACCGTAAAGGTTACCATTTTATTTTCCTCCCTCTGTGTTTAGCCAATTGAATGACATCCTCAAGTTTTGCACAAATGGAGCTTTTATGTGATATGCGTTTAAAACATTGCTGAATCATATTCGACGACATATTTTCCTCTGTATGTGGCCAAATATCATGAAATCTTCAAATATTGGGAGTAAGTGGTGACAAAAAGGAATTCTTAGATATCATGGTTCCAAATTGATGCCATTACCTTTCACATTTTGTCTTCACTACTTCCATATTGAGATTCCTACCTGATGATTAATTAAAGAGGAATAATTATTGTTGTAGGTTCATTGTGTCTGGGCTGCAGCAGAGGCTTATTCTGCTCCATCAATTGTTTTAACCTCTCGTTCTCATGATGGTCTCCATGTCTTTGATGACTTCAGAGAGGCATATGCGTGGTTGAGCCATAATACAGAGGTGGATGATAAAGTAAGTAGTTAGACTGCCTCTTGATTTCCTTTTTGCCAATTATTAGTTCGCATTGTAATCCTTCTGCTAAGTTATGCAAGTTTTTTAGATTGTTTAATTATTACTGGTATATATTAATATTGTGAAAAATAGTGGAACACGTTAATGCATGAAGCAATGCCGCTGCTCCAGTTTTTGCCTTCTCCATTTTATGTGACGAGAACTTTCTCTAGTTAACGAATTATTGTTTAGGGTGATAGATATTTGGTGCCTAGGATCTTAACTTGGATAAGCATGCCAATGTATGTTTATGTAGTTGCACAGAAACGCTCACGTACTCATAAGATATGTTGCTTGTAACTTCATTAATTTAAACCAAGTCATGAGACTCATGAGTAAGCTGAATCAATGGTATAATGCCTGGATGCCCCGTTACTTGACAAAGAATCGCCAGTCCAGCCTGTAATTGACAAGTTTACTTGTAGGCTTTGCTTTGGGGAATACTTGCTGAGAAGTTGATAAAATTAAAAAGGGCAATATTCTTAAGCAGCACAATTTGTTTGTAATATGATAGTGAAAAGTTGGCTGCCAACTTGAAATCATAATTCTATTTAGCCAAATTGACTCAAAATACCCCAAATAAGCTGCGCTCCCAAAAATGAAAGGAAGGAAGGTGCTGCTGGTAGGAGTGGCAATTGATTTGGTAGGGTTTTGGTGACTTGGGGGATTGAGAGTGCAATGACTTTTTGTTTCTTCTTTTGGCTCTGGAGGGAAATGGCAATACCACTCTTACCAAGATAGTTTAAATAATTCATACAGACAAGGCATAGTAATAGAAGCCCATAAACAAGCTAAAAGTGTTTGCATTATTATTAAAAAAGTACAAGATACAAGAAGGGGGAAAGGATGATACTAAAGAAACTCGGGTTCACTGATTATTGATTTAGATGAGTCTAGGATAATTTAAAAGAGGTAGGTTCCTCTTACTAATAGGCTGCGAAGTAGCCTTAAGGTTTACAATAATTGTACTCAAAAGTTCCATCATAGTACATACTAAGCTTAATTACCATCTCTGCCCATGCTTACTAGTACAAAAGGAATGGGTAGTGAACAGTGAGAAGTGTACTCAAATCAAGGCAGCCCAGATCTCCCCAAATCCCCCAAGCTGGCTCCTTGCTCCCCCGGTTTGGCTGCAGCCCCCAGCTCGTATAATCCGATGAGTATTGAAGGGGCCCAGATTCTCTTAGACTGGGGATACCCAAATACTGCATTTGCCATTTCTTTGTTTCCCTGCCCAGCTCTCTTGTTCTTTTGGGAATATACTTTCAACTCTGGGGGAATGGCTCTCGGGGTTTCTGCGAAGAGGTGTTGCGTCGTATCAGCTGCGCTGTAGATAGGCGATGGCAGAAACGAACATGACTATTCATGCACCATTTCTAGGTGCTGCGTAGACACTTTAGTGTGTGTGTATATATGTCGTCCAATGGAGGATTGGCTTTGTGTCACGTTTTGGGGACTCGACATCACGTACACATTAAAATCTGGTTTGGACTCCTGATCATCAAGGGTCCATAACATAAATAAGTTGCGACACTTTTGCCCCGAGAAAAAGCGCTCCTCACAGTTTTAACACAATTTTTTGGCCTCTCAATCCCATTTTTCAGCGGGTGTTAAAAACTTGAATAGAAGTTCACACAAAGTTAGAGATGCTACTGTAGTAGTTAGGCTGGAGTTCCAAGGCTTTGACAGATTTGTGACTAGCAGGTGAGAGCTCAAATCAGCACCCATGACACGAACAATCAAACCAAATTGTGAAATGGAGGATTGGCTTCGTGTCACGGGCCGGTGACTATCTGAAGAAGAACTGATGAAGGCTTCCCTTTTTTTGAAATGTAGACATTAGGGAGCTAGGCTCCGTGTAATTATTTTATTTTGTTCCAACTCGTTTGACTTTATTCCATTGTTGTACCTAATATAGGAGATTACACTGCATAATAGAAATAGGTTATGATTGCATAATTGAATCTAGAATATATGAAGGCTGATTGCTGAAAATGGCATATTAGTTGGCAACTGACATGCCTTACGTGAGCAAAAGTAACAACAATGAATTCTTTAGCTTATTAGGTATATTGCCAAAATTTAAATTTCTGCCAATTAGAGAAATTGTTGGATTCGGGTTGAAGAAAGGGGGTCCATTATAAGTGACTACTCGAATCAGGGATTTGAGGTTCTTATTTAAACTTTAACTTGTAAGATTGAAAAACCTTCTTTTAGAGTATGGGTTTCTATGTTCTAAAGGACGTGCTGCACTGGTGTCTATTATTTAAACAAGGGTATTGAAGATCTGACGTCTTTTAAATATTGATTACTAATTCCGAATGTAAGACAGACATCTGTTTGGATACTTCTCTGTTATTGTTGACAATTTTCTGTACCTTAAAAAAAACAAAGAGAACTACTTAACTCCCTACTAGCAAGGTGAAGAGGTATTCGACCTCTGGGACCACTACTGATACTAGTGGCGTAAGTTGCAGTTCTTGCAGATCAGGTTTGAAACATGTGCTAAGTAAGTAGTTGCTGGACTGTTTCCATTGTTGGTACCCATTTTACATGATTAAAATTGGAAGTACTCAAAGCCCGCAGGAACTGTGTAAAATTTTAGAACTTGGTTGTCTGCACTTGCCAATTTGAGGCTCTGAACCCATTTGTGTTTTGATTAGTATAAAATGTCTATGTTCAATAATAATCACATGACACAGAAAGCGCACACATTATTTTTTCTTGATTACTTCAGATGTTTTAGCTCGACCAATTATATCTGCTGATATATCGAGGCAAACTGAGCCTTTTACTAGAATTAGTCTTATGTTCTTGCTACTGCTGCTGTTTTGCTCCAGGTCGCATCTTGGTGGGACTATGGTTACCAAACAACTGCCATGGCTAACCGTACAGTTATTGTTGATAATAATACGTGGAACAACACACACATTGCAACTGTTGGTACTGCAATGTCATCTCCGGAAAAGGCAGCTTGGGACATTTTCAACTCGTTGGATGTAAAATATGTTCTAGTTGTTTTTGGAGGTTGTCTCTTAATTACTATATTAGAGAGTTTTAATATTCAAGGAAAGTATTATCCTGACAGCTGCCTCTATTTCAGGTCTTGTTGGATATCCCAGTGATGACATTAACAAGTTTCTGTGGATGGTTCGGATAGGTGGAGGTGTCTTTCCTCACATCAAGGAACCTGACTATTTGGTAAGCAACTAAGCATTTAATAGCAGTATTGCTGTTCTTTAATGAATTCTTTCTTTGTATTGATTATTCATGTAATTCTTGCAATGGTGAACTTTCCCAGTCCATTGCTGCAGATTGATTTGTCAAATTTCCTCGTAAATGCCTTATCAGCTCCCTCGATTGCTAATGTCATTTTTTCTTATGTATAGTGTCTATTTGTTGCATTTTATGTGAAGTACTTGCTTAAAGCCTTCTGTTCATAAGTTAGGTTTTTCAACATTTAACTGTCTCAGCTGAGTTCAGATTGACATTTTCTTAGATGATAATGGAGTCCATCCTATTAGCTCATAGTTATTCCTATATTGTTACCTTTCCTTCTTTTCATAATTTATATTGCTTCAGTTGCATGTTTTGGGTAATTCAGTAGATATTTGCTGTATTTTTCATAATATTTTTTTATGGAATTTTGTTGGTCGATCAGAGATCTTGTGTGGCAAAATGATTTCTGTGTTTTGCAGCATCTGACAACCTAAGTGTGTCTAGATGGACCATAACTTCAAGAAAATGCTTTAAGAGTCTTTTATATACACGATTTAAATGGTTCTGAAATGTCTTTAACAAGTCGGATATTTTTTATTCTAACTCTAGGATGTTTAAATGCTTTATAATAATTCTGGTAGCATCTCATTCCTTGTTTCCAAGGGCAGTTGTGTTTTTTATATTAACTAGTGCAGAAGCTCTTTCTGGAGAGCAATGTGCAATATAGATTTCTGTTATGTGGATGTTTCATTTCAACTCAGCATTTGTTTTGTTAATGTTATCCTTGCGTTGAACAGAGAGATGGTCAGTACCGGATTGATTCTCAAGCTACTCCCACAATGCTTAACTGCCTCATGTACAAACTTTCATACTACAGGTGCGACTTTGCAGGTTTATTTTGTTTATAGATTTCCTACCATGTAAAATTGGCTTCTTGACTTGGTCTGTCTTGTAGATTTGTGGAGACGGATGGCAAAGGGTTTGACAGGGTTAGACACACTGAAATCGGGAAAAAACATTTCAAGCTCACTCACTTTGAAGAGGTAAATCCTCAAATCAGATTCTATCTTGTTGGTCTTGTTGTGTAGCTCTTTATTCCGGTTCTGTTTGTCTTTAGGTGTTCACCACTCATCATTGGATGGTCCGGATATACAAATTGAAATCACCCAGGAATAGAATCCGTGGGAAAACCAAGAAATCTAAATCAGTAAGTAGAACCGTACTACGTGAGTTAATATATAGTATCCGACCTTGACAATTACTTACATATTTGAACCATTGGCAGAAATCTAGCTCGAAAAGAAGCGGAACAAGGAAGAAGAATCCCTGGCAGTAGCCCAGCTTTGGCAAACTTTCTGATATAGGACAATGTGTTGAAGAGAGAATATTTGTAGTTGTCCGACTTTAATCTTCCTTTAAATTTTCGCTCTCTTCTTTATTTGATACGTCCAATTTGGTGGCCTACTACAATTTGAGCAATTTTCAGAACAAATTTTGACGGACTTTGCCAGCTGATAGGACTGTTGACTGTACAAGAAATCAATATGTAGTTATCCAGTGAAGTTCAGTTCAAAATATCCTTGCCTAATTGTTAAAATGTATTCCAATTCTATTGCCGCTCTTACTTCGTGGTGATTATGCTTCTCATCAAAATTTTGAGGTTGAGTTCAATCGATATATGTAGTCTAGTATGATTTACTTTTTCTGTGTGGGTTTGCAGGCTCGATTGGGATTATTCATACCTTGAGTATGTGGTTTTGACTAATTTTTTTGGGTTAAATTAGTGAGTAAAAACTTAAATTAAACTGGTGATTGAGAAGTGTTAGCAACAACTTAGATTTTTGGACTCATAACTTAATTTAAGAACAAGTCAATAATTAGTGTTTGCAATAACTTATAAGTTGTAAATTAATGTAAATAAGTTGAAATTGGTTAAGTTGGGTAAATAAGCTGAAATTGGTTAAGTTGGGTTGAACTAGAGATAAGAATTTTGCAGGTCGGGAACAGGTATAATAGGACTTAGACCCGCCTCACGCCTTAAAAAAGGGAACCTGACTTTCCCCGTGGACCTACACGGATCCAGAATTAAGGACACAACCCTAGACAAACAATTTATGAAAAAAGGATGCGGACTTGCCCCGTGGACCTGTAGATCGTTTAAATACTATAAATCATACTCGAGATAAAAATGTGTGTAAATTATATATTTCATTTTGAAAGTTTATTTGATAATTGAACATTGGAGTGGATGATGCCACGTATCACAAGACTCCAAGGAAAACGGTCAGCCTCTGCATAAGCCGTAATAGAGAGAGCAGGACACTCACTGGCAAAGAAGAGGCCCAAGGAGGGACAACCCTTAAGATACTTGAGCACATGGAGGACAGCCTACAAATGATGCTCACGAGGAGAGGCCATAAATTGACCTTTCTCTCTTCTAGTGTAAAGAGGCTCTTGTCCTTGAGAACATTCTCGTCGGTTCTGGCACCTCTTGCTACCACAGTTGGAAGTTCAACGCTGTCGACCATCGGAACAATGGGTCCCTTCTCCAGGACGTCAATCATGCTGTCATGCAGCGACGTTAAGTGTGCCTCCATCCTTGTTGTTGGGACTTCCAACCCAACTACCCAAGTGCCGACTGTAAGTTCATTTTCCAAGGCCATTACTTGTGTTTTGGTTTTAATTTTGTGAACATAGTGATGGTTCTGTACATTTCGGGGTGATTGAGAAGGAAATCAAGGATGCTGCTCAAGCCAAGCAGTTAGATGAGGATGAGCCTGCTGACATGCCTGAGATACTGAAGTTGAGAAGGGTTACCTACAGAATATATGGACTGCCGCTCCAAAACTCGTCCAACCTTAAACCTCCATTTCAAACTTTGAGATCAAATCTTTGTTCGTCAACAACTTCATACCTCGCGTTTGGATTAAATTGCTGCTTCCGAACATAAAATCACGACACAGCCAGCATGTAGTCGTAGCCCTCTGAGTTAGCTTCGCAACGACAGCAAAACGGGGTCAAATGGATGAGAAACGAGGCAATTTTAAAGTGTTTCGGATATCAACAATCCTACGTCCACTGTACCGAAAAGACCAGGAGCCTTCTAGAGTGAAGAACAATGAGGAATAATCTCTCTGGGTCAAACTTTATTGTTTGACCCTGTAAACTGAGACATGCTCAGTATAATCATATGTTACAGTTTGTCCTGCGCACAATCTATCTAAGACTAACTCAGTATAATAAAATAGTGCCCTGCGTTGCCGACGATTTCAACTCTTCCTTCGACAAAAGCATGGTGCGTGCTGGCGAGCCTTCTTCACTTGAAGCAGCGGCGATGGGTACACTGGCTGATCCGTTCGACGATGGAAGCGAGATCATCTGGTTGCAAGGGACTTAGATCGTTGTGGCGCGCAACAGTCTCGACTTCGCCCTCTATCTCCTTAGTGCATAACACTCCACGAGTCGTAGCCCATAATATAATTAATTAATCCACTGGGCTACTAATATTTATCAATTAATTGGCCTGACCAATTAATTCCAGATAAATAATATTATTAAATTATGTAAAATTACATTAATATGTTAATAATGAATTTTGAGAGACAATAAATAACTAGACAACTAATTGGGAAGATAACCAATAGTTCAAGCCCCAAGACACCAAGGTCAAACTCAGGGGGAACCAAGAAGGTCAGGTGGGCTGAACAGTATGACCACCAACTACTGAATCACCCAACTCAGTATGGATCACAAGAAAAATGGCCATATGAAATTTGAACGTTGAGTAGATGTCTTGTCGAGATTTCCTCTTTTTTCCGGCTAGGAGCAGGCTTTATGACAAAGTAGGAAAGGCGTTGTCGGCTCCTTATTGGTTGAGGTCTCTCTCTCTCTCTCTCTCTCTCTCTCTCTCTCTCTCTCTCTCTCTCTCTCTATCTCTATCTCTATCTCTATCTCTCTCTCTCTCTATCTCTATCTCTATCTCTATCTCTCTCTGTATCTTGCAACCGTATCCAAGTAAAATGGGTTGATAATATCCCCTGAGGAACTCGAAAGGATTAGCACACTAAACCCGGCAGGTTGATTAAGTTCGAGTGTGTTAATAAGGTCGAGTGGTATTATTTCTGTTTCCTCGAGTTTAACCTTGAATGTTTCGGGTTTATCGAAATTCATTCCCGTTTTCATGTTCATACATGATTTGATTCAAGGGTTCGATCAAGAGCAAGAAGAAGGACTAATCTCGCATGCGACCAAAGACTTGGCGAAGAAAGTCAGTGAACTGGGTCTACTGAAGAAGGAACATTCAGAACTACAGACACAGTAAGTCCTATTTTGCAACATAGCATTACTTGTACTTGGTTATCTCACCTCTGGATGCCTAATTTTTTTTTTCTTTACTAGTGTCAAATTGTAACTAACTGGTTACTCTGATGTTGACTACGCAGATTGCAGGATTGGCCGAAAATCAACTTCAGGAACTTGTCATTTCCTTGGCAGTAAGCTCATTTCATGGTTCTCCAAGAAGCAGCATTCAGTAGCAACGTCAACTACTGAAGCTGAATACATGGCTGCCGGAAGTTGTTGCGCTCAAATCCTTTAACTAAGACAGCAACTACGAGACTATGACGTCGTTCAGAATGAAGTGCCAATATACTGCGACAGTACCAGTGCCATCGCAATTACTCAGAACCCTGTTCTACACACAAGATGCAAGCATGTGGACATCAGATACCACTTCATTCGCGACCATGTCGAAAAGAAGGATATCAGAATGGAGAAAATCCATACTGATCGTCAAAGGGCTAACATACTGACCAAACCTCTAGCTGAAACCAAATTCAGAGAACTTTCAGTGGAGCTAGGTCTGCTGGACCCTACTAACTCAAGTCAGTGAGCGGTTTCAGAAGTAGTGATCACTCAGTAGAGTCGATCACAGCAGAGTAAGAGCATTCAGTAAGGGGGAATGTCTACTCTCAGTACTAAAGACGTTCAATACACAGAGATAGGAACCAACTACACGAAAGTATCAGCTGACTACAATGTTCAGCTGATAGGTTTGCGTATCTCTTTCGATAGTCAACTCAAGATATTTTTAAAAGGTGTTTTGTCATAAAGAAGTTCAAGATCACACTTAATGTCTTAAAAGAATGTCATTAATTAAAATTGTTTTCATTTATTACACGACATTCTATGCTCTAATTGATGAACTCTGCTTTGCATTTAATGCGAGTCGAATCACATTGCTCATAAACAGCTGTTTACGTCTGAGATTTGACCGGGCGGCATGGTCATCATTACTCGTTTTTATCTCATAAAATCGTGACCGTCCACTGAAAAGCGGGATTTAATCCCAACCTTCGATTAAAAATGTTTCACATTCAAAATATAACTATATATCGACATTATCTTCTTCAAAGCATCTAGAACCGCTTTCACATAATTCGAGCTTTTCTTACGGTAACACTTATTCTCTAAAGCACTTACTGACAAACTCTAGTGTCAAGTGCTAAGCATCTTTTTTGCAGATATAATCATGATGAACCTACATGTCACTTCTCCGGCTGATATAGTCGAGATTCTGGAGAAAGATAGGG
The DNA here is from genome assembly GCA_028984105.1 of Lavandula angustifolia. Lineage (NCBI taxonomy): Eukaryota > Viridiplantae > Streptophyta > Magnoliopsida > Lamiales > Lamiaceae > Lavandula > Lavandula angustifolia. The sequence continues at coordinate 383,626 of CM054825.1, read as the reverse complement.
TTTGGTTTGAGCTAGTGATGCAGTTTGACTCCAGTAGCTTGGACGTCATGGAGGAGATATATGATGCCTTGCGAGCATCTGGCGTGGAGTCATGTTTCGTCAAAGAAACCCTCCTTCTTCCTACCTCATCAGATCGTCGAGCTTTATCTCAACATGGAGGAGGAAGATGTGGACGTGGTTGGAACTTTCAGAGTTCATGATATTCATAATCCAACCACATTAGCTCCACACCTGAAGAAGATCTCTCTAAGGCAATCTCTTATCAGCAGCTTCAGACTTCCTTCAGACGGCATCAGTCCTACCGGTTACAAGGATGATATTCTCGATGAGTACCTGACAATGTTCTGTGGGAAGCCTACCACGTTCAGAGTTGCATTCCCCAAGAGCAGCATGCTTTCGTAGTTCAGAGCCTTGGCCTACATCGTAACACATATTCTAACTAGCCAAGCTGGCTCATTCGATCAGGTTTCTCGGCCTAAACTTCAGATGATGATGGCCATATACGATAGAGCACATATCAACTGGGCTGCTGTGTTCATCAAGGAATTTCAGGCACAGGGAGCGAAGTTCGATCGGTCAGTTTGCTGACTGAGGGCTAAAGGGAAGTTATTATATGGCATGAAGCTGTCCATAATGATTGAAGACTTCTGTGGATATGATCCTATCACTTATGCTAACAAGGAGTATTTCAACACCAAGAAGATCAGATTTCACAACCAAGCTAGGTCGTTGCAACAGATTGGCGTTGGTGCTGGAGAGGGCAAGGGCAAGAGGAAGGCCCCGACCCCTCAGAAGAAGTGAACTACTCCTCAGAAGAAGAGGAAGGCCTCAACAGAGGAGGCCATGGTAGTTGCTCCCTCTGTTCCTTAGTTAGTTGATGAGGACATTGAGTCAGCTAAGGCTGATTCAGAAGAGAAGGCAGATTCAACTAAGCAAGATGCCACAGCTGAACAAGGCATCTGAGTAGAACAGGGGACTCCTCCTCATGTCTCAACTCCACGTCCCCTGTCTCCACTGGACGTCCCTCCACTCAGCAGTTTTCCTTCTGCTGAGAAGGATCAGTCTCCTATAGATGTGGATGAGTTGGAGACTGATACTGAAGTCGAGATACTTGGGTTCGAGCTTTCCTTGCTTGAATCCAGAGATGCCCAAGATGTCACTGAGAACATTCTTGAGATCGCCAGTCACTCAGACTTGGTAGATATTGCCGTCAAGGCAAGGCTTTAGATGCTCATCAGATTCCGGGACTCGATCACCCTTGAACAAATGATCAGATTCAAGTCCGCAGAAATTATGAATTCCGACGAGCTACATCTTCGTCAACGGATAGACTATGAAGAGCTTGTCGACGTTAGCTCCGTCGATGACCTTAGGGCAACCATGCGGCCATACTTGAAGATAGATACCCTTCGAGGCCGTCCCTATGGAAGGTTCAGCTGGTTAAGATGACCCAGAATCACCTAGTGATGCGAGAACCGAGAAACCCGCCGAGGGTACTCAACGAGAGCAGGAGGAAGCTCAACCTTATGATGATCTCTCTCACTCACCTCCTCCTCCCGGTTCGGGCCGTAGCAGTACCTCTAACCCCGCCGACCTGACATGCACCGCTTGGGGTCAGCATATGGGGTTGGCTTCGTTGCCAATCGCCGAAAGTCGAAGGCGGTGGCCAAGGCGCTTCGAAGTAGGGGACTCGGAATCGTCTCCTTGCCGGAAATGTGCACAAGATATGCGCAAGGCTATCTTGCGGCTCAGGTGCGAGGAAGTCGGGGGACTGTAGACATCCATTCGGAACTTACCTCCCGTCCCCGACTTCAACTCTATCCTCACCAATTCTCTTACCGCACAACGAGCACCAAATTTGACGAACAACAAGCATCGATTCGGGATCAATCGAAGACTCGCCAATACCTCACTTCTTGAATCCTTCAAGGCAGCTCAGTCTTAACTCCAGAATCAGATCACTCATCACACTTAAGCCCACGAACAGAGAATCTCAAAGCTTCAGAATGAGTGTGAACTAAAGATCGATGCTCAACTGAAGAAGATTGAAGAACTGGTAGATTGTTCTCAGCGCAAATATGCTGAAGAATTGATTATTGAGAGGAACGATCTACACAAGAAGTCCGAACATCTTCAGAAGACCTTTGATGAGCTCTCCACTTCCTATCTCAAGCTCGGCACCAAGGTAGTTACACTTCCCACCCCAAATTTATTGGATGATGCCAAAAAGGGGGAAAAGGCGTAACCCGAAAAGACCGAAAGGATTATGACCAAGGGGGAAAGGTCAAAAGGTGCAAGGATTAAGGGAGAAAAGACTCGAGGCTCGGGAAACCAAAGCTGAACTTATTCAGAGCAAGTCTAAAGGGAAGGAAGTAACTCTGGTTATAGCCCAAGGTGTCTCAGGGGGGGCTGTAGCAGCTGAGACAGGCACAAGTGGCTCAGAACCTAAAGAGGCAGAAACTGGTACTTCTGAACCCTCTCAGAAGATCATAGAGGATGTGACCAGGTTTCTAGAGGAGTCTGATGATGAAGACTCAGCTCCTCTGCCTCCGTCAGTATCTGGGAAAGGGAAGAAAGCCCTTAAGGCTCCAACTCCTAAACCCAAATCCTTTAAAAGATACATCAGCCCAGCAAAGCAGGCACAAATTGATGCTGATGAAAAGCTTGCCCGAGAGCTCACTGAGGCTGAGGCAGCCAACAAGCAAAAGAAGGCACTGACCAATGCCAGGGCTAAGGTTCCTGCAAGGAAGCCAACTCAAAGTCCGGTTGTCAGAAAGCTTACCCTCCGAGATGATACTGATAGAGAACAGGAGAAGGAGAGGGAAGCTGAACAGAAAAAGGCTGAAGAATCCCAGCAATCAAAGAAGAAGCGAGCTGAGCCTACTATCGATGAAATGATCAACTTCAGCATTCGAGCTCTCGACAGAAGAGCTGAATGGAATCAATTGGAAGAGATCAAAAGGCAAGAGACTCTAGCTAAGGAGAAGGTGGCTGAAGAGGCTAGAGAAGCTAAGAGATTAAAGTCTAGGCCACCTACACCGAAGGACAGGTGTTGGGTTATGTTGGTCCGGAGACGATAGTCAGGTGTAGAGGGGGGGGTGAATACACCTGATCATAGTTTCTTTTTCTCAAACGCGAAGGACAGCTGAGCTGTAGGTTGCAACTGATGAACAATGCCAAATAGTAACCTTTGATCGCGGGTCAAAAGTGTGCCAACTACTGAGCTCTCCTACTGAATTTTGTCAGTACTTGAAACTCAGTCGGAGACGTTGTGCAGATAAGAGTGTGGGGCCCGCAGATTCGTCTCAGTTTGAAAACGTGATTTTCACAAATCAAGTAATTTTTGGCTAGTGCGCTTTGAGAATACGTTTTATGCAAAGATATGATTTTTAATCAGTTTGTATGCAATGCAATAAAACAGTAAATAACACAAGCGATTTTTAATGTGGTTCAGATACGCAAGATCCTACGTCCACGGTCCTGCCGAACAGGAGTTCTTGTTGATTTATCTGAGCAAGTCTCAGCAAGGAATCGCGTGACCGGACGGACCCCTTCTAAGTTATAGTCCTTAGCGACTTTACAAATCAAACCAAAGTTTGAAAGGGAGGGGATAATCTCCAACTAGGAAGGAGTTCTTACAATAAGAACAATTCACAGAAAGTGAACTCCTTCGAGTTTCTAAGCTATAAATTTGGCAATGAGCTTAGCTAGAGAAGAGGTATCTAAAGAACTCTAGAGAGAAGAACTAATGATATTCTATTAGGCAAGTTCTTCGCGGATTGATCTTGAATGCGCTAGAGTTGTTCGAAAGCTTGAGCATTTTTCCCTTGATATCCCGTGCGTGAAGCTCCGGATTTCTTCTCTATTTATAGTTGTGAGCAGGCATATGTCCGTTGGAGAAGACGATGCCACGTGTCACAAGCTTCCAAAGAAAACGGCCATAAATTCGAATTGTTGCAGCAGAGTTGTTGGACATTGTACATGAGAGCAACTTTAGTTGGTCGGAGCGGATAAAGCGTTGTCGGCTTCTCATTGGTCGAGGTTTGTGGTAGGTGAGATTGTGTCGGACATCGGAGTTGACTCTCTCTAATCCTCGTATGTCTTCGCCGACTTTCGAAATGACTTTAGCGGCCGAGTCATTTTCGCGTCGGATCTGAGACTTTAAGCGATCTCTGTCTTCTTCGTCTCGAGTCGGCCGACAAGAGATATTCTCTTGAGTATGGTCACTGATGATGCGAAGGTACCGAGCTTGCATAGAGTTCTTACTGCGATGTCCGTCACCGATGAGATGTCTTCTACCGAGGCGAAGATCACCGATGACTTAAGAACGCAAGCAATTACACCGATGACGTGGGGTTCTGGAAAGTAACTTCGTCGGGAAGATCAATCCAACAATTTACCCCGTGCGGGACTTAGACAAAAAGATAGATAGTAAAAACGATCCTAGCTTATACATCATCTAGTCCTATCAAGACACTACACTACCGATATCACTGGGTTTTGGGATCTTCAATTCCATAGTACTACTATGATTTCCCCAATATTATTTTAACCACTAATAGCCGAGTATCATCTACCGACTCATAACCCAACAATTTCCCCTAATTGATGATGCCAAAACCTCAAAAAAAAAAAAATACTAAACTACTGACCTAGATAGACTTCATAGAACCGAATCGTTAACTTCGATAAGTTCAGCAGTTGAGAGGGGCAACATCAGAGAAACGGTTATGTGTGAGTGTGTGTCAGATCACTTCAGTGATCAGTTATGATAGCAAAAACACAATCAAAGCCGTAAGACAATGAGTGATTGTCTGGCTAGAAATAGGAACTGATATATATGTGAACATGAAGATTACAGGTTCCTATCTCTATTACAAAACAAAAGATACGAAGATCACGGCTGACGTCTGAATCTCTGCGTTCGGTTCTTGAGATCAGCAGACTTATCAGTTGGAGGATCCAGACCATAATACTTGTAAATCCTTGCTCTCAATGTCTGGATCTCCTCGAGATCAGCAAGAAGGTCTTTGCTTAGATCGAAATGATATGCAGCTGCCTTGATCTCGTCTTCTATCTCCTTTGTGCAAAGAGTTCCACGAGTCGTCCTCGGAGGGGGAATGCGCCTGAAGGTTGGAGCTTGAAAAGGAATATTCTCTCTTTCCATTATCACCCGGAGCTAATCTCTAAGCTCGGCGTTGTATTGATGCATAAACTCATCAAATAGCTGATCAACTGGTAGCCCGGATGGATAGAAACCCCATACATAGTAGCCCTTGATGAATTCTTCCTTGAGTTCCTCCCATTGTTCATTCAGCTCAGTGGGCACCCATTTGTCTACATGCGTAATAGTTTTCTTGATGTAAGGTGCTCTGGGCGCTCCTCTCCTGTAATATCTCGACGACCTTGGAATCTGCTTATTCCAATCAACTAGAGGCTCTCCGGCTATCTTATCGGTTAGAGCAACAATCTTAGCCAGTCCTCCGGTCTCTTTTTCTCTACGAGAGCCGCCGATCTAGCATTTCCTCTTCGGAGACTAAGTCCTTTCGGCGTGGCCTCCCGGGTGGCTCGTCCTCGGCCTCTTGCTCGGGTGTAAGTGTAGGAGTATAATAACTCGAGCTAAGGGTTGGACTGCGATAGAGGAGGCGCTTTGGCAAGCTCCTCCCCGAGCCTTCTTCTTTCGATCATCCAAGTATCTTCTTAGCCTTTCCTTTGGCAATCTTGCCAATTACTTTCTTAGGCTTCTTGGCCTTCTTCGCTTCTTCTATCTAATGCTCCTGATCCAGATGATCTTGCAGCTTTTGAATAACTTCTTTATCATATGCCTCCTGCTCTGCTTTTGATTTGAATTTAGGCATCGGGGAAGATGGAGGAGTAGCTTCGGTAGTGATCTCCTTCCCCGGCCTTTGCGGTGGCAAGGTGTCTCATCCTCTCGCATCCACAAACCGAGCAATATCTTCAATGAGTTGAGTAGTTGAAACAGCTGCTGGCTCAGTCGCAGAGGTTGAACTTGGACTTCAGGGACTTGGACGTTCTCGGGAGGGGGTACTTCAGAACTGGTTCCAGCCTGAATAGCTGAACCTTCCCCCTGATTTCCTTCCCCCTGAGTAACATCTTGAATTTCGGGGACTTTCTCCACCACGACTGATCCGCCTCACCGTACATGTACCTCGACTTCTTCCTCAACTTTTTCCCCCTTTTTGGCATCATCGCCCGGGGAGAGGTGAGTGCGGATGACAGTTACCTCCTTATCCAAATTAAAGATTAGATTCTTGATGAGGGTGGCGGTGGATTCGAAGTCTTGTACTCGCATCGCAAATATTGATCCCATTGCTTCTCCTGATCATCTCTAAATAGTCCGAGTTGAGCGGCCGACTCCTCGTCGGAGTTTCAAGCAGAGACTAATCATGGGATTCTCGTCATCTCCTTTCCGAATTTCTTTGAGTGCCTCCGCCTGTTGTTGAATGGCTTTCTGAAGGCTCGAGGAGGCCGCTCTATTTCTTTCATCCATAGTGGCTTGGACTGCCACAAGGCCCTGAATCAGTTGCTCAGAGAATGATTTCTGCTGAGAGATAAGGAGCTGCCGACTTTGAGCGGCTAAGTCCGCCTTTCGAGCCGTAAGGGCGGCCTCGACAATCTCCCGAATATTGATCGAAGAAGTAGGAGTTTCGGAGACCTTCTCAACCCCTCTTGCCGGTCGGGCCGACGCTCTCGATCCGGGATTTGGTGTGCGAGACCATTTGAGATGAACGTCTTTTGCAAGGAGTCGATTCTTATCTCCCGTCGCCTGATGGCTTTGTTGACCGACTTAGAGTTCACGGAACCGATGGGTTTGATCTCGATAACTCGCTGGTTTCGAGCCTGCGCTCGGAGATGTCGCGATCGGTTGCGCTCGACTCGGCTTCGAGGCAACCGGGGCATCACCGATGTGGAGGGTGGTGGTGATCGGCCCCGTTCGCGAGGAGTGTTACCCTCACCGATCCTCCCAAATCTGCATCCTTAGGTGGCGCCCGATCCATGTCATCATCATTATTGTCATCATCGTTGTCATCACCATGATGAGATGGAGGCGAAGGGTCGTTGACTGGAGCCGAGGATCTTAAGCTTAGCGAGATAGAGCATAGCAACGCGAAAATCCTCGAAGGAAGCTAGATCACTGGTTCCCCAAACCCTATAGCCGATTGCAAGCTCGCTCTTACGTCGTGCAGGGACAAGGCCGACCGAGTCCCGATAAGTTCTTCAAGAATATCCCGGCTAAGGAATCTCGGCAAAGATTTGTGTCCTGGCCCTTATGGCAATATCGACAAGATCCCGATGTTCAACTATTTCGGGGATCTAAGCACTGACCTCTCCAGTGGCTCGGAGACGGGTGGAGTGCATGGTCGTCCACTTTGAGGAGGTTTCCTCAGTCGGTACTCCAGTGTCCAACTGAGTCTCTGAGGAACTAATCCGCTGGACTTTATCTTTCAGCGTGGCACCTTCTATGCCTGTGTCCGCGTCAAGTGGTGGATCCTCCTGAGTGGGTGGAGGAGAGGTAAGTTTTCCCGGAACCTCGGAAGGTCCAAGCTTGCCGAGCCTCTTCCTCTTAGGCGGGTCGGCGTGAGGGGGCAAGTCGGAAGTGACTCTTTTTTCGCTCGGGCAGCCCTTGCCCGATGGATTTCTCGGCCAGCAGCTCTTGTCTTGAACTTTATGAGCTTGCGGTCGAAATATCTCGCATCAGCAAAGGCTGAGCGATCTGATACTTACTCTTTGATAATTACGGACATCTTTGTCCCGTACAACAACTTTCCCACACTTATAAGGCTCCTCTCTCCTGTGGGTGTGGCTGCGAACTTCTGAGCCTGAGCTTTAAGCTCGGCTACATAGTAGTCGATCCCAATTAACTCGACTCCATCATCTATTATCATCATCAGCCTGAATGCGAGGCTTGGATAGCTGATCATACGGACCGGCTAAGCTCGTAAGAATATGTGAAACAATGTACGCGAGCCCTCGGTACTCTGGTAGCAGCAGATTCTTCGGCAGAGCTGTCTTGAAGACTACGTCGTTTCTGCCACAGAATTTCGAACATAGGAGTTGATTTCTTTCTCCTTGTATCCAATGGGTGAGACTCCGCGCGCTGGGAGATCAAAGGTCAACTCCACGGCGGATCGGATATCGATGATGTGTTCACTGGCATCCCAAGATTGAGGGACAACCTCCTTCATGTATGAGAACCTGGATTCCTCCACGCCTGTATCTAGGGTTCTCCAGTTGTAGTAGACTTCTGCAACTTGTCTGGGCAAGTATGCTCTGGGTTGCTTCGAGACGAGAAGCTCTAGTTCGAAAGTCTCGAGAGCCGTGAAGACGGGCTCAAGATATGGAAGATCAGCTTGGTGTAGCGCCATCGTCGGTTCGAACAGGATTCGGGACTTGATGATTTCATCGATGTTGGTGGGTGTTTTAACAGCCATATTATCTGCAAATTTTCTGTTAGAGACTAAAATAATAGAATTCAAAACACAATGTATTCACGATAATGTAGATGATGTTTACCGTAAATGTAGAGCTTGGTTGAAGAGAAAGTTCAGATTTAGAAGAGAAGATGAATCGAGAATGCTGAAGTTTCTTAAGCTCTAATGGCGATAAATGTGAAAGTGGATTTGAGGTAGAAGATAAAAGATTTTATATGATCGTGCATATCAAACAGTTTAGATCGGACGGTTGGGGTTCAATCTAAAATTTTTAATGACGGTTGTGATTTGATGTTATAAATGGAATGATTACACAAGCCGCCTCTACCATAGACCCACGTAGGATTATGCGCAGTTAAGGTAAGTGAAAAGACATGCATTAAATGCGCTGCAGGCAGCATTAAAGACTAAGTCATTTTAAATGAGAACGGTTTCCTGCTGACTTATCCTTAAGAATTAATGGCGGGAAATAAATGCTCATTAACTACTGAGTGCAAGCGACTTAGATAATAAATGCGAGCATGCTTCTGATATAAATTTAAGTATATAATACTACGCAAACCTCTTCAGCTGATTTTACGATCAACTGGTTACCGTTTAGACTCAGGAGGATAATTGATGTGCTGATGACCACGTTCCCCCTTACTGTGTACAGTTTGATTCTCCCGACTGAATCATTGTATTGAGTCTTTGACCTGTCATACTGATTTCTTCTACTGACTCTACTCAGTAGGTTCCAGTAGACCTAGCTCAACTGATAATTCTCTGAATCTGTTCTCAGCTAGTGGTTTGGTCAGTATATCTGCCCTTTGCTTGTCAATATGGATTTTCTCCATTCTGATATCCTTCTTCTCGACATGGTCTCTGATGAAGTGGTGTCGAATATCCACGTGCTTGCATCTTGTATGGAGAACTGGATTCTGAGTTATAGCAATAGCACTAGTGGAGTCACAGTAGATGGTCATCCTGAATTATACCATAGTCTCTCAGTTGTTGTCGAAGCCAAAGGATCTGGGCACAACAACTTCCAGCAGCCATGTACTCAGCTTCAGTAGTGGACGTTGCCACTGAATGTTGTTTCTTTGAAAACCAAGATATTAGCTTCTTCGCCTAGAACCGACACATTCCGGGATGTTGACTTTTGATCTATCCCGCATCCCGCATAATCGGCATCGGAATAACCCGTCGGTATTAGATTATCATCGCAGGATACCATAACCCTGCGTCAGGTGTTCCTTTTAGATATCGCAGAATCTTCTTTGCTGAGTCTAGATGACTTCGCTTGGGATCCGCTTGAAATCTTGTACATACACCTACAACATAAGTTATATCAGGTCGGCTAGCTGTTAAGTATAATAAAGAACCAATAATAGCTCTATAATCAGTAGAGTTAACAGAAGCTCCCTCTTTATCTAGATCGATTTTGAAATTTGTATTCATGGGGATTTTTGGACCGGCTTGCTCGAGTCGCAGCCCAAATCTTTTCGGGAGATCTCGAGTGTACTTGGCTTGATTGATGAAAATTCCTTCAGGTGATTGCTTTACTTGGAATCCAAGGAAATAATTCATTTCTCCCATCATGGACATCTCAAATTTCTCCTTCATCATTTTCTCGAATTGTTGACATATAGTCACGTTTCCGCAACCGAAAATGATGTCGTCCACGTAGATTTACACCAAGTAGGATGTCATCTCCCGACTTTATGTTGAACAGGGTGCGATCTACTGTCCCCTTCGAAAACCTTTTCGAAGTAGAAAGTCGATAGGGTATCGTACCAAGCCCCGAGTGCTTGTTTTAACCCATACGAGCTTTCCGAAGTCCGTACACTGATGTCCCTCGCGAAAGCCGGGCGGTTGTTCCACGTAGACTTCTTCCTTTAGCACGCCATTCAGAAAAGCTGACTTTACATCCATTTGATATACTTTGAATCCTTGATGCGTTGCGTAAGCTAGGAATAGACAAATGGCTTCCAATCTGGCGACTGAAGCGAATGTTTCATCAAAGTCGATTCCTTCTGCTTGACAGTATCCCTTGGCAACTAGTCGAGCTTTATTTCTGACAATGACGTTGTTTTCATCACGCTTGTTTTGAAGACCCACTTAGTACCAATCACGTGCTGATGTCTAGGTCTGTCAACAAGCTCCCAAACTTCGTTTCTAACGAACTGGTTCAGCTCTTCTTGCATGGTGATGATCCAGTCAGCATCATTGAGTGCGTCCTCTATTGACTGAGGTTCTTCTGTGGACAAGAAACAAGAATAGAGTGAGCTTTCTCCTTGACTTAGTCTAGATCTTGTCCTTATAGTTGCTCGACGGATCTCCTATAATAAGATCCGAAGAATGAGCGTCAAGCCATGAACGCCCGAGTCCGGCTTCTTCTTCGATACTACTTACGCACGATCGGTATGTGTGTTAGGCATTTCGGTTGTACTATTTTGTGATTGCATTAGTTCAGTAAGAAGGTTAGGATCTCTCGAGTTTCTAGGTTCGGGAGCATTTAGCTCGGAGAACGATTTGTTCCCCCGAGTTTACTTCAAAGCCCGGTCGGAAGCAATAGCTCGCGGCCTCGGAGCGAGAGGCTCGGAACCTCATCCTATCGGGGCCCAACTTATAGGTTCCGTGTCCTCAAAGTCCGTCAACCGCGCTATCGAGAAGCAAGGAGACAAAAATCGTCTCCCTAGCTAAGGACGTCCACTCGAAGTGGGCGCAATACACAAAGTCTCGGACGGAGACAATTGATGACCGCAAGCAACATCAAAAAGGTCTCGGAAACTCCAACTCCAAACATTCGGGAGATTGTCCGGGACCGCGCTCGCCTCTCGGAAGGCGGACTGGCTGCTCAAACTCTGACTCCTCGAAGCTCGGCAGAAATCCTTTTACGAGCAAATGACTAAGAGCCTAGCCATGTCCCAAAAGACAATGGATGAGCGGAACAAGATGGCCACCTCCGACTGCAGAAAGCCTTAGAAAATCAGGCGGCGGCCCTCAAGCTCATCCAGCGAGAGATGATCGCCTCTCTCGACGCATCGCTCCAGAAGCAACGACAAGAAACAATAGCCCAAATTCAACAGATCCGTAAGGATCAAGAGGCTGACTGAGAGCACTATTGTGATGCGGTCAGAGACTTCAACACCACCACCACTTCCATCAAAGATGTCCTTTTCAAATTAGAAAAGGAAGTGGTCTCTATCCGTACTCGTCTGACCCCGACTGATGATGCCAAAAAGGGGGAAGATAGGGAAGAAAGGATGGAGACAACTCAGGTGGGTATAGAGGTAGAGGCAAGAGAAATTGCCAAGGCGGAAGGTTCAGCTGCTCAAGCTGGAACCAGTTCAGTACTCCCTCCCACAGTCCAAACAACTCAGGTGCATGAGCCGGCCGGTGGATCAGGCGAAGGATCCTCGGCTCAGCACATCAAAGAGGTCGCACAGTTTCTGGACCAGGAGGATGAGCCGTTGCTACCGCAAAGGCCCGGGAAGGAGAAAGCGACTGAATCTACTCCACCGCCTTCCCCGACGCCTAAGTTCAAAACCAAAGCGGAGCAGGAGGAATTCGATAAAAGGGTCGCTCAGAAGCTCCAAGATGAGCTGGACTATGAGCGACAGCTTGAGGAAGAGGCTCAGAAGGCTAAGAAGAAGAGAAAGCCTGTGGCCAAGATAGCCAAGAGCCAAGCTAAGAAGCTCTTGGAAGAGCAGCAGAAGAAGAAGGCTCAGGATGAGTAGGCTGGCTCTGATACTGACAACCTGCCCTCGCTCAGAGGTTGAAAAATCTTCCAACACTTACTCCTGAGCAGGAGGCAGAGGATAGAGCCATCTAGGAGGCGACGCAGCAAGGGCTGAATCTCCGAAGAGGAGATACTAGAGCCGCGGCCCTCGGAGAGAAGAAGAGGTTGGAAGACTTGGCAAAGATTATAGAGCTTATCGACAAAATTGCCAAGGAACCAATCCTCGATCGGAAGAAACAGTACCCAGGGACTTCCAAGTTCTTCGAGCGAGGCGCACCAAAAGCTGCTTATCTGAAGAAGACTCCATACCGCCATGTAGACAAGTGGATCCCCTGGAACCCGAATGAGGAATGGGAGGAGCCGAAGATAGAATTCATAAATGCATACTACGTATGACAATGCTATCCTACCGAGGTACCGGTTTGTTGAACTCTTCGATGATTTCATCAATCGACGACGCCAACCTCGGAGCACGTATTCACCTGATTTTATTCAAGGAGAAACCGCCACTCGTTGCCCCCGCCTACGCAGACGGTGACTCCGCCCATGACCTCTCGAGGAGTATTATGTACGAAAGAGATTGAAGATGAGGTCGACTTTGCTGCACGCCACCATGATCTTGATCCTTTACAGCCGAGTGATCTCAAGGATATCCAGACCCTCCGTGCCAAAATCTACAGATCCTATGGTTTGGATCCTCCTGCTGCCAAGTCTGCTGATTTCAAAGACAAGATTAAGAAGTTCAGGCAATAGCAGTAGTTCTTTATCTCTGTATAGAAGATAGAACTGTGTAATCATTTCTCATATATATCAGTACCTTTCTTCTGGCCAGACAATTACTCATTGTCTTACGGCTTTGTTTACTTTACTTTATCACGACTGATCACTGAAGTGATCTGACACACACACACATAACCGTTTCTCTGATGTGCCTATCTTTCAGCTGCTGACTGCCTTGTCTTATTTGCTCAGTTTTACTGAAGTTTCTCTTATGTCAGTAGTTTGGGACTTTATGTCTTAGAATCTATAAGTGGTTTTGGCATCATCAATTAGGGGGAAATTATTGGGTTATGAGTCAGTGGTTGTCTTAACAATCGCTTAGAGGATACTTAATATTATTTTATCAGTAGTTCTTGTAATAAGACTTATCTGTTTATCGGTAATGGGGGAAATCGTAGTGATTTAATGCTATGGAATTGAAGATCCCAAAACCCGACTTGTATCCGCTGTGTAGTATCAATAGGACTAGATGATGTAATAGGCTAGACGGATTATATTATTCATTATCATTTTTTTGTCTAAGTCCTGTACAGGGTAAATGTAGGATTGATCTTCAGTAGGAAGTTACTTTCCAGAACCCCACATCATCAGTGTAAGAGCTTGTGTTCTCAAGTCATCAGCTGACCTCGCTCAGTAGAAGACACCTCATCAGCTGATCTACATTCGTAGAAGAACACTATATTCAAGCTCAGTACCTTCAAGAGTCATCAGCTGGTCCCGCTCTGTAGAAGTTGTGCTATCAGCAGACTCAGCCGAAGAAGACAGAGATCTTATCAGGTCTACTGTATCCGACAGGAAACGACCCCAGTCTTAACTTCATTCGAAAGACAGCAGAAGATCATACGAGGATGAGTGAGAGTCAACTCCGATGAAGACCGATGTCTGACACATCTCACCTACCACAAACCTCGACCAATGAGAAGCAGTCTAAGCTCTACCTACTCTGACCAACTAAAGATGCTCTCATGCACAGTAACCAACAACTCTGCTGCAACATTTCGAACTTATAGCCGTTTTCCTTGGACGTTTGTGACACGTGGCATCGTCCTCTCCAACGGACAAATACCTGGGTCACAACTATAAATAGAGAAGCATTTTCGAGCTCCACGCATGGGATATCAAAGGGATTACACGCTCAAGCTTTCGAAACACTCTAGCGTTTTCAAGAAGATCCAGCGAAGAACTTGCTTAGCAGAATATCTTTTAGTTCTTCTCTCTAGAGTTTATTTTTTAGATTCCTCTTCTCTATCTAAGCTCAATCGTTCATATCTATATCTTAGAACCTTCGAAGGAGTTCACATTTCGTGACTGTTTTTATTGTAAGAACTCCTTCATAGTTGGAGAAAATCCCCTCCTCTTCAAACTTAGGTTTGAATTGTAAAGTCGCTAAGGACTATAACTTAGAAGGGTCTGTCCGGTGCACAGATACCTTGATGAGGCTTGTTCAGATAAATCAACAAGACCTCCTGTTCAGTAGGACCATGGACGTAGGATCTTGCGTATCCGAACCACGTTAAAAATCGCTTGTGTCATTTACTGTTTTATCGCACTGCATACAAATCATCTTACAAACTCATACTTTACATAAAACGTATTTGAGAAGTGCACTAGCCAAAATAATTTGGTTTACGAAAAACACATTTTCAAACTGAGATGAAGTCTATCGGGCCCTACACACTTATCCGCACTTAATCTCCGACTGGGAATCAGATACTGACAAAAGTCAGTAGAAGAGACTCAGTAGCTGACTCACTCTGACCCGCGATCTGAAGGTTACTATTTAGCACTGTTCATCAGTCGCAACCTACAGCTCAGCTGTCCTTCGCGTTTGAGAAAAAGAACTTGTACTCAGGTGTATTCAACCCCCCTTTACACTTGACTCTCATCTCCGGACCAACACCCTTTCCCTTTCTTCTAATTATGTGCAATTTCTTTCCAATTTTGCCCTTTTATCCTTTTTTTAATGTGAATTAGTGGTGCAATCTTTGCCTTTGATTTGAAAGAAATCTATGGTAAGGATTTGTTCTCATATCTCTTTTGAATGTTGGATCTCTCTAGAACCATACCCTATATATATTGCGTATGGATCCAGTGAGAAGACATAGTTATATAGGAAGATAGAAAGTATGCTTATTTTTTATATGTTTTATGCATATTCCTTTATTTTTTTATGCATAAATCTTGTAACTTTTACATTTTTGTCCTTATGCATAAAACATATAAAAAATATGCATAAGGAATATTTCAAAGCATATTCAATTCAAATCATCAAATAATGAAGGGTATAGATTTTTTTTTAATTTCTTATTTTAAGAATTCGATTTTTATGTATATAAGATAAGATAAGATTTTATATTTGATAGGTTTCCCAAGTTCTGTTGTAGCCTTTGGAACATTCTCTCATACTAGCATAACAAAATATTCTTTATTCTTAATAAACTAACAAAACATTATATTTGTATAGGTACAGCTTTATGTGACAGTAACTTTATTTTTCATTCATTAGATTTAAAATAATTTATAAACCATCATTAGAACATGAACCCATTAAAATAAGATTCTCAAGAAAGATTCTCGTGCAATGCGTGTTGTATCACGTGTGTGTGAGTGTGCGTCCTATTAGTAGTTAGTATACTGTATAGTGCACATATCTGATGTGAACTTTCACTTTAACTACACAATATTCTTATATTTTGTTTATTTATTTACTTTTATTCTTTGTACAGTACAATATCATAAATGGCACACTCCAATTAATTTCGGTTTTTACTTTCGTTGGAAAATAAATTCATTTTATTTTTTATTAAAAAAAAAAGGCCAAATGAGAACATACTTTCTGAAAACCTGTCTGTGTGAACCATGGGGCTTTGTTCTGTATTCAATTTTCAATTTCTGATTAAGTTGTTGAACCAACTTATATTACAAAACACATATTGCATTATTAATTCAGTGTTTTCCTTACAAAACTTGATTTACCTTTAATGTCCTTACTTACTCTAATTTATAAGAATAATTTAATTAATTTCATAACTTTTAAGTTACTATTAACAATCATTATTTTTAAGGTGCATTGCCCCATTTTAGGCTTATGAAGTAGTACACGCTGGGGTCCGGGGGGGCGGGGGGGGGGCGGGGGGGTTGGGGGGGTGGGGGGGGGGGGGGGGGGGGGGGGGGGGGGGGGGGGGGGGGGGGGGGGGTGGGGGGGGGGGGGGGTGGGGGGGGGGGGGGGGGGGGGGGGGGCGTCGTCTCTTGGCCACACGTCAAAGTTAGTTCGTCAATTCATATATGAATCTGTAGAGATAGAGATGGATTTACAAAGTTTATTGTAGTAGTCCAATTTTTCTGGTGGTAGATGGATTGCCTTATTTTGTTGGTACGCCAGCATATGTTTAGGCCCACAGAAAGAGAAGAAAAAGAGGGTAGGTTTTCTGTAACCGCATCAAACGTACATTAGTTCAATATAATACCAAAAGGAAAAAATATAGTCTAGGAATGTGATTGAGGTGATTATCTCTTCGTGAAATTTATGAATCCAAATTCCTTTAATATCGTTATATCTGATGGTTAGTCAATAAGACCAGTTTCGGGTAAAATTCGACAAGTTTATAGTCAAAGGTCATAAATTCTAAATTTAATGACGTCGTTAGGTGTTGAATGTCACATAAAGGGATTTATCAAGTGTACATTTTGATAGTAACTCCGAATTACCATGATATATGTAAAGAAATTGTAACTTCTTTTCTTTGATGGTGTGTGATTACGCTAGTATGATTTACCTCTTTAATATTGAACCAGACTACTGTCCGGCCCCGATCCAATTTGGGGTCCAATTTCTAATTTGTACCCGACTAGATTTGAGTAATAATAAAAAGCGTATTTATTGAACAAACCTTCTGCTTGTAACTGACAGTGCAAAAACAATTTCAGCTCCGCAATTCGATCCTTCAACTCATTACTAGCAGCGATCAATAGTGGAATACGATGACAAAACAATATGCTCGTGGTTTTAAACTTTCAACCCATTTTGCCTAATTTTCAACACCAATTTCACTATGATTGCTTGGAGTGGATACAAAACTTATATTTGGAAATATTAAACACAAATGGAATTTGAAACACAAACTTCAAGCAGTGTTGAAGGTAATCCACTCCTGTAGCTTTAAATTTTTCTCTTTCAAATTTTGATTTTACATATAATTTTAATTTATACTTATATCATAATTAATTGATACTTGTATCAGCTGCAAATTGATATTTGTTATATAATTGATAATGCATTTAATGTCCTTAATTTATTATTTGCTTAGTCTTTTTCTTCAAAAGGTTCGTTTTGAATCATGCATATCCACATAATTCCTAAAGCATGCAATTTCTAAGCGCACATAATAAAACGTGCTTGCGAAAAATAAAACATGCTTTAATACGACGTAAATTCTATTTACATATGCTTTTCTAAGCGCAATTAATCACATAATTGTATGCTAAAGCATAAAAATAAATAAATGCGCAAATAGGAAATTTAAAACGTCGTCATCGGGCTTTAAAACACGTAATTCCTAACTATTACATAGCCCGATCAAAATACAGCTCTTCGATCTTCAAAATCTTTGAATCTGAAAACTGCATCGTCGCCACGTCATTAGGGTGTCAGCCACGTGTCAGCAAGGGCTGACGTGGCGCGCCACGTCAGCATCATCTTCAACGAACTGCCGCCGCCGCCGCCGTTACAGGCCGGTTCCCGGCCGGCCGCCTGCACCTGGAGGAGCGCCGGACGACGGTGAACCAGAATCCGCCGTCTGCACTCGGCACCGCCGCATAAAGCGGCGCAAATCTGCGCTGCGAGCGGCGCAATATCGCGCCCGGGCCTTCGCCTGCGCGCGGCCTGCCGCCTCCTGCCGCCACGTCCGGCCGTCTACGACGGCCCAATACCTTCCATACGTCTTGGGCCATGAATAACGGCCGCCTGGAGCCGCCGCCGCGACTGTGCCACTGCGTAATTACGCAGCTTGTCGCCGGCGAGTTTCGCCGCAAAAATTGCGTGTTTCCGAGCCACGATTCGATCAATTGAAACATGGGTAA
The DNA here is from genome assembly GCA_028984105.1 of Lavandula angustifolia. NCBI lineage: Eukaryota > Viridiplantae > Streptophyta > Magnoliopsida > Lamiales > Lamiaceae > Lavandula > Lavandula angustifolia. The sequence goes on along the minus strand of CM054825.1, from coordinate 365,590 downwards.
TGATCCTTGGATGATTTTCGGCCACCATGAACGGATTCCGGCCAAAATCGTCCATCAATTTCCCTCAATTTTGAAACGATTCGCCGAAGAAATTCGTTGTGAGCAGCGAACTTCAGACGTCAATTTCGATCGTATCCGGGATCGGATGATCCCTTACGACCTATCGACGCGAAGCTCGTAAGACAAGGATTCCAGAAGTTCAAGACGATCATCGATCGGACACAGGATGCGCCGGGAATCGCCGCCGCAAGATGCAGCGGAACCCTAGCAAACTAGGGTTTTCTGGCCAATTTGGGGATTTCTGGACAGCACGACCACTTCTCCTTTCCGAAGCTATTACGGCTAAACCAGAAATCAAAAATATCTGAACGGATCAGAAAAATACCATGGCACGCGCCTCCACGCGCAATATCATGTTAGCGGTCGTATTCTGCCAGAAATTAGGGTTTCGCCTTTTCCGTCTTTCTGTGCCGTCGCGCCTCAATTTTTGTGCCTCTCGGACCAATTACAGTACAATCACATAACAAATAGGTCCTATCAACTACTCGTGGATTTTCTCACGAGAAAAACGTTACAACGGGGTCAAAACAGTGGCTCGCAGGCCGCCCCAAACACAAAATTAGCCCGATAACGACGGAATTGAACCCTAATCATACACCTAACAGCAACAATCAGAGCCTAAACCAGGCTCTGATACAAATTGAAGGAAATATTAGGTTAGGAATGATACCTTCCTCCTTCGTATGTTGTTGCAGCTCTGATTGTTGCTCGTGTGTCGAGATCTTCGATCCGTGTCCCGACCTTTTTTCTTCCTCCGGGTGGTCGAGACCGAAGAAAATAAGATTTTGTCTCTCCCACTCTCACGCCGTGCGTGTATAATTTTTATGAATATGTGTGTTCTGTTTCTGAACAGAATACTAATATATATAGGCTTCAAAAACCAATATAATATTAATATATTTGTAGCTCATTAATTTAATTATATTTCTAATGGGCTTCCACATAACCAGCCCATAATATAATTAATTAATTTACTGGGCTACTAATATTTATCAATTAATTGGCCCAGCCAATTAATTCCAGATAAATAACATTATTAAATAATGTAAAAATACATTAATCCATTAATAATGATTTCTGAGAGACAATAATCAACTAGGCAACTAATTGGGTCAGATCAAGGATCTAATACAAGAAATAAAGCTGAACCTCAAATTAATTAATTATCTATGCTCAGCCCAGAACAAAATTAATTAATAAACACAGATTCATTCCACTAGAGAATCCGTGCCGACTTACCCTTTTATCCCAAATTGAGCAAGGGCTTGTATTTTAGACTTAATCGATCTCCGTATTTAAGATAGAAATATCCGTTAATTAATTAAGCTCATTGACAACTTAAATTAATTAACATCTTATATTCCTGAGTAGTACCACTCGACCTTATTAACACACTTGAACTTAATCAACCGGCCGGGTTTAGTGTACTAATCCTTTTGAGTTCCTCAGGGGATATTATCAACCCATTTTACTAGGATACGGCTGCAAGATACAGACAACCAGCCTGAGCCACAAATAACTACTAACACCCAAGATACGTAGATCCGATCGTGATGACGTTCACCATAGTAGGTCAAAGTGAAAGATAGCCAAATGCACTCAGCTGAAGTCTTACCAAGCTTAAGACCAGCTAAGTCACCGAGATCTTGGTTCTCCACTAAGGTCAGTTAGGAGAACACATCTTACTATGATTCATCAATACACCACCTTAAGTGTACCAGTAAAGACAAGCAGTTAAAACAAGCCACTTCTTATCTAAACTGCAGTTTAAACCGACAACTTATCCTTAAGTTGTCTCAGCTGTGATAACTGTTTATATCTTGTCAGTTCAACCAACTTGTGTTGTTTTCTGTGATACCCGACACACCACACAAATCTAACTTTTATAAAAGATAAAGGATAACATGTGCAAATATATTTATTTATCAGATAGGAGAATAAAATAGTGGTAGGGACAAAACATATTGTATACAAGCATAAAATTTGCTTCCAGTATACAAAATCCCAACAAGAGCTCAACGAGCAACTGCACAATCTGTTAACACAACGCCTGACACTCTTCAACGTAGTGGGACGATTATCCTTACACCTAATCGGTATATGTTCACTGGGAGACGTCTGATCATCTCCCAGCAGATGAACAAGATATTGTGGATCCCTGGACTTACAACGAAGCAGTGGGAGATGTAGATGCAGATTCATGGCGAATCGCCATGGACTCAGAATTTGAGTCCATAACTGATATGGATGTATACGAGATCACTGAACTACCTGAGGGCTGTAAGGCTATTAGTAGTAAGTGGGTATACAAGAGAAAGAGAGGACCGAATGGAGAGAATGTGTAAGGCCAGGCAAGTGGTGAAGGGTTTTACCCAGAAAGAGGGGGTCGATTATGAGGAGACCTTCTCACTTGTAGCAATGATCAAGTCCATTTGGATTCTCCTTGTCATAGTAACTCACATGAACCTAGAGATCTGGCAGATAGATGTCAAGACCGCATTCTTAAACGGTCACCTTGAAGAAGGTAGAGACATCTACATGAAACAGCCAGAAGGTTATGTGAAAGAGGGCGAAGAGAATCTAGTTTGAAAGCTTAAGAAGTCTATTTATGGACTTAAGCAAGCTTCCCGATTATGGCACCAGTTTGACGAGGTAGTCAACTCCTATGGTTTTGTATCCTTTCCTAACAAGGTGTGCGTGTACCGTATCTGTGTTAACGGATCAGTGGTGTTTCTTGCACTTTACGTAGATGACATCCTTCTCATTAGCAACAATGTTGAAGTGTTATCAGACGTAAAGACGTGGTTATCCGAGTAGTTTCAAATGAAGAACTTAGGTGAAGCTGCTTACATCATTGTGATCAATGTTATCCGAGATAGCCAGAAAAGGATGTTAAGCTTGTCACAAGCGCCCTACATTGACACTGTTATTGCTCGTTTTAGCATGCAAAATGCCAAGAGAGGTTCAATACCTTTCAGACATGACATTTTTCTATCAAAGAATTAGTGCCCTAAAACGCCTGAAGAGATAGAAAGTATGAGGCTAGTACCACATGCTTCCATAGTCGTTAGCCTCATGTATGCAATGCTTTGTACGAGACCAGATATCTCATATGCTGTAGGCATGGTCTCAAGATATCTGTCTAACGCTGGACAAGCGCACTGGACTACAGTCAAGAATATTCTCAAGTACCTTAAACGGACTAGAGATTATAGAATTATTTACCAGTCAGACAGTCTAGTGCCTTAGGGTTATATAGACTCGGATTTCTAGGCTGACAGAGATGAGAAGCAGTCTACATTGAGTTATATGTTTACCTTAGGAGGTGGAGTCATTTCATGGAGGAGTGCAAAACAGAAATGCATTGCGGATTCAACCATGGAAGCAGATATGTGGTTGCTTCAGAAGTTTCGAAAGAGGCAGTTTGGCTCAAGAATTTCGTCCTGGATCTTGATATTGTTCCGAATTTGCCTAAGACTATCACAATTTATTGTGATAATGCAGGTGCATCGACAAATTCTATGGAACCTAGATCTCATAAGGTGTCTAAACAAATAGACAGGAAGTACCACATCATACGAGAATTCGTACATCGAGGAGACGTGGTGATTGATAAAATTAGAACTAAATACAACCTAGCTGATCCTTTCACAGAGAGCTTACCAATCCCGGCTTACGAGAGGCATGCTCGTGGCTTAGGATTGGTAGAGATACCCCCTACTTAGTAATACAGAAACTTTTGTATAAGTGGGAGAAAATACAGTAATAGATAGGATAGATAGCTGAGCGTGTTTGTTTATACTAGTAACTATCAGAACTGACACATTGTATACTAAAAGTTTGCTTTAGTATAAGTGGGAGAATTGTTGGGATTTTGTATACTGTAAGCAATTTTTATGCTTGTATATAATGCGTTTTTGTCCTTACCACTGTTTTATTTTCCTATCCGACAAATTTATATTTGCACATGTAATCATTTATATTGTATATAAGTTAGATTGTGTAGTGTGTTGTAGATCACAAAAGACTACTCAATTGGTTGACCTGACAAGATATAAAAAGTTATCACAACTGAGACAACTTAAGGATAAATTATCGGTATAAGCTGCAGTTTAGATAAAAAGTGGTTTGTCTTGGCTGCTTATCTATACTAGTACACTTAAGGTGGTGTATTGATGGATCACAGTGAGATGTGTTCTCCTAACTGACCTTAGTGGAGAACCAAGATCTCGGTGACTTAGCTGGTCTTAAGCGTGGTAAGACTTCAGCTGAGTGCATTTGGCTATCTATCACTTTGACCTACTATGGTGAACGTCATCGCGACCGGATCTACGTATCTTCGGCTGAATGACAGATGAATAACTGAATCCTATTAGCTACTAAATTCTAGCTAGCCTACTGAGTTCCTAACATGCTGAACTCAACTAAGCTATTATATTATACAACGTTCATCTTTCAGGTAGGGTTTTGGGATCTTCAAATCTTATCATATTGAATCTCATCCCAACAGTAGTATTCTGTAAACTACAACACACAACAGAATCTAACTCTTTTACAAGATAAATGACCAACATGCACGGATATAATTAATCAGATATGAGAAAGTGGAAAGGAAAACACATTATATACAAACTAAAAGATTGCTTCCAGTATACAAAATTCCAACTACCGAAGGGGCTTCAACTGCTGCAAGAGCTGCAATTGCCGAAGGAGCTTGAACTGCACTCGCAAGTACTAGCCTCTTCTTCCCACAATTCTTATCCCTTTTCTTTAGGGCACGGGAAATTAGGAAAATGGTTGGTTGTGAGTAAGATGTTGGACTCTTAAATAAAATGTGTATAATAATTTGCTATTTTAGGTAAAGAAACAAGAATTATGGGACGTTCCGAAAAGAATAAGAGACAAGAATTATGGGACGGATGGACTATTTCATATAAACGAATTTACCTAGCGTACGTCCCAAATAACATACGGATTTATGTGGCCATAAAAAAGAAGAAACTAGTTCGATTCGATCCTCTCTGTGCGACTCGCTTTCTTTTCAGATTCAATCAATTAGAACTGCCCCTCGTTAGTTTCACCATCCTCATTTTCAAAGCACACACTTCACTACGTACTAAATAAGAGAAGAAATTGACCTGACCATATATACAACAGTATATGCTTACCGCAGATAGATACAGAATCTATACAACCATTGATTGCGTGTAGCGGTCCAGTGTTGGCGGAGACCGGATTTGGATGGCGGCCTCATCGGTGGCGTGCTCATGGCTAATGGCCGCATGCATGTCCGTCGCGTACGAGAGAGAATCCGGCGTTTCTACGCTGTCAACGGATTCACGCCGCCGCCGTACCAAATGTCGCAAGAGGGTTTTCGCCAAATGTGCGCACCCGCGCGTTCGGAATCTCATGGATTCTTCTCTATTCTCAGACCCCCGCCACCACTTGTATAATTCTCGCGAATGTTTCTTCGGCTCCGAATTGATGAATGTCCCGATGCTGCGCGGCCGCCGGAATCTCCTCCACCCCTTCGCCCGTTCTGGTCGGTGGTTTTCCTCATTATTAGTGTTCCGTGCTTCTGTGTCCGTCTGTGTTTGTACTGATTTTGCAAATTTTCGATCATGTGCGCATTCTAAATTCTAATTTATTTGTGGTCCTTCATGGATTTAGTTGAATGTCAGTTCATATACTTCTTTTCCCCAATTTATTGGTATGGGTTTTAATGTTACAAATCGTAGGATCCAGTTCAAATAGATTCTTGATTTTTGGCGTCAGTAGAGTTAGACTTGATTTCTCATTGTTTGGACGAATCAACTGTATTTTCCATACTAAAATACAAAAATCATGTCGTCAGCTTCACTAGAATGGTGGCTCTCGTTAAGGTGTAGTGGTTGCTCTAACTTCTCTATTACAAATGATGCTAACCTACCCTCTGTGTCTAGATGTAGAAATTTGGCTTTTGTGGTGGGTTGGTGCGGTTGGCTTCAGTTAGGTCCGCCAATTTTGCATGTTGCCCCCGACTCCCTGAGAACTTTTACAGCTTTGGGTCAATGGGCAGTTCATCTTATTGTGGACATTTATTTTATTTATTTTTAATTGTATGGACTCAGCAAACACATCAATCATTTTCAAAAATATGCATCTACGAGTTTACCTGTGCTATTATTGGGTTTAATGTGTGTTCCTTTACAGGAACAATGATGGCAGTAGCTGTAAATCCAGGCGTGGAAGTTTCAACCAAGAAGAAACCTCCAACCAAGCAAAGACAAGTGGTTGTAACAGGTATGGGTGTGGAGACACCACTTGGTAGTGATCCTGATGTCTTCTATAACAATCTGCTCGAAGGAGTCAGTGGAATTAGTGAAATAGAGGCTTTTGATTGCTCGCAGTTTCCAACCGTATGTCTTGAGCATTAACTCATTTTCATTGCTCCAGGCTAGTTGTTAGATTTTGTTAATAAGGGTTTTAATTGCAGAAAATTGCTGGTGAAATCAAGTCATTCTCGACAGATGGCTGGGTTGTACCTAAACTCTCCAAGAGAATGGACAGGTTCATGCTTTACATGCTGACAGCTGGCAAGAAGGCTTTGGCTGATGGAGGAATTACAGAAGATGTCATGAATGAACTGAATAAAACAAAATGCGGTGTGCTAATCGGCTCTGCTATGGGTGGAATGAAAGTATGTTTTGTTTTTTGCACAATTGGCTCCGATTCAATATTTTGTTCACGTGTATGTTATCATTTTTTCTTTTGTGATACGTACTTGAGCCATTTTTGGAGATTATGTTTCATCAAATGAAAATGTTATGCTGGTGTGGCGGGGTGTTCTTTTTAGTTCTATATTGTAATTAATAAATGTACTTTCCTACCGTATTGGTTATTGAGATTTACTATAGATACAACCTCCCCTATCTCAGATGGTTTAGTATTTGGACAGGTTTTTAGTGATGCAATTGAAGCATTGCGGATATCATATAGGAAGATGAATCCATTTTGCGTTCCTTTTGCAACTACCAACATGGGTTCTGCCATGCTTGCGATGGATCTGGTTAGACAAATTACTCATTTTTTACTGAGCTGCTTGAGGATGTGTAACTTTGGGTTATGACATCAACTTACAGGGATGGATGGGTCCAAACTACTCAATATCTACTGCTTGTGCAACAAGTAACTTCTGCATACTGAATGCTGCTAACCACATCATTCGAGGTGAAGCTGTAAGTCACATGGTTTCTTCTTTCAAGACCCAGGGCATATTTTTCACTCCGTGCTATTATACATCAAATTCTTTAGTTAAACCAACTCGAGAATCAATGATAGTCTATCTGGTCCTTTTCCCTTCCTGACTCCAATAACTATTAATACTTTTCAGGACATGATGCTTTGTGGTGGATCAGATGCAGCAATTATACCAATTGGTAAATATCCTTGCCCATGTTCACTTTAATTTCAGATATGATTCTCCAATGTCTCAATCATAAAATGTGGTGCAGGATTGGGAGGTTTTGTTGCATGCAGAGCACTGTCTCAAAGAAACAGTGATCCATCTAAAGCCTCTCGTCCCTGGGATAGTGTAATATTCTGTTCATTTTATATATATCAGAACTGCAAATCATAATCTCAGAATCAGGATGCTATCCATTGTGATTCAAGCTTGAATGTCATAAATGTTCACATATCAAAACTCTCATTGCTGCATTTTCTGGAAGTTAGAGTACAAAGCGAAAATTATCATTTTCTTTAATATATTTGCACCCTGTAGTTCTTGGGTCTCGTGTGCCACTTCTCTAAGTTACGTACTGTCTTTGACTTCTCTAAATTACACTATCTTTGACAGAGTCGTGATGGATTTGTTATGGGAGAAGGTGCTGGAGTACTGCTGTTGGAGGAACTTGAACATGCAAAGGTGTTTCATAACTTCTAACTAAACAGGAGTTAATAATTTACATATTATGCTGGAGAATTTTGTGTTCGTTAATTCTTCCCTCAAAATAACATGTTAAACCATGTATTGATGAACAGAATAGAGGTGCTACAATCTATGCTGAGTTTCTTGGAGGAAGCATTACTTGCGATGCTTATCACATGACAGAGCCTCATCCACAAGGTATACCTCTTGTTTCTTTTAACTTGTAAAAGTTATTTTGTGCAGGGGCGGATCAGGCAGGATTCTTAGTTTTTTTTTATTTTTTGTTTGAAATTTACAGGGGACTGAGTGTCCCTTATCAGGGGTTTTGGGAGTGGTGCCCTGGAGCCAATCTTTTTTGGGGCTTTTTTTTCTATTTGGGTCTAATTGTACTTGGGGTTTATTTTGTGATATTATATTCTTCCTCTATAATAACCGCTATGTATTCGAAAAATATAATACAAAACCCTATTCAGACATGCCCTAGATGTAGTTGGAGGAGATTCGGAAGAATCACAATCTCTAGCTTAGGAATCAATCAAGTATCTGAGTTTCTTCATACTTCTGATGTTGCTAATTATACTCAAAGGATCAATCAAGTATTTGACAAAAAGAAAACACAAGCATAAAGTATTATATATTGATTACATTTGTAACTCCATCAAAATAAATGTCCAATACTCCAAGTTCAAGGCCTCCACTAAAAGTCGTAGCGCTTAATAGACATTTTTTATTAATAAACATAGAGGGGCACTTGTAGTAATACCCGAATGGGTGCTTCCCTTCAAATCCGCCACTGATTGTGTGAATGAAGAGAAGTCAAGATTGCAGTTTTATGAGTAATAGGAGACTGCTTCAATGCAATGAGTAATACTTTCAGAGAACGGAGGTGAAATGTCTACTCTCTTGTTGATTAGCTACCATGTGTAGAAACTACTGAATAGAAACTCCTACAAGAAGTGCCAAAAGGCCCAAAACTAGCAAAGATGAGGTCTATATTTGTAAATTTAAGAGCAAGAATTGCAAATAATCATGAACTTAGTGAATATAATACTTTGCAAATATATATTTGGAAATGTTACTTACATTCTTGCAATTTATTTGCTGATTCATTTCTTTAACATAAAATGACTCTTAATTAAAGCACATTCATTTTTTTTCCTATCTTACCCATAGCAAAACTTTAGTTTTCTTTTGACTGAGAAGTGCCCAGATGATACTTATTCATTCTTACAGTTCACATAAAACAAGCTACCAGCACTGCCCTTTAGTTCTTTCTTACAATAGCCAAAACTACATATAATCATCTTCAAAGGATGTTTAAATGTGTGATCTTTGATAGTGTGCATTATCACTATCCTAGTTCTACAATTTGGGCAATTACTATAGAGACAATTTTCAATTGAAACTAGATCAGACCTAATACATTTTAGTTAAAAAACTATATATGAACTGGAACTGTAGTTGTGTTATGGTTGACCTGTAAAAAGTTAATGATTGGCATATATGTTACTCTCAGATGCATATACAATACAATTGATCTTGCCTTTTAAATAGCTTTCTTGATCTAATCAACTTTTTAATTCAAAATTTGTAATTTGTTATTTATTTATCCATGGGCATATGCACATCAAAATTGATTTTCTTAATTTTTAACTCAATATTTTTTGAAGTTATATACCGTGCCCCACCTCTGGTCATTTTCTAACTGAACTCATTCACTGTAGGCTGTTAATTTGTTTTTCAGTGAATGTTTATAGAATTGTTTATTTATACGAGACTAACCTCAAATTCTTTACACCTCGACACCAAATGAAACAATTAACCATGAGTATTAAAATGCAATGATAATCCCTAATATATTTGGCTCGACTGTTGCTAGATTTCATTAAGTTCATTCATTGGCTGATTTTCTCTTTAGCTGTTGTGATACTTATTGCTTTGTCTTATGCATAACAGGCATCTCATGGTTCTAATTGTTCTCTTGTTTGCAACTTCTCCCATGTTTCTACAAGCAGGAACTGGTGTAATTTTATGCTTAGAGAAGGCTTTAGCTCAATCAGGAGTATCTAAAGAAGATGTGAATTATGTAAATGCACATGCAACTTCTACTCCAGCTGGTGATCTTAAGGAGTATCAGGCTCTTATTCATTGTTTTGGCCAGAATCCGGAGGTCTTCTCATTGCTCAAGTTCCTTTTATCTATGATAGCCTTTTGCAAAAGGTTTTTAAAGATTGCAGCTAATCCTTCTATTTTCAGTTGAGAGTGAACTCCACAAAATCCATGGTAGGGCACCTACTTGGAGCTGCTGGTGCTGTTGAGGCTGTGGCAACTGTGCAGGTTCTTGACATACCTAATTTATTTGCAGAGTCCCAAGAAAATCAGCATGTGTTGACTTAACCATTTGCAGTAATCCTCACAAGGAACTGTACTTAGAAAAGTGCCGCTGTTTTATGGATATTTGTTTTAGTAGTATGAGTTATTGTTGTTGGTCTTTTTTCCTGTATTGATTATTTCTCCTTTCAAAGTGGGGAATTGGGTGGGACTGTTTTTCAACCTCGTTGGTGGCGAAATATATCACGTCTCAAGTAATTTGAATCAAGGAAGACTATAATTTTTTCTTTACTTGATAAGGCGTTTTTAACAAGAACAAGATGCTCCACTGTAATGTCATAGTATATAGCATGTGATGCAGCAGCAGTGGTGGTGCAAGTGCAGAATGGTTTTTGTAAGTAGGATCAAGCGTTTTTAAAGAGATGAAATATAGGATCTTGTTTAACTCTTTCATGACCTGAATAAGTCTTTCCTGGTTGGATAAACTTAATCTAATAGCTCTTTTTATCATAATTTATCTTGTTTTGATAGCCTCTGTGCAATCTCTTGAAGGATTCTGGTTGGAAGGTTATATGCTAATAGTCATTGAACACTGGAAAGGTTGAAGTATGACGTTTATGATTCCTGAACTAGCATATGCATAACTTATTTAACTTCACATAAAACACAGGGACCCCATTCTCTTCTTTAGACTTTGAAAGAAGCTTTGATATGTATATTTGTGAATATGAGAGATTGTTTTGGCATTTTGCAATTCTTTCACCCTAACGCTGATAAAAACTCAGCAACATGAATATTCTTGATGAATCTTATTCAGGCATCTGGATAATCTTATCCTCTATCTTATAGAAATTAAACAATGGTTTGAAGAAAATTAGCTTTTTGTTTATGCCATTTAATCAAATTTATTTTCAATTTTGAAAGCCCTATGCTAGTTTGAACATTATCTTCATCTTTCAATCTGTTGGGCTTTTTTTTTTCTTTCTCTTATGAGTTATGATGATATGTCTCCTAAGATCTTAAATACTGGGTTCCTAAATTCTTACAAGTAGACAATCTGTAAAATATTTCCTTGGGGTTGGGGAAGCTCTTCGAGTACCTTTTTTCCTTACCTGCTTCTGTTAATTGTTTCCTGAAGCATGAGGATCATGGATGAACTGTTATTCTCTTGTTTTAGTATACGCATTTTCCTTCCTTGGGGCTCTCTTTCTCTTTAGTCCGTCCTGCCGAAATTTCTTTGAATTCCATTCTCCGATGCCTTCATAAAAGTCTCGTGGTTAAAGATTTTAATCTTTTGGGTTCTGTCTCAGTTGTCCATTTCTGCATTAACCCTATCACAACCAAAATCATGTGCATAGTTGGAATGTCGTAACATAGAATAGCACCATCTTATCAAATTATGTTTCTCGAGTTTTACAAATGAAGCACCTCATCATAGCCAGAATTGAGATACTATTGATCCATGCAACTGGTGTATAGTTGAGGTTTTGCCGGTTGTTTCTCAACAGTACTTCAGGAAAACGTTTTGTTCCCATTGTCTCTAATACTTGTTCTCTCCTTGAATTCTGGAAATTTGTCAATTTGCTCTTTTTTTACTTAGGTTCATAAGATTACTATCCTGATCAGAACAGCTTTAACTACCTCAATAACCTCTTCTAATATCATCATCATCAAGTTTTTGGTTTACCATATGTTTAGCATCTTCACCTGACAGCTCTTGCTCCTTTACAATTAAGAATATCTCAGCTTCTAGATAATAAACTGATGTAACACTTATATTTTTATGATGTACATCTGGAATTCATTAGCGAATTGGGTGTTTTTACTCATTAAGTTCTGGAGTTATAGTCCATTGTTAAGTTGGAGTCCTTATCCTCTTGTAGGCAATCCGAACTGGCTGGGTTCATCCGAATATCAATCTTGAAAATCCAGATGATGGTGTGGTATGCATTTCTGCAATCCCTTAGTAAATTGCATGACATTGATATAATGTAGCATATTGCTGTTCTTTGACATAATTTTACCTGGGGTTACTATTTGAGTTAGTAGATATGAGACTTATATACAGGTGAGAAAATGTCTGTTTTGCAACCAGAAATTGTCTTGAACATATCATTATGGATTAACACAAGATTGCGCATTTGCTTAGTTATTGTTAATGGAATTATATGTTGACAAAAGGCCACTCTTGATTGATCAGGATGCAAATGTGCTGGTGGGACCATCAAAAGAAAGACTTGAGATTAAGGTGGCACTGTCTAATTCATTTGGGTTTGGTGGTCAGAACTCGTCGATTTTGTTTGCTCCATACAAGTAGTGATTATGATTGGGATGAGAATGATGCAGAGATACATGTACCTGGTCTACTACAAATGTTTTGAATGCTGTGTAGAAGCAACCGAGGTACATTTCTTGGTAGTTAGCATCTCCATTGGATTTGCTGTTTTTCTTGTGATGTATATTCCTGTCCTGTTAGAGGAGAGCAGAGGCGGTTGTGTTTTGTGGAATTATATTTCAGATTGAGAATAGTAAATGTTTATTTGATTAGAATATTTGTGCTAGAGTGGGACTAAAGCAGCTAATTAGTGTTGTTGAATTGAAGCAGGAATGGAATCTGACATTTCCTTGTGATACCTTTGGTTGCAGTTTAATAAAATGTTGATGATCTTCCTCCTGGAGAACTTGATAAGTTATAAAATCATTTGAATTAAACCAAGTCTGTAAATTGTATAGAATTGTTACTAGGATCGCCTTATTAATTTAAAAGTTTGATGTTGTAATTGGGGAGAGAAGTTAAAAGCATGTTTATTTAATTTTCAGTCATTTTCTCAATTTTCTATTATGCAATAATACATTAAATTACTCTCTTTGTTCTACTCATACTATCCTATTTTATAATTGAGTTGTCACAGTCATACTGTCTTTGTTTTCATTTATGGAAATTAAATCTAATTAAACTGACCTAATTAGCCCACTAATTAGAAGTCTAATCATTTTCGTCTTTCATCAATAAGAGTATTTTCTCTGTAGCTTTTCTACTCCTCCTCAAACCCTAGATCCGTCGCCCCCTCACTTCTAAATCCCGCTTTGCCTCTCCGATCCTTACGCGATGATGGCCGCCTCCCCTCGATTTCCTTTCTTCCTCTTTCTATGGCTCTCCAAGACGGTGGACTACGGCTATGAGAGAGGCGATGAAAACCCATTTGAGCGAAAATTACTCCCTCTCTCTCATCGGGAAAAAACCTCCGCTGCCACCCCTCTGAAACGTAAGATCTATGGAGCGATTATCGGCTGTGATGAGGCCTTGTTCTGTTAATGACCAACTCCCTTCCAAACGAACATCTCCCTTCCTATCGATTTGTTCCTCTATGAAAGCACGAGCATTGAGTCAATGGCGACGACGCAACAAATTTTCTTCGTCCTTCTACGAAATCGGCGCCTCTAGATAACTTTTTTGGAGAAACATGTCAGTTGATTTGGAGAGGGATTGTTCATAGATGGAGGAGTGGCGATGCTCTGTAATGTGTAAACTGAATTGCTAAATTTGGTTAAGGCTAATTTGATTTGAATTTGTGTAAATTGAATTTCTGAAATGTTGAATTAGAGGGAACGGAAATTTTCATAATGTGCTTTGATTTTGATTTTGTCATTTTCTCTACAATTTTGATTTTGGTTTTTTATGTGTAATCTAATTTTGGAATGGCTGAGAATGAAAAAATTGGTGAATTGAAAATTGGAAAGAACGTAAGGTAGCTCCAATGGAGCTTTTTGTCCAACTTTTTATTTAGTTAAAAGTTGTAAACTCAACCTTTTGTTTTGGGATATGAGTTAGTGGTCTAGTAAATCATTGCTAGGGATACATAGAACTTGATTCAGTAGATATGTATGGATATGAGTTAGTAATTTATGTAATCTATAGAGATGTTATTATAATATTTGTTAGGGGGAAATTGTAGTGATACTGAATTGTATTACTATAGAATTGAAGATCCCAAAACCCCGTCCTAACCCATATGTGTGTTTGAACCGTTATGATGTAATAGGCTAGATTTGTCTTGATCTTCATAGATTTATTTTTGTCTAAGTCTTGTAAGGGGTATATTGTTGGACTGAACTTCAGTAGAGAAGTTAAAGTTTCAGAACCCCAAGTCATCGGCTCAGTAGAGCTCAATAGTCTTTAGAGTCGGCGCTGACAACACTCAGTAGAAGATTATCTTCAACAGACTTTGGAAGAAGACTCAGTATGATCCTTGATCTACTGATTGAGTGAAGAGTTCCGTTGATTGTCTTTGAGTCAGAAGCTGACTACATTCAGTAGAAGAACCTTTTCAATCGACTCAGAAAGAAGACTCAGTACGATCAACATTGATATACTGATATGTTGCAAACAGTTGCAGGGCGTACGAGGAAAATCGACTGCCCAACCTTTATTAGGCGAATGTCAGCAGAAAACATTCAGTATACGAGGTTCAGAGAGTCAACTCAGGAAGAAGACTGATGTCTGACAAGTCTCACCTACCGCAAACCTCGACCAATAAGAAGCAAGCAAAGCTTACCTGCTCTGGCACAAAGCTACTCTCATGTACAGAACGTCAATCACTCTGCGGCGACATTTCGAGAATATATAGCCGTTTTTGGAGTTTTATGACACGTGGCATCGTCCTCTCCAACGGATACATGCCTGAGTCACAACTATAAATAGAGAAGAGCTTCCAAGCAAACGTACGGAACAAGGGAACACAAGCTTTCAAGAAAACACTCTCTAGAAAACTCAAAGTCATATACAGCAAAGAACTTGCTCCTTGAAGATCATTCTGTTTAGTTCTTCTCTAGAGAATCCTTAGTTCCCCTTCTCTATCTAAGCATTCATTGTAATATCTTAACTTAGAACCTTAGAAGCAGTTCACTTTTAGTGAATTGTTCTTACTGTAAGAACTCCTTCATTGTTGGAGACCGTCCTTCAAACTCCGGTTTGAATTTGTAAAGTCGTTAAGGACTATAACTTAGAAGGGTCTGTCCAGTGTACAGATTACTTGCTGAGGATTGCTCTGATTAATCAACAAGACCTCCTGTTTAGTAGGATCGTGGATGTAGGATCTTGCGTATCTGAACCACGTTAAAAATTGTTTGTGTCGTCTACTGTTTTATAGCATCTGTGTTCAACTGTTTACAAAATCATCCTTTGCAAAAAACTGACTCGCAAAGTGCACCAGCCAAAACGATTTTGGTTTGCATAAAAACGTTTTTAAAGAGACGAAGTTAAAACGGGCCCCATACTTATCCGCACAATATTCTGCGTCTGAACTTCTCATACAGACCTCAGTTAGTAGAAGGAACTTAGTAGCTGAATCACTTAGCCCCGCTATTAGAAGGCTTATCTGGTACTGAACTCGTTCAGTAGCAAATCTCAGTACTTAGCTGACCTTCGCGTTTGAGGAAAAACTTGCAATCAGGTATATTCCCCCCCCCTCTACACCTGATACTCGTCTCCGGACTAACAATTGGTATCAGAGCAGTTTTCTCTAGATCATCGTTTTTGAAAACCTATTGGTCTACTCGAACAGATCCGTATAAAAAAGTTTTCACTGCACAAGCATCTTTTCATTCATCCTTATACTATCTGCTTATAATGTCTGATATGTCAGGTATACGAATGGTACCTATGTTCTCTGTCTAGAACTATACGGTATGGCGCGTGAGAATGGAGGCGCACCTTATATCGCTGCATGACAGCATGATTGATGTCCTCGAGACAGAACCAATCATTCCCACGATCGACCGTATAGAGTATGCTGCTGTGGGAGGTGTAGGAGCACAAACTGGGGTGAAGGTTCCCAAAGATAAAGCTTCCCTCACACCAAAAGAGAAAAAATTGCACAATCTTGACCGAGTGGCGTGGAATGCAATCCTGACGACACTCAGTGATTCTCATCTCGGGAGAGTGCAAGACTGCAAGACGGAAAAAGAACTTTGGGATGCCTTAGCTGTACTGAGCCAAGGAACCCCACAGATCAAGGAAAACAAGCTCGAGCTAGAGCTTCAAAAGTTCGAAACCTTTGCCATGGAGCCCAGTGAATCCATTGACGAGCTTAGAGTCAGATTCACAAACCAGATCAATGTGATCAATGGGCTGAGGAGGACGTTCACTAACAAAGAGATGAACACCAAGATCTTGAGAGTGCTGCCTCGACTGAAGTGGCTTCCTCTTGCTTCTTATTTACGTTGCTCTGATCTTAATGCTTTAACTCCTGATGTTATATTTTCAGAAGTGAAGATGGAGGAGTTCGAGCATAGTCTACCCCAACGGTGCGCTAGCGCTCCAGCTGACACACAAATTGATCATGCTTTCAAAGCAACAGTCAGCACCTCTGGAGCTAGCCCCGGTTCAGCGAGTAAGTCGGTTGCAGTATCAATAGCAAAATCCATTGAGACTCCTCTTGCTGAACGACATGCGCTTCTGGCTCTCAAATATCAAAGGGAGAAGGAAAGAATCAGAAAGTTGAAGAAATACCATAAGGATTCTCCCTCAGGTAAGAAAGATAGTCATAAAAGGGAAGAATCTAAACCTTCTCCTGAATGCAGGAACAACCCTCTGCTAGTCCATCCAACGACACATCTGGAAAAGGTGGCAAAGTCTCTGTGTGCTATAACTGTAAGAAAGACAAACATTATCAGTATGATTGTCCGGAGCTCTCAGCTGTCCAACGAGTTGAACGGCAGGCCAGAAGAGAAAAATTTGCCCGGAAGAGGCAGACCTATATTCCCGGAGAGCTATCTGATGACTCAACAGAGGAAGATACATTCATATATTCTTCTGAAGATGAAGCTACATTTGTAGTTGTTGAGATCGGAGAATCTAGTCCTGACACATCAACTGAACACTACCTAATGGCTGGAGAAGAGGCTGAGGTAAACTCCAAACTAAATATAACCTTCTCTTCACAGAGCACACACGATATTTGCTCAGCTACAGGTGAACCACTACCAAATGGCTGGGAGTTCAGTAGAACGGTTCTGGAGTTGGAATCAGGTCTTTACCGATTCAAAAAGTCTTATTGTGAGACAAAAGGAAGAGATTAAATCTCTCATGACCAAGTCTCAACATCAAGAAACTCAGATATTAGTCTTGACCAAGGACAATTCTGAGAAAGATACTGAGATAGCTAGCTCGGTCTGAAACTCGTAGAAGTTGAAAGAGATTATGAATCACTCAGGAAAAGTGATGAAGTATGGCGAGGGCTGATGATAGAGCAGTACCTGGGAGCCAAGGAGAAGTTGGTGAGTATGCTTAGAGCACAGAGGCCAGTCTCCGTTAAGAAATGACTTGCTACAAACATGAAGCTTCAACCTCTACCTCAAAAGGCTCAGAAAAGCTGGTTGATCGGTTCGTCAGAGGGAGAGTTCAAACTGCTGAACATGTCACACATCAGGCGAAAAACAAACAAAAAATACAAGCACCTCAGCCCAGCAACAAGAAAATAACCAAAGGTTCTAGCCCCAGAACACCACGATCAAACTCAGGGGGAACCAAAAAGGTGAGATGGGCAGAGCAGTACGGTGAACCAGTGTGTGAACATCCTGCACAATATGGTTCTTATTACTATGAGCCCAAGGTCAAGAGGAGCACAAAATATCAGAAGAAAAAAGCTCATGAACCCAAAACTGCCAAGAAGTCAGTACATCCATGTTCAGTGGAGAAAAACAATGACAAGAAGGTTTAGAAGAAAGACTCTGAGACCCCCAAGGTCGCTAGACAGATTTGGGTCGTGAAACCAACGGCTAACACTTAAGGACCCAAACTGAACCAAAGGCTACCTAAAAATGTTTCTGTTTTGCAGGTGCGTAAGGACCCTTGGATCGCGGACATCGGCCGCTCGGGACACATGACTTATCAAAAGAACCTGCTGACAAACTATGTGCAAGAAGAAGGTCCCATAATTCAGTTCAGTGACAACTCAAAAGGCTACACAAGGGGATATGGAACGCTGAACATTAGGACTGCTTCAGTTCCCAGAGTAACATATGTTGAAGGACTTCACCATAATCTCCTTTTTGTCAGTCAATTCTGTGATAACCTTAACAGAGTTACCTTTGACGCTGGTTTATGTGATGTTTTTGATAAATCTACAAAGAAAACAGTGTTATCGGGTTCGCGGAGGAAGAATATCTACGTTGCAAACTGGAACACGCCTGAACCTGAAGCTTGCTTGCTTGCCCAGACGAAATCAAGTGATAAGGCAGTATGGTTGTGGCATAAAAAACTTAGTCACATGAACTTCAAGGCAATAAACAAGTTGGCAAGGGACTCAAAAGTCAGAGGACTGCCTAACGAAGCATTCATTAAGGAAAGCAATTGTGAAGCATGCTTGAAGGGAAAGCAGACAAAGAAAAGCAATCCACCAATTCCTTCACCTTCCACTGATGCCTGATGGAATCCTTCAATTGCTCCACATGGACCTTTTTGGGTCAATCACTCCAGTGACTATAAGAGACAAGAAGTATGCCCTCGTCGTTATTCATGATTACTCAAGATATACATGGGTCATCTTCATAGCTAACAAATGTGATGTCAAGATTGAGTTGCCAATACTGCTGAAGAAACTCAATATGGAAAAAGACATCAAGATTCAGAGAATACGCTCGGATCGAGGAACTGAATTTCTCAACTCAATCATTAAGGAGTACTGCAATATGGAGGGGATTCAGCACGAGCTTCAGCAGCTCGTACACCCCCAACAGAACGGTCTTGTTGAGCGAAAGAACAGAACTTTAAAAGAAGCAGCTAGAATGCTCGTAGCAGACTCCAGATTACCCTCGAAGTTCTGGGCAAATGCTACAGACACCGCCTGTTACACTCAGAATCGCTCACTATTGACAAAGCTACACATGAAGACACCATATGAACTATGAAAAGGGAGAATTCCTTCTATATTTTATTTCCATATCTTTGGTTGTACTTGCTTTATCCATAATAATGGAAAAGATCAGTTAAAGGTCTTTGATAACAAATCTAATAAAGGAGTGTTCTTAGGATACTCTCGAGTTAGTAAAACCTTCAGGGTCTTTAACTACCGGACCCTTTGCATGGAAGAAAGCCCTCATGTTATTTTTGATGAGTTTGTTACTGAGAACAGGAAAACAGATGAGACAAATACTGAATATGTCAGCAGCAAGCTACAGGATCTTAAGTTAAATGATAAATCTGAGAAGATCCAGCATTGTTGGGATGATGAGTCAGATGAAGAAGAAACTCAGACCCATCCCGCAGGCGATGTAGCTGACCTGGTTGATTCTACTGAGCAGAATCAACATCAAGTAACAACGGTCGATGAGGAAGCCCCCGTGGTAACTGAGACCTCTACTGAGAATAACAATTCAGGGGGAACAAATAATGTTCCAGAGCGAAATGCCCCTGTACCTGGGAACTCAGTAGATTCTAACCTTCTTACTGAATTGCTTCAGTTGCAGAACAGCACTACTGAAATGCCTAACACTCTTGTTGACTGTACAGAAGTAATTTTAGAAGAAAAACCAAGCTCAGACGATCATGGCTAGATGCTCACTCTTCTGATCTCATTATTGGAGATCCATCAGCAAATGTAAAGACAAGATCCAACCTTTGTCAAGGAGAAAGTGTTTTATACTCCTATTTCTTGTCTGCTGCAGAACCTCAGTCGATAGAGGACGCACTTAAAGATGTTGATTGGATCATAGCAATGCAAGAGGAGCTGAACCAGTTCGTATAAAATGAGGTTTGGGAGCTTGTTGACAGACCTATACACCAACACGTGATAGGTACAAAGTGGGTCTTCAAGAACAAACGTGATGAAAACAACTCCATAGTAAGAAACAAAGCTCGACTTGTTGCCAAGGGATACTGTCAAGCAGAGGGGATAGATTTTGATGAAACATTCGCTCCAGTCACCAGATTGGAAGCCATTCACCTATTCCTAGCCTACGCAATGCATCAAGGATTTAAAGTACATCAAATGGATGTAAAGTCAGCATTTCTGAACGGCGTGCTGAAGGAAGAAGTCTACTTGGAACAACCGCCCGGCTTTCAGCAGGGACATCAGGTTTATAAACTCAAAAAGGCTCTGTATGGGTTAAAACAAGCACCCAGGGCTTGGTACGATACCCTGTCAGACTTTCTCTTTCAGAAAGGTTTCTAGAAGAGGACAGTAGACCGCACTCTATTCAGCAGTAGATGACATTCTACTAGTGCAGATCTACGTGGACGACATTATCTTCGGTTGTAGAAATGAGACTATATGTCAACAATTCGAGAAGATGATGAAGGAGAAGTTCGAGATGTCAATGATGGAGGAGATGAACTACTTCCTTGGTTTTCAAGTAAAACAATCAGATAAAGGAATATTCATCAATCAAGCCAAGTACACTCGAGACCTCCTGAAAAGATTTGGCTGTGAATTGAGCAAGCCAGTCAAGATCCCCATGAATACAAACTTTAAAATCGATCTAGATAAAGAGGGAGCTTTTGTTAACTCAACTGACTATAGAGTTATTATTGGTTCTTTATTATATTTAACAGCAAGCAGACCTGACATAACTTATGTTGTAGGTGTATGCGCAAGATTGCAGGCGAATCCCAAGCGAAGTCATCTAGACTCAGCGAAGAAAATTATGCGATACCTGAAGGGAACACCTGACACTGGGTTATGGTATCATGCTGATGATAATCTTGTTTTAACTGGATATTCTGACGCTGATTATGCAGGATGCAGGGTAGATCGAAAGTTAATTTCAGGAACTTGTCAGTTCCTAGGCAGTAAGCTCATATCATGGTTCTCCAAGAAACAACATTCAGTGGCGACGTCCACTACTGAAGCTGAATATATGGCTGCCGGAAGTTGTTGTGCCCAAATTCTTTGGCTTCGACAACTATTGCTTGATTATGGTATCATTCAAGATGAAGTGTCCATCTATCGTGACTCCACCAATGCCATTGTAATAACTCAGAACCCAGTTCTTCACACGAGATGCAAGCATGTAGACATTTGAGACTTCTTCATCCGAGACCATGTCGAGAAGAAGGATATCATGACGGAGAAAATCCATATTGATAGACAAAGGGAAGACATAATGACCAAGCCGCTGGCTGAGAACAGGTTCAGAGAACTCTCAGTTGAGCTAGGTCTACTGGATCCTACTAACTCGAGTCAGTAAAGATATTCAGTATGACAAGTCAGTAAGTCAAATTCAGTACTTGATTTAGTAGGGTGAATCATACAGTACTCAGTAAGGGGGAACGTAGACAGATACTGAATCATCAGTATCACCTTGATCCTCTTGATTTGCAATTGGTAAACAACTGAACAAGGCTCAGTTGAAAATGTTTGAGTATTATATGCAGTATTTTACTCAGTGGCATGCTTGCATTTATTTGATTAGTAGCATACATTCAGTGGCATCAAACGCATTTATTTCCCGTCATAAATTCTTAAGGATACGTTCAGTAAAATTGTTTTCATTTAAAGCGCGATATCCTAAGAACTGACTGTAGCGCATTTAATGTATGTCATCTCACCTTACTCCACCTATGCAAATCTTATGTAGGTCGAGATTATCGGCGGCTTAGTAATCATTCATTTAATAATATTAAATCCTAACCGTCCGTGAAAAAAGCGAGATTGAATCTCAACCCTTAGATCTGAAAAATTGCTTATCTCTAACCTTTATCTTCGCCATTACCGTATTTAAGAGAGCTTTGAATATTTTCGTCTTCGACTTATATCTACTTCTTTCAAGCTCTCATACATTCGGTAAATCTTTCATCTCTTGTCTGCAAACTAACTTACTCTACTTTCAAGTGCTAACTTTCTTTTTGCGGATTATAGTGAAAATGGCCGCCTTGTCAAGCATCGTGCAGACGCTTGCAGATATCGATGATATCATTCAGACCAGGGTCCTATTCGAGCCAACCATGGAGTTCCATATCTCGGAACTGCCATATCTGGCGGAGACTTTCTCCGCTCTTCAGGCATCTGGCCTGAAGACGCTTCTGACGAAGCAGCCTTATGCTTGTCTTCCGAGACAAGTAGTTGAATTTTCTTCAACATGCGTCAGGTGGAGGGAACGGACGCAGAGGTTACCGCTGTGAGGTACATGAAGGAGGTTTCACCTCAGTCATGGAAGGAGAGCCACGCCGACATCAATATCCTCGAAGGGCTGAAGTCAGTTTTCAACCTTCCTGACCACGACATATCTCCCATTGGATACAAGGAAGTAGATCTCAATGATTATATCAGGCGATTCTGCGGAAGGGACGATATATCCTTCAAAGCTGCATTTCCGAAGAGTTAGCTTCTGCCAGAATTCAGAGGCTTGGCGTGCGTTGTTATCCATATCCTCACTAGCGCGGCTAGTTCATTTGACCAGCTGTCCAAACCTAGACTCCAGATGATAATGGCAATCACGGACGAAGATAAGGTTAACTGGGCTTAGTTCGTTCTATCTGAACTGAAGGCCCAGTCACAGAAGTTTGTTGCTGATGGTATAGGAGAGAGAAGAGTAATTAGTGTCGGCAAACTTCTGTACGGGACTAAGGTTTTGGTGCTGATAGAAGCATCAGTATCCTCGCATGCATCATTCGACGGCATGAAATACTTTGACAAGAAACTGATCAAGCTCAGGTCGAAAACCGCTGCTAAAAAGTCCATCAGTCGTGGAGCTGCACTGAAGAGGCCTTTGACTGAACAGCCTCCACGTACCAAACAGCTGAAGCCAAAGAGGCTGACAAAGCCAGGAGCTTCTAAGGCTGTTTTTCCGCCTCCCCCACAGGTGGAAACCTTACTTGATTTGGACACAGGCATTGAGGGAGCCACTCTCAAAGATAAAGTCAAAAGAGTAAGTACTGAAGAAACTCAGCTGGAGTACGAAGCTAAAACAACTACTGAGGTTTCTTCAGAGCTACCAACCACAGTTCAGCTGACCAGACTTAGGGCTGAATCCGAAGTCGCTCAACAGATCCCTGAAATTGCCAGCTATCAGGATCTGGTGGATATAGCTATCAAGGCAAGGACTCAAATGCTGCTGAGATTCCTAAACTGGGATATTATCGCTGACATGATTCAGCAGTATTTTGTATCCACACTACTGGCAGAGGAGCAACAATTGCAGTCTGAGATAGAGCTTGGAGAACCCTCAGACATTGCGTCCTTCGAAGACTTGCGATCAGCAATGTTATATCTTCTAGAGCTGAAGTCTTCCTCCTCTCCCGCCAGAGATCCTTCGCCCACTGATCACCCATCTGAAGGTGATGATTCAACACCCAAGGATGCAGATCATGGAGACTATGCTGAGGGAAAGACTCCCAGTGAGAAGGGCGATTCACCACCACCACCTCTTACATCTGGTGTTGCCCCTGTTGTGTCTTGTTCAAGACAGCAATTACTCGCTGCCTCTGAGCAAAGGATCGGTACATTCTCATATCAGATTAAACCAATCGGTACCGTATCCTCGAGAATAGTCAACCGAGCTATCAAGAAGCAAGGAGACAAAAATCGTCTCTTGGCTAAGGATGTGCACCTGAAATGGTCACAATATACAAAAGCTCAAACTGAACGCGTTGATGCCCTCACCAGAGAAGTTAACAAGATCTTTGAAGCTCCTTTGCCAAACTTTCAGGAGATCATCAAGACTGCTCTGGCTGCTCAAAAGCTGGACTTGGCCACGCAGTGCCAGCAGTTGCTAGAAGCTCAAATGAAGAAATTCTCAGAGTAACTGGCTGCAGCAATGGCTAACGTCCAGCAATAGCTAAAGCTCTCGAAACTCGAGCTACAAATCTGTACCTCATCCGGTCTGACTTCAAGGAGTCACTCGAAGCATCTCTTCTGTAACACAGAACTCAAACTGAATCCCAAATCAAGCAAATTCGAAAAGATCAAGAAACTGAATGGGAACATTACTGCGATGCTGTCGGGGACTTCAACTCCACTTCCACCCAGATCAAAGATTCTGTCTACAAGCTCGAAGGAGAAGTAGTAGCTCTTAAAACCTTACTGACCTCGGCTGATGACGCCAAAAAGGGGGAAGGTAAAGGGAAAGGAGCTAAGGGGGAAGATAAGTCAGAAACAAAGGACAGGGAACAAGGTAAGGGGGAAGGAACGACAAACATTGAGGAGTTCATTGCTCTCCCCCTCCCCTCTATCCAAGAAGAAAAAGGCTAAGGAAAAAGCCTCAGTTGAAGGCCCTGCAAAGCCTTAGCAGATAATAGAGCTGCTGACAGTGCAGGTTGTTGGATCAGGAGAAGGATCCTTAGCCCAGACACACATTGATGAAGTAGCTGACTTCATCGAGGGAACAGAGGACATTGAGTCTCCGCTACCGAAGAGGCCAGGCAAGGAGATTGCTACTAAAAGCGCTCCCCCTCCATCGCCTAAGTTCAAATCCAAGAAGGAACAAGAGGTGCATGACGAACGAGTAGCTCAACAGTTGCAGGCTCAGCTCGATCATGAAGCCCGACTCAAAGAAGAGGCCAAGTTGAAGCGAAATCCAAAAGTCCCAGTGCCTAGGTCGTCAAGGAGTTAGGCTCAGCGAATGAGAATTCAGAAGAAGAAGCCAACACCTCCTAAAAAGACTCAGCAGAAGCAGAAACCGACTGAAAAATCAGCTTCTGAGTCTACTGAGGACTCCGACACTGATAACCTACCACTTTCTGAAAGGCTGAAGAAGAAGACTCTCAAGCTTACAACATAACAAATTACAGAGGAGAAAGCCTTGTGGGACGCAGTCGAAATAGGCCTCGACTTCAGAGCCAGAGACAGGCTAGAGAGAGACTGAGAAAAGCTGAACTGGCAGAGCATATTACGCATACTGAAAAAGCAGCCAAGGAAGCAGTTCCGTTCAAGAGCAGAGTGATCCCAAGGATTTAAAAGTTCTACAAACGCGGTGAGCAGAAGCCACATCTCAGGAAAACTCTATTCCGCCGCGTAGACAAATGGATCCCATGGAACCTGAATGAGGAATGGGAAGGTCTGAAAGAAGATTTCATCAAGCCTTACTATGTATGGCAATGCTACTCAAGCTAAGTTCCGGCGGTCAAATTGTTCGATCAATTTCTATACAACCACGACCCCAACTTCAGAGCTCAGATCAAGTTGGTCCTTTATAAGGAGAAACTGCCTTTTACTGCGCCTGCATATCGTCAGCTGACCCCTCCCAGGACTCTTCAAGGAGCTTTCTGAACCAAGGAGATAGAAGACGAGGTGGAGATAGCCATGAATCGACTCGATCTTTCCTCCGAGTCGCAACTAGATCTTGCAGATATCAAGCGACTGAGAGAAGCTATCTACAGATCATATGGGCTTGATCCTCCTGAGGCAAAATCTGCTTTCAAATCCAAGATTCAGAAGTTCAGATCTCAGAAGAAGTAGACTTAGCCATTCTTTGTGTCTTTGCCTCTCTTCCTCCTTTCTCTCTCAGTGTAGTAGTGATTGTACTGTAATCTCCTTACATTTATAAAATAAGTATTTCACTTTGGCCAGACAACCACTCATTGTCTTATGGATGTGTTATTTATTTTTAACACTGACTGATCACTGAAGTGATCCAACACACACTCTTTATCCTTATTTCTTCTGATGTGCCTATCTTAGTAATCTGTTAATCTGTACTTAATTCATTCAGCTATTATTAACTGAGTTTTTGGGTTATTAGGTTAGTACTTAGTGGTTTCGACATCATCAATTAGAGGAAAATTATTGGGATATGAGTAGTAGTCTAGTAGATCATTACTAGAGGGTACATAGAACTTGACTCAGTAGATATGTATGGATATGAGTCTGTAATTTATGTAATCTATAGGGACGCTATTGTAATATTTGTTATGGGGGAAATTGTAGTGATACTGAATTGTATTGCTATAGAATTGAAGATCCCAAAACCCCGTCTTGACCCCTGTGTGTGTTTGAACCGTTATGAAGTAATAGGCTAGACTTGTATTGATCTTCATAGATTTTTTTTGTCTAAGTCCAGTAAGGGGTATATTGTTGGAACGCCAACCACTCTGCGGCGATATTTCGAAAATATATGGTCATTTTTCTTGGAGTTTTGTGACACGTGGCATCGTCCTCTCCAACGGATACATGCCTAGTTCATAACTATAAATAGAGAATAACTTCCAAGCAAACGTACGGAACAACAAGGGAACACAAGCTTTCAAGAAAACACTCTCTAGCAAACTCAAAGCACTTCAATTATATATATACATTGAAATAAACTGTCGGCTCTTTTCTCTAAAAAGTGACGAATTTTTATTAGCTTACAATTATATTAGATTATTAATATATATATATATACATATAATATATAATATATATTAATTTAAACAAAACTTTTTTTATTTGTATAATGATTATAATAATTTATATTAAAAGTAATTAATACTCTATGATAAATAAACTAACACTTTCGAAAGATAAATGACCACAATATTTAAAGATAATTGCCATAATATGTTTATTTCAAAAGATTAAAAAATAAACTCTATTATATTAATATTCAATTTAGGGATTCCAAATATCACAAATCGCCTTCTCGAAAATGCCTCTCGCGTCTCCTTTCACCCAACAACTCTCGCCCAACACCTCCTCTCGCCTCCTAACAGAATCGCCTCTCTCTTAATCGTTTAGAACTTGAATCGGGTGAAGAGGTAATCGCCCAATTTCGGGACCCTCAATATTAATTTGTGTTTGAATACTGAGATTAGTTGTTTAAGGTTGTAAGCTTAATACTCTATGAGTTTTGTAAGCTTTCAAGAAAACACTCTCTAGCAAACGTACGGAACAACAAGGGTGCCGTTGAGAGCCGACAGTTTATTTCAATGAACATTCTAGGCACTTCAATTCGAAAATACACATAGTGCCAATGCATGCTTTTAAGTGCCTATAGATGAGTCACAGTGTCGATATCGTGCCTAAGGGTGCCTATGGGTGTCGATGGATGACTTTTTTTCTTGACTGCCTCAATCTATTCGAAAGATACACTGTTAGTATACATGCCTCAATTTTCGAGACTGACAAGACACAAGAAAGATGACTTTTTTTGGACTTTGGTGAAGTGTTGATGGAAAGCCTATGGGTGCCGATGCAGTGCTTATTATTGAGAGGACATGTCATACTGCGCAATATTGTAGACGACAAGCTATCCCATTTATTATGTCCAGTGCCTATGGAGAGCCGACGGGTGCCGATGGAGTGCCTATGGAGAATTTTCATGCAAAATTATGTTGATACGACTACTGAACAAGGCAAAATTATGTTGATACAGTTTCTTTTGCATATAAGTATCACGAGCTCGATATGTAACTTTACTCTTTCTCAAGCACATTTTCAAATTACTCTTACTCTCACTCCCTTCTCATTCTCTTCGTTCTCATTGCCAAAAAATGGAAGATTTTAGATCTATTATTGTAAAAGTGAACGGCGAATTCGATCATGAATCGAATTACGTCGGCGGGCATGAATTCATTGTTTACATTCCTTCAAACAATATTTCTCTTACATATCTCCGGCAGAATATTGACAGAATGCTCGTTGCTTATTCTCTTTCATGCAACTACTTCATCTACTATACCGCCGCTTCGCAAAAAACCGGTTGGATGATGAAGGCCCTCCTCGGCCACGATATTGATTTGATGTGTTTGTACGCTATTGACGTAGAACCGGTGGTATATCTTGTTTATCATATAGTTCAAAACCCTTAATTTGCAGTCCCCAACCTAAACCAAATACCCAAAGACATTTCGCATTTCGTAAGTTCTAATTGGTTTGGGGAGCACAGTAGTGGAAGCAATCCATCTGGAAGTGTTCCCGAAAGGGATGTTCATGTCGAGAGTGATGAAGAGCTGGTGGTATATCTTGTTCCCGAACTCCAGATTGTCCATTTGCTTTACGGGCACACTGTAGAGGCGAGCAGTATTGGCAAGTGACTACATTCCGCCAGGATCACACTTGTTTAGGTGATTTGTCCGGCCTTGTTTGTAGAAATGTACAGGCTAAAGCTGTAGCCGCTTATATTGCACGCAGAATGCGCCACCTAAGCAAGTTAATGAAACAAAAGGATATTCGGGCAGATCTGATGGATAAGTTTGAAATTCAAACGATATAAGGTGTTGCCTTGCGAGCACGTAATGCAGCCATATCCATGATTTACGGCGAACATGCAGAGTCATTCAACAAGCTGCCTAAATATCTGCATGTGCTCGAAATGACGAATCCTGGCACTTATACTGATCTCGATGTTGGTGACGATGGCCGGTTCTGACATGTTTTTTTTGCACTAGGTGTATCGCGTGCACCGTGGTTGTATAATCTACGGAAGGTAATTGTTATCGACGGAACGCATCTTAAGGGGAGAAATAAGGGAATATTATTCGTCCCCGCTACTTTTGATGCGAATGAACAAATATTCCCACTGGCTTTTGGTGTTGGTCCGATCAAAAATGATGTGTCGTGGACGTGGTTTATGATACGTCTAAAAGCTGCATTTCCTCCGGATGAGTGTTTAGTCATTGTGTCGGACCAACATAAAAGTATAGCGAATGTTGTAAGAGCCATTTTTCCAGATGCGCAACATGGCCTTTGCTACTACGATCTCTCCAACAAGCTTGTCCGGCACGGTGATTGGGTTATTCGAATGTTCTATAACGCTGTATACGCATATCGGCCAACCGAGTTCCATCAGTATATGAACGCCATCCGACAGGCTGAACCGGCAATTTATGAGAAGTTGATGGAAATCGGACCGGATAAGTGGTCTAGATTCTACAGCAAAAGTCAGCGTTACAGCCTACTGACATTGAACGCTGCTGAGTCGATCAATGCTTGATTACTACAAGCTAGACGTCTTCCAATTATTGCTATGCTCGAGGCAATCCGGCACATGCTCGAGGTTTGGTTCGATGAACGCCGAGGAAAGACAAATGCGAGAAATAATCGGTTGATAGTGGCTTCGAAAATGAGAATGCGAAAAGAGGTGGATGCAGCACGAAAGTATACGGTTGTGCAAGTCACTGCTGACACATACAAGGTTGAAGAAGGTGATCAATAGTGGAGGGTTCAGCTCGAGACCGAAGTATGTGAGTGTGGTGTATGGCAGATGGACCTGTTACCGTGTAGTCACGTTGTTGTTGTTCGTTATAGTCGTCGTGAAAATTTGTATGATCATATCCACTACTTCTACACCACGAACACATGGAAGGAGGTATACGCCGGTGTCGTCAATCTATTACCTCCGCGGGACGAGTGGGGTGTTCCGGCGGAGGTTGAGGATATTGTTGTTCTCCCACCAATAATTCCCCACCAAGCAGGACGCCCTAGGACTAGTCGTCAGCCTTCTGGTGCAGAAGCGAGCACATCTGGTCATAGACGTCGTGCACGGAAGAAATGCACCAACTGTGGCGGACAAGGGCATACAAGACCGACATGTCCTGTGTCTGGAACATCAAATAATGGATGATTTGTTTTAAATTATCTGTAGTAATAACGCTAACGGTGTAGTATTAGTATTTGAATTTCTATGTATGTAGTTCGTGTTTATTTCTATGTAGTAGTAATGATAGCGGTGTAGTTTGTGTTCGTATTGGATATTTAATATTTATCGGCACTCATAAGCACTATATAATATTAAATATATATATATATATATATATATATATATATATATATATATATATATATATTAAAAATACAACATGTATTCCCTCTATCGGCCAACAACTTCTACGGCCGATAGAGGGACTTGTTTTCGAATTGTTGTATGAGTGCCTAAGGGTGCCGATCAATTTATCGGCACCCATAGGCACTATATAATATATATATATTTTTAAATACATGTATTCCCTCTATCGGCCAACAACTTCTATAGCCGATAGAGGGACTTGTTTTCGAATTGTTGTTTGAGTGCCTAAGGGTGCCGATCAATTTATCGGCACCCAAAGGCACTATATAATATATTTTTTTTAATACAACATGTAATCCCTCTATCGGCCAACAACTTCTACGGCCGATAGAGGGAATTGTTTTCTAATTGGTCGTTGGGTGCCTATTGGTGCCGATCAATTTATCGGCACCCATAGGCACTATATGATTTGTTTTTATTTTTATTTTTGTGCCGATCAAATGTAACATGTATTCTCTAGATGTCATCGAGTGCAAATATTATGCTTATGATTAAAAATTAACATCGATGTCAATAACAATACAATAGGGACTAGATATTATCATATATAACACTGCTCGAAAAACTTCCATGCCATCTACTCTCGATATGTGCGAATGTTATGCTTCTGATTCCCCTAGGTTGGTGTAGGAAATCCAGTGATCAGCCGCTCATCTGACATGCATACATATGGGCCGCAACTGTGAGAGTCAGGCTATGCGAACTGGACATCCAGGGGCTTCAAATGTAGTTGTGGAGACTGCATTCCCGGGTACGACAATTGGAACTTATTAACTATCCAGTAACTGTCAACCTGTGAAACAACGTCTCATTAGCAATTTCAAAAATAATCAAATGACACTAAAATTGAATAAGATTCACATCAAGAAAACGCCTTATTAGCTTCCGGAGCGGTCTCAAATTTGCTTTTCTATATTTAAATATGTCTGCATCCTGGTCTTAGTTTAGTGAATCATATAACTCAAGGGTCTAGCTCTTGATGCACAATCTTACTAGGACCTAGTGGCAGGCAGCCAACACCGGAAAGATGATCTGTAAATAAAGCAAAAATGGATATCAAAGTTCCCACCTTGAAATCAAAATGACTAAATTGATACATGCATACGATAAAAACTTACAAATTTAGCATTAGTCCATGCGGGCCTGGTCACGTCCTTTTCTGTTCCAAACACACACTCGAGCAAACCATCATTAGGAACCCAGTTAGAGTAGCTAACTATGGTCCGCTCGTGTACGTCGTTATCCGGCTCATGAATCTTCGAGGTCCAAGCAGACTCTAATGCAGTCTGAAAAGGATTGAAAACTTTAATAACCTTGCAATTTGAATAAATGATACTTACAAAAATTGTAAAGTCTGCAATAACAGTGTAGCGAGCATCAGGAATGGCCAACACATCACGATCCTTATCTACAAGTCTCACACGAAGATACTTCATGTACAAATCCACCATGGCTTGCCCCATGTCGTATTTTACGTCGAGAATATTTTTGAAAAAGCGGTGGGGCAACTCCCCCTGTGAAACCGTCAATGTTGCATGCTTTCTACTGAGCATGAACTCCTCGAAATTTCGCCTCAGTACACCATCACGATCAACCATGTAAGTCATCCCAGTAGGATTGTATCGGGGACTGATGAGTGTAGACTGCAAAAAGAGAAAACATATTAATGCACATTTCAAATATATAAAAGATGTAAGAAATTATAACTATCATGGAATTAGGCCAATTCGACCAATGAGTTTACTTGTACATGAGATGAAAGTATGAGTGGCTGCTGACCTCCTTCAGTGGCCACATACTGACTCGAACTTCCTTCAGTGGCCACATATTGACTCGGACCTCCTTCGGTGGCCACATACTGACTCAGACCCACTCCGAATGCACGTGTTGGCGACCAACGGCGGGGTATCCACATATCCCTCGGCTCATACATACTATGTCGCCCAAAGTCAAACTGCTCAGCGCCATAACAAAAAGGATTCACTTTAGAAACCCTCTGAGTAGCAGTCTCCCAGGGTCTGCATTTGGATCTGTATAGTCCTCTAGGGAAGCTTCTACTGACTCCTCTCTGTTCCAAGGGAACCACTCACTAGTCGGTATGCGGCTAGGGAAAGCCGTTGTATCCTCTTCATACTCGTGGGAGGTCTCAGTCTCTATCGAGAAACTAGTCCCAGAGGTGGTTCCCGCGCGCTTGCCAACGTGAAAGTCTTTTTTCAAGGCTTCTTTCACTCTTTTGAAAATTTTATCCTCCCGTTTGTCCCAATGCTCGTCCACCTTCTTCAACAAGGCCTGCTCGCGCCTTTCCCATCGCTCATCAAAATCCCTCATCATTCTATCATACTGGACCTGAGGCATATCTTCAAGCCTACGGGCAGATGACTTTTCTGTTGCGTCGGCAGTGCTTTTCTTCTTCACTCTTCTATTCTCTGCAGGGGCCCGTAGCCTTGGCACACTATCTGTGTTCACCTGCCGCGGCTGCACAGGGACCGCTGTCGGGAAAGATACACCGATCGGGTTTTCCCCATTCACACTTATCCAGTACTCTTTCAACTGCTCCTCATCAGTCGGCGTCAGCGTGGACGAGAGGGGTCCCTCCATCTGTTCAAGATGTTAAAATCAAAAGTAAGAAAATATAATTATGTTGAACTAATGAAAAAATAAAATAAACTAAATTATTTAACCGGAGATGCAAAGAAGCTAATCCACTCTGTATCTGGTGGCGTAATATATGCCCACTTTGTACAACGGGGCATACCTCCCTGATTGATGAGGCGGACACACAATCGTGTGAGATCTGGAATCGCCTCATAAGCCCAAATCTATATCATAAATCACATCAATTAAAAAAAAAAGATTTTTAACCAACAAATTCAAAATAAATAATCAATCCACAATGGTACCTGAAGTGCCCAAACTGGTCCGTACAGATTATATTTCGATTTGACAAGATCCACTAATTTAGGGACGAAGGTCAAGTAGTGCAGTAGGGCATTGTAAGTGTACGAACCCCATGGAAAAGTGTTCCATGCGTTCGAATCGTCGACCAAAACCCACGTCCACGTTTCAATCTTCTTCGTATCAGCAGATGCAAAGAAGAAGGACATCAAAGCCACTAGATTTGCCACCTTCAAATAAGCATCAACTGAAAGATCACCGAATTTGTTATCTCTTAACAGTGTCAACAAATCCCCTCCTGATATGGCTTTACCCTCTGTAAGTCTCATGAAGACTCTCGACTCTTGTGGCTGCCGAGGCGCATCCGGATTAAAGGTACTTTCCCCGAATGTCGATCCAGTAACTAATGCATACTCTAATTGTGAGAATCTCAGCTCTATCCCATATATATTAAAACGAACCTCCTCAGGTTCGCACTGTACCTCGTAGCACATCAATTGATGCAAAGCATGTAAGACACTCTTCCCTTTCCTCCACTGTAGAAGGTGCTCAAATTGACCACTCATAAATCGCAGAACTAACTCATTACCCCCTACGTGAAAGACACTTCTTAATCCATTCGGGAAACTGATCTCTCCAATAAGTTGTAATTTTTGGGGATTTTTTCCGAACGGGTAGTCAAATATAATCAGGGTGAAAATAAATAATTATCCATTATTAATTTAAAAAATGAATTACTGAGGGCCGTCGGCCGGCATCGGCCGAGAAGATTTTTGTTCTTAAATCATCCAGTGCCGATGGAGAATATACCATCGGCACCCATCGGCACCACCCATCGACATCGACACAAAACTGCAGTTAAATGCAGTTTCTGCAGCAAAACATAATTCAAACAAATTCTCGATTACATTTCCGTCTATTCAACAACAACCCCAATCAAATTACATGAGTAAATCATCACCTAATCATATATTCTCAATCAATTTCGCATTCAATTTCAAGAAATTGTTCAAAGTCGATGGGGCCGAAAGAAAACATACATGTGCTGAAGAAGACATAGCAGCGGCGGCGTGGCTCGGTGTTCACACGGCGGCGGGACGGCGGGTTTAGCGGCACCGGGACGTCGGTTCAGCGTAGGCGGCGCGTCGATTCAGCGGCGGCAATGTCATGTGCCGAGAGATGTATTTTCTATTTTTTTGCTTCTGTGAGTGCTGGTGCCGTTTCTTAACAAAAAAAATATTAAACTCAGTGCCGATGGAATTATTTAATCTATCGGCACCGGTAATTCTATCGCAGTGCCTATCGCAGACTCGCAGTGCCTTTACTCTCAACTTTTGACTGACTTTTTTGAACCAAAAAAAAATCAAAATACCCAGTGCCGATGGCAGTACCGTTGGCAGTGCCGATGACTGGCCTTACCCTATCGGCACTTATAATTAAAATTATTTTATTAACTTTTCTCTTCTTTTTTTTATCGGCACCGGTGGGAATTGATCGGCACCCATAGGGTCCTATCGACACTCGTTGCCCATTGAATAAAGTGAGGATAAATGGGTAATATTGAGTATTCTATAACTATTGTTATAGTGAGTGGGTATTTTTTTGTTTTTTTTATGGGAATGGGTAAAAATATGTATTTCCACATCATTTAACGATAAATGATGGACTACTACAGAATCTTGTGGATCTCGCTGGAAGTGAGCCTGCCACTCAAGCAAATACAGATGGTACAAGGTTGAAGGAAGGGAGTCACATTAACAGAAGCCTACTGACATTAACAACTGTAATCAGAAAGCTACGGTAGGATACCTGCAAGCTAAGGTTGAGTTAATTTGTGTACAGACTTTGATACTTGCTATTAAGGACGACAACGTTAATTGATCGGTCCGAAGTGGAGCAAACTGTTCATTCCCACCTTTATAATCCGAGCCCTAGAAACAACCTCTATACTTTATAGTTACACGTGTCCAGATATACATCTAGAAAGAATTAAAGAAGATAAAAGTATCTTAGTACTCTGCAAATCATACTAAATACTCCGTAAACAAGACATATAATATAGCTAACTTGCGGAGAGTAATCCAGTATTTCTTTCATTAGTTTATTGTGCTTTTCCTTTAGAATTTTCCATTTTCTTAACTTTGCCACATATCTTAAACATTAAAAAAATAAAATAAAATAAAAAAATCACCAAAACTGTTAGGATCTTGCAAAATCTTGCATGCATGAATTTTCTAAATTCTTGTCGGAATTGAGAAGTATGATTGCAGCATGGATTGATTATGGAGTTGGTGTCTCAATATTCATATAATACAGAAATTCCAGACTTCAAACATTAAGATAGGAAGCAATTAAAAGTCTCAAAATTCACAACTGCAGCTGTTACATGAGACTGT
The DNA here is from genome assembly GCA_028984105.1 of Lavandula angustifolia. Classification (NCBI taxonomy): domain Eukaryota; kingdom Viridiplantae; phylum Streptophyta; class Magnoliopsida; order Lamiales; family Lamiaceae; genus Lavandula; species Lavandula angustifolia. The sequence goes on along the minus strand of CM054825.1, from coordinate 330,298 downwards.
CCAGTTTAGCCTGCAAATCTTGCACTGGAACCATATTAATATTCTGAATGTCTTCAGGAAAATACTCAGACTTGAGTAAATTATGTACTTGACTCTGTGCTTCTATAATATTGGTCCTGCAAATTAGAGGCAAAACAACTCTCACATGCATTCTTTATTCTCTCTCCCTCTCTCTCTCTCTCTCTCTCTCTCTCAAGGCCAAAATGCATAGTATCTTACCTAATTGGTTTGAAAAGTATAGCTCGTGTTGTAGGGTTCTGGAGATAGAGCTTCATTTTACCCATTACTCTTGGCAGCTCTTGTTGAATAGCAGAGTCCACCTGTTTTTATCGATGGATTTAAGAAACTAAATCATAAAAGATGTATAAAGGATTTTAAGAAGACAAGTGCTAATTGCACTCGAAAGATGACAACTACAGACATCCTGCTGAGCATCCCCCAGCCCCAGGACTTATAACAAAAAAGAGTGGCAAACATGAATATATGCATACCTTCTGGACTAGTTCAGCAACTTTTTCTGGAGTTGCAAAAGCTTGATTTTTGAGTGGTTTACCAATGGCAGCAGACCCCTGCTTTTGATTGCTCGAGGATAGAGCAACTTTAACTGCAGTGACCTTCGGGGATAAACAATACATAGTTAGGATCATGCCAAAGAACACACCACAATTGCTACAGTGATATAGTTGGGAAAGTCCGACTATATCTAACAGATCTGAACGACCAAAAGAATTTCTTGCGCTAAACGTGCAGAATTCATGAATCTCTCCCATACCGCAAGCTCTAACTAGTATTTCTCTCTACATTTTCTTACTGAGTTTAGATAATTTCCCGAAATCATCCCCACATACGGTCAAAGTAATATTTGAAAAATCAGAAACTGAAGTAGGAAAAACCTTTGTGACAAAAGACAACATGGGATCGACAACTAGCTTGGTCACCGACATAATAAACTCCTCGCAAGTAACTTTAAGATTTTTCTCCAATTCCTGCATGTGAAGCAGAAATATCAACTCCATTTAAGCACTTATGTGCAAAATTAAACAAACAGCAACCAAAAAGGGCGGGGAGAGCTTTTATTTTCTATAAAAGAAACAGCAAAACTTCAAAATTCTAATAAAAGGGAAGTTTTCTAGGGTGAAAAACTTTTGTGAGAACAAGCAGTCAAAATGCCATTTCTGATGTATAAATTCAGCTCCCACTATAATTTCCACAGCATTGGACCCCTCGCACCCCACTGAGCTTGGTCAAAAGATGAGCAGCAAATGCACATGAATAAACAATTCAATACAATAACTTAGAAGAAAAAAATATCAGAATGGAAATATGGATGGAAGTACATGGTTTCAGGATTTTAATTTACTAAATCCATCTTAAATCAGACAAATAGCAACACATAAGAAAAATCCTATATCGGCATAGAACATCAGTGAGAAATGAGATTACAAAATTGCCAAATACCTTCAACAAATGAGAGTCAGTAATTTACCTTCTTGGCATCTATTTGACTTTCCAATACTCGTGGAGAGAGAGTTCTAGCCAAGGATGTCGACCTCGACCAGTCAAATAGCGAGGCCTGACCTCTAAGAATCCGCCTTAAATGCTCCTAGAAAATGCAATGACGAAGGTGATCATTTTAACACAAAATAAAAATGTAATAACCAATCTATGTGCCCTCAAAACAAACAATTTAGTGAATGAAGCAATGTGGCCACTGAGATTCGATTACTGATAGGATTATGATTTCTTATTTGAGTCTCTAATTTGATTTTGGTTAGGATTTGAGTTTCTGTTAATTATAAACAGGGTAAACTAGTCTAGAATTTGATTTGAACTTTGGATTGGTTTTGTTGCCTGGGCAGAGATATTTGTATCTTTTAATTCGTTTAGTTCAAAAACTGACCACTTTACCCTTAACAGATTCCTTCTATCATTTATGACGGCAGATGACAACATCCATCGAGCAAGGTTTATACATATGTAACATATCCCAATTTCAGAAAATATACAAGTTGCCCTTAATGAACAACATTTATGGAAATGATACAATCTGATAATCATGGCTAATGTTATCAGATTTTTTTATTTCTTTTCACAGTGGAAAGAGTTGATAATACTCTTTTAACAGCCAATCCAATAATTCAGCAAACAGCAGCCACTATTCACCTTATCATACAGATATGCTTTCTCAACATCTTGATCTACTATGGAAATTATTACTGAGAATTTAACTATACAAGAGAAATTAATTACTGATATGCAGGCAAGCTTTCATATTCAATGAGAAACTGAATCGGGGTCTGGAACAGGTTGACAACAATCAGGATATATGAGTACTCAAAATTCATTATCTTGAAATTCTCATGAAACTAAAAGACAAGTGTTAAAGAAAGCATTAACAATTGACTGATTTGCCTGCATAATGAACCCAGCAATCAGAGCAAAATCATAAATAGGCAGTGTACAGACAGAGACATCATTCATGTTAAGCTGCAAATGGATAAAGTAGAGCAAATAAATGATATTTAATGCAAAACAGCTTCAATAATCTTTTTTTTTTCCAAGTTATAGGACGTGAATTCACCAGCTGGAAATAAGTACCAGCAAATGAGAGAAGTCAAGCTCCTTGTGTGTGACCGAGAACTCAATATCAAATGGTGCTATCTGCAAATAGAATACTCGTATAAGAAATAGAATGAAAGAACAACCATCTTTATAGTCATAATCAAACATAAAAGAGATACCTGCTCTCTCAGTATAAGAAGAAACTTTATGAGGAATAGCTGCCCATCCATCGCTGATGACTTTTTAGCAATTTGTTTGCTAGCTCTCTGCCAAATCAGATTGCTTAAGCAGGAGTCGTAAAGTAGTTTCGTCTCCCTCCCCTTATAAATACAATAAGGATAAACCTTGAGCTACTCACCTGAATGGATGACGCACAAACTTCTACAGCTTCCTGATTAAAAAACTGAACGTGAGTAACTGGAATCACACTAAAGATCCAAAGCTAGGGAAGAACTAATACCTGAGCCAAACCAGTAAAAACTGCTGGTTCTAGGCACCGGTATAATTTGGATAAACAAGATATTGTTTTCTCAAGAGGAGGGTACCAAGTCCTCGAAACATCTGGGCTTTGAGCACACTGTAAGCAAGAGAAACATATTATAATCTCTGATTTTGAGTACAAAAAGCCTGATATAGAGATTAAGCAAGATGAGCCAGAAGAGGAAAAAACAGGTGGCTATTGACATCCAAGGTCAAAATTTCATAACGTAATAGTATAGCAATTAGGGACAAGAAGTCAAATAAGGGTTCCAGCTTGCCCAAAGCAAAAGAACACATGGTAACTGAACCATATGGAAACTCGAGTAGAAGCTACCAAGGTGAACAAAAGAATGAGAAAATAATAAAACACGTACAGATGAAGCTTCCAACTTTGTCTCAGCTGATTGCTCCAACTTAGCAGGATAGTCTAGGTCCTCATCCAAAGGAAGATAATTTGCAATCTGAATGACAAATAGACACGTTACTTTGTATCAAACCGGCAATTTCTGTATATAGAATCTCAAATTTGTTTTTTCTTGGTTGTTTTACAATCTTTCTTTCATCTACAGTATTTCTTTTTTCAAGTGAAAGGTCAAATCTAGTACTAGCCTACATTTTAATGGTGAAATTCACTCTTCCCAACCTCCTATCTTCTGATGTTTATGTATGAACTCCATCAACACTAAGTATGTTTACCCACTCTTCTTCCTCTTCTTGCATCCTAAAGCTAAGTATCAAAACCAACCAAGGTTTTAAAAAGCATAAACGGGTTTCGAGGCGTTTTTCCATGGTTTCACGAGGCGTAAGCCTCGAAACGGAACGAGGCGTAAAATTGAGGCGTAAATTTAATTTTTTTCCCCCTAATAAATATATAATAACACATAAGTCCAAAATACTCTCAAATTCAAAATACATGGGATTCAATATTATCCACAACTAGGATTTTAGCTTTTTAGTGAAATACATGGGAATTGGTGGCCAAAATGTCTTTTCTGGAAGAAGAATATAACGAATCTTACTAGCTCATAGCTAACCTCTTCATTTTATTAAGTTAAATAATTAATACCCATCTATCTAATAAAACTTTAGGCAACTAATCACATAAAAAATGTCTAATTTAATATAACCTATTTGTTTCTGGAAGCAGCCCTAATAATGGGTGTCTGGAAGCAGCATTAATTTCAGGGAGGAGCAGCGGTTTCGGCGGCTGCGGCAGGGAGGAGCAGCGGCTGCGGTTTCGGCGACGGCGGCAGGAAGGATTGGCGGCGGTTTCTGCAACGCCGGCAGGGAGGAGTGGCGCAAGAATGCAATTCACGATTTCACGGCGCGAGAATGCAATTTTACGGCGGCAGGGAGGAGCGGCGCGACAATGCAATTCACAATTCACGTTGTTTTCTACTCAATTTTGATTCTAATCTAAATATTTTGGGTTGGGCTGACTGAAAATCTAATTAATGTAATTGGGTTTAAGCTCAATTACATTAATTTAATAAGAATACGAATTATGTCCCGATAAAAAAGGGACCGTCTCAATGAAAAAATGCCTCAAAGGCGTGCCTCGAGGTGCGCCTGGCCGGAACGAGGCGCTCAGAAGAAGCGCATAGGCTGAGGCGTAAGCTTCAAGGCGTTTTTCGCCGTTTTGATTCGAGGCGGGCCTCAGTTGGGTTTTTTAAAACCTTGAAACCAACAATGTAATCTATCTATTTAGGAACTTTGATTAGAGGGGCAAAATGTCAAAACTGATTTTTTTTAGAAATCATTTGTTATCATGTTGGTCACATCATGAAATTCAAGACGGTTTGATACTTTTGCTAATATTAATAAGGAAACGAAGAAATTGCTGGAACAAAAGCTTTTTAGAAAATTAGGTGTCTCAACCTGGTTCTACAGACATATAAACTACTTACTCCCTCCGTCCCATTCCACTTGTCTTGTTTCTTTTGGGCACGGAGATTAAGAAGAGTGGGTGGTTGTGTGTAGATAAGTGTGTGATTGTGTGTAAAGAGATAGGTCCCACAAAGAAAAAGTGGTATGTTGTGTAATGATTATGCTTCCTTTTTTGGAAACTAGACAAGTCGAGCGGGACAGCCCAAAAAGGAAAACTAGACAAGTCGAATGGGACGGAGGGAGTATCACATACTCATACCTCACAAAATAAAACTAAGGTACGAGTTCTTTCAAATTACTTCTTTAGAACTACTCATAAATTTATTGAGCGCCTTTAGTATTGAATCACCCCATCCCTTTTTTATCCTCCATACAAAATAAAAAATGGAGAACAAAAATAACAAAAGTATAGCAAAAATATCAGAAAAAGTTGCCTTGAGCCCCATGCCAATGAGATATGCGTGATCCTATAGCCCAAATAATGGTCATGGTGCAGTACTGACCTCATCACTGATGTGGGTTCTAGCACGAAAAGTTAAACGCTCGTGAACATCTGCCAAGATCCTCTCCAATGTTGGTTGCAATCCTGCTAGCGATTCCCCTCGACGGCTTACTTGTTCTGCTAGGACTTCGACTTTGAGAATATCAACAAGTTCGCAAAGAATATCAAGGTTTGCTTCATGAATAAGTTTTGGACGTAGAGTATCATATAAGTAAGTACACCTGCCAAATGTTTAATGAAGAATATGAGTTGGGAGTTGCATGTGTAAAAGAAACTAGTGGTATATTGGGTGGAGAGGTATATTAGACATCTTACCTTTATTCGATCTGTCACTTCTGTGTTAGATAACATAACTAAATTTTACTGCATACAAGACTTTTTGGTTCATACTACAAACTAAAGTAAGCCAGAAGTATATATATTCTTTTCAAGCTAAATAAAATATTTGTCTAATGCAAAGGATACTGTAATTGTGGACAAATGTCCACTACAGCCATGAACAAATTTAAAACTTGTCGATAAGACAGAAATTGCGATTGTAGAGATCCCATGGGGATAGTTTGGGGTTTAGGGTTCCCATTGGGATGGAAAGGATATGTTAATACGTGAAGGTTTACAACAAGTGGACAAGACATCCACTCAAAACCTGCCAAATATCAGAAAGGGCTAATCACCAATTTCTAAACAGATCAGAAACAAACAAGTGCAGAGTATTCTCAACCTAGTTTATTTTTATCCTTTTTGATAAGAAACCAAAAACCTTAATATATAATAAGTGAAAGTTTACAACAAGGGGAGCTGCATGAACTTTCAAAGATCAGAAGCTATGTAAGAGAGAGAACAATTACATTTTCAGGCACCATATTGGCAGACAACTTAGACTGCTTAATAAGCGGGTATTTTACAACGCAAAATATCAAAACTTGTTGTGAGTTTAACTATATAATGAATAGAAGTATGATAAATAGAAGTGAGCTCAAGAAACATAAAGCATGCTTAAGTTGAAGGACTTACAGTGGATCAATTAGAGGAGCCAAACTTGAAACATCCTCCGACGATGAAGGGAAAAAATGATCAAAAAGCTGATGCTCAAGTTGACAAACCTGCCATGTCATTCATTCTACATAATCATTGAACAGCAATATGAAATATCTTTACGGTAAAATACTCAGAATTTCAGATACTCCTTATAATTAACTTATACGAAGGAACAATCATCACAAACAGGATCAGAGACTGGCCTACAGTATACTAACCTCATTTACAAGCACATAACCAACGAATCATGTGTTGCATTCTTAGAAATTTCAAAAGCATGAAATACCTCAGGAAGTGTGACCACATTGCAATAAAATACTATTTCTGTCAAATGATAAAGAACAGGGTTGCCACTTTGATCGGTAGAAAAATGCACATCGTCATTAACAAAACTAGCCCCAGAGTAATTGCAAAGAGAACGAAAGCACACGATGTATAGTCTGGAAACCAGAATAAGTTGATGAATTTCACAGAAAATAAACTTTAGAAAAATGGATTGATAAACATGTAAGAAAGTTGTACACTCTCTTTTGAAATGGTTAGTGAGGATCCTCTATCCCATGTTTGTGTCCCATTCCATGTCCCACCAATGGAATAGTGACACGTGTATTTTATTTTACAATTATATACCCTATTTGGATTACTTAACCCTAGGGGTGAGAGTTAATTTAGGGAAAATGAACACATGTAACCATTCCATTAGTGGGACATGGAATGGGACACATTAAATGGGATAGAGGATCCTTAGTGATTTTGAAGAGGTTCCCCAAAAATCGAATTAATCTGTACCTAGTTTCAGGTTTCATTTTCCTTTATAAGCTCCAGTGAAACAGTGAAGAGAAGTAAACACCTTTCTCTATGTAGCAGCTTGAGCTTGGCGGTTCGACAAGTAATTGGGTAAGGTAAAAAGAACATAAAAAAGCTCATACTGTCAATCATATCTAATAAAATTGAGAAATATTTCTACATTCATATTCACAAATGAAAAACACCATCAAACTTCTTCAGATGATCTAAACAGTAATAAACCATGGAAGCTAAGTTATTGAGCCAACCTGCATTAAGTATGCACAACCGGATCTAGTCAAAGATGGCAATGCTTCTTTTTTTGCAAACTCGGAGATCCGTTGCTGCACTATGCCCCTCACCTGGAACCACCAAGATGAGAAGGAAACAAAAAGAAAAGAAAAGAAAAAAGGAACTGTAAAGTTGAGCGGAAAAGGGAAACCCAAATGGACACATGATTTAATAATGACCATTCACAATGATGAAATTCCACTCACCAATAGGAGCCTTTGCTCACAGTAAATCTTGTGGCATTCCATGAGCATCTGGACATATTCCTTCCTTGGTTTTCTACTTTCAATTTCCTCCAATACTGGCTTAAGCTGTAATTTGCACTTTTTTAGTCTTTGAAACTGATATCATCCTATTACTTATCAATTTATAGAAGCCAAAAATGTGTTAGAAGAAAAAGGAGGCCAGTCAACACTTTACCTCATTTGCAGCTGCTTTGAACCGGACATAAATTATAGAAGCTTCTACACCCTCAGAGAGGGATGATTTACTACCAGTGCTGCTTTTCATTGCTGCCTGGACCTAGAGTCGACAAGATTGTGATGGATAGATCCATTACTCATGTCAACAAACAAAAAAGATCACTAATAGCAAAGCTGGAGGTTTACCTGGGCAGAAGTGTTCTTTAGAACAGAGAGCACATGAGAACGAATCATTCCTAGAGCACGAGACTGCAATGTTCAGAAAAAAGTAGCATATTTATAGAGGTCAGATGTCCAGAAAGCACAAGAGCGCCCAAATGACTGCTCCCTTTGTGCTAAATTAAATTTTGAACATACCTGAAGCTGTCGAAACTTGACTAAGTAAACATTGCACTCAGCGTACTGTGGGTTACTCTCGACGTACCTACACATGAGCAGAAAAAAAATGAAAATTTGACAATAAAAAAAAATGGGGGTAGACATTAAATAGCAGCAGGATAACAGTTCTGTGGAACTCTAGCACCATTTAGTTACATAAATACATATTTCAGAATGTTATGATGACCAAATTATGCATATGATTAGGACATAATGACATATATCTATAACTATAATTGCGAATGTGTGATATACAAGTGGTGCACAAGAAGATAACACCCTATGCAATAACAAATTAGTGTCACTTACGATATGCAGTCATCAAGTCTTTTGAGCAAAGGGAGGAAATTCTCATGTGCAACATTCATGTTTGGTGAGTAGAAACTGGTCGCAACCTGCAAGGAGGTGGCACAGCTAATCATGAAAAGCCATCCATGTTCCATTTTTATAGACTAGTTAGGATATAAATCTTTAATCATATCATCTTTCACATGTTCTACATTCTTAGTCAAGTAAGATGTCAAATCCGAAGTTTATTTTCGATTTATTAGCTTCATTGGCCAAACTCAGCACGGATTTTCAACTCCAATCCACTCAAGAGCAAGTTATGAATACTAGTTCACTGTTATCTACTCGAACATTCTAGCAAATTTAAACTATAACTAATACAAACACCCCCAGTACTAGTTCTAAGAAGATCTATTCTCTCTAAAGCCACACTGACCAGAACAACAGATCCAAACTAGATTGATAGTAAGCACAAGCTATAGCATTTTCCTTTGCAAAGTACATTAACGAAAAGAAGGGGACTGTAACAGTACAGAGACACAGCCTACTTGCTGAACATTTTTTTTTTCCAGGTAGAAAAATCTACAGGACTCTATAGCTGAACCTACATGTCATAAATCATATATCGCTCAAGCAATCTTTAAGTAAAGTACATTCAAACCATACATTCTCCAGTTCATCGAAGTAGTTGAGCTTAGCACGAAGTGATTCAGCAAACTCGATTAGCCTTTGCTTCTCCATTACCTGCAACAAGAGTAACAAATAGACCGTGAATGCCATCAATGGCTAAAGAAGCTCAGTCACAGATCTTTCTTCTATCTCTCACTCTTTCATGATTAAACATATGTTTTACATAGATCAATAACTATAACTAGCAGAGAATATGCTACATGGTAGATAGAAATCAAATATACCTAACTAATCCTCACATTAATTGAACTCCAAATCAAATTACTTGACATCAATATCTTTTTTGCAAGATAATCAACAACTAAAAAAGGGAAAATGTTACCAGCCGGTCACATGCATCATGCAGAGTTTTTGTCTTCGTTGCAACTGCTTGATGCTGCAGTTGTAGTTCATTAAATAATTCAAGTGTTTCATCCACCTGTATCAAGTCATTTAAGCAATCCAGTTGAAAGAGGAAACAGGTAAATAAATTCTGATTACAAGTGCCAGTGTTAATAAGAAGATAAATTACCTGATTAAGTATGGTGTCACATGTCTGTATTCTCACTGTTAGTGTCGTCACATAATGCTGATATTTCTCTTCTGTCTAAAGAAAGAAAAGAGCACCTTAATGGCATAGAAAATAATTTGTCAACCAAGGGATCAACAAAAATAATATAAAAAATAAGGTAAACCTCTGATTTCATAGCTGCTTCCAGATCAGCAAACCATTTATAGAACTGCGAGAAGGAAATTCAACCAAAATTGGAAGTAATTATAATATAATCTTCAGTTAATGGCGAATCTAGACAATGTCCATGAACTCAGAATAAAAATAAAAAAAGTCAATAGATCATTCGAAAAAGTACATATTTTTCATAAGAAACATAATGTTTAAACGAGGAAAAATGGTAAAAATGTATGGTCCCATTCCTTAAATATAGGGAAGTCTAACTAAAATCGAATTCAAATCTCTAGCAAGATTTCACACAGTAAAATTCCACCAGGCAGCTTTAAGCTTGATTCTATCCACTCCTTTCCTGAATACTTGCTGTCCATAAACATCATTCAATTCCTTTATAGATGAAAGAGACCAAGACAAGGCTAGGATGATAACCCTGCAGAACTATTTACTTCCTTTGCTGATAAATCCTCTATGACAAAATTAATTCCCTAAATATATTAAGAGCACCATAACCCAAAAGGCCAGAGTACGAGAAGAAGTGCAATACAATCACAAAGAAACCAATCTGAGGAAACAGAATAGCAACAAAAGTGTCTCAATGCATCAGCCATCACAAGTCAGCAACTTACATAATACCATCAGCCCATGAAATGACTTGGACCTACTAAGCTATGGAGTTTTCCAGATTGATAGAAATTGGGAAAGGAATATAAGAGTCTACAGCAAAGAAAAACTTTAAAAAGGAACTACACGAAAGCTTTCTTAAATAGTCTAACACACATCATCCTCTCCCGCCAAAATTAACACTATTTACTCGAGGAAGCAAAGAATATTGTTCTAGCATTTACTTTTCTCCCATATTACGATAAAAGAGAAGGGTGTGGTTTTATCTTTAAAGAACATAAGAAGCAAGTACATAAGTGATGCCAAAAAGATGCTTCATAAACAGAAGGAAATGAAGCTAAAAGAGACTCATTGCCACCCAAGCATCACTTCTTTGCCACTTCTAACCAGGGACTTCACCAATTGATGGGAATACAAGTAAACTTTATGAATATGTCTACAAGGGTTTCTAAAGGCAGTTCTAACGGCAAGATCTGCACCGCACTTGTTCTCCTAAAGACCAGATTTGCTTTTGATTACTCTACACCACAAACAGTCCTTTTCCTTTATGAAACACCACCTCCCTAATAAGGTTTTGTTTTTTAATAGTACTCCAAAAACCAACTTCCAATTTTTAGGTCGAAATACCATTTCCTAAAGAACAAAGCAAGAACAGAGAGTATTAAGAGTTTGGAAATCCCCATGGAAACCACTCCATCAAAAGTTCATCTTCTTTATCATCAAGCTCCTAATACCTCTAGTACCCAAAATATCAGAGATAAAAATAGGTACTCTCTCTGTCCCATTATTATTATCCAGTATCTTTTCGGCACAGAGATTAAAAACTTTGATAGAAGGTATTATTTTATCAATTCTTTTTGTATTAAGAAATAGGCACAATTTTCGAGAAATGTTTGATGAGAATGAAAGACAATTCATTCGAATTCTATTAAGGCATAGTTTATTCAATTGGTATTTTTCAGTTTTTTTTCATGTTATAATTGAAGAAATAATCTAAAGTTTCTAAGAAGTTAAGAAATATAAATTTCTGAGTTCGGAGCGGAACATAATCTTGTGAGAGAGACTCTTGGAAAGAGAGAGAGTATAAGACCGTGGGGTAAGTAGTGAGAAAAGAGGGTCCCACTTTATTTTAGGATTAAGAGTTTAAATAATTTCATTTTTTAAAACAAGACAAAAATTACGGGACAACCTGATTAGGAAAACAAAATCAGGGCAGTATTAGGGAGACGGAGGGAGTATAAAATTTTAAACAGATTCTTTGGATAGATTAACCTTATATGAAATAAAGAAACAGCATAATCATCAATCTCATTAATGAACTCACTGAAAACTGATACAATGCATCTGAGTCTGTCGAGGCGGGTATTTTACCATTAAGCTCAAAAAGATTTCAAGAATGGTTCAGATACAGATTTTATCCCAAATCTCACAGGACTAAACTCATTTTTACACTCTTATCAATATTCTCATAATATTACACTCAAGAAGATTATGAAGTTAACGTTAAACCATGAACAGGAAGTGCAAAGTTTCAAATTTCCTAACTGAAGTTTAGTTAAGCCAACGCATGGAAGAACAGCATATAAGATTGCAATGTAAGAAAAAAATTATTAGTGTAGCAATAAATAGGATAGATAAAAGATAAAAGAAGAAAATTTTGTATAAGAGCAGTTCAGGAGTAAAAAAGTCATAGAACAAAAAAATGCAATTTTTCTTCATAGAATTTGAGGCCATCCACAAGGTTTTTAGCTTTATGCTCTAAGATGTTAAAGCATGAACACTATTTCTGCGTCACACCGATCAAGTCAAGATCAGGGAACCACTCTGCAACTAAAACGAACTCTAAATGTAGTAAAGAGATCAGGACAATGTGACCCACCTCATTTGTGTTGACTAAAACAGCATCAATGCCTGAGTCTTCTGAAGAGCTGTGCTTTGTTGAAATAGAAAGACCGTTATCCAGTCCAGCTACTTTATCTTGTGCCTTGCCATCCCAATTAAACAAGAAAGAAGTCGTGACATTTACTCAAGTTTTAGAGCAGATAATCAGAGAAAAGGAAATTTACTGCCAAAAAACCTACCAAGTTTGGAGGAAATGGACGTTCAGCAACAGCATGGGAGAGCGCTACAATTGCTGCCTGCTGCAGCTCTGTCAATGGAGCATTCTTGATAATACATTAAGAAAGTGAGGTAGAGTTAGCAGCATTAGAGAAACTTAGTGCTCATGAAATAATGAGAAAACTCTCAAGAGAAACTTAGTACACATAGACCAACATATGCATTTACATTTACTCATAGAGAATTTGACCTTATGGACGTACATATATTATTAAAAGGTAAAGTGTAACAAAGTCAGTTCTTAAGCTAACATGGTGCTCAAAGGGTAAAGGCATTGTCCAAAAATCCACCTCGATTCTTGCCTCAAGTGAGACTAGGGACAAACGCCTTTGACGCTACACTCTTATGCTCTTTTGAGGTTTACCCCTCAGTTGTGTGAGGCTTATGCCTCCGTAGCAACTATTTCGAGCTTTATAATGATCAATAAAAAATTTCAAAATCTTTAAACATATGTTTTATGCTATCATTCTAAACATGATTTATAACACATAAAAAATTAGAGAGTTTGTAAACATTGTTGATATTTTATTTCTATTAGCGAATATTTTCTTGAAATTATACAAGTGGCAGTTATGCTTGCTTACCTTAGAAAAATGCCCAGGTTCCCAATTAAGATACTTAACATTGGGTAAACGAACTAGGTTAGGTCATTATTTCGGCATGAATCAAGGAAATCACAAAAAATAAATTTTCGGAAATGAATTCAGAAAGGCAAACTAATTCAATACGCTCTAAACACATCGTAAAGGAGATACCACACATGGAGAGATCCGACATAGCTATAAAACGAAAAAAAAAATGAACAGAATCATCGTCTAATCTATCAATGCAACAGCTTGAAAGAGAGATCAAATACATAGCATTGAGCATTAGCAATCAAGATTGAAAAAGAGCAAACAAAACCAACAACCTGTTCCCAGGTGGAGGCGAAGTTGTAGCCTTTCGAGATCGCACCGGATTTCGGGAGACCGGCCTTCCCCGCACCCGACGGCGTGGCTGCAGCCATTTATCAATATTCAAACGGAAATCTCGTATCTGATTACCAGCTATGGGACCATGAAATGCGCAATTCGTATAGTCTAGAATGAGATTCGGGAAGGAAGTCTCAATGGTACCAAAATTAATTAGGGAAAGATAAAAATCTGGGGAAAAAACATAACAGCAGGGCAAAGCATAGACTGCTGAATGGTGGCTAGACTTAGAAACCAAAATGGCGGTGGAAGACGGTGAGGCCGTGACGGCTCGTAGGCAGGCGGCGAAAGTGGTGGTAGCGCGTTGCAGTCGTGGATCGGGATTGGTGAAGCTCAGGGAAACTGAAGATGTGATACAAGCATAAATTTGGTTTTTGAGCATCTCCAAAATAATACTAATACTTTTCAAAATAATAATTCTAAATAATGGTAGATTTAAAATAATTTTTAAGATAATACTCATAAAAAATTTATTCTCAATGTGCTAACTTTTTAAAATAATATATTTATTTATAAAATTAATTTTAAAAATATTACTCTTAAAAAAATAATTTTCAATCTGAGAATGTTATCAAGAGAAGTCAGCTTCAGTATCTGCCTTGAAGTTTGAATGTTATATATATCTTTTTATACGGGTTCCTCAATATAAAAAAAAATATTGAGAATGTGCCTTGAATTTTCAATAATTTTCAATAAATTTCATACGGCTTCAGTATCTGCCCTGAGAATGTGCCTTGAATTTTCAATAATTTTCAATCTGTGTAAAAAAAAATATCTTTTTATACGGGTTCCTCAAATAATATATATATATATATATATATATATATATATATATATATATAGAGAGAGAGAGAGAGAGAGAGAGAGAGAGAGAGAGAGATAAGATTATAGAAAATATGAGAATGTTATCAAGAGAAGTCAGCTTCAGTATCTGCCTTGAAGTTTGAATGTCTCAACAACTTTCTACATCTCGACCAATGACGAGCAGTCAGTTGTTAAAGTACTGGTAAAAGCTGCAAGTCAACCACTTTCCTGAAAAAGAGAGTGGACTCTGCACGATTTCAAAAGAGCCGTCTTAGCTACCCAAATAGAGTGATACGTGGACAGTTCGTCTCCAACAGATCTATCCATAGCGCACCTCTATAAATAGAGGGAAAATTAAATCGTTGAGTACGAGAAGATAATATTAACAATGAGAGAACATACGAGCATTGAACAAACAAGAACACAAGCTTTCCGCGAAGAACTAAAGATAAAACAACCAACCGCGAAAAGCACTCATACTGCTCTAGGAAACCAAGCTTCATAGAATCAAAAGCCTCTAGCATCCAAGTGAAAGAACACGGACCCCGAGAGATTATTCCTCACTGATCTTCACTCTAGAAGCCCTTTCTTGTTCCATTTCCCTCTAACCTAAGCTCAACTGAACTTATCTATAGCTTAGAACTAAAGGATTTCTTTTTTTGAACTGTTCTTATTGTTAAGAACTCCTTCATCGTTGGAGAATGTTTCAAACATTTTTGTTTGATCTTTGTAAACTGAGACTTGCCCAGTATAATCACAAGGCTGTGTTTGTCCAGTGTACAAACCGACTGAGACTAACTCAGTATAATAAAATGGCCTCCTGATCTGTTCAGGACAGTGGACGTAGGATTTTGGATATCTGAACCACTTTAAAAGTCGTAGTGTCTTTTACTGTTGCATTGATTTACTATTCATTCTGAAAAACCGTTTACAAAATCATTCAACATAGTTTCAGTAAAAAGCTTAATTGAGTGCACTAATCTACTGAAACAGTTTTAATTAATAACGTTTTCAAACCAAACTAAATCGGGCCTACACATATCCACACGCTACTAAACTCCTACTGAACGGTACTGAATTCTGACATCAGTCAGCTAGCAGGCCTCAATATAGTCAGTCACTCTATCCACGCGATCTAGAACAGCTTGTCTGGTCTACTGAATTCATTCAGTAGACAATCTCCGTAATCGGACTGTTCGCATTCAAGTTTGAGACTCGGGACCAACAAACTCTAAACTGAATATAACCTCCTATTCACAGAACACTCACCAACCTCTAGATGTGATTCAAGCGTATGAAGATTTTCTAGAGGAGCAAATTCAGAGCAGGGAGTTCAGCAGAACAATTTAGGAGTTGGAACAGGTAAAAGCTGAAAATCAGAGACTTTCTTCTGATTGTCAGGTTTTTACTGATTCAGAAAGTCTTGTTGTGAGACAAAAGGAAGAGATTAAATCTCTCATAACAAAGTCTCAACATCAATAAACTCAGATATCAATTTTGACTAAGGACAATTCTGAGAAAGATACTGAGATAGCTAGGCACAGTCAGAAACTCGCAGAAGTTGAAAGACATTATCAGTCACTAAGGAAGAGTGATGAAGTATGGCGAGGTCTGATGACAGAGCCGTACCTAGGAGCCAAGGAGAAGTTGGAGAGTATGCTTAGAGCTTAGAGGCCAGTTTCCGTTAAGGAAGGACTTGGCTACACACGTGAAGCTTCAACCTCTACCTCGAAAGGCTCAGAAAAGCAGGTTGATCTGTTTGTCAGAGGGAAAGTTCAAACTGCTGAACCTGTCACCCCAAAGCGAAAACAAACAGAAAATGATTGCACCTCAGCCCAGCAACAAGAAATTGACCCATGGTTCAAGCCCCAAGACACCCAGACCCAACCTAGGGAGAACCAAAAAGGTCAGATGGACAGAGCAGTATGGTGAACCAGTGTACGAACATCCTGCACAATATGATTTTACTACTATGAGCCCAGGGTCAAGAAGAGCACCAAATATCAGAAAAAGAAAGCTCCTGAACCCAAAACTGTCAAGAAGTCAGTACCTCCATGTTCTATGGAAAAAAGCACTGACAAGAAGGTTCGGAAGAAGAAAGAGTCTGAGACCCCCAAGGTCGCCAGACATATTTGGGTCACGAAACCACCGACTAACGCATAAAGACTCAAACTGAACCAAAGGGTACCTAAAACTGTTTCTGTATTATAGGTGCATAAGGAACTTGGATCGTGGACAACGGCTGCTCGAGACACATAACTTATCTGAAGAGCTTGCTGGCCAACTATGTACAAGAAGAAGGTTCCAGAATTGAGTTCGGTGACAACTCAAAAGGCTACACAAGGGGATATAGAATGCTGAACATTCGGACTGCTTCAGTTCCAAGAGTAACATATGTTCAAGGACTTCAACATACTCTCCTTTATGTCAGTCAATTCTGTGACAACCTTAATAGAGTTACCTTTGACGCTGGTTTCTGTGATGTTCTTGATAAATCTGTAGGGAAAAAAGTGTGATCAGGTTCAAGGAAGAAGAATATCTATGTTGCAAACTGGATCACCGCCGAACCTGAAGCTTGCATGCTTGCCCAGACGAAGTCAAGTGATAAGACAGGATGGTTGTGGCATAAAAGGCTCAGTCACCTAAATTTTAAGGCAATGAACCAGCTGGCAAAGGACTCAAAAGTTAGAGGACTGTCAAACGAAGTATTCAGTAGAGACAAAAATTGTGAAGCATGCATGAAGGGAAAGCAGACAAAGAAAAACAATTCGCCAATTTCGTTACCTTCCACTAATGGAATCATTCAGCTGCTGCACATGGACCTTTTTGGGCCAGTCACTCCAGTGACTATAAGAGGCAAGAAGTATGCCCTCGTCGTGATTGACGACTACTCAAGATATATGAGGGTCATCTTCATAGCTAACAAATCTGATATCAAGACTAAGTTTCCAATACTGTTGAAGAAACTCAGTGTGGAAAAGGACATCGAGATACAGATACTACACTCGGATCGAGGAACTGAATTTCTCAACTTAATCATTAAGGAGTACTGCGATACTGAGGGGATTCAACACGAGACTTCAGCAGCTCGCACACCCCCAACAGAACGGTCTTGTTGAACGAAAGAACATAACATTAAAGAAGCAGCAAGAACGCTCCTAGCAGACTCCGGATTACCCTCGAAGTTCTATGCAGATGCTACTGACACCGCCTGTTACACTCAGAACCGCTCACTACTGACAAAGCTACTCATGAAAACACCATATGAACTATGGAAAGAAGAATTCCTTCTATATCTCATTTCCATATCTTTGGCTGCCCTTGCTTTATCCATAATAATGGGAAGGATCAGTTAAAGGTCTTTGATATCAAATTTGATCAAGGAGTGTTCTTAGGATACTCCCGGATCAGTAAAGCCTTCAGGGTCTTTAACTACCGGACCCTTTGCGTGGAGGAAAGCTGAAGCCAGACAGAGGCTGACAGCTGAAGTGTTGGGAGATGATTCAGTCTTCTCACAATCAGTTGAGACATAACTCAGTAGCCCTGTGCTATGACTATTTACTAAAGATTTGAAGATCCCAAAACCCTATCTTGGCTGATGAACCATTCAGTTGTAAACTGTTTTGTTTTATCTCTGAGGTTTCAGACTCAGTAGACACTCTGCATCTGGTTCAGGCGCTATGTAGATTACTTGCCTCAGTACCAGAAGTAGAAGACTCGCATATCTTGGACTCAGCGAGAGCAAAGATATCGAAAGGAGTCGCATAACCGAACTCAGCAGGAGTAGTTCACTGAACTCAGAGTTGATCTTCAATAGAGCCGACTCAGCAGGAGCATGCTACTGAATAAAGATCAGACTCAACAACGGCTGAACAGTCTTCTGACTGTCAGATTCTTCAAAGTCAAATCAGCAGAGTCAATACGAGGAAAAGAGAAGTCAGCTTCAGATCTCCTTGAAGTCTGTTCTGTCTCACCTACTTTCCTGAACCTCGACCAATGACAAGCAGCCACCTATATCTATTAAAGCTGCAAGTCAACAACTTTCCAGAAATGGAGGGAAAGGACACTGTAATCATACTTTGAAAGAGTCGTTAGCTACCCAAAAGAGAGAGAAAAAGGATCGTCGTCTCCAACGGATCTATCCTTATCTCTACTCTATAAATAGAGGGATAAAATCAAATTGAAGCTCACGAGAAAATGAGCATATACGAGCGAAACCTAGAAATCGAAGAACACACAGAGCATTCAAAAGAGCAACTCATAAACTCCTTAAGTCTTTCGCAAGTAGTTCGAAGAAACAATCTCGGGCGAAAGACTACATATCTGCTCATAGGAAACCAAGTTGAACCAGAATTACAGAGCCTCTAGTATCTAAAGCGACTGACCACGAACCCAAGTTTATACTTAGTCGTTCGTCGCTCTAGAAGCCACATTCTCGTTCCCTATCCCTCTAACCTAAGCTCAGCTGCGCATATCTATAGCTTAGAAGAAGGAGTTCATAGTCGAACTGATCCTTATTGTAAAGGACTCCTTCATAGTTGGAGAGTTTCTCAAACACTTAATTTGATACCCTGTAAACTGAGACTTGCTCAGTATAAATCTCAAGACCAGTGTTTGTCCAGTATACAAACCGATTGAGACTATCTAAGTAAAATACATAGCTTCCTGATCTTTCGGGACAGTGGACGTAGGATTGTTGGATCCGAACCACTTTAAAAATCGTCTGTGTTCTGTGTTCATTATTTACTTTACATTGATTTACTGTGCTTACTGAAAATTATCTTTAAAATCGTTCAACTAAGTTTCAGCAAGCTTAATCGACTGCACTAATACACTGAAAATGTTTTGATAAAAACGTTTTCTTAACTCAACTGAATTTGGGCCTTCACATTTTCGCACTACTGAACTTTATCAGAACGGTACTGAATTCTGACTCTAGTCAGCTAGCAGACCTCTGTAAAGTCAGTCACTTTGCCACGCGATTCAGAACAGCGTATTTGGTCTGCTGAACTCGTTTAGTACGGTACTCTCCTGAAAAGGACTGATCACTGAAGTGATCAAACACATACTCACTGTCCTGATTTCTTCGGATGTGCCTATCTTAGTAAGCTGTGAACTTGTGCTTAATTCTTTCAGTTGTTAATAATTGAGGTTTTGGATTAGTAGTTTAGTGCTTAGTTGTTTTGGCATCATCAATTAGGGGAAATTGTAGGGATATGAGTCAGTGGTCTAGTAGATCATTGCTGAGGGGTACATAGAACTTGGCTCAGTAGATGTGTAGGGATATGAGTCAGAAATTTATGTGAACTGTAGGGACGCTATATTGTATAATGTTTTTGGAGATATTGTAGGTATAGTGGACTGTATTGTTATGGAGAATTGAAGATCAAAAAACCCCTGTCTTGACCCATGTGTGTGTTGAACCGTTATGATGTAATAGGCTAAACTTGTTTTGATTATCATATATTTATTTTAGTCTAAGTCCACTAAGGGATATATTATTGGACTGAACTTCAGTAGAGAATTTAAAGTTCCAGAACCCCCAAGTCATCGGTTCAGTATAGCTCAGTAGTCTTCAGAGTCAGTAACTGACAGCATTCAGCAGAAGATTCTCTACAGCAGACTTTGGAAGATGACTCAGTACGATCATCCTTGATCTACTGATTGAGTGTAGAGCTCAGTTGATTGTCTTCGAGTCAGAAGCTGACAGCATTCAGTAGAAGATCCTCTTCAGCCAACTCAGAAAGAAGACTTAGTACGATCATCTTTGATCTACTTATAGGTTGCAACTCAGTTGCAGACCGTACAAGGGAAATTGACTGCCTTACCTTTTTCGGTCGAATGTCAGTTGAGACATTTTGTATCTGAGGTTCAGAGAGTCAACTCAGGTAGAAGATTGATGTCTGACAAGTCTCACCTACCGTAGCATACCTCGACCAATGAGAAGCAAACAAAGCTTACCTGCTCTGACACAAAAGCTGCTCTCATGCACAGAACGTCGACTACTCTGCTACAACATTTTGAAAATATATGGGCGTTTTCCTTGGAGTTTTGTGGCACGTGGCATCGTTCTCTCCAACGGATCTATGCTTAGGTCACAACTATAAAAAGAAGAGTCTCCAAGCAATCTCAACGGAACAAGGGAACACAAGCTTTCAAGCAAACAATCTTTAGCAAACTCAAAGCCAAACACAGCGAAGAACTTGCTCTTTGAAGAACATATTTTTTAGTTCTTCTCTTTAGAGAATCTCTAGTTCCCCTTCTCTATCTAAGCATTCATTGTAATATCTTAAGCTTAGAACCTTCGAAGGAGTTACTTTTAGTGAAATGTTCTTACTGTATGAACTCCTTCATTGTTGGAGATAATCTTTCAAACTTCGGCTTGAATCTGTAAAGTCCCTAAGGACTATAACCTAGAAGGTTTTGTCCAGTACACAGAAACCTTGCTGAAGCTTGCTCAGATAAATCAATAAGAGCTCCTGTTCAGCAGGATCGTGGATGTAGGATCTTGCGTATTCGAACCACGTTAAAAATTGCTTGTGTCGTCTACTGTTTTATTGCATCTGGGTTCAAACTGTTTACAAAATCATACTTTCTATAAAACTGACTTGAAAAGTGCACCAGTCAATACTGTTTTGGTTTACATAAAACGTTTTCAAAGAGACGAAGTTAAAACTGGGGCCCATACTTATCCGCACAATATTCTGCGACTGAACTTCTCAATACTGACCTCAGTTAGTAGAAAGAACTCAGCTGCTGAAACACTCTACCCCGCGATCAGAAGGCTTATCTGGGATTGAACCCGTTCAATAGCAAAACTCAGTATTTAGCTGACCTTCGCGTTTGAGGAAAAACTTACAATCTGGTGTATTCACACCCCCCCCCCCTCTGCACCAGATACTCGTCTCTGGACCAACAGTTGTCTCGGTTGTGATATCTATCTCAACCAATTGTGTAGTCTTATA
Source organism: Lavandula angustifolia (assembly GCA_028984105.1). NCBI lineage: Eukaryota > Viridiplantae > Streptophyta > Magnoliopsida > Lamiales > Lamiaceae > Lavandula > Lavandula angustifolia. Next base: position 308,828 of record CM054825.1, on the reverse strand, counting down.
TGATCTATAACACACTACACTATCTAACTTTTGTATATGATAATAGGACTTAACATGTGAAAATATAAATAATCAGATAGGAAAACAAACTGTAGATATGAATAACATTGTATACCAGCATAAAAGTTGCTTCAAGTATACAAAATTCCAACAAAGTGTTTATATCTTATCAGTTCAACCAATTGTGTGGCCTTTTGTGATCTAAAACACAAAATTGGGACTTTCGTCTTAGTCTCGATTGTCGTTCCTATTGGACCAAATTACAATATAGAAACAGTACAAATAAAACACATTGGCTCTAACGATCTACTTGAGGACTTTCTCAAGAGATAAATGCTACAAATGAGTCAAAAGAGTGACACGCAAGCTACCCTAATAACGAAAATAGTCCGATAACGACGAATAAAAATCCTAATCGTGCTCCTACGAAAGCAATAATCAGAGCCTAAATCTAGTTCGGATGCCAATTGAAGGATTGCATGGACGAATTCATACATGCAAACTTTGCTATTTTGATTATTGTTCGTGTTTGAATCTTTTGAATTATGTCCCGCCCCTTTTCCTTCCTCTGCGTGGACAGAGATCTGAAGGAAAAATAAAAGTGCTCTCTCTCTCTCACTTATGTTCTCAATAAAAGTGCTCTCTCTCTCACTTATGTTCTCATAAGTGAGACTGCATTGTGATTGTGTGTGTAGGGAATGAATTAATTCACGCTTCAGGAACGTATATATTAATTATATGTGGCCCATTAATTACATTTCTAATAGGTTTCAGTACCAATGAGCCCATAATATAATAAATTAATTAGCTGAACTACAATTATTTATCAATGGGGTGGACTTGGGTACACCTGGTTGTACCTGCAACCGGGTCAAAATAGGATCCAATTTCATGACTCATATGGACCAAGATAAAATTAAAAAAAAACGAACTTTAAAAACAAAAAGCCTCTAACCCATATAGCCGCCTACTCATAAAGCCGCCCAGACAGATTTCAGAGCTATATCTGAATTCAGAATCCGTAGATGGCGATATCCGGGGTCGATTCATTATTCATCATGTCGCATACCCCGCCCGTGTTGTATCGGAGATCAAGCAGATGTACATCAGAGAAGCTCTTTAGCGGAGCTTTCAGCTTCCCAGCATCGGTTTCAGCATTGTTGGTTATAAGGATGATCTCATGGATGAATACTTAGAGATCTTTTGCGGCGAGCCTATGACGCTCAGGGCTACCTTCTCAAAGAACGCTATGTTGCCTCAGTACAGAGCTCTGCCTACATAGTCACACAGATATTGACAAGCCAGGCAGGGTCATTCGATCAGGTGTCCAGACCGAAGATACAAATGATGATGGAAATATATGACCATGCACTGATCAACTGGACATAATTCTTTCTGAAGGAGTTCATGACCCATGTCGTAAAGTTCGATAAGACCTCAATATGTCTAACTGTCAAGGAAAGCTAAATCTCGCGCCGCCGCCTCCGACCAAGCCACTAATTATCGACCGACCAACAAGATATCATTGTCTAGCAATGCAAAATCTCCGAACGAAAATCTCTTATCCTCGCTGATTTCCTACATCAAATCCTATAATGGGATGGATCATCTGCTCATATGGCTTCACTATTAATCTCACTTCTTCGTGGATTGTGTTGATGCTCCTCGCCAGAGTTATGGGCATCGAGACGACTATAAAAGTGGTTCAAGGCAGGATTTCAGTAGGAGATGAGCTATTAATGCACCATAGATGGGATAAGATCTTTTCTGCATGCAACTTGGGTGTGGCGCGTAAGGTGATTATAGCTTCTGCTAATAATCTCACTCCTCTAGTATTAGAATTGGGAGGGAATTCAAGAGTGGAATGTGAGTCAGCTGGGAATTCAAAACGAAAATAACATTTTTTTTTTGAAATAAATGATACTCGACAAATGAAACTTTTGCTCATAACGAATAACACATTTATTTATTACAAATGGCATGTCTTCCCTTATAAAAAATTTAATATAGTAATAAAAAATACTAACTTTTACAACAAACGACATTTTTGTTCACAACAAATAACACGTCTGTCCTTACAACAGATGGAAAAAAATAAAACAAAAAAATAATAATAAAAAGAATAAAAAAATGAAAAAAAAACATTAAAGAAAATGAAATAATGACGTTAGTGGGCGCAGATCCGGGTAGGTGCGGGTAATGGGGTTGCAATTAGGTCAAAAAGGATCTAGGTGCATGTGCACCTATATAGTTGTGTTTATCAGTTAATTATTATTAGTTGTGTTTATCAGTTAATTATTATTAATTAATGTATAAAATATATTATTCTTTTAGTAGTAATTTCCGCGAGAGCATAATACATAGTGGGCATCTATTTGGGCATGATCAGAGATCCAATACAAAAAATAAAGTCATGCTCAAATTGATTAATATCTATGCTCAACTCAAAGCAAAATTAATTAATAAACACAGATTCATTCCACTAGAGAATCCGTGCTGACTTACTCCTTTATGCCAACTTGAGCATGAGCTTGTATATTAGACTTAATTGATCCTCGTATTTAAGAAACAAATATCTATTAATTAATTAAGCTCACTGACACCTTAAATTAATTAACATCTTAATATATCCTAAGTAGTACCACTTGATCTTATTAATACACCCAAACTTAATCAACAGTTCGGGTTTAGTGTGTTAATCCTTACGAGTTCCTTTAGGAATATTATCAGCCCAATTAATAGGGATACGGTTGCAAGATACAGATAACCAGTCTGAGCTACAAATAACTACTATCATCCAAGATACGTAGATCCAATCGCAATGACATTCACCATAGTAAGTCAAAGTGATAGATAGTTAAATGCACTAAGCTGAAATCTTATCAAGCTTAAGACCAAGTTAAGTCAATGATATCTTCGGTTTTCCACTAAGGCCAGCTAGGATAACACATATCACTACGATCCATCAATACACCACCTTCAATGTAGTAATATAGACAAGTCATGCAAGACAAGTCACTTCTTATCTAACAGCAGCTTAAACTGACAACTTGTCCTTAAGTTGTCTCATCTATAATAATTATTTATATCTTGTTAGTTCAACCAATTGTGCAGTCATCTGTGATCTACATCACACTATACAATCTAACTCTTACACAAAATAAAGGATCAACATGCGTGAAAATAATTAACTCAATATAATTAATTCTCTCACAATTGTAATCTCATTATTTCAAAAATAAGAGAGATAGAGAGTGACGTCGATTATAAGGTCTTCAAGAAGTTATCCATCCGACTGGAAGTCTCGTGCAAAGGACACGGATCATAAGGTCTAAACTAGGAGTGGCAGATCAAAACAAAACGTTCTGGAGTTAACTATAAACCCTTCAATATGTATCTAGCATCTATATCCCTTAAACCGGGTTGATAAAATCTTCTTGATGAGTTCGAAATGTTTATCACACTAAATCCTGCAAGTTGGTTAAGTTCACGTTGATAATAAGGTTGAGTGGTATTAATCAAGGATAAGATGATTGAGTTGTCAGTGGGCTTAACTAATTAGTGCATATTTCTATCTTAAATATGGAGATTATATTATGTATGAAATACAAGCTCCAACTCAATTTGGGATAAATGAATATGTCAGCATGAAATCTCTAGTAAAATGAATTAGTGTTTATTAATTAATTTTGCTCTGAACTGAGCATAGAAAATTAATTAATGGTAGGTCCAACATCAAAGTCTATCCGCTCACGCACGTACATTTAAAATTTTTCGAACTAGTTAGTGAGAGAGAGAGAGGGTCGTTTTTCAAAAAGGTTTCTAGAGCTATCCATCCGACCTATGTTGTGAAAACCGGCCCGGCCCGGCCGGCCGGCCCGGTTCAACCAGTGTTCGGTAACAAATCAGGCCGAGCCTATCAGAAACCCATTTTCTGCAACAACCCGGTGAGACCCGACCGGATCAACCGGTTTAAGCGGTATCCGATAACTCATTGACCCGATTATGGCCGGTGAAAATTTAAAAAATTATAATTAAAAATAGAAAGAAGATTTAAAAGTTTAAAATCTATCTAAATTTACACTTCTCGTCTTCAAATCTTCTTCTCAAAATTTCAAGTCGCGACGCATTTACATTTTCTTACCTTCAAGTCCTCTTTCTCTCTTCGTGATTTTCTAAATATCTTAACTCTGAAACTTCTAATGGTAATGAGAGGTAAGGGGGGAAGAAGAAAGATTCGAAGAGGAGGCATAGACTCGAGGGAGGGGGAAGAACGGCGCCTAGGGTGTTGCTTCTAGGGTTTGTTAATGTTATAAATGTATGGAAATTATTTATTTATTACTAATTTTTTAATTTTAAATTAATTACTTTATTAAGAAAAAATGTTGAGTAAATCTAGTATTCGATCGGATATTATCCGCCCGATCCGGAGCCGGATCCGATCGAGATCAAATTCGGGGAGCAAATCTAGTATTCGATTGGATACGGGTTCGAATTCAGATAGTCTAAATCGGATACGGATTCGAATTCGGATTTCATATTATTCACCCGTATTCGATATTTCCCGTATTTAATCGGATATTTCCCGGATTATGAATTCGGATATTTTTCGGATACTGAATTCGGATATTCGAATTATTTAATAATTATTTTTTAATATAATCATAAATTAAGATTAAGAAAATGTATTAAAAGAATATATATTAAGTGCATCTATGGTTATTGTTAGGTATTTTATGTTGAATTTTAGAATTTTTTCATACTTTCTTCATCCTAAAAATTATGCTATTCATAATGGATAGTATATTAACTATAGTTTGCATTAAAACTTCTATTAAATATTATATACGTGATTTTTTCATGTGTTGCAATCATAAATAGATGGTTATTTATGAATCATATTATCTAATTATTGTTATTCGAATTCAATCCGAATTCGTCATATATCCGCCCTGTATTCGTATCCCGAATATTCCGAATCCGTATTTGTATCCGGCCTTCCCGTATTTGACTCCGAATTCGAGAAAAAAATATAGGACAAAATATGGGAAGAGCACTACCCGTCCGTATTCGACCCGTTTTCACCCCTAAGGAGGACAAACCGCGTGTCTAATTCAATGTAAGGAATTAGGGTTCATTCAATTTATTTAGTTCTAATAATTCCACATATAAATAGTTCTAAAAAATAATTAATTTTTTATCTCCTAATTTTCTAATTTTTATGTTTATTTATTTTTTGTATAATTATGATATCATTCGGGTCGACCCACCAGTTCAACCGATTCGACCGGTTGAACCAGTAAATTTAAGTTTGCTGGGTCAATCTCCGGGCCGGTTTTCAAAACTCTGCATCCGACTGAAAATCGAATTTAGGAGTCTGTAGATCTTTGCCAAGAACGATCAAAAGGTATAATCTCTAAACCTTCGTTACGTGCACTATCTGACTTTAAATTATTTTCTTGCACTTTTGAATCTAGAATTTTTTTTAAAAAAAATCTTGCACATTTTATTTGCGCTAAATATAATCCTAACTTGCACTTTTACTAAAGACTGTAGATCCACTATTTCAAAGAAAAAAAAAAGAAGCAAATAAACAAGCTTGTTAAAGACGAAACATGATGGGTCTTTTTAACCAGTAAAATAAATGTTAGTGATTAAATATTATATAGAGCTCCTTGAAGACAAGCAGAATTTGCTGAAAAATATGAATGCCGAAAATGCAGTTAACTATTATAAAAAAAAGTCTTTGCAACTAGGAAAATAAATGTTAAACAGTATTTGATTATTTGAGGGTGAGTAATTTGGTAATACGTGGGTTTTTTGGATAATATTGATCAATTTTTCTATATTAGGATGTAAAATAATATTTTATATGAACCTTTTTTTAGGGGCTCCAAGATCAATTATAGATTACAGGGAATTCTAATGCTGTTCACTATCCTAAGTATATGCATATTCTCTAATCATACAATCTGCGTTGAATGTTGGCAAATTGGCATAAATGGTTCTCAATGTTTGATAGTTTTGATGAATTGGTTCTTAATATTTTTTTTTATTGATCCCCAATGTTTGCTGGTTTGGATAAATTGGTCCTTCTGTTAAATTTTAAGTTAGTCAAGTGTTAGTTCTAGGGTATTTACGGAATAAATGTTTCATGGACCAATTCATCCAATTTTTAAATAAAACTTGAACCTTTTTTTTAAAAAAAATATTTTTAAACATGTGATCTTCTTCAAAAAAAAATTAATTTTCTCAAAAAAAAAATTCTAAAAATATAATTTATTTTTAAAAAAATTAGTTTTTTTCGCTTTTTTTTTTCAAATATTTTTTTGGTAAACGAAAAAAAATTAATTAATAATAATTTTAAGGACCAATTCATTTAATTTTTAACTATTTTTCTCAAATAATTTTTTGAATTAACTTTTTTCAAATTTTTTATTTAAATAAAAATTAAGTAAATCTAGATTAACTTATAATTTTACGTTTCACGGTGAAGGAGGGAAGCGGCTCAACACAATGGTTGGGGAAGGTGTTATATTCTTCGAGGTCAGTGAGGAGCATTTGGACGACTTGAAGGTGTGTGACTCCTCTTTCACGACATCTTAGACCTCGAAAGAACACGAATAACATAACACCTTCCCCAACATCTGTGTCAACCCGCTCCCCTCCTCCGCCGTGAGACGCAAAATTATTACTTAATCTAAATTTACATAATTTTTTATTTAAATAAATTTTTTTCAGTAAAAGAATTTTGAAAAAAAAATCAAAAAAATATTTGAAAATATAGTTAAAAATTAGATGAATTGGTCCATAAAACTAGTACTTAAAGTTTTAATAAATGTTTTCATTAAAAAAATTAATTTTTTTAATCTTTTCTGAAAAAAAAGAATTTTTCGAAAAAAATTATAATTTTAAAAAATATCTCTTAAAAAATCAAATTTAATTTAAAAATTATATGAATTGATCCTTAGACTAATTATTCCGTAAATACCCCTATGACTAATAGTTGACTAACTTAAAATTTAATAATATAACCAATTTATTCAAACTTGCAAACATTTGGGACCAATAAACTAAAAAAAAAATTAGGGATCAATTCATCCAAAGTAGAAAACATTATGGACCATTTGTGCCAATTTGCCTTGAATGTTTCTCTAGAAAAAGTTGAGAAGTTATTAAATAACTTCCTCAACATTGTACATAAGGCAGGCCCTAGAATTTATTATACTATTTCGGTACTACTTTCATGAGCGTAACACATAATCCCTGCATATATTTCACTATTCTTGTTTTGATTGTTTTCACAGTGGAGTTTAAGATTTATTGTGGGTCACAAATTATTTTTCTTTTCGGACGAAGACATAAATAGCGGAACAAATAAAAAGAAAACGAAGACAAGAATAGGATGAAGTATATTTTATGTCTAATAGCTTGTAATTATCTTGTTATCTTGTTTATTTTATTAAATGAATAGAATGACTTAAACATATCTAGATTTGCAGCTAATTAATAAATCAAGTAGGACCAAACTTTTCATGCATTCATACCACCGTCACATGTAAAATGAAAATGATTTGAGATATAGGTACACGTCATAATTTTTATTGAACAGCCAACTTGGACAAGTAGCTCCAAGTGAGACTGACGTTTCACATCCACCTATATTATTATTATTTTCAAAATAATATTTTACCCGTCCAACTATTTTTATCTTAGTAGTATTCTGTAGGAAATTTAAGAAAGTAGACAAAGATATATTAAAATGGATGGAAGTGTGTTTAAATGGTAGGATCTATTGATTAAATTAATATTCTTTTATCGATGAAAAAACAAACAAAATAGTCGAAAAAAAAATTAAGATAGCAGGGAATGAAGGAATAATAATAATTAATGATGGTCGTCCGAGACTGCTTTTCTCTTCAACACGAAATGGACACGCTGGCACTTGCTACAAATTATCCCTGTTTGGCCGGCTCAATTATACAATAATAATAATAATAATAATAATAATAATAATAATAATAATAATAATTAAAGATATTAATTAAATATTTTATGGTAAAAATATTAGTAATTTACTGCGGTTGATAGTTATATCCATTTCTTGTTTGATAATTTTTCCTCAACTCTTGAATTTATAATGTTACTTATTAGAATATTATTTTTATTAAAATTATTATAGTACTTGTTAGTGAAATGCTCGAGCTATCTGCTAGATAATAATTATGTTTTAGATATATGTTTTTAACATTAACTTATTAAGAAGAATTTAATAATTTACAAGTTACTGCTAGCTAGAGTTAAACCACTAAGCATCATCTATCTCATTTTCTTGTATCGCATTTTATGTCCTATTAATGAACTAGTCACATGTGTTTATTTTTAATAATTACATACTAAATATAATTATTTCATCTATAATTAACAAATCTCAAATATGATATATAATTAATAAAAAATATGTACCATCATTCTAATAATAAAACATGAAACGTGACACAAAAAATGGGATCGAGATCATCACCGGTGTTTAACTATTTATTACAAGTATATATATGAAAAGTGTCATCAATAACTATTTCATTTCCGTTATGCAAAATTATTACATCACCAGAAAATATGTTTTGGTGGATGTTATGGATGAAGCAATTATGCATGTTACGAGGTAGTCATGTTAATTTTTGAATAATATGATGTAATTAAAAATATTATTGATTTTATTAAAAGGATATAAAAAATTCTAATTTCACTTTTATAATTAAGTATATTTCCTACTCCATCACTAACATATGGTAGACTTTTCAACTCACAAATAATATGAAAATATTCTAACCCAAATACACCATGAGATGGATTATGATGAAAACAAACATCCTCATAAAATGACATCGTGGTTAAAGTGTTAAGTTTGTGGCTAAAGCCCAAAGGTTAGAGGTTCAAATTCCTCTAAAGTCGTTATATGTGAGTTTACCTTATACGCACCAAAAATAACGATTGGAAGTTGGTTAATAATAATAATATATATATATATATATATATATAGGGAACTATTCATATGACAAGCTTCCTTAAAATAAGAAATAAGAAGGAATTTGCACCCTTAATTTCATTTTTTGATGGTTTAGATTGAATATGCTCTGAAATATTCCTTTTGCATATTACTTATATGTTTTATGCATAAGGACAAAAATGTTAAAAAATCAAGATGTATGCATAAAAAAATAAAGAATATGCATAAACCATATAAGGAATATGCATACTTCTCACCTTCCTACATAACTATGTCTTCTCACCGGATCCATACTATATATATATTTAAAAAAATGGAAAAACGCGCAATTATCTACCAATTATCTACCAAAAGTGTGTGTTGTGTATAATTATTTGTAATTATACATGCCCCTTTGAGAAAACATTTTAAAAATAAGTGTTGCTCAGAAATAAGTCGATATACGTTTTGTGAAAACAACTTAAATAAGTGTTTTTGATATAAATGTTTATGATATAACTGTTTATGTCATAAGCACTTAAATTAAATAAGTTGTTTGTATTTCAATGCATTTTTATATCAGCACTTAATTAGGGAAAAAAATTATAGTTAAAAAAATTGTTGTTATGGAGATTTGATATGAGGATCTATTTCATAAGCTATTTTAAGGATTCGTTCATAGACTATTCGTATCAATTTATAAAAATAAGCCAAAATAATTTTTTTTTAAATAAGTTATTTTTATAAACTTTCCTAAATACATTTATAAGTGTTTATATTTTAGAATAAGCTTAAATAACGTTTCCCCAAACGGGACTACATATATACTATAAAACTTGCGTTATAACACGTTGCGTGCTAATTAAATAAACTGGTCCACCCACTACCAAATGGAAAGCAAATGGATCGACAAGTCAATAAATAACTTCCATGACAAACACAGCTAACACATATTTTCAATGCTGTACCTACTGGAATGAATATATTGGTGGCTTATCAACTATTGTATGATATTTTAATTTTATACTCCATGCACATAAAATATCTAATATATCTGTCACTGATGAAATATTAATTGATTTTTTATATATATTTTTTTATCTACTATTATTATTTGATTTACATGTTGAGTAAATTACCTTCTACGTAATAGCTTGCGCATCAGAAAGAAAAATTAGGTAAATTGTATTAGAATAGTTATTTGCAAGAATCTCAATCTATAAAATTTATAATATAACTTGTAATATTTGGCCACAAAATAATACTATTCCGCAAGGACACGTGAACTGAATCCTCTTAATTGAGGGCAAATAAATGATTGCTTTATACTTGGAAGTAAACTGTAAAATCAATGGTAGTCTTCTAGGGATGCATAGCAGTGGAGGTCGAAAGGTCATTAGTTCAAAATCCACCAAAACCGTTATGTAGAGTATGTCACATATGGTTAGCCTATGATAGTGGATTTCTTCTGTATTATTTGCAAGTCATCCAAAAAAAAAACATCAATGATACACTTTATAAGTACGTACTTTGAAGAGTAGCTTGTACACCTATCACGAATACACCCCGTCATAAAAAAAAATAAAAAATCAATGGTACACTTTATAAATACTACTTACTTTGAAGAGTAGCCTATATACCTATCACGAATACTGCTTTCATGGACACTTAGTTATCAGGCATAAGATTTAGAATTAGGGAAGAAATTTGCATATATAGCAGTATAAATTTATTATTTCGTGGATGGGGTCAATCTACAAATCCCGGAAGAGACAAAATAAAAATAAAAAATAAAAACCATAGGGAAATCCATACATGATTTGGAGGACGGTCACGCCCCTTAAATTTGTCCCTGCACTTAGTGTACTTAATTTTACCTGTATCATCATGCTAAATTCAAATAATACAATCTGTTCATGGAATACTGACGTGCTAATTAAGATTCATTTTAAATGATTATACGTTTTCCCTTTTCATATCCTCATCTGTACTATTTTATTTCTCTTAATATAAAATCTCATACTGTATTTATTTCTGATACTTCAATTGCCATTTTAAATTTCGTTTAGTAGAATACTTGAAAAATAATAAAGTTAGATATGAATGTATGTCAATTCAGCTATGAGAGTATAATTGTTTACTTGATTATTACTCAATATAACTTAGTAAACACTTGGACTACGACATTCTTTAATGCAATTAATTGCATGGACAATGATTTTGTATGAATCCTTTTTTCCGGCTAATCAATAGTATCTACTTTTACATAATTTGCGTTACTATATATTTTCAATGACCACTCATAAAATATTAGTCATAGATATAGACTTGGCCTAATATAATGACATTCTTTAATGCAATATTAATTTAGACATGCCCATTTTCAAACTGAAACCGGCTCAAACTGGGTTTTAAATTGGAACCGAAACAGGTACAAACAGGAACCGTCTTGAATCGTAAACCGTTGGTTTGCGGTTCGGTTTCGGTTTACACTTTTTCAAACCGTGAAACCGCCGGTTCCAAACCGGGTGAAACCGACGATTTTACCTATTAAAATTGTCAAAGATCAGATATCTAATGAATTCGATAAATGAGTTTTAAAATAAAAATATTATTGAAGATATCTTCTAATTTTTACTTATATTTAAAATAAACTATTCATTTAAAATACAAAAATCCTACCAATTTTGATATTTTAAAGTAATATACAAAAGGATAAAATATTATTCTATATTTAGTATAATTGCAAATAGATACTAACGTTCTCAAAAAATATACATGAGATAAAAGTTGTTCAAATTTTATCACTAAAAACATAGAGTATCAAATATTGTTTAATAATTACTACACGATGAAGAATCAAAAACAATAATATAAAATTTAATTCTAAAACGATGTTGATAATACATAATTAATAATGACATTGTATTAAAATATTTAATTGTTCAATTCTTTCATGAGATTTTATAATTTTATTTATAATTTATCACTCAGTTGATTCGAAACCGAAAAATATATATATATATTTTTAAAATTAATTCAGTAATTAAAAAAAATAAAATTTATGAAAACCGTGAAACCGGTAAGCTGAAACCGGAATCGGCTTTTCCAAACCGGAACCGTCAACCGTCTACATGCAGTTTGATTTTGGTTTCAGTTTTTGGCAAACCGTAACCGACGGTTTCAAACCGTAACCATAACCGGAACCGAAAATAGGCATGTCTATATTAACTACATCGACAATGATTTTGCACTTTATTGTCGTTGCTAATGAAATGGAAACTGGAAAGATTAGTAGAACCCATTTAATTATTTTTATTTAATTACAATACTTTTGCTTGAAAACAATTAATAATATATGTATGACAAAATTCCATCTTTAAGATTGTTGGTCCCGAGATTAAACGTTCAGGTGTGGGGGGGGGGGGTTGAATACACCTGAAAATAATTTCTCAACTTAAAACACGAACAATTCTTTTCAGGAGAGTGTCGTACTGAACAAGTTCAGTAGATCAAATAAGTTGTTCTGGATCGCGTGGCAGAGTGACTGACTTCACTGAGGCCTGCTAGCTGACTTGAGTCGAATTCGGCACCGTTCGACCAAGTTCAGTATAGTGCGGAAATGTGTAGGCCCAAATTCAGTTGAGTTAGAAAACGTTTTTAAGAAAACAGTCTCAGTATATTAGTGCGATCGATTAAGCCTTGCTTAAACTCAGTTGAATGATTTTAGAAATATTTTCAGTATGAACAGTAATCAATGCAACAGTAAAAAGACAAAACACAAGCAGTTTTTAAAGTGGTTCGAATCCAACAATCCTGTGTCCAATATCCCGAAAGATCAGGAGGCTATTTTATGATACTGAGTTAGTCTCAGTTGGTTTGTGCACTGGACAAACACTGGTCTTGAGATTTATACTGAGCAAATCTCAGTTTACAAGGTATCAAACTAAAGTGTTTGACAAACTCTCCAACTATGAAGGAGTCTTTTACAATAAGGAACAGTTCAAATATGAACTCCTTCGTCTAAGCTATGGATAAGATCTGCTGAGCTTAGGTTAGAGGGATAGGGAGAAGGTGGCTTCTAGAGCGACAAACAGTTAAGTATGGACTTGGGTTCGTATTCAGTCGCTTGGATACTAGAGGCTTTATAATCTGGTTCAGCTTGGTTCCCCTATGAGCAAGTATGTCGCCTTTCGCCGGAGATTGCTCTATGAAGTTCTTGAGGAAAGCTTAAGTCGTTTCTGAGTTTGCTCGTGAATGCTCGTGTGTTCTCGATTTCTAGGTGAGCTTCAATTTTGAAATCATCCCTCTATTTATAGAGCAGAGACATGGATAGATCCGTTGGAGACGACGATCCATGTGTCTCTGTCTTTTGGATAGCTAACGGCTCTTTCAAAGATAGTGACAGAGTCCTTTCCCTCCATTTCTGGAAAATTGTTGACTTGCAGCTTTAATCAGAAAATAGACAGCTGGCCGCTCGTCATTGGTCGAGGCCGAAGAAAGTAGGTGAGACAGAACAAACTTGAAGGTGGATCTTAAGCTGACTTCTCTATACCTCGTATGACTTTGCTGATTTAACTTATTAAATCCTGACAGTTGGAAGACTGTCCAGCTGTTGCTGAGTCTGATCTATATTCGGTAGCATACTCTCGCTGAGTCGGCTCATCGAAGATCAACTCGAGTTCGATGAACTACTCATGAGTTCGAGTTCGGGCCCATCGACTCCTTTCGATATCTTGCTCCGCCGAGTCCAAGACTTACTCGAATCTTCTTCTTCTAGTACTGAGGTTGATAATCTACTGAGCGCCTGAACAAAAACGAAGAGTGTCTACTGAGTCTGTAACTCTCAGAGACAGAACAACAAATACAACAGAAAGGTTCATCAGTCAAAGTAGGGTTTTGGAATTTTCAAATCTTCAGAGCACTAGGCTACTGAGTTATCTCCCAACAATTTGTGGAATGACTGAATCATCTCCCAACAGATATTATTTATAAATATATTTATGATTTTTGGAGGGAAAAACAAATGCTATTAATATTCTTTTGTCCACACTTAGTAGTGTTTGGAACAACTTAAATAAGTTGTTTTTGAGCTTTTTCACCATATAAATATTTGTTTAATATTCTACTTTTTTGGAGCTTAAATAAGCCGAAATAAACAGAAGCTTATAAGCAGGTGGGAAAAAATTGAAAAAAAAATAATTATGAAAGTATTTGAAATACTGTTTTTTTTTCTTTCTAAAATTAAGTTATTTCTTTAAAATATTGCAAATACTAAGAAACTTTACTTAAAAATAACTTTAAACATAAGTAGCCAAAAAGTTACTTATAAAAGCTATTACGAACACTACCTTACTACAACACATATTTTCAACAAAATGGTATATCCACTAAATTTGTGGTTATTAAGAACCTGTATTAGTGGAACTTGGCCTAATAAAACTAAATTAATTATCTATTAACTGTAATTGATTAAGTTTAAAACGAAGTAATGTTAAATACTGGGTATGAGAGAAATTCATAATTATTAGTTACTCCCTCATTTCCATTATTGTTGCCTAATTATTTTTTGGCACGAAAATTATGAAAGTAAGTGAAGATGTGTTAAAGTAGTAAGATCCACTATTTTAACTGATTGTGGTCCACAGGACCACAAATTATATTCTTTTTTTTTTATAAACAAAACAATAATAATAGAACATCCTGAAATGGAATATAAGACAACAATAATGGTACGAAGAGAGTATTTAACATGTATACGAATAAATGTAGACTAATTACCTATGATATAATTACTAATGAGATTCATACTTTTAAAATTTTAACGACATGAAACCACCACTTTGGTATATAATGTCCGATTATAAAACACGAAAAACACCGAGCAAATTATGTGCAAAAGGTGGAAGCGGAATTCCTTGCTATTTGAAAGAAATGAAAATAAAAAACCAGCTCTATCCCCAACACATTTGAATATATTAATTATTCTCTTTGTTCCGGCATTTGTGGTTCATTTTTTAACACTGAGATTTAAGAAGTGAATTTATGTGGGATATGATCTTGTTTTCAAGGTATAATTTATTTTACCCAATTATACTCACATATTAGATATTTTGTTAATAATAAGAATTCAGTATATGATCCTGTTTTCAACAACTAATTCAGCTCACCATAAAGAATTAATAGGAATTGACAATGTGATGATTGCTTAAAACTTTTGGTTAAAACATAGTACTAAATTCGTGGGTCGCCAAGAACCATTTTCTCATGGAAATTAAGACACACGGCCCACTTTCTTGGAAATTGTAACATCATCCCTAAATTTATCTGAGCTTGGATTATTTTATGAACGTGCAGTAACCACTACTTCTCGTCCTTGTACATGTACCGACTATTTATTTACTAATAAACTGCATGATCCTATGTAGGGCCGTAGCATCACTACCGAATTCAGCGTTTTGAATTCCCATATGCCAAATAGACGTAATAATCGAAATGCAAAATCATTATTATCACAACTAAGACTTAAAGATCTTGGGCTGCAGCGAACCCTAACCCTACACTGGTTCTACGGTTCGATTCGAAGGGGCGGATGGGGCTCCGTTATTATCGCCTCCGGGCTGATTCACGTTACGACTCCACTCGTGCCGCATTCGTTTTTTATTTTGTTTTTAATACTTACTATTTGTAGCAATTACTTTGATGATGGTTTCTATATGTAAATCTACATACTATTATTAATTTAATAATAAAAAGCATTAAATACTGTTGGGTGATGATTCTATTCTCAGCACAGTCATACTTAGTGGGAAATGATTCTATCTTAACTGACCAAAGCTCAGTAGCCTCGTGCTCTGAATTTGTTTGAAGATTTGAAGATCCCAAAACCCTATCTGATTGGTGAACCATTCCGTTGTAATTGTTTTTGTCTCACGAGGGTTCGGACTCGGAAGACACTCTGCTCCGGTTTAGGCGTTCAGGAGATTATCGGCCTCGGCACTGATGTAGAAGACTCGAGAGATACTTGGACTCGCAGGAGAGCAAGATATGCGAAGGAGTCGGTGGAACCGAACTCGGCGAGAGTAGTTCATCGAACTAAGAGCCGACCTTCGGTAGAGTAAATTCGATACTCTCTACAAGATCGGACTCGGTAACGACGCAGCATCTTCCGAACTGTCGGATCTTTTGAACGACAATCGGCATAGTCAAATACGAGGAAGAGAGAAGTCAGCTTCATTATGCCTCGAAGTCTGTTCTGTCTCAATTACTCTGCAAAACCTCGACGAATGACAAGCAGACACCTGTCCTATACCTACTAAAGCTGCAAGTCAACATATTTTCAGAAAAGGAGGGAAAGGACACTGTCACCTTTTTCAAAAGAGTCGTTAGCTACCAAAAGAGTGAGAAAGGGATCATCGTCTCCAACGGATCTTTCCCAATCTCTTCTCTATAAATAGAGGGATGATTCAAGTTTTTGGAAAAAAAAACGACTACGACTGCTACCTCACGAGCAAACAAGGAAAGTGAACTAAAACAAGAAGAGAGCAGTCAAACGAGCAATCCGAAAAGCTTAAGTCTTCCGCAAGAACTCGAAGATCTATCTCCGGCGAAAGACTACATTCTAGCTCTTAGGGAACCAAGCTTAACCGATATACAAGCCTCTAGTATCCAAACGACGTTACACGAACCCAAAGCTAAACTCAGCTGTTCGTCGTTCTAGAAGCTACATTCTCATTCCCTATCCCTCTAACCCTAAGCTCAACCGATCATATCCATAGCTTAGACGAAGGAGTTTATATTTGAACCTAATCCTTATTGTAAAAGGACTCCTTCACTGTTGGAGAGTTTGTCAAACACTTTAGTTTGATAATCGTTGTAAACTGAGACTTGCTCAGTATAAATTCCAAGACGCGGCTTTGTCCTGTGTACAAGCTGACTGAGACTAACTCAGTATAATAAATAGCATCCTGACCTTTCGGGACAGTGGACATAGGATCTTGTGTATCCGAACCACTTTAAAAATCTGTCTCTCGCTTGCTCTCTTATTTACTGTTGCATTGATTTTAACTGTTCATACTGAAAATTATCCTTTAAAATCATACAACTAAGTCTCAGCATACTGAACTGTTTTTGCTGATTTGAGACTGTCTTGATAAAACGTTTTCCACTCAACTGATTTGGGCCTACACATTTCCGCACCACTGAACTCTATCTCGCCGATACCGAATCTCGACTCGGTCGCCAGCAGATCTCGGAGAAGTCGACTCTTTGCCAAACACGATTCATAACAGCTATTTGGTCTGCTGAATTCTTTCAGTACGGCACTTTCCTGAACAGGATTGTTCGTGTTCAAAGTTGAGAAAATAGGATTCAGGTGTATTCACCCCCCCTCTCTACACCTGAACGTGCTCTCGGGACCAACAAATACAATAAAAGTTAATTTAAGCAGAATATACCCTACAATTGTGTAGAGGATACTGAATTGTAAAGAAATTTGTCGGAAATGGTTAAGGGAGTATTTGCGCTTAAAGTGTTTTTAAGTCCATAAGTTAAGGAGAAATGGTAAAAACAACTTATTAGAGAATTTTGGAGTTTTTTTTATAAAAACTGTTTAAAAGTAGAAAAAGTTGAAAAAATAGTAGTATTTGCAATTTAATAAATTAATTTGATGCTTAGAATCAAAAAGTCTAATATACCCATAATTAAACTAATTTAAAATAATGACGGCTAACACTATAGGGATAAAATTATGATTATGTAACTTCTTTATAATTATTATTGTGCCATACAATCATGTATCATTATGTCTCCCATTGTGTCATATCGGGTACACCATCAATTCAGCGTATGACTTATAGGTTAAATTTTTGACCAAATTAAACTAAAACTATCTGAAAATGCTTTTTATCAGAATTAATAATACCAAATTAGTATCACTTGGGAGACAGGTCATAGATCTAAATTTAAGAATGTAAAATTGTACACAATAGACGGGGCGGAATCACATAAAATTTAAGGAGGAGGTATGATATGAAGGGGTATTTGTAATCACAAAGGTTTCTATGTACCACTTTTGTATACCATTGTGTGTACTACACCACAAGGATATTGACATGTGTTAAATATGATCCACATTTTTTAATATGAAATGACACATGTCAATACCCTTGTGGTATGGTACACACAAGAGTATACGAAAGTGGTACATACAAGACGCTCTAGTTTGTAATAGCTTAAACTTTTTTAAGTGCTTAAAATAAGGAGAAATGGTAAAAGTGACTTATTAGAGAATTTTTGGTGTATTTACAAAAAACTACTTAAAGAAGAAGAAGTTAAAAAAATAATATTAGCAAAATTTATATTGTAGTAGTTTATTTTAAAATTTATAAATAAAATGTCAAATCATAACTTATCAGAAATTATAAATATGTCATTAAATTAATAAATTTATAGAAAATATTGTGTATTAGTATAGTTGTGCATAGCGAGCTGAAACTCCAACTAGGGACGACCCCTTCCGTACCTCTGTTTAATATTCACGCCCTCCTTTTATGACTAAATCCACTGCGGCGCCTATCTTCAACAATATTTGAAGGCTTTTTTCAGTTTCCATATACAAAATTCCAAGTTAGAGTTATTATTCCATCCATCATAAATGTGTTTCACACAAAAGCAGGCCAAAATTATTAGTACTCCTCTGTTCCATAGAAATATCTTGTTTTTCTTTTCGAGTCGTCCCATATAAAATGTTTTATTTTTTAAAAAGATAAACAATATATGAATCAAAATTAACAAATCAAAAAATCAAATAATAATAATATAAACTATATAATCAATCCTATTTTTTAATCTCGGCACTCTCAAGTAAATTTATTTAATTAATATATTTCCACGCACATCACTCAACCAATCATCATTCTCTTTCTATATATACTCATACCAAGTCTCGGAACTAAACCCAAAGCAAACAAGCATGGAGTTCTTCTATGCTTCTCTCCTCTGCCTCTTCGTTTCCACCGTCTTCCTCTCCCTCCACCTCCTCTTCTACAAGAGCAAACCCACTTCCGCCCTACCACCTGGTAAGACCGGGTGGCCGGTGATCGGAGAGAGCTTGGAGTTCCTCTCCACCGGATGGAAAGGGCACCCGGAGAAGTTCATCTTCGACCGCATGGCGAGATTCTCCTCCCAAATCTTCCGAACCCACCTCCTCGGAGAGCCCGCCGCCGTCCTCTGCGGGTCGGCCGGCAACAAGTTCCTCTTCTCCAACGAGAACAAGCTCGTCCAAGCATGGTGGCCCAGCTCCGTCGACAAGATCTTCCCCAACGTTAACCCAACCTCCTCGAAAGAAGAGGCCATCAAGATGAGGAAGATGCTCCCCAACTTCATGAAGCCGGAGGCCCTCCACCGCTACGTCGGGATAATGGACCACATCGCCCGCCGCCACTTCGCCGACGGCTGGGACAACAAGAAGGAAGTGGTGGTGTTCCCCCTCGCCAAGAACTACACCTTCTGGCTGGCCTGCCGCCTCTTCGTCAGCATCGAGGATCCTCAGCAGGTCGACAAATTCGCGGCGCCCTTCAACCTGTTGGCCGCCGGACTTATCTCCATCCCCATCGACCTCCCCGGGACTCCGTTCAACAAGGGGATTAAAGCCTCCGCCTACATCAGGAAGGAGCTCGTCGGAATCATCAAGCAGAGGAAAGCCGACTTGGCCGACGGCACCGCATCGCCCACGCAAGATATCTTGTCGCACATGCTGCTCACCTCTAATGAAGATGGCCAATTCATGCATGAGTTGGATATTGCCAACAAGATTCTGGGCTTGCTCATTGGTGGCCATGATACGGCTAGCTCCGCTTGTACTTTCATCGTTAAGTACCTCGCCGAGCTGCCCGAGGTCTACGACGGAGTCTACAAAGGTACAACACAAACAAGCCCTACTTCTCTTTCCTTTTGTTTTTTCGTTCGTCCGACCCAACCTTATTAATTAATGGTTGTACAGAACAAATGGAGATCGCCAAGTCGAAAGCCCCGGGGGAGTTGCTGAACTGGGAAGACGTACAGAAGATGAAATATTCATGGAATGTTGCATGTGAAGTGCTGAGACTTGCACCTCCTCTCCAGGGTGCATTCAGAGAAGCTATTGCCGACTTTTCCTATAATGGTTTCTCCATTCCAAAGGGCTGGAAGGTAATTACACAGATTGATTATAATTCATTTACTTTTTTTATAGCTACGTGCACTTGAGGCCTGAATTAATATTGAGTTACATTTGTGTTTGGTGCAGTTATATTGGAGTGCAAATTCAACGCACAAAAACGCCGACTTTTTCGTTGAGCCAGAGAAGTTCGACCCGTCTAGATTTGAGGGGTCGGGACCGGCCCCGTACACGTTCGTGCCGTTTGGGGGCGGGCCTCGGATGTGCCCTGGGAAGGAGTATGCCCGTTTGGAGATCCTAGTGTTCATGCACCACCTCGTCAACAAATTCAAGTGGGAGAAAATGATTCCGGACGAGAAAATAGTTGTTGACCCAATGCCAATTCCGGCTAAGGGTCTTCCAATTCGACTCTACCCCCACGCGGCTTAATTAATTAATTAATGTATATATATATATATATATATATTCATATTCATACTGAATAATAATAATAACCGTAATGAATTCTGATTTCGCATATCGTCATACATGTATACAGCAGGTTAGCTATCAACATCTTCACTTATTTCAATCACCAGGGCCAGCCAAAGTGAGGCTGCTCTACTTCTCTCCCAAAGTTATTTTTTTCTCTTCTCTTTTTTTTTTTCTTTTCCCCCTTTTTGTTTTGTTAATGTATTGAGACTGGTGCTGTTTTATTTGAATGGAGAGAAAAGAATTCGTTTACGTTGTAACTGCAATTTATTAAATACAATCCATGTCCTTTGGCTGTATTGTTCTGACTTTTTATTGTTAATTTTTTCAATAAAAGTGCCACGCTCTCCTAGACGATTCTGAATAATTAATTACTAGTATTATCAGCTGGAAATTCAGGTATCTGAAAATTTTATAAAAAAAGTGGTCATTTATCGTATCAATATTTGAACTCGTGGAATATTAATATTAATCAATAGGTCTTGACTTTGGAGTTTTTGCATCATTTGAAGTAAACAAAAATATATATAGTGGATCATGTATGTTGTATAGGAACTATAAATCAGTCTGGACCCTCGATCTATTTATTAGATGATTCAAATCAAATATACTTGAGATATTCCTTATGTATAGTTGTTTTAATGAGAAGGAAAAAAAATGACAAATTATAGAATATTATGCATAAAACAATAAAATAATTATACACAAAAGTACCTTGATTTCCTTTAATAAGAAGCAATTTGCTCGTGCACAGACTACTCAATTCTACTGCGTGTGAC
This sequence comes from Lavandula angustifolia, assembly GCA_028984105.1. Lineage (NCBI taxonomy): Eukaryota > Viridiplantae > Streptophyta > Magnoliopsida > Lamiales > Lamiaceae > Lavandula > Lavandula angustifolia. The sequence goes on along the minus strand of CM054825.1, from coordinate 287,431 downwards.
TACGTACGACGTCCTCGTGGCGCGAAATGTATGCTTTCATTCTCTTCTCCTCTATTTATTTCAACAGAATTGATACTGCTAATCAATGCATGGAGAGATGTCACCATAAGAATGAACTGCAATGCAGCACCAATAGAAACACGACACCCCAAAAGAACTGCTTGAGCCAGAAACACAAAGCACTGATGACAGGAAGATACGTAGTCTAAATGTGCACCGAGAACTTCATCATCTGAGTTGCACGCGAACCGAGTATCAACAACCAAGTCCACCCCAAAACTGTGCCAACTCCACCGGCTACAACGTACAATGGCCAGTAGTCTTCGATTAAACCATCCTTATTCTCCAGAAACCCCATTATGTATCTATCAATGTTAAGCTTATCAAATTGCTTAAACCTATTTAACCCAAAAACCCCGAGAGCAAAATTTACGACAATCAAATGCGCTATAAAGATTACCAGCCAGAATACATCCCGCCAGCAACGGGACACTATTTGGGAGATTTCTTGAGAAGATGAATTGACTCTCCATGACATTTTGCAATCCAGTCCACAATGTTATCCACGTAAACAGAGAAAAAAATGAGAGAGACAGAGATAGTACAATCTATAATTTTTATATTTATAAAAATTTATTACTAGAAATAAAACGAAAATGCGTACTCCATATTTGACAAAACTTCATAGAATATGCTACTTTGGTTATGACGCCCACTTTAGCTTGATGGAATACAGTTCGAAGTTAGATCCTCTGAAAAATTGGTAACTCTAGACTATAAATGTGGCCTATATTTCTCCATACTAATCTAGCTAGATCATAGTTGCAGATAACAAATCTAGGTCATATTAATTTTATGAGCATTAGCTATTCAAAACAATGATGATAAGAGTAATGAAAAAGGTAAAAGAGATTTTCCAGACACTTGATCCATAGTTTACAAAAACTTCCTGTTTTTCCGAAACAAAAAGGATTGGAGCCTCCAAATGCATGGGCTGGAAATGCAGGAATTTTTTTAAAATCAACTCGGAAATCCACAAAGACCAACTTCTTCTCAATGGAAACTAATCCAAGAAATTCTAGCAGAACTACTTCAATTTTATAGAAATCTTCCGCCTACTATGGTCTATGATTGCTAAAATAAAACACAAGAAAATCCAGACAGTACAAACACAAAAATGAAGTCTCGAAAAATTAACAACATACACACCGAGAAGATGATTGAATTCAACAAACGAACGCCAACATAAGTCGCCGAATCAAGCAAAATCAAAAACCACCGGCGAAATTTGCTCAAAGAAGTTAACATAATCCAAACATACACTCGCTCCAAAAAAAAACAAAAAAAAAACCACAATCTAGCATTTTTACCATACCAGTTGTGGTGGTCTACGGCGGAGTCATAGGAGGAAGACGAAGAAGAAGAAGATTGAAAGTCGTTCATTAGGCCAACAACTACAAGGAACTTGAAAAAATTAACATATATACTGACAAAAATACTAAAGCTAAACTTAGAAACCAATGGAAACAATAATCACTACGTGATTTTTCTTGTTTGATAGCACCTCAATTCGACGACTGTGAACCAAGACCCAAAGCCTTCTACATGCTTCAAAGATAAGAAAAGGAAGAAGAATTCTGAAACAACAAATAGTTAGAAGTTAATTAAGACTATCGTTTGGGCAAGAAAATTAGAAGTAGCAAGACAAATCTTCTTTGCTATACATATTTTCCGAAAATATGTATGCTTCGGGAGAAAGGCAAACTAGGGTTTGCATGAACACAAGAATGGAAGGAAGAAAAGTATTTTATTGAAGAAGAGAGATCATTAACTTACAAACCAATCTCTATCTCGATGTATATATACAGAAGATATTTTGTCTTCTAGATGATTCTATCTAACAAATCTAACTATAATTCTTTCTAGATAGTTCTTCTCTATCAATCTAAACAAACTGAATCACGTGAACAACTAACTACTCAAGGTGGAGTGATCAACTGTGGCTGTAGTACAGGAATGTTCACATGCACTGACTGCATGTGCATGTGAGCTTGGTCCTCCGTTCTGAATGTGTCTATTTGTTCCATCTGCATGTGCATGTGTAGTAGAAGAATCATAATAGCTTCCGATGTTCAAATCAAATCTATTCATGTTTAACATCAACTTTTGTTGTCTTGGTCAACATTATGTATTAATTCTGATTCCGATTTTACTTTCTTATCAATATCATCGATCACATGATACATTGAGTGACATTAGTTTATTCGGAATTTTTCTTCTTTTAACAAAAAATAAAAATAAAATAAAGAATACTATATAATTTCTATCAATAAATAATCAACCACGTAAAAGAGAAATTTTCAGAAAATCGAAAAATAATTGCAATTTTTATTTTGGGCATTCCTACTCCTCCATCCTTACCCTATAATTCTCTCTCTTCATGATTAAGGATATATAAGTAAAATCGTACCTTAACCACACAGTTTTAAACAAAACATGACGTCATCGTCCCAGATGCAGATATAGGTATAGATAATTAGCTATTTCTCTCTCTAAGAACATAAATATAAAATTGAAAAGAAAATCGGTGAAAACTTCCTCAAGCTACTCTCTCTCTCTCTCTCTGAATTTTGCCTTTCCGAAGAAGTTGCTTGAGATGAACTCATGCTGTTGTGTGGGGATAACCCTATAAAGTTTTTCATTTTACACGATAAATGGATTTTGGGGTGGTGAGCCACAAGCAAGCCTCTCCTAATGCAGAGTGTATGGGTTCGGCTGAGCCCAGAGATGAAAAGAGCCATGGATCTACGAATCTGAAGCACCAAAGATCTGGACTCGCCGACGATTGCTGGAGATCACACAAAGAGAAGCGACTTCCTCCACGGGAGACAGTGGAGGTGTCGACTGACGTCTGCAAAAAGATTGGGCGGATTTTCCGAAATTGGGCGGTTGAAATATCTCATTGAGAGGAGTAACAGAGACGGAAAGGACATCTTTGTCTCCAGAAATCAAAAACCAATGGCGGCGAAAGAAGAGGAGATAAAGGAGCCGATGGTGAAAATTGGAGGGAAGACGAAGAAGGGTGGAAAAGGTTATTCACCTTCATCGTTTTCGTATAACGATGCCAAATTAACAGTGATCTATTAATGGTTCTTGCAGTTTACCAACTCCCCCCAAAACCCACAAAATATTTAGAGAAGGGACAAAATTATTCATCAAATTAGTGGAACTTACCTGGCTAATTTGGTACACGCTGAGCGCCAACCTCGTCGAGTACGTTGTGGAGGATCGTCCAGGCCTTTGTGGAGAGTGGTGTTTATATCAGATGGCTGCAAAGGAGGCAGTAAGGTTTTCTCGTGGAATCCAGAAACTGCATTTTATCTGTTTAATTAGTCAAAATTTTAAATGCCACTACGACTGTTAATATGGAAAAATTGAGGCGGTGGGTAAAACTATAGATAGAAACAGTGGCCAAGGGAGTTATACTGTTTGTGATAACAGTAAATCATGTATTCCCTTATATATATAAAAAAAAATAAAATAAATAAATATATATATAATATAATATAATATATAATATAATAATAATATAAGGGTAATAAGGGTAATAAGTAATTAACAAGATTTTTCTATAATGAGTACTAAGTTCTCAATATTTGCATCTTTGGCCAAATTAATTGGTCCTCAGTTATTATACTCCCTTCGTCCCGTTATTACTGTCCTACTTTCTTAATGGGGTTGTTCCACTATTGCAGTCATCTTTTCTAAAATAACAAAAACTACTCTCCAAAAATCTATCTCTCACACGATTTTCGTTCCACGCCGTACTCGAAAATTATGATTTTTAACTTTTTGAAAACTTAAAATTATTTCTTAAAATAAAATATCAAAAAAAAAAAATCGATTGCCTCATGTATGCCCTGAAAAATTTGGATAAATTCTCAATTCTTCCACCAACCAATCATCGAAAATTGTGTTCATTTCTTAATATAATTAAAACTCATAAAAAACACACTTAAATAATGTTTCTTAATCTCCGTGCCGAAACCAAAGGGGACAGTAAAAGCGGGACGGAGGGAGTTTTTTTTTTTTTTTGTCCCCAAACTATAAAAATTTGGCTAGATTGATCATTCTGTTAACTTTTCCATCAGTCAACCATTAATCAACGATATTTTTACAAAATTAATAAAATAGTTTGGAATAGATATTTTCGGGGACCAATTCAGCTAAACTTTACAAAGTTTGAGGACTAATTTCACCATTTTTTTAATTCAAAAAAATGAAATGTTATTTTAGATTTTTTTTTTTGCTTTTTTAAGAGCCACATTCACTAACCCCAAATAGTTTAAGGACCAATTTCATCAATTAACAAATATAGCAGACCATATTATGGAAGTAACCAACAAATGATAAGTCACGAGTTTTGGAAGAAAACCAACTCTAATAAGTCGAAAATAGTCTTTATGGTCCTTAATATTTGTTAATTAGTGGAATTGGTCCTTAAACTGTTGGGTTATGAGTCAGTGGTTGATCTTAATAACCACTTAGAGGATACTTAGTACTATTTTATCAGTAGTTCTTATAATAGGACCTTCTGTTTATCGGTAATGGGGGAAATCATAGTGATTTTATGCTATGGAATTGAAGATCCCAAAACTCGTCCTGTATTCTTAGTGTAGTGTCGATAAGACTAGATGATGTAATAGGCTAGACTATCTGTATTTTTCATTATCGTTTTTGTCTAAGTCCTGTAAGGGGTAAGTGTTGGTCTGATCTTCAGTAGGAAGTTACTTTCCAGAACCCCACGTCATCATTGTAAGAGCTTGTGTTCACAGGTCATCGGCTGACTTCGATCAGTAGAAGATTTCTCTTGAGCTGACCCACATCAGTAGAAGAACACAGAATCGAAGCTCAGTACCTTCAGAGTCATCAGCTGACTTCACTCAAGTAGAAGATCCATTATCAGCAGACTCAGACGAAGAAGACAGAGATCGTATCAGGTCTACTGTATCCGACAGGAAACGACCCGAGTTTTAACATCATTCGAAAGTCAACAGAAGATCATACGAGGATGAGTGAGAGTCAACTCAGATGAAGACTCATGTCTGACAAGTCTCACCTACCACAAACCTCGACCAATGAGAAGCAGTCTAAGCTCTACCTGCTCTGACCAACTAAAGCTGCTCTCATGCATAGTGACCAACTACTCTGCGACAACATTTCGAACATATGGCCGTTTTCCTTGGATGTTTGTGACACATCGTCCCCTCCAACGGACAAATGCCTGGGTCACAACTATAAATAGAGAAGCCTTTCCGAGCTCCACGCACGGGATATCAAAGGGATTATACGCTCAAGCTTTCGAAATACTCTAACGCTTTTCACGAAGATCCAGTGAAGAACTTGCTCATTAGAATATTTCTAGTTATTCTCTCTAGAGTTTCTTTCTTTAGATCCCTCTTCTCTATCTAAGCTCAATTGTTATATCCATAGCTTAGAACCTTTGAAGGACTTCACATTTCGTGACTGTTCTTATTGTAAGAACTCCTTCATAGTTGGAGAACATCCCCTCCCTTTCAAACCTCGGTTTGGATTGTAAAGTCGCTAAGGACTATAACTTAGAAGGGTATGTCCTGTGCACAGATACCTTGCTGAGGCTTGCTCAAATTAATCAACAAGACATCCTGTTCATCAGGACCGTGGATGTAGGATCTTGCGTATCCGAACCACGTTAAAAATCCCTTGTGTCATTTATTGTTTTACTGCATTGCATTCAAACCATCTTATAAACTCATACTTTGCATAAAACGTATTTGAAAGTGCACTAGCCAAAATTATTTGGTTTGCGAAAAACACGTTTTCAAACCAAGACGAAGTCTATCGGGCCCTACACACTTATCCGCACTAAATATCCGACCGAGAATCATATACTGACAGAAGTCAGTAGGAGAAACTCAGTAGTTGACTCACTCTAACCCGCGATCAGAAGGTTAATATTTAGCATTGTTCATCAGTTGCAACCTACAACTCAGCTGTCCTTTGCATTTGAGAAAAAGAACTTGTACTCAGGTGTATTCACCCCCCCCCTCTACACCTGACACTCGTCTCCGGACCAACAATTGGTATCAGAGCATCGGTGTTCTACTGATCATCGGTTCTGAAACTCTGGTCTACTTGAATAGATCCTGAAAACGTTTTTTTTTCTACACAAGCATCTCTTCATACATCCTTATACTTTCACCCATTATGTCAGACATGTCAGGTATACGAATGGTGCCGATGTTCTCTGTGGAGAACTATACGGTAAGACGCGTGAGAATGGAGGCGCACCTTACATCGCTGCACGACAGCATGACTGATGTCCTAGAGACAGGACCTATCATTCCCATGATCGACAGCGTTCAATATGCCGCTGTGGGAGGTGTAGGAGCACAGACTGGTGCTAAAGTTGCGAAAGATAAATCAGCCTTCATGCCTGAAGAGAAAAAGTTACACAACCTCGACCGAGTTGCGCGGAATGCAATCCTGACTACGGTCAACGATTCACACCTTGGGAGGGTGCAAGATTGTAAGACGGCAAAGGAACTTTGGGACGCCCTGGCTGTACTGAGCCAAGGAACCCCGCAGATTAAAGAGAACAAGCTCGAGCTAGAGCTTCACAAGTTCGACACATTTTCCATGGAGCCCAACGAGACCATTTACGAGCTTAACGTCAGATTTGCAAACCAGATCAATGTGATCAATGGGCTGGGGAGGACGTTCACCAACAAAGAGACGAACACCAAGATCTTGACAGCATTGCCTCGACTGAAGTGGCTTCCTTTTGCTACTTATTTACGTCGCTCAGATCTTAATGCTCTAACTCCTGATGTTATATTTTCAGAATTAAAGACGGAGGAATTCGAGCACAGCCTACCCCAACGATGTTCCAGTGCTCCAGCTGACACCCAGATAGATCACGCTTACAAAGCAACAGTAAGCAAAACTGGAGCCAACCCCATTTCTTCCAGCAAGACAACAGCTGTGTCAGATGCTAAGTCTTCAGAGATTCCTGCTATTGATCAGCTTGAACTCATGGCTCTCAAATATCAAAGAGAAAAAGAAAGAGTAAAAAAACTGAAGAAATATCACAGAGATTCTCCCTCAGGTAAAAAGGATTATCGAAAAAGGGAAGAATCTAAAACTTCTACTGATTGCAGGAACGCAGAACCTGTTGCTAGTCCACCCAACGACTCAGCTGGAAAAGGCGGCAGAACCTCTGTGTTCTACAACTGCAAGAAGGAGGGACACTATCAGTACGACTGTCCCGAACTCTCAGCTGCCCAACGAGCAGAACGGCAGGCCAGACACGAGAAATTTGCTCGAAGAAGGCAGGCCTATATCGCCAAAGAGATATCCGATGACTCAATCGAGGAAGATACATTCATGTATTCTTCTGAATACGAAGCTGCATTTATCGCCGTCGAGGTCAGAGAAATAGATCTTGAATCAACAGCTGAATATTGTCTGATGGCCGGAGAAGAGGCTGAGGTAAACTCGAAACTTAATATAACCTCCTCTTCACAAAGCACACACGACACATGCTCGGTCACAGATGAACCTCTAGACGTGGTACAAGCATATGATGATCTACTAGAGGAGCAGATTCAGCTAAGCAGAGAGTTCAACAGAACTATTCAGGAATTGGAACAGGTAAAGGCTGAGAATCAGACACTTTCTTCTGATTGTCAGGTCTCTACTGATTCAGAGAATCTGGTCGCAAGACTCAAGGAAGAGATTGAATCTCTTATGACTAAGTCTCAGCTTCAAGAAACTCAGTTATCAGTTCTGACCAAGGACAATTCTGAGAAAGATACTGAAATAGCCCGACTCAGTCAGAAACTCGCAGAAGTTGAAAAAGATTATGAATCACTTCGGAAAAGTGATGAGGTCTGGCGAGGACTGATGACTGAACAGTACCTAGGAGCTAAAGAGAAGTTGGAAAGCATGCTTAGAGCTCAAAGACCACTAGCCATGAAACAAGGACTTGGCTACACTCATGAAGCTTCCACTTCCACCTCTAAAAGCTCAGAAATGCTGGCTGATAAGTTCGTCGAGAGGGAAAGTTCGGATTTACGAACCAACAACTCGAGCGAAGAACAAGCGTAAGATGATTGCACCTCAGCCGAGCAACAAGAATCAAATGACCAAAGGTTCTAGCCCCAGGACACCACGATCAAATTCAGGGGGAACCAAGAAGGTTAGGTGGGCAGAGCAGTACAACGAGCCACTGTATGAGCATCCAACACAGTATGGTTCGTACTTCTATGAGCCCAAGGTCAAGAGGAGCACAAAGCCTCAGAAGAAGAAAGTTCCTGAACCCAACACCGCGTAAAAGTCGGTATCTCCCAGTCCAAAGGAGAAGAAAAACCGACAAGGTTCGGAAGAAGAAGTCTCGGGACTCCTAAGGTTCCGAGACAGATCTGGGTTGCGAAATCACCAACTAACGCTTAAGGACCCAAACTGAACCAAAGGGTACCTAAAAATGTTTCTGTTTTGTAGGTGCATAAGGACCCTTGGATTGTGGACAGCGGCTGCTCAAGACACATGACATATCAAAAGAGCCTGCTGACCAATTACGTACAAGAAGATGGTCCCAAAATTAAATTTGGTGACAACTCTAAAGGCTATACAACGGGATACGGAACACTGAACATTGGGACTGCTTCAGTTCCAAGAGTAACATATGTTGAAGGACTTCAACATAATCTCCTTTCTGTCAGTCAATTCTGCGATAATCTGAATAGAGTTATCTTTCTCGCTGGTTTCTGTGATATTGTTGACAAATCTACAGGGAAAACAGTGTTATCAGGTTCGTGGAGGAAGAATATCTACGTTGCAAATTGGAATACCGCAGAACCTGAGGCTTGCTTACGTGCTCAGACGAAATCCAGTGATAAAACAGGATGACTGTGGCACAAGAGACTCAGTCACCTGAATTTCAAGACTATGAACAAGCTAGCCAAGAACTCTAGAGTCAGAGGACTACCCAATGAAGCTTTTATCAAAGACAGAAATTGTGAAGCGTGCTTGAAGGGAAAGCAGACAAAGAAGAACAATCCACCAATTCCGTCACCTTCCACTGATGGAATCCTTCAACTGCTACACATGGACTTGTTTGGGCCAGTTTCTCCAGTGACTATAAGAGGCAAGAAGTATGCCCTCGTCGTTGTTGATGATTATTCTCGATATACGTGGGTCATCTTCATAGCCAACAAATCTGATGTCAAGACTGAGTTGCCAAGACTGCTGAAGAAACTCAGTGTGGAGAAAGACAACAAGATATAGAGAATCCGCTCAGATCGAGGAACATAATTTCTCAACTCAGTAGTTAAAGAGTACTGCGATAAAGAGGGAATCAAGCACGAGACGTCAACAGCTCACACCCCTCAGCAGAACGGACTTGCTGAACGAAAGAACAGAACACTTAAAGAAGCAGCAAGAACTCTCCTAGCAGACTCTGGACCACCCTCAAAGTTCTGGGCTGATGCTACTGACACCGCCTTTTACACTCAGAATCGCTCACTGCTTACACAACAACACATGAAGACGCCCTATGAACTGTGGAAAAGGGAGAATTCCTTATATTTCTCATTTCCATATTTTTGGCTGTCCTTGCTTTATCCACAATAATGGGAAAGATCAGTTAAAGGTCTTTGATAGCAAATCTGATCAAGGAGTATTCTTAGGATACTCTCGAGTCAGTAAAGCTTTCAGAGTCTTTAACTATCGAACTCTTTACGTGGAAGAAAGCCCTCATGTTGTCTTTGATGAGTTTGTTACTGAGAACAGGAAACCTATTAAGAAAAACCCTGAAGATGTCAGCAGCAAGCTACAGGATCTCACACTGAACGATAAAGCCGAAAAGATCCAGCATTGTTGGGATGATGAGTCAGACGATGAGAAAATCCAGACCCATCCCACAGGCACTGTAGCTGACCTGGTTGATTCTACCGAACAGAATCAACATCAGGTAACAACGGTCGATGGGGAAGCCCTAGTGGTAACTGAGTCCTCTACTGAGAATATAAACTCAGGGGGAACGACAAATGTTCCTGAGCTAAATGCCCCTGAACTTGGAAACTCATTAGATCCTAACCTTCTTACTGAATTGCTTCAGTCACAGAATAGCACTACTGAAATGCCTAACACTCCTGTTAACTGTACAAAAGTAATCTCAGAAGAAGAAGCCAAACTCAGACGTTCGTGGCTTGACGCTCACTCTTCTGATCTTATCATAGGAGATCCATCAGCAGCAATAAGGACAAGATCCAGATTAAGTCAAGGAGAAAGTTTTCTCTACTCCTGCTTCTTGTCTACTGAAGAACCTCAGACGATAGAGGATGCTCTCAACGATGCTGACTGGATCATTGTCATGCAAGAGGAGCTGAACCAGTTTGTTCGAAACGAAGTTTGGGAGCTTGTTGAGAGACCTAGACATCAACACGTGATCGGCACTAAGTGGGTCTTCAAAAACAAGCGAGATGAAAACAACGTCATTGTCAGAAACAAGGCTCGACTTATTGCTAAGGGATACTGTCAAGCAGAAGGAATAGACTTTGATGAAACATTCGCCTCAGTCGCAAGATTGGAAGCTATTCGTCTGTTCCTAGCTTATGCTACGCATCAAAGATTTAAAGTATATCAAATGGATGTAAAGTCAGCGTTTCTGAACGGCATACTGAAGGAAGAAGTCTACGTGGAACAACCGCCCGGCTTTCAGCAGGGACATCAAGTGTACAGACTTCAGAAAGCTCTGTATGGGTTAAAACAAGCACCCAGGGCTTGGTACGATACCCTATCTGACTTTCTGATTTAGAAAGGCTTTCAGAAGGGGATAGTAGATCGCACCTTGTTCAATATCAAGTCAGGAGATGACATCCTACTGGTACAAATCTACGTGGACGACATCATTTTCGGTTGTAGGAACGTGACTATATGTCAATAATTCGAGAAAATGATGAAGGAGAAATTCGAGATGTCCATGATGGGGGAGATGAACTATTTCCTTGGATTCCAAGTGAAGCAATCAACTGAAGGAATATTCATCAACCAGGCAAAATACACTCGAGATCTCCTGAAAAGATTCGGCTGCGACTCAAACAAGCCAGTCAAGATCCCCATGAACACAAATTTTAAAATCGATCTAGACAAAGAGGGAGCTTCTGTTAACTCTACTGATTATAGAGCTATTATTGGTTCTTTATTATATTTAACAGCAAGCAGACCTGACATAACTTATGCTGTAGGTGTATGTGCAAGATTTCAGGCGAATCCCAAGCGAAGTCATCTGAACTCAGCGAAAAAGATTCTGCGATACCTGAAGGGAACACCCGATGCGGGGGTTATGGTATCCTGCCGATGATAATCCGATACTAACAAAGTTATTCGATGCCGATTATACGGGATGCATGATAGATCTAAAGTCAACTTACGGAACATGTCGGTTCCTAGGGCAAGAAGTCGATATAATGGTTTTCAAAGAAACAGCATTCAGTGGCGACGTCCACTACTGAAGTTGAGTATATGGCTGCTGGAAGTTGCTGTGCCCAGATCCTTTGGCTTTGACAACAACTGCGAGATTATGGAATTACTCAAGATGAAGTGCCCATCTACTGCGACTCCACCAGTGCGATTGCTATAACTCAAAACCCAGTTCTTCATACGAGATGCAAGCACGTGGACATTCGACACCACTTCATCAGAGACCATGTCGAAAAGAAGGATATCAGGATGGAGAAGATCCATACTGACAAGCAAAGGGCAGACATACTGACCAAACCACTAGCTGAGAACAGATTCAGAGAATTATCAGTTGAGCTAGGTCTACTGGATCCTATTGACTCGAGTCAGTAAGAGAAGTCAGTACGATAGGTCAGAAGTCAGACTCAGTACTTTGATTCAGTCGGGTGAATCACACAGTATACAGTAAGGGGGAACATGGTTATCAATACCACAAAGATCCTCCTGAGTCATTACGGTGACCAGCTGATCGTAAAAGTTCAGCTGAAGAGGTTTGCGTAGTTAAAATACTTAATATTCTCAGAAGCATGCTCGCATTTATTAAATCAGTCGTTTGCACTCAGTAGCATGATGTGCATTTATTTCCCGCCATTAATTTTTAAGGTTTAAGTCAATAGAAACCGTTCTCATTTAAAAAGCTTAGCCTTTAATGCTGCCTGCAACACATTTAATGCATGTCTTCTCACCTTACTTTATCTGAGCATATCTTACGTGGGTCTAGGTTAGAGGCAGCTAATGTAATCATTCCTTCTATAACATAAGATCACAACCGTCATTAAAAAGCGAGATTTTATACCAACCGTTCGATTAAAAACGTTTGATATTCAAAACTTATAAAATCTCCCCTTTTATCTCTAATCCTATCTTTTTACGCCATTTTCGCACTTAGAGCTTTTCAAGCATTCAGTTTTACTCTCGCTCTCTCTCTCAAAACTGATTACTCTTTTCAACTCAAGCTCTGTGTTTACGGTAATTTCTTAACCTTCTGCATCACTCGTATCTAACTTACTCTATTTTCAAGTGCTAACGAGTTTCTTGCAGATATCCATGGCGATCGTTCAGACCCCGCACAACATTGAGGAGGTCATCCAGTCAAGGGTTCTCTTCGAACCGACGATGGTCCTCCACTAGCCAGAGCTCCCCTATCTTGAGCCCATCTTCTCGGCTCTTGAGGAGTCAGGCTTGACGCTTCTTGTGACGAAGCAACCTTGTTCATATCTTCCCCGCCAGGTGGCCGAGCTATACTATAACTGGCGTTCCGTGGAAGATGCCAATGGAGAGGTATCGGAGATTGCTTACATGAGGGAAGTGGCACCTCAGAAGTGGGAATCCAGCCATGCCGACATCAACATTAGGGCAGTGCTGAAATCCTCCTTCGATCTTTCGTGTTACGGGATTTCTCCCATGGGCTACAAGGAGAAGGAACCGAACGCCTATGTCCACCGCTTCTGTGGAAGGGACGACATCTCCTTTAAGTCCACGCTGCCGAAGAACCAACTCCTGCCGGAGTACAGAGGGCTCGCGTACATCGTTATACACATTCTGACGAGCGCCGCAGGTTCTCTCGACCAGCTGTCCAAGCTTAGACTCCAGCTGACGATGGCAATAATTGACGGAGTCCAGGTGAACTGGACGGAGTCCTTTGTGGCCGAGCTGAAGGCTCAGGCGCACAAGTTTGCACCCACTAAGTCTGGAGAGAGGAGACTAATTAGTGTGGGCAAGCTACTGTATGGGACCAAGGTGTCCATACTGATTGAAGATTCAATAACGAATCATGCATCCTTTGCTGATTCGAAATAGTTCGACAAAAAGCTCATCAAGTTCAAGACGAGAGCAGCGGCTGAGAAGTCAGTCGGACGTGGAGCCACTGAGCTTAAAAGATCTTCTACTGATCTACCTCCATGGGCTGACCCACCGAAGCAGAAGAAGCTCTCCAAGGCTGGAGCTTCTGAGGTTCCCGCAAAACCTTGTTCTCCTCCACCACCTCAGGAGGAGGACATACTGGACGCTGATACCGGGATAGAGGGTGCCACCCTCAAAGACAAGGTACGGCGGGTCAGTTCGGAAGAGACTCAGCCGGAGGCAGTTGAGGAACTGGCTGGTGAAGTCTCATCCGAATGGTCGACGTTGCAGAAGACTCATCTCCGCGCCACAGGAGAAGTCGCTGCACAGATTCCTGAGATCTCGTCTCATTAGGATCTGGTCGACATAGCGATAAGGGCCAGGACTCAGATGCTGCTAAGATTCCTGAACTGGGATATTCTTGCAGAGCTGATTCAGCAGCATTATGCGTTGTCCCTTCTGGCAGAGGAGCAACGTCTGCAGTCAGCTATAGGGTTTGGGGAACTCGCTGACATTGCATCCTTCGAGGACCTACGATCAGCCATGCTTTATCTACTGAATCTGAGGTCCTCCCAGCAGACAGCCAGCAGCACATCGCCGCCTTCCCGTCATAATGATGATGACAACAATGATGAGGATCAGGCACCACCCAAGGACGCAGATCAGGGAGAATCTGCTGAGTATGAATCTCCCAGCGAGAAGGGCGAGTCACCACCTCCACCTCCTACATCAGGTGATGCCTGAGTTGCTTCGAAGCCCAGTCGGAAGCAACAACTCGCAGCCTCAGAGCAGAGGCTCGGGACCTCATCCTATCAGGCCAAACCTATAGGTTCCGTGTCCTCAAAGTCTGTCAACCGAGCGATAAGGAAGCAAGGAGACAAAAACCGTCTCCTAGCTAAGGACGTCCATCTAAAGTGGACGCAATATACAAAGTCTCAGATGGAGACTGTTGACAGACTGGCAAGCGCAGTCAAGAAGGTCTCGAACACTCCAACTCCGAACATTCAGGAGATCGTCCAGACTGCGCTGGCCGCTCAGAAGGCGGACTTGGCTGCTCAGAGTCAGCAGCTGCTCGAAGCTCAGCAGAAATCCTTTTCTGAGCAGCTGACAAAGAGCTTAGCCACAGTCCAAAAGACTATGGATGAGCAAAACAAGATGGCCACCTCCAGCGTGCAGAAGGCTTTGGAGAATCAGGCGGCCACCTTAAAGTCATCCAGTCAGAGATGACTGCCTCATAAGATGCATCGCTCCTGAAGCAAAGGCAAGAAACAGCAGCCACAAACCTCGACCAATGAGAAGCAGTCTAAGCTCTACCTGCTCTGACCAACTAAAGCTGCTCTCATGCACAGTGACCAACTACTCTGTGACAACATTTTGAACATATGGCCGTTTTCCTTGGACGTTTGTGACACGTGGCATCGTCCCCTCCAACGGACAAATGCTTGGGTCACAACTATAAATAGAGAAGCCTTTCCGAGCTCCACACATGGGATATCAAAGGGATTATATGCTCAAGCTTTCGAAACACTCTAACGCTTTTCACGAAGATCCAGCGAAGAACTTGCTCATTAGAATATTTCTAGTTCTTCTCTCTAGAGTTTCTTTCTTTAGATCCCTCTTCTCTATCTAAGCTCAATTGTTATATCCATAGCTTAGAACCTTTGAAGGTGTTCACATTTCGTGACTATTCTTATTGTAAGAACTCCTTCATAGTTGGAGAACATCCCCTCCCCTTCAAACCTCGGTTTGGATTGTAAAGTCGCTAAGGACTATAACTTAGAAGGGTCTTTCCTGTGCACAGATACCTTGCTGAGGCTTGCTCAGATTAATCAACAAGACCTCCTGTTCAGCAGCATCGTGGACGTAGGATCTTGCATATCCGAACTACGTTAAAAATCCCTTGTGTCATTTACTGTTTTACTGCATTGCATTCAAACCATCTTATAAACTCATACTTTGCATAAAACGTATTTTTAAGTGCACTAGCCAAAATTATTTGGTTTGCGAAAAACACGTTTTCAAACCAAGACGTAGTCTATCGGCCCCTACACACTTATCCGCACTAAATCTCTGACTGAGAATCATATCCGACGTAAGTCGGCAGGGAGAAACTTCGGTAGTTGACTCACTCTGACCCGCGATCAGAAGGTTAATGTTTGACATTGTTCATCAGTCGCAACCTACAGCTCAGCTGTCCTTCACGTTTGAGAAAAAGAACTTGTACTCAGGTGTATTCACCCCCCTCTACACCTGACACTCGTCTCCGGACCAGCATAAACTATTTGCAATTAGTGAATTTAGCCCTTAAAAATAAAAAGTCTAAAATAACCTTTTGTTTTTTGAAAGAAAAAAATTGGTGAAATCAGTAATCAAATTTTGTAAAATTTGGCCGAATTGGTCCTCGAAAATATATATTCCGAAAATGCCTCTCGAATATTTTATTATTTATTTTAAAATATCGTTGACGAACCGATGATCTACGAAAAAGTTAACGGAAGGACCAATTCAGCAAGTTTTCATAGTTTGAGGACCAAAAAAAAAAATAGGGATCAATTTGGCGAAAGATGCAAAGATTGGGAACTATTTATGTTAATTTGCCTTAATAAAATGGGAGCATAAGTAAACCATTCTAGAAATTGGTGATGACCGATTGTGTTAATGACCCAATAGTTAATCTTGTTTTGATTAAATTAGATATTGTTAATCTACGAAAAATGTATATTATCCCAGTATGTGTATTTTCTTAAATTCAAATTTCGCTGAGAAATAAATATGTAAAGTTGCTCATAAAATAAGAGTGTTTAATGTTGTGCGGGTTCAGTCTGAGGGTTTAAATAACTTGGGTGACGGCTGACCTTTCGAGTTCTGTCACTCAATGTCATTTTTGCCGAGTGAAAGGTTTACGAGTTAATGATTGATGGTCCTAACAAGAAAAATAGGTGGGGGGGGGGGGGGTGTTGGGGGAGAATACACCTATTCCAATTTATGAGTGGAAAATAATTTGTCGACTGATGTGCTATTGATGATAGTAAAGCAGAATTGCGAAGGCCCTTCTTGTTTGAAAAACTCCTCCTTATCGTGTATGCTTGTGCAAGTGTCGTTGTAAAATATTCTATGCAATCACAAAAGTAAGGTAATAAAATAGTAAAGCAAAGCAATAGAGACACAAGATTTATAGTGGTTCGGATATAACTCCTCCGTCTACTCTTCTTGATACGACAGAGAGGATCCTATATAACAAACCACACACAACTTTGTTACACTTCTTCCTCGTCTTCGACTTCGACTACAATTGCAATATGAGCTAAGACACTATCTCTACAGAGACTTCAACTTCTAGGTTGGATTTAGGTTTGAGTTTAGAGATTTCTCCAACTAGAGAGGTCCTTATAATGGAATTGGACTCTCTCGGATCCTAGCTAAGATGAAGCTATTGGCTTAGAATCAAGTGGGGAACTAACCTTCAAGAAGATAAGACACAACTAGAATTAGGGTCTTGTATGAGAGCTTTTGAGAATATGAGCGCTTGAAGTAAAACTATGCAGGTGGCTCCCTTCCTTTGTTTGATCCAAGACTCTTCGTATTTATAGTCACACTTTCTAAAAGATATGTTCGAGAGAGATTTAGAAGGTAGGTGTGGCTAGGGTTGGAGAGAACAACTCGATTTTAAATTAAAGTTGTTCAAAGCCTCCAACTGTTCCCCGAGCACGCCTCAGTCTCATTGGTCAAGAAAGTTATGGTAGTTGGCTCTGAATCATCTCTGGAATGGTACCTCGTACTACTAGGGCTTATCTGACACTATGAGTCAACGTTCAAAAGAAGTTGGTCGATGTCTATCACAGACTCCATCACGGACTCATACTGATCAAGAATTATTAGCCTCATGGACAATTAGGATCGTCAAGAGGATCCTGAGCTAGTCTGGTGAGAGTTGATTCTTTCAATCGGTTTCCGCGAACAAGTCAGGAACGACTTTGTTGGGTGATGATTTAATGTAAGATTTGAAGATCTCAAAACTCCAAGTTGAGTGATGAGCTAATATAATGTAAAATATGTTAGAGCTTAGTTGAGATCAGCTTGTTAGGAGCTCAAGTTGGGATGATATTCAGTATGACAAGATTTGAAGATCGCAAAACCCCTAACCGAATGAGGAACCAGATAATGTAATAGCTTAGTTGAGTTCAACATGTTAGGAACTTAGTAGGCTTGCTAGAGTTCAGTAGCTGATAGACTCAATAAAATAGATCAGCCGGACGAACTCAACATTGAAGACTCAGTATGGTTAGTCAGAACCTACGAAATTCATAGACAGGAATCGGCATGAAGCTGAACTTTTCAGAAGAATGTCAGTAGAAGATAACTCAGTCCGAGGAATCAGAGGAAGTTAACTCAACATCCGCTTTGGAGTTTGAACAAACCTCACTTGTCATTCTATCTTGACCAATGAGGAGCTGCCGACACTATACTTGTACTGACAAAAGCTGCCCTCAAGACTGAAAAGAGAGAATCTCTACAGTATTGTTCAAATTGAAGATGACCGTTTTCCTTGTTGTTTTTGACACATGTCTAGGTCCTCTCCAACAGATATCTTCACAAGTCAAGACTATAAATAGAGATCGAGCTTCAATCGTTGAAGAAAACAACTGGGAACACAAAACATCCAACATTACAACCTCAAGCAATCTCAAAGCTTAATCAGTGAAGAACTTGTCACATCGATAGAACTTCTTATTCAGTTATTCTCTCTAGAGATATCTCGTTCCCAATCTCTATTCTAGGTCACCATCGCTAGATCATACGCTTAGAAACTGAAGGAGTTCATATTGGTTGAACTGTTCTTACTGTAAGAACTCCTCCTTGAAGAAAATCAAACCCAGTGTTTGAAACCATGTAAAGTCAGTAAGACTATAACTAGAGTATCTATCATGTGAACAAATTGATTAAGACTTGCTCGGTATAATAAATAAAAGACCTCATCCTTTGTTCATGACAGTGGACGTAAGATCCTGCATATCCTAACCGCTCTAAAATATGCCCGTGCATTTACTGTTTCATTGATTTATTGTTCATGCTTCATAAAACTGATTTGCTAAAATTCATAAGTCATTTTTTCAGTAAAGCTGAATCCACGCACAAGCATAACTTGAACGATTTTCAGAGGAAATGTTTTTCAATAAGAGACAATATAAAACTTGGCAAAATGAATGGTATAATGAGAGTGATGATAAAATATGAAAAACATTGATAAAGTAGGAGTGAACATTGTTATTTTGTTTGAGAGTTCTTTCCTTTTTATAAAATGGATCATTCCAAATCAAACGTCCTGAAAAGGAAACGTGTTTCAAATGGGAATTATACGTAAACTGTAGAGAATATTCGAATCATATCTTCTCTTCATTTTGAAAAGTCAAAAAGCTATGTAAATAATGCAAGAAACCGACAAAAGACTACTATTGGATGAGCATGTGGTTCCAGTAAAGGGATGTCAATTTTTGAAAAGTTAAAACTTAATTAATATGTCAAATATGTAGCAATAAAACAAAGATATGAAAAAGCGAAAGAGAATCTCACAAGACACAAATTCGCGTTTGAAATTTGAGAAAATAGGCATCGTAGGCGCCCAGATTCCACCGTGAAGGATGCAAAGCCACTAAGACTATATTTATCAATGAACACCTCAAACACCCAAACATCCAACTATCTTAATATTTTATTAATTTCTCCCTCCTCTATATACTCTACTTTCTTACTAAATATATCATCTCTACTTTTGATAGTTTATCCGTGACCACCCAACCAAAGCAACCACCCAACTAAAATATTATATATTCACATTATTTTTTATAATTATTTATTTCAACATATTATTACTTTGAATAAAAAGTATTAAAATTAATTTTCGGTTAATGGAAAACTCGAAAAAAAACTTAATATCAATAAAACTCATATTAATAAAATAAAGGCGCAACACAAATTGATGAAGTAAAAATCGAAACAACGAAAAACACACAACTACAAATACGAAGTAGGTAATTTATTTAGCTATCATGGCCGAATTTTTGCCATATATGCTCGATCAAGTCGATCAAGTCGTTTTGAAGCTATCATGGCCGAATTTTCCGTACAACAGCTGCGCTTCTTGCTCAATGTCATCATTTGACATTCCGCTCCTTCTACGGCTGTATGCTGCCCTATATGCACCAATCCACTTCATCACATTTGCATTAATGCGTCTGTAACGCTGTCTCAACGACTCGCTTGACCTTTCTTCACCCAATACTGGGTTTTGCTTTCGACCTCTTTCATAAAGCGCCCAAACCTTTTTCCATAATGCGGCAGCATTTTGATTCTTGCCTACAATTGGATCTCCACTTACATGACACCATGCAGACATTAATGCCATATCTTCTTCAGGTTTCCAGCCTTGTGCATTGTTTTTAGGGTTGACATTTTTTTCATGATGAATCTCTTCAATGGAGGTTGGGGGGTGTTTTGAATAGGATTATCAGAAAACTGTGATTCCAACCCAACATCTTGCGATTCGAATTCGCTCGAGTTAGGAAAATCATCGAAACTAGGGTAATAATCGTTGGAGTGGGGAAAATTTTGAGAATTATAGAAGTTGTTATAGGGATCCATAGTGAAAGAGTGATGAGTAATTAAAAATGTGGAGAGAAAATGAGATAATTGTAGGATGAGGAAAAATATATCAATATTGGTGTCTATTTATAGAGAATGAAAAATCATGAATTTTGGTATAATTATTATTTATTTTTAGTATATAATATAAAAGATATAATCAAATTATATTAAGAATAAAATTAATTTCTTATGACCAATGGGATAGTGACAAGTGTCACTATCCCAATGGCTACAAATAATGTAAACGTTCGTTTGGATTAAAGGGAAGAAGAGAACGCGGTCTTCTCAATTCTCTCTCCTTGCAGCGTATTTTTTTTTTATTGCTGTGAATACCTTATGGCCGACCGACCACTCAAAAAATACTGCCGATATTTCTAGTCTAAGAGAAAGATCTCGACTAGAATGCATGTTAGAGTAAATTGTACCATACAAATCATGTGAGTTAGTATGATTTTGATCAATTGGTCCTTCTATTAAATTTTTGGTTAATCAACTGTCAGTCAATATTTCTAAAAAAAGCGAAAAAGGCAATTTGGGTATAATTTAACCGAGGAACAAAAAATCCAACAACTCAAACATTGATGACTAAATTGACCAAAATTCTATAATTTAAAAATCAAATAAGTAAAATAAATACATAAAAGATGAAATTGACGAAACGGTCATATTTTGGGACTTAAAATCCAATTTGTCATATATTTTCTTCCAAATACAATTAATTAAAGGCAATTCAAAAGCATAAATTATAATATATTACTTTGTTAACGAAAGCTTTATTGGATATACAAATTTCACAAATACTCGATATTTGCAAACAATGACATCGAATTGGACCGATAATGCAACCTGGCAAGTGTCCTACAAGGCTACAACTCATACTCATGGCCATGTGCATTTCAAATCCATCCAATTTGAATTTTTCAAAATTACTTGGTAGGTCCATCGTTCTTTGCCACTCGTCTTTTGTATGTGATGAATCCAAAAGTATCACTATACTGAAATAAAAATATTATTAATTCGCTTTAAAGAAAGTATCAATAGGGTGTTTGTGAAAAGAAAAAAAATATATAATACTAAAACTTTTCAGTATTCTAAAACAATAGTATATTCTTTGAAATTAAATAAATAGTATAAGTGTTTGCATTCTCTATTTCATAATTTAGTAGCTCAATATAGTAATTTTCTATCATCCAAATTATTGATTAATATTTTTGTAAAATGTGATTTTTGTGAACAATAGGATGTGTATCTTATAAGTAACGATATCAGTTTTTGGTTGAGTGGGTAAAGTTGTCACAAAATTATAAACAAAAACCAAAACTAGAGTTTCACTTTAAAAAAGAGAAATCTTTGGAGCGAACATATTTAAAACATATAATAATCTTTTAGTCATTTTTATATTTTGAGAAAACAAAATATATGTTGGGATTCAAATTCTTACCACTAGGTCAAAAACAGTTATTGATGTGGTAAGATGAAACTTTATTTCTGTCAGTGCATGATTGCAATATGCAACCCAACACCTTGCTGCTGGAAAAATATTGTGCATCATAGATACTTTAATTTTAATGTTTAAATTTCTAGACTAGGACATATATTTTAAAAATACTTTCTTCTTTTTTAAAGTAACTAAATATCTAAAGAGCTAGTAAAATATGTTACTTTTAAATCTGATTTTTTTTTGTTAGGATATGTGAACCCTTCAAATTGTGACGAATGAATTCGGTCAATTGACCTACTTAATGGGCATTGAAAAACAATCCACTAATAAAAAAAAAACAAAAAACGGACCTCGGTCTTATGCCCAAAAGTACATCCCCACAATACATATGGTCAATTAGTCCAACTAACTAATCACATAACATGTGGGCTATAACGCGTAGAAACACATCTAAAATATTAGAAAATCTATCTTATACGTAACAATAATGATAACAATTCATTAATTTTCGATGTAGGATGTAACTCAAATTGAATTTGAAACACAACATAACCGTTTTAATTTTTTTTTTATGACGAGGGTAACCCGCAGCCGCTACCGAAGTGCGCAATGGGTAAACCCCGCTTTTGTGCTCTAGCCTGTAAACAACACATGATGGTTCAACCATCCGTTTTAATTTTTATGTCATTGAATTGAAGTCGTAAAATAAATTTGAATGTATCATATGATGTCATAAATACAAATTGAAGTTGGCATTTTCGAAATTGTATAAGGCAAAAACTTGTGTGGATCATGTTATCCAATTACCCAATTTTGACCCGCTTTGACCCGTATTTGACCCGCTAACGTCAGCATGACATCATTAATTTTTTATTTTTTTATTTTTTTATTTTTTATTTACGTTTGTTTTTTTTAACGTTTTTTTTAATGTTTTTTTTTTTTATTTTTTTCCCTTTATTTTAAGGACGGACGTATCACTCTTTGCATACGAAAGTGTCAATCATAACAGACAAAAGTATCAATCGCAACAAACAAATTTTTTTCATTTTCATTCCCTTTATTTTAAGGACGGACGTGTCACTCTTTGCTTATGAAAGTTTCAATCGTAACAAACAAAAGTGTCAATCGTAAAAAATAATATTTTTTTTTATTTTTTTCCAATTTTTTTGATAAGAAAGGCGTGTCATTTGTAATGAATAAATGTGTCATTTGTTACTTATCCAAAGTATCAATCGTAACAAACAAAAGTGTCATTTTTATTTGAATAAAGTGTCATTTATATCATTTATTGAATATCAATTATTTTTTAAAAAAATGCGATTTGTTTCGAAAAAAAAATATCATTTGTTTATGAAAAAGTGTCAATTACAACGAACGAAAGTGTCATTTATCTTAAAGTGTCAATCACACTGAAGTAAATTGGCACTCAGAATTAAGGAACGTGACACTTTCATCTACTAATCAATATGAAGCATAATAACCAGAAATATTAACTAAAGTGTCAATCGTAATAAACAAAAGTGTCAATTGTCCTGAATGAAAGTGTCATTGTTTAGAACAAACGAGCAAAATTGTCATTGTTTAGAACAAACGACACTTTTGTATACAAAGAGTGACACTCTAGTCTTTATAATAAAGGGGAAAAAACGAAAAATATTTTTTGTATTTCAAAACGAAAAAACGAAAAAAGTATCGTGTCATTCTTTGTATTTCCGAAAAGACGAAAAAAATGAAAAGACGAAAAAAAAATGAAAAAGACGAAAAAAACGAAAAAGGCGAAAAAGACGAGAAACGAAAAAGGCGAAAAAAACGAAAAAAACAAAAAAGTAAAAAAAAAAACGAAAAAATGCGAAAAAGACGGAAAAAACGAAAAAATGAAAAAAAAACGAAAAAGGCGAAAAAAACAAAAAGACAAAAAAAAAGGAAAAAACAAAAAAGATGAAAAAAAGACAAAAAAAATTAAAAAAACAAAAAAAAAGCAAAAAAATAAATACGAAAAAAATAAATACGAAAAAAAAAACTGATCACATGAGTCAAAGCGGGTTAACGGTCAAACATAAGTTAAAATTGGGCAATTGGATCATGTTGCATGTGCACACAGTAGTCCATCTCATTGTATAATAAGCTTGTAGATTGCAGCTTTTTCCTTCATTTTCCAGTTTCCACCGACAAATATCAGAGAGCAAGCATGGATAATTCACAACCAGAAAAGAAGCACAAACACAAGCGCAAAACCCTAATTATCTCAGCTCTCATATCTTTGCTAGTAGTTGCTGCTGTACCGGTCACAGTCGCCAAATCCCACAAGAATCTCGGCGACAGGAAAAGTCATGAGGCGGTGGTGAAGTCGACCTGCGCCGCCACATTGTACCCGGAGCTATGCGTTTCCACCATCAAGGCGGCGGCTCCGAGCGCCACAATGAAGAGCAGCAAGGACGTCCTGATCACCGCCCTCAACTACACCATCTATACGGTGGAGCGAAACTTCTTTACCGTGAAGAAGATCGGCGTCAAGTCGCTGACGCCGCGCGAGAAGGGCGCCCTCCACGACTGTCTTGAGATGATCTCCGACACACTGGAGGACCTCCGCCGCAGCGAGGCTGAGCTGGAAGACTTCGGATTCAAGAACTATACCTTGGTCGACCACAAGGAGAATCTAATGACCCTCCTCAGCGCGGCGCAGACCAATCAAGAATCTTGCCTCGACGGATTCTCCCACGACGATGCCGACAAGAAGATCCGCAAAGCTCTCATCTCCGGCCAAATGCACGTCTTCCGCCTCGTCAGCAATGTCATGGCCATGATTAAGAATTTGACTGATGCTGAAATTGCTGCTAATTATAATTCGTCTGACGGGAGAAGGCTTGCAGATGAGTGGCCGGACTGGCTCTCGGCGGGAGATAGGCGGCTACTTCAGGCCTCCACGGTGACGCCCGATGTTACCGTTGCGGCGGATGGGAGCGGGAATTTCCGCACGGTTGCCGAGGCGGTGGCGGCGGCGCCGGCGGGGAGTAGTAGGAGGTATGTGATTAGGATAAAGGCGGGGGTTTACAAAGAGAATGTTGAGATTCCAAGGGGTAAGACGAACTTGATGTTCGTCGGAGATGGACGGACGACCACCATTATCACTGCCAGTAGGAACGTCGTCGACGGCAGCACTACCTTCAATTCCGCTACTGTTGGTAAGTTTGACTAATCTTTAAATTATGCTATCATTGAACTGGCTAATCTATGAGTCATTTATTCAAATATCATTGATTTATTACTTTTATATCTCCCGAAAAAATTCATGTGCATAAAACAATTTTGATTTTTTATTTTTTTTACGCTTTCAATTCAGTCTATTTCACAAAGTCTCAAATGAGTTGGACTTCACTTATTAATGGATCATAAATTGTTAAATTACTGATTAAATTTAGATATGCGAATTTAATCAAAATCTTATATCACGATCTTACTTTAGGTCGACCTCTAGGGACTAATTGTATATATTTTTGAATAATTTCTGTTTAACCCATTTTAGTTCTTTCAAAAATATTATACATAAATATCTGACTCATTTAAGTGGATACTGTCTTCATTTCTAACAATTCTCACCACACGTTTAAGCATCGTTTCGTTTCACAGTTAAATAAGTTTGTATTTTAGTATTCTTTCTTCTAGCTAGAACTAATAATTACATTTAATGAGTAGATGCCATATCCAATATTCATATCGCTCATATGTAAACATAAGAAAAAGTTTTGTAACATTTAATTAATCTTATATGGAATATCAATTAAGCAAGATTTAGTTACAACGACAATAATCTTTTAATTATCTTAAAATAATTGTCTATCATAGTGTATATGATTAATCTAGGTAGTTCATATTTATTTGATTTAATTTACATACTATTGAGGTTGCTGAATATAAACGAGAATTATCTGTTACGCATTCCAAGATTTACATTTGCCTACTTTTTTACTAGGTTTTTTTATATATTTTTATTTCTTACAAGAACATTAGCATCGGACGGTAGTTGGTGTAGATACTACAACATAACTACCTAATTAATAAGCAAGTGTGATACAACCTAATTTTTAATATGCAACGTAATGATTTGATGATGTAGGTTGAACAGATGACAAAAAAGATAACATTAAAGAGTGAACCTGATGAACTTATCCTTTCAGTGTTAAAGGTGCACAAGAACAATTCAGGTTTTGAGGTTTAAAAAATGTTGCAATTGTTGGCCTAGCTTTAAAATTCTCATGTTTCCAAAAGTTATACTTGTAAACTTGTAATGGTTCCATAGGAGATGGCCTAATGGTAAATTTTTCTTATGACTTCTAGCTACAAGTTCAAATCTAAATTGACACATATTTTTGAAGATTTAATTTTGTATTTCCCCCGTTCAATAAATAATGTCCCTATTTCTTTTTTGGGACGTTGCATAAATAATGTTCATTTTTGAAAGTAGCAAATTATTTCACACAATTAACCACTGTTTTTTAAGAGTTTTACCTTTACTTACAATCAACCACTCTCTTTAAATCTGGTGCCGAAAAACTAAATAAATATTATTTGTGGGATGGAGGGAGTTTTTGATTTTTGGAGATGTCATCGGATTTTGATATTTAAAAAATAATGAGATTTATTAATTTTGACGCAGCGGTGGTGGGCGGCGGGTTTCTTGCCCGGGACATCACATTCCAGAACACGGCGGGGCCGTCGAAGCATCAGGCCGTGGCCCTCCGCGTGAACGCCGATCTCAGCGCCTTCTACCGCTGCGACATGCTGGCCTACCAAGACACCCTCTACGTCCACTCCCTCCGCCAGTTCTACACCGGCTGCATCATCGCCGGCACCGTCGACTTCATTTTCGGCAACGCAGCCGCCGTACTGCAGGACTGCGACATCCACGCCCGCCGGCCCAACTCCGGCCAGCGCAACATGGTGACGGCACAAGGCCGTGACGACCCCAACCAGAACACCGGCATCGTCATCCAGAAATGCCGGATTGGAGCCACGTCTGATCTGCAGGCGGTGCAGAGCAGCTTTCCGACATATCTGGGGCGGCCGTGGAAGGAGTATTCGCGGACGGTGATCATGCAGACCACCATTAGCAACGTCATCAACCCCGCCG
This sequence comes from Lavandula angustifolia, assembly GCA_028984105.1. NCBI lineage: Eukaryota > Viridiplantae > Streptophyta > Magnoliopsida > Lamiales > Lamiaceae > Lavandula > Lavandula angustifolia. The sequence continues at coordinate 260,816 of CM054825.1, read as the reverse complement.
GTTGGTACCCGTGGGACGGGAACTTCGCGCTCAACACTCTGTTCTACGCGGAGTATCAGAACACTGGAGCCGGCGCCGGAACCGCGAACAGGGTTACTTGGAGTGGGTTCAGGGTGCTGACGAGCGCGTCGCAGGCGCAGCCTTTCACGGCGGGGAACTTCATCGGCGGCGGGAATTGGCTGCAGGCCACTGGCTTCCCGTTTTCTCTTGGCCTTTGATTCACTGTACTTTCTTACTGTTATTTTTGTTGGCTTCGTTGTATCATGTATGCATGAATAATGTGTTATTCTGCTTCCATGACTGTCTTTGATCCGAATAAATTGGTATTGGTGAATCATTAATGCGAGACCTCATGAGAGTTTTTTTTTTTCAATATAAAACCATTCGACGCCTCTATTATACAGTAAAACTATATACGAATATTGTATATTATGGCTTTAATTCCGTATCAATTACAAATAAGAAAAAGATAACAAATTGTAGTATCTGTTATAAACTAAATAGAATGAGAGAATAATAGAGAGAATGAGAAAATTGATGTATATTATTATGAGGGTTTATAGAGTACAAGATAGACTTTTGGGCCAACACAAGATGGGCTAATGGGTTACTAGGGTTTACATATGGTCAATCTATATACGGTAAATATTATTTACAACACTCCCCCTTAATTGACCATCCTTAAACAGAAATTGCTGCCTCGTTAAAACCTTGCCAGAAAAACATAATGGGATAAAAATTGGTCGAAGGAAAAAGAGTACAGCTGCTCCCCCTCAAAATAATCATTGTAAATTCTTGAATCGGCACATGCCGATCTTGTGTACCAGCTTCTTGAATGTTAATGTCGGTAGTGCCTTCGTAAATAAGTCTGCTTGATTATCACTCGAACGTATCTGTTGAACGTCGATATCGCCATTCTTTTGAAGTTCATGTGTGAAGAAAAATTTGGGAGAAATATGCTTTGTCCGATCGCCTTTGATGTAACTTCCCTTCAATTGCGGGATACAAGCGGCATTGTCTTCATATAACGTCGTTGGATTGTCCTTTAAAGAAGCTAATCCGCAGGACTTTTGGATATGACTTGTCATATTCCGTAACCACAATCATTCTCGACTTGCTTCATGGATTGCAATTATTTCACAATGATTTGAGGATGTTGCAGTCAAGGTTTGCTTAACGGACTTCCAAGATATAGCAGTTCCTCCATGTGTAAAAACATTGCCAGTTTGTGACTTGGCTTTATGTGGATCGGATAAATAACCAGCATCTGCATACCCTACTAGAGAATAACCAGAACCTTTTGAGTAATATAATCCAAGGTCAATGGTACCCTTTAGATAACGTAGAATGTGCTTAACACCATTCCAATGCCTTAAAGTGGGTGCAGAGCTATATCTAGCGAGAAGATTTACAGAAAAAGCTATATCCGGTCTTGTGCAATTAGCTAAATAAGTCAATGCTCCGATTGCACTAAGATATGGTACTTCAGGACCAAGTATCATTTCGCCATCTCAATAGGTCGAAATGGATCTTTATGCACATCAAGTGTTCTAACGACCATTGGTGATGATAATGGATGCGCTTTATCCATATAAAACCGCTTTAAGACTTTTTCTGTATATGAGGATTGATGAACAAATAGTCCTTCAGGGACATGTTCAATTTGCAAACCAAGACAGGATTTTGTCTTTCCTAAATCCTTCATCTCAAATTCATTTTTCAAGTATTCAATAGTTTAATTGAGCTCTTTAGGAGTCCCAATTAAATTCAAATCATCTACATAAACTGCTATGATTGCAAATCCATTGTTTGTTTTCTTAATAAAAATACAAGGGCAAACATCATTGTTTTTGTACCCTTCTTTCAAGAGATACTCGCTAAGTCTATTATACCACATACGGCCAGACTGTTTCAACCCATACAACGACCTTTGCAGTTTAATTGAAAACATGTTGTTGGGTTATGAGTCAGTAAATGGTACTCAGTTGTCTAGTGGTTAAAAGAATATTGGGGGAAATCATAGTAGTACTATGGAATTGAAGATCCCAAAACCCAGCTGATATCAGTCGTGCAGTGTGTCGATAGGATTAGATGATGTATAGGTTAGACTTATTTTATTTTGATTATCATTTTGTCTAAGTCCTGTACGGGGTAAACTGTTGGACTGATCTTCTGACGAAGTTAATCTCCGTAACCCCACGTCATCAATGTAAGAGCTTGCGTTCTTGACCAACAGTGATCTTCACCTCGCAGGAGATGACCCGTCATCACCGATAAGATATCGGCAGAAGAGCATAATGCAAAGCTCGGCACCTTCGCATCATCGGTGACCCACTGGAGCCTTATCGCCTTATCGCCCGACTCACCGAAGAAGACAGAGACTGTCTTAAGTCTATCAGATCCGACGTAAAGCGACCCGGTCGTAAACATCTTTTCGAAGTTCGGCCAGAAGATCATACGAGGATGTGGAATAGTCAACTCTATCTCTCGACACATTCTCACCTACCACAAACCTCGACCAATGAGACGCCGACAACGCTTTACCCGCTTCCGACCAACTAAAAGCCGCTCTCATGTACGGCATTAACCGCCTCGCCGCAACAATTCAAATTTATGGCCGTTTTCTTTGGAAGCTTGTGACACGTGGCATCGTCTTCTCCAACGGACATATGCCTTGCTCACAACTATAAATAGAGAAGAAATCCGAGCTCCACACAAGGGACTAAAAAGGGAAAAAGCTCAAGCTCAAGAACACTCTAGCGAACTCAACAGATTATACAGCAAAGAACTTGCTTTCATAGAATATTTGTAGTTCTTCTCTCTAGAGTATTTAGATCCCTTTCTTCTCTAGACTAAGCTCATTGCCAGATTTATAGCTTAGATTTCGAAGGAGTTCACTTTTAGTGAATCGTTCTTATTGTAAGAACTCCTTCTTAGTTGGAGATTATCCCCTCCCTTTCGAACTTAGGTTTGAATTGTAAAGTCGCTAATGACTATAACTTAGAAGGGTCTGTCCAGTGCACAGATTCCTTGCTGAGGCTTGCTCAGAATAATCAACAAGTTCTCCTGCCAAGTCAGGATCGTGGACGTAGGATCTTGCGTATCCGAACCACGTTATATCGCTTGTGTTATTTACTGTTTTATTACATATCATACAAACCGCTCAAAATCATATGTTTGCATAAAACGTATTTTAAAAGCGTGCAGCCAAAAGAATTTATCTTGCAAAAACACATTTTCAACTGAGACGAATCTCCGAGCCCTACACACTTATCCGCACAACGTCTCCGACTGAGTTTCAACGACTGACTAAAGTCAGTAGGAGAGCTCAGTAGTTGACACACTCTGACCCCGTGATCGAAGGTTACTATTTGGCACTCGTTCATCAGGTTGAACTAAACACTCTAATTGCCCTTCGGTTTGAGAAAAAGAAACCGTGATCGTGTGTATTCACCCCCCCTCTACACCCGACTATCGTCTCCGGACCAACAATTGGTATCGAGCCCTGGTGTTCTTCGATCGCCGGTTACAGTACTCTTCGGTCCTCTCGAACAGATCCTTGAAAACGTTTTTAGTACAAAAGCATCTCTTCATTCATCCTTATACTCGTTCACATAATGTCTGACATGTCAGGTATTCGGATGGTGCCGATGTTCTCAATAGAGAACTTCAAGGTATGGCGCGTGAGAATGGAGGCACACCTCACATCGCTGCACGACAGCATGACGGACATCCTTGAGACAGGACCCATCATTCGCATGATTGACAACGTTCAGTTCGCTGCTGCGGGAGGTGTAGGAGCATAGACTAGTGCTAAGATCCCTAAAGAAAAATCAGCCTTCACGCCTGAAAAGAAAAAGCTGCACAATCTCGACCGAGTTGCGCGAAATGCTATACTGACAACGCTCAGTAACTCTCATCTCGGGAGAGTGCAAGACTGCAAAACGGCTAAAGAGCTTTGGGATGCCCTGGTTGTACTGAGACAAGGAACCCCGCAGATCAAAGAGAACAAGCTCGAATTAGAGCTTCAGAAGTTCGAAGCCTTTGCAATAGAGCCCAGTGAGACCATTGACGAGCTTAGCGTCAGATTCACAAATGAGGTCAACATCATCAACGGGCTGGGGAAGATGTTCACCAACAAGGAGATGAACACCAAGATCCTGAGAGCGCTACCTCGACAGAAGTGGCTTCCTTTTGCTACTTATTTACGTCGCTCTGATCTTAATGCTCTAACCCCTGATGTTATATTTTCAGAACTAAAAACCGAGGAATTTGAGCATAGTCTACCCCAAAGGTGTTCCAGTGCTCCAGCTGACACACAGATCGACCATGCCTTCAAGGCAACAGTCAGCAAGACTGGACCCAAACCAGTTTCCTCAAGGAAGGCAGTGGCCACAATCGAAGTAAAGTCTTCCTAGACTTCAGGCACTGACCAGCTAGCTTTGATGGCTCTCAAATATCATAGAGAAAAAGAGAGATTCAGAAAGCTGAGGAAATACCACCGAGATTCTCCCTCAGGTAAGAAAGAATATCCAAAAAGGGAAGAATCTAAACCTTCTACTGAATGCAGGAATGCAGAGCCTGCTGCTAATCTATCCAAAGACTCAACCGAAAAAAGCAGCAGAAAATCCACCTGCTACAACTGTAAGAAGGAGGGACACTACCAGTACGACTGTCCCGAACTCTCAGCTGCTCAACGAGCAGAACGGCAGGCCAAAAGAGAAAAATTTGCCCACATAGCCAGAGAGATATCCGACAACTCACTTGAGGAGGATACATTCATGTATTCCTCTGAGGACGAAGCTGCATTTGTACCAGTTGAGGTCGGAGAAACGGTTCCTGAAGGAACAGCTGAATACTGTCTGATGGCCGGAGAAGAGGCTGAGGTAAATTACAAACTTGATACAACCACTTCTTCACACAGCACACACGACACGTGCTCGGTCACAGATGATCCTCTGGATGTGGTACAAGCATACGACGATCTGCTAGAGGAGCAGATTCAGCTGAGCAGAGAGTTCAGGAAAACGATTCAGGAACTTGAACAGGTAAAGGCTGAGAATCAGAGACTTTCTTCTGATTGTTAGGTCTCTACTGAGTCAGAGAATCTGGTTGCGAGACTCAAGGAAGAGATTGAATCTCTTATGACTAAGTCTCGGCTTCAAGAGACTCGAGATCTCGGCCCCGACTAAGGACAATTCGAGAAAGAGATCGAAATAACCCAACTCGGCCGAAGCTCACGGACGTGCAAAAGATTATGACTCACTCGGGAGGAGTGACGAGGTCTGGCGAGGACTGATGACTGAACAATACCTAGGAGCTAAGGAGAAGCTGGAAAGTATGCTTAGAGCGCAACGGCCAACAGTCCTGAAAGAAGGTCTTGGCTATACTCATGAAGCTTCTACCTCAAAAAGCTCAGAAGCGCTGGCTGATAGGTTCGTCAGAGGTAAGGTACAAACTGCTGACACCACACCTCAGGCGAAGAATAAGCAAGAAATCGTTGCACCTCAGCCGAGCAACAAAAAGCAACTGACCAAAGGTTCCAGCCCCAGGACACCGCGATCAAACTCAGGGGGAACCAAGAAGGTTAGGTGGGCAGAACAGTACAAGGAGCCACTGTATGAGCATCCGGCTCAGTATGACTCGTACTACTATGAGCCCAGGGTCAGGAGGAGCGCAAAAACTCAGAAGAAGAAAGCTTCTGAACCCAAAATCATTAGAAAGTCAGTATCTCCTAGTCCTGTGGAGAAGAAAACTGACAAGGTTCAGAAGAAGAAGTCTCAGACTTCTAAGGTTCCGAGGCAGATTTGGGTTCCGAAATCACCCACTAGCATGTAAGGACCCAACTGAACCAAAGGGTACCTAAAAATTCTTCTGTTTTGCAGGTGCATAAGGACCCCTGGATAGTGGACAGTGGCTGCTTGAGATATATGACATACCAGAAGAGCCTGCTGACCAACTACATACAAGAAGATGGTCCCACTGAGTTCGGTGACAACTCAAAAGGCTAGACAAGGGGATATGGAACGCCGAACATTGGGACTGCTTCTGGTTCCTAAGAGTAACATATGTTGAAGGACTTCAACATAATCTCCTTTCTCGTCACCAATTTCGTGATAATCTTAACGAGTAATATTTGTGCATTGGTTTTCGTGATATTGTTGATAAATCTACAGGGAAAACGGTGTTATCGGGTTCAGCGGAGGAAGAATATATACGTTACAACTGGAATACCGCAGAGCCTAAGGCTTGCTTGCTCGCACAGACGAAATCTAGTGACAAGTCAGGATGGCTATGGCACAAGAGACTCAGCCACCTGAACTTCAAGACTATGAACAAGCTCGCCAAGAACTCTAGAGTCAGAGGACTCCCAACGAATCGTTCATCAAAGACAGAAATTGTGAAGCATGCTTGAAGGGACCTATTCCACCTTCCACTATTGGAATCCTTCAGCTGCTCCACATGGACTTATTCGGGCCAGTCTCCCCAGTGACTATAAGAGGCAAGAAGTATGCCCTCGTCGTTATTGACGACTACTCGAGATATACTTGGGTCATCTTCATCGCCAACAAATCGATGTTCAAACCGAGCTACCCAATCATCGAAGAAACTCAAATGTGGAAAAGGACATCAAGATTCAAAGAATTCGCTCAGACAGAGGAACATAATTTCTCAACTTAGTAGTTAAGGAGTTCTGCGATAAAGAGGGAATTCAGCACGAGACATCAGCTGCTCGCACCCCTCAGCAGAACGGACTTGCTGAACGCAAAAACAGAACACTCAAAGAAGCAACAAGAACGCTCCTAGCGGACTCTGGACTACCCTCAAAGTTACGGGCCGATGCTACCGACACCGCCCGCTATACTCGAATCGCTCACTACTTACACAAAGCAACACATGAAGACACCATACGAATTATGGAAAGGGAGAATTCCTTCTATTTCTCATTTTCATATTTTTGGATGTCCTTGCTTTATTCACAATAATGGGAAAGATCGATCAAGATCTTTGATAGCAAATCGATCAAGGAGTATTCTTAGGATACTCTCGAGTCAAGAAAGCCTTCGCAGTCTTTAACTATCGAACCCTTTGCATGGAGGAAAGACCTCATGTTGTTTTTGATGAGTTTGTTACTGAGAACAGGAAAAATACAGAGACAAACACTGAAGATGTCAGCAGCAAGCTACAGGATCTCGGACTGACTGATAAAGCTGAAAATATCCAGCATTGTTGGGATGATGAGTCAGACGATGAAGAAATTCAGACTCAGCCAACAAGCGATGTAGCTGACCTGGTTGATTCTACTGAACAAAATCAACAACAGGTAACAACGGTCGATGAGGAAGCCCCAGTGGTAACTGAGACCTCTATTGAGAATATAAACTCAGGGGGAACGATTAATGTTCCTGAGCTAAATGCCCCTGAACCTGGAAACTTAGTAGATCCTAACCTTCTTACTGAACTACTACAATCTCAGAACAGTACTACTGAAATGCCTAACACACCTACTAACTGTGCAGAAGTAGTATCAGAAGAAGAAGCCAGACTCAGACGTTCATGGCTTGTCGCTCATTCTTCAGATCTCATTATAGGAGATCCGTTAGCAACGATAAGAACTAGATCTTGATTGAGTCAAGGAGAAAGCTCACTCTATTCTTGTTTCTTGTCTACCGAAGAACCTCAGTCAATAGAGGATGCACTCAAGGATGCTGACCGGATCATCGCCATGCAAGAAGAGGCTGAACCGGTTACGTCGAAACGAAGTTTTGGAGCTTGTTGACGAGCACTGGACATCGGCATGTGATCGGTACTAAGTGGGTCTTCAAAAACAAGCGTGATGAAAACAACGTCATCGTCAGAAACAAAGCTCGACTAGTTACCAAGGGATACAGTCAAGTAGAAGGAATCGACTTTGATGAAACTTTCGCTCCAGTCGCAAGATTGGAAGCCATTCGTCTTTTCCTAGCCTATGCAATGCATCAAGGATTCAAAGTATATCAGATGGATGTAAATTCAGCTTTTCGAACGGCGCATCGAAGGAAGAAGTCTACGTGGAATAACCGCCCGGCTTTCGACGGGGACATCAGTGTACGGACTTCGGAAAGCTCAGATGGGTTAAAACAAGCACCCGGGGCTTGGTACGATACCCTATCGGACTTTCTACTTCGTAAAGGTTTTGAAGGGGATGAGATCGCACCCTATTCAACATAAAGTCAGGAGATGACATCTTACTGCTGCAGATCTACGTGGACGACATCATTTTCGGCTGCAGAAACGAGACCATATGCCAACAGTTCGAGAAGATGATGAAAGAGAAATTCGAGATGTCCATGATGGGAGAGATGAATTTTTTCCTTGGATTTCAAGTGAAGCAATCACCCGAAGGAATCTTCATCAATCAAGCCAAATACACTCGAGATCTTCTCAAAAGATTCGGCTGCGACTCTAGCAAGCCAGTCAAGATCCCTCTTCTTCTATCTGAGGGCCGCTGTCCTTGCATCTCCTCTCCGGAGACTTAGTCCCTTCAGCGTCGCCTCCCAGGTGGCTTTGTCCTCAGCCTCTTGCTCGGATGTAAGATAAGGCGTGTAGTGACCCTGAGCTGTCGGCTGGACTGCAGTGGTGGGGGCTTTGGATAGCTCCTCCTGAGCTTTCTTTTTCTGTTCATCCACCAGCTGCTTAGCCTTGCGTTTGGCAATTTTGCCCATCAATTTCTTAGGCTCCTTGCCTTTCTTTGCTTCTTCCATCTGATGCTCATGATCCAGCTTGTCTTGCAGCTGTTGAGCAACTCTCAGATCATAGGCTTCCTGCTCCGCCTTGGTTTTGAATTTAGGCGTCGGGGAAGATGGAGTGGCTTCAGTAGTAATCTCCTTCCCCGGGCTTTGCGGCGGCAGTTGCTGTGGCTCTTCTTCTTCTTCTTCTTGTTCATCAAGAAATTGAGCAATTTCCTCGATGTGCTGAGCGGATGAGATAGGTGCTGGCTCAGTCACAATCGATTGGGGGAGTGGGGCATACTCCAGGAGGAGCACAGCTGAACTGGGTCCAGCCTGGGTGGCTGAACCTTCTGCTTGAGGTACAATGTTGGTTCCTTCCCCCTGAGTAGAAGTACCTTCCCCCTTATTAATTTCTTGGACTTCTGGGCTCTTCTGGACCTCAGCCTGTTCCGCCTCAAGATCTTCAATCTTAACTTCTCCTTCCCCCTTTTTAGCATCATCAGCCTGGGAGAGGTGAGTACGGATGGCTTTAATGTCTTTCTCCAAGTTGTAGACGAGGTCTTTGATTTGAGTGGCAGTGGCTTCAAAGTCCTTGACCAGTTCACAGTATTTATCCTAGTCGTGCTCCTGATCTTCTCTGAATAATCTGAGTCGTGCAGCTGACTCCTGACTGAGTTTCAGCAGAGATTGATCGTGGGAGTCTGTGATCTCCTTTTGGATGAGTTTAAGTGCCGCAGCCTGCTGAGTAATGGCAGATTGGAGACTGGTGGTGGCAACTTTATTCCTCTCATCCATTGTGGCTTGGACCGCCGCTAGCCCCTTAGTCACCGCTCGCCGAGGATATTACAGTGAGTGATCAAGAGCCGCCGACTCGGGCGGCTAAGTCCGCCTTCCGAGCCGCGAGGGTCGTCTTAACTATCTCCCGAATATTAATCTGTTGAGTAGGAGCGTTAGAGACTTTTTCGACCCCCTTCGCAAGTCGGTTGATGCTCTCCGTCCGAGCTTTTGTGTATTGAGCCCACTTAATGTGAACGTCTTTCGAGAGAAGACGGTTCTTTTCACCTTGGCGCCTGATAGCCCTGTTTACCGACTTGAAGGACACGGAACCTATAGGTTGTATCTGATAAGAACTGGTTCCGAGCCTCTACTCGGGATGACGCGAGTTGTTGCGCTCGACTTGGCTTCGAGGCAACCCGGGCTTCACCCGGATGTAGCAGGTGGTGGTGATTGGCCCTTTTCGCGGGGAGTAGAACCCTCAGCAGAACCTCCCAATTCTGCATCCTTGGGTGGTGCCTGATCCATCTCATCATCACCCTTGTCATCATCGTTGTCAGGATGAGATGGAGGCGAAGGGCTGTCTCCAGGAATTGAGGTGCGCAGACTGAGAAGGTATAGCATCGTAGCCCTCAGGTCCTCGAAGTAGGCAAGGTTAGCTGGTTCCCCAAAACCAATGGTTGAGTGCAAATCTTGCTCTTCGGCGAGTAGGGATAGAGCTGACTGTGATTTGATCATGTCCTCGAGAATGTCCCAACTTAGGAACCTCAGTAGCATCTGTATCCTAGCCCTTATAGCTATCCTCACTAGGTCTGAGTGCTCAGCGATTTCAGGAATTTGATCATGGACTTCAGCTGTAGCACGGAGACGAGTGGAGTGGAAGGTGGTCCACTCAGAGGATGTCTCCTTAGTCGGTACCGGAATGTCCGACTGAGTTTCCTTAGAACTGATGACTTGGACTTTGTCCTTCAACATGGCACCCTCAATGCTGGTGTCCGAGTCAAGAATTTGTTCTTCCTAAGGAGGCGGGGGAGAGGCTGGTTTGGCTTGTTCCACTCAGAAGGTCCAGTCTTTGTCAGCCTCTTCCTTTTCGGCAGGTCAGCGCGAGGGGGCAGGTCTGATACGACCCTCTTCGGCTCAGGCGGCCCTCGCCCGACTGACTTCTCAGCAGTGACTCTAGTTTTGAACTTGATGAGCTTGCTGTCGAAGTACTTGGAGTCAGCAAAAGCTGAGCTCCTCGAGACTCTCTGCTCGATCATGATGGACATCTTCGTCCCAAACAATAGTTTACCCACACTGGCGAGCTTCCTCTCTCCAGTGGGTAGAGCGGTAAACTTCTGAGCCTGAGCCCTCAGCTCGGCTAAGTAGTAGTCCGTCCAATTGACGCGGACTCTATCGTCAATAATCATCATCAGCTGGATTTCGGGATCTTCAATTCCATAGTACTACTATTATTTCCCCCAATATTCTTTTAACCACTAGACAACTGAGTACCATCTACTGACTCATAACCCAACAAATACTATTGTGTATAAGTGAAAAATAACTTTTTCATTCTTATAGAACTTCTAAATTTATTTAATAACAAGAGGGGTGAAATAAAATCTCATTTTAAAAGTGAAAATAATCTATTACTCCCCTTCATTCCATTGATATAATCAATTTTCTTTCTGGCACGATTTTTAAGGAGGGTTGTTAGTTGTGTATAAAGTTTTGAGCCCCTAAAATAAAGTGTGGAACTATTTATTTACTAAAAATGGAAATTGGACTATTATAGTGAGACAACCCGAAAAGGTATATACTTGATTATATCAATGGATGGTGGGAGTATATTATAAATATTTACATACATTGTTTTTCCAATTTCAGTATTTTTTTTCAAACGCTTGCACATTACTGAAATCTGACACTTTCAATTGCTTTTAACAACTATTAGCACTTATATATAAGCTTCGGCTACTCCAAACACGACTAGGTGCAATTTACCCTCTGTGGTTTAAAAAGTTGAAATACAGCTCCTTGTGGTTTTTATTTCATTGTACAATACTCCTAACGTGTTATTCCGTCCGATTTTTGGTTTGTAAAGACAAAAATACCTTAAACATACAATACATATAATAAGATAATATCATAAATATTAGGGTTATTAGCCAATAAATACACAAAGTTTGACTAACATTTTGTTTTGCACACGACCTTTAAAACGCTCCTCAATATACATGAATTTTCAATTCGTTAAAAATTGCAAGCTGACAAAAATCTCGGCTCAATTGAATCTTATGAGATGGACGATGTGGCGTTTTAGAGTTCAGTTAGAAGAGAGATTTTCCCAAGTAGGATATCACGTAGTTTTTGTCACCTGAAAATACACAAAGTTTGAGTTTAATATGATTTTGCACATGACTTTTGAACTTTAACAAAATACATTTAAATTGTATTATATGCTTAACATTTAATAAAGAGAGTGAATATATGATTAATTAACATGAGTTAGAATTATAAGATTAGATCTAAAATATTTATCTAAAATATATCATTTATTGTAAAGTTGTAAACGAAACGAATCGAATTAAATATCACTATATTTTATTCATATTCGTATTCGTATTTAATATTATCAAAATATTAAACTTGATCCATTTTCAATTCATTTCTAATATTTAAAATATTTGGTTCAATTTGAATATTCGGTTCTTGTATTCTCACTCTCTATTAAATACTAAGCATATAATAAAATTTAAATATATTTTCATTAAAGTTTGAAAGTCATGTGCAAAATTAAATGAAACTCAAACTTCGTGTATTGATAGGTGACAATAACTATAGAATTTCTTATTTGGAAAAAGCTCTCTACCAACTAAGCAGTAAAATGCTACATCATCCGCCCGTCATCCTCAAGTTCGCCGGAACTTTTCACCGACGTGCAAATTTTAACTAATAGAAAAGTAATGTATTTTGAAGAGCGTTTTAAAGATAGTGCGAAACCGATTTTTTACTAAAGTTCTTGTATTTAGAGGCTAATATCCCTAAATATTAAAATAAAATATTTTTAAACCATGAGTTGACTTAGGGATGGTAGTTTTGCGGGTTTAAGTCGGGTAATATAGGGACCCACACGACATCCTGGACTTAGGATCCAGACCTGAACCTGAACGTGCCAAGTAATTCGAACACTGTCTCTGACCCACGCCAGGTAGGTCTACTTGGACCCAGAGGCCAGATCCATTGATAGAATTTAAATTGCTTTAATTTGAATTGTCTTATTTTTTTACTAATTTTTCTTGGGAGTCTTTTTATATAAATTTTCTTATTACGACTATCATCTATTATTACCCGGAAGTATAAAGTGAAGATAAGAAAGTTCGAATAACATAAAAAAAGATTTAATTAAAAAAATAATAACATTGCCGGATACGAAAATTGAACCTAGACCCGCCCTGGACCTGCCTCGTGCTTCTATTGGGCTAAGTATTACAAGCCTCATTGCGGGGCGGGACGGGATGGATCCATTGGATCCGATTCCAATTGCTATCTCTAGGTGGATTCATTACATATATTTTACTTCGTCCGAGTAACAGGTTAGATTCCACCTTACAAACCACAAAAAGAACGTGATACACTGCGTGAAATCGTAATGACACTATAGAAAGATAATTAATACTCCCTCTTTATAAATCATATAAGTAAGTTTAATATACCTTCTAAAATTATAATGAGTAATTTGCAGCTAAATAAAGTCAGAAGTATAACTGCTATTAACCCTCCCAAACACCCATTAAATAGGTAGTAAGTCCAACTCGGAAAAGCCCGAGCAAAGACGGGGACAAGCGTCTAATTTGGACAATGTCGAGTAGGAGGAACATGAATTATGAGTGCGCGACCGCCGCACAACCACCACCTCATTGAATATGGAATCTTCACCGTCTGTGCTGCTTCATGCACTGCTAATCACTCGCTCCAAATCTTTAAAGCCGACAATTTTTTCTACTAGTATATTCATCCTAGTAATCTGTTGTAGCTCGAAAAAATGAGTTGGGCGGTGCTGTACAGTCCAATTAACCCCACGTATTCAAAGACCCTTTTTGCTGTTCCCAAAGCCAGTTGTTTCAAGAAAGTGATAGTTTGTGCGCAGGTACCGCCGGAGAAGAAGCTGAGGGTTCTGGTGGCCGGCGGCGGAATTGGCGGGCTTGTTACGGCGCTGGCGGCGAAGAAGAAGGGGCTGGAGGTGGTGGTTTTTGAGAGGGATCTGAGTGCCATACGGGGGGAGGGGCAGTATAGGGGTCCAATTCAGCTGCAGAGCAACGCTTTGGCGGCGTTGGAGGCAATTGACATGGATGTCGCCGAACAAGTTATGAGCGCCGGCTGCGTCACAGGCGATCGGATTAACGGCTTGGTTGATGGGATCTCCGGTAGTTGGTAAGTTACAGTTATGATTCTGGTTTTACTGTTATGCGTTAGCCTCTTTTGGAGATATTGGACATTCTTGTCTCATTCAAGATTATGTCTCTTAAAGTTACTCTTATTTCAATGCTTAATTTTAATTTTGAGGTTAATGTTTTAGGTGACGGGCTTGTCTGTTAGCTTACCGAATGCATGGTCAGGATTGGATTATTGCAGTTTCTACATGAAAATTTTTGATGCCTTAGAAGGATCATTGTTCCTCCCTCTCAGAAATTATTCATAGGGTTTAGAAATCTCAACTAGTATATACCCTATACATATTTGGGTGATGAGCAGTTGTGCTCCTCCCTCTAGCATAACAAAAAAAAAAATTGAATTAGTTAGATAGAATACAAATCGTTTCTAGGGGAAAGATGAATTAGTTAGATAGTATAATCTATTTCGCATAATTATCAACTCTGTTTCAAAGTCTACTTGTCATTCCAGTTTAGTTATTTTAAGAACTTCAATCGCATAAATTTTTTGCAGGTTTGTCAAGTTTGATACCTTCACTCCTGCAGTAGAGCAGGGGCTTCCGGTTACTCGAGTCATTAGCCGCATGACTTTGCAAGAAATTCTTGCTCGTGCAGTCGGCCCGGAAATTATTAAGAATGAAAGCAATGTGGTGGATTTTGTGGATGATGGTCAAAAGGTAGCCTCCAGCATCTTTGTAAGATTCAAACATAAGCGTATCTTCTAACAAGTTTATGCTACTGTGTTTTGTAAATTTTAGGTTACGGTGAGACTTGAAAATGGAGAGTGCTATCAAGGAGATGTTCTGGTTGGCGCTGATGGGATAAGGTCAAAGGTATCTCCTGGATTCTGGCTGAACAAGTTTGCCTGCCTGTCTTTGTTGGCAAATATGCCCTATTTCAGCACCAACACAGATACAGTTTTAGGCAACTGTTAAACATTTAATAACTCAGGTGCTGGATTTAATATAGGTGAGGGATATGTTATTTGGACCATCTGAAGCTGTATACTCAGGCTACACATGTTACACCGGCATAGCAGATTTCATTCCCGCTGATATACGAACAGTTGGGTGAGTTATAAACCAGTCACCACGAGACCTAGTAAGATATGTTCACATTTATGTTTACTGTATTCTTTCCCAGGTATCGAGTGTTTTTAGGCCACAAACAGTACTTTGTTTCTTCAGACGTGGGTCAAGGAAAAATGCAGTGGTATGCATTTTACAATGAATCACCTGGAGGTGTGGATAGTCCTGGAGGTAGTAAGCTTCATATTCTTTCACCGCTTTGTTAGAAAGAGTGTGGACCATCTGCAACACTAAATACACTCGTTTTAGTAATTATGCTACTTACACGACACAATGAAAGATTGCTGTTTGATACACTAGGACATTATCTATTTGAGAGGAAAAAATGATGCATCTACTTGTAATTTTTTCATGGTTTTTCCAGGAAGAAAACAGAGGTTACTCAAACTGTTTGAAGGTTGGTGTGATGATGCTATAGATCTACTGCTAGCAACTAATGAGGATGACATACTACGACGCGACATATATGATCGGAATCCAATATTTACATGGGGAAAGGGAAGGGTAACATTGCTGGGTGATTCAGTCCATGCTATGCAGCCAAACTTGGGCCAAGGCGGGTGCATGGCGATTGAGGTACAATTGAGATTTTCTGCCTTCCCAGTTTTTGTGACTCTTTTGAATATTTTGATTACGGAACTTCTGTCCAATTCTCGAGTCCATCATGATGAACTTTTTCATGGTTCCAGGATGGATATCAGCTAGCATTGGAGCTTGATAAAGCAACGAGGAAAAGTGTTTTGGGAAAGCCAATCGATGCAGTCTCTTCTCTAAGAAGGTAAAAGTTACTGTTTAGCTTTTCAGTCAGAAAAAATTCAATATTGTATCAAAGGAGTTTAAGAATTTCAACATTGGATATTTCTTGATGGAATAACATCATGCCCATGTTTTATTATGTATGAATTCAATACTAGTGGCTCTCTGTCTCAATTTGGTAATTTTTCAGATATGAGAATGCTCGAAAAGTACGAGTTGCAGTTATCCATGGATTAGCAAGAATGGCTGCACGGATGGCAATAACTTACAGGGCATATTTCGGTGTCGGACTTGGTCCACTTTCGGTAATGTCTGTTACATGTTATAATAACTAATTGAAATCTAGCTTTGAAAAACTCCAATAAGATGACGACATCCACTGATCTGAATGTAGTTCATAACGAAGTATAAAATACCGCATTATGGAGCAGTTGGAGGCAGGGTAATGGCCGGCTTTATGATGCCTGTAATGCTAAGTTGGGTTCTTGGTGGTAATGGGTGAGAACAGAAATGCCATATATATTCAGCATTAATTTCTTTAAGTGAATCTCATGCTTTTGGACCCAAAGTACAAGTTTACATAGAATCACAAATGAAATGATTTCTTCGGACTGGATTTTTCTTCTTATAGCATGACTAACTGTATACCTTGCAGTCCAAAACTTGAAGGAAGAACACTGCAGTGTAGAATTTCAGACAAGGTATGTGAGTATCACCAGTTGATTCATAAATTAGATGTAGTAGAACTGTAGTTTTTGATGTTTTGTTCTGTTTTTCATGTTGTGTAGGCCAATGATGAGTTGCAGAAATGGTTTAACGATGATGATGCGTTAGAGCGGGCTATCGATGCTGAGTGAGTGGATCATGCATAACTTGAATGAAAAAAAAAAACCTTATGCCATAGAGTCGTTTAGTTCTGTTTGATATAGATCTATTGCACGACACATGCAGTTGGTTTCTATTCCCGGTTGGAGATTCAACTGCCACATCTGAGACAATTTTCCTACACCGGGATGAGAATAAACCATGCGTAATCGGGTATGCCCTGATCTTTACATTTTTATTTAATGGATTTCTAAATTAGATCAAGAAATGTATCGATATTTTCTTCGTATTCAAAGGAGAAAGTCCAGTAGATTGGAGAAGTATCGAAAAATTTGAAACTGAGAAGATCATCACCAGAGAAACTCTGATTCTTGACTAGTGTTTTTCATTGAAATGCAGTTTTTCTGTATCTCAACATGTTATTCAGAAAAGACAAACTAACACAATGATTCCTTGAACTTTCTTGATTTTACTCTCTCTGTAGGAGTGAAGCAACAGAAGTATCGATAACTATACCATCACAGCAGGTACAGTCACTGAGTTGGTTCCTATGTGTAGTTTTGATTAGTGGCATAGCCATGTAAACAATTTTCTTAGGTGTCTGAGGTGCATGCTCGAATAAACTACGAAGATGGAGCATTCTTTCTGACCGATTTAAGTAACCAGTACGGCACTTGGATCAGACAGTAAGACAAATTTTCTTGCACTTCCTATTTGCTGTCATTCTGTTCCTTGAGTTTTGAGTGGACAAAGTTGGTGCAGTAACAATGGCAGGCGACATCGCCTTCTACCCAACACTCCGGCTCACCTCCATCGGGGTGATGTGATCGAGTTTGGGTCAGAGGTAAAGTTCTTAGGCATTTCTATTTATTTCTGGTTTTGTTTCATCTACATGGGTTTTCTTTCACCTGCAGGCTGCATATCGTGTGAAGGCGTTGAAGAATCAAGTGTTTGGGACGATCAAGAAGGACGAGAACGAATTGAACTTGTACGCTTCATCCAAAGAATCAGAATCAGAATCAGAATCAGAAGTTAGCGTATAAGTATTATGGCCCTGGGGCGAAGTGGGTCGCGTTTTGGGATCTTGAAGGACTGAGCTGTCACGCTTTCATGCTTCTGTCATAGAGTGATGGAATCAGAACTTTCAAATTTGGGTTCAAAATAGAATTACTTAAACTTAATAGAATAAAAATAATAATACAAAATATAAATTCTGTCAAGTTTTTTTAAATAGTGTTCTTTTTTTCTTTGTGTTTATTAGTGATACAATGATTTTTTTTTGGCAATCAACGCATTACAAGTATACAACGTGATGTAATTGGTAATTATGACTTTGAGTTTTCATATTTTGAAATAGATGCAAAATTGTTTCATTTTCAGAACTTGTAAAGAATTTCTTTTTCCGATGCAACATATAAATTAATAAGTGAGAAGGTTATCAATGACTTGTCACGCAGATCAATCTTGATAAATTTCATTATCAAAAAGATCTTTCAACCATAGGCTGTTTGATATGCACGGAGTGGATCAAATAATAAATCCAAAAAGCAATCCAGAAAACTCGTAAGTTAGCCCCCAGGATTGATCTCTCAAGGACTAAACATGCTCCTTAGAATGATATGTGAAGAGGTGAATAGACTCTACACTATGTAATCTCAAACAAACAAGTAAGCAAATTAAGTAAAGAATAAAAGCGTGTGTGATACATGTAAAGCATTAGTGATGATCTAGTCTTCATTATGCCACGTCAACTCCACAGGGATTAGAAACAACTCTTAGTAGAGAATGTGGAGATGCTATGGTGGGTTCATTCAGTAATCCACTAGGAATGCGGTTTGATATTCGGAGGTCCCTACATTGACCACTAGACTCTTATCGAATGATCATGTCAAAGTTTTAGTGGACATGTGGTCTTACCTGAAGGAGCCAATAACTTACCAGGGAATATGAACCCATCGAACCAACCCCACGGTCATGGTGTTACGGGAAACAATCCGATTTTCCCAAGCCACCAATTAAAACAGGATGAACCAATTCACAAATAATAATAGCTCGCGGAAATTAAATGCACAAGAACACCAAGAATTTTTATGTGGAAAACTCAATTGGAAAAAACCACGGTACCTAGTCCAGACAAAATAACTCCACTATGATGATAAAGAGTTACACAAATCAATCCGGTGACTCCGGACGATATAAGTACCAATCAATCTAACAACCAAAACGCCACAAGTATATTCAACCTACAATCTATAGAATTGGAAATACAATACCAATTGGAGATCCCAAATTGGAGCGGTAGATGAATAGAGATCACAAAGATGAACACACGAATTGCGGAGGAGGCAGGCGACAAAAGAAGCTGAATTTCAGATGAAGAGAAGCTGACGAACGATTTTTTTTTCTTTCAAAGCCTCTCGCTGCCGCTGTTGAATATTGAAAACAAATCAATTGTTCTCCTCAACCCCTCACGCCTTCACTTGTTTTTCAATCTCACAAAAAAAGCCAAAACAATCTTATATTATATACTCCCTCCGTCCCGCTATTTGTGGCTCAATTGGTTTCGGCACGGGAATTAAGAGAGTAGATGATAAAGTATGAGAGAGAGAGTAGATGATAAAATATGAGAGAGAAGATGAGTAAGATAGTGAGAGAGTATGAGATAAATGATGATAAAGTAGGAGAGAGAATGTAATAAAGTAGGAGAGAGAAGATGATAAAGTAGAAGATATGATAATAATTTTTTACCAAATTAGGAAAGTGGCCACAAATAACGGGACACCCCTTTCGGGAAAGTGAGCCACAAATAGCGGGACGGAGGGAATATATATTATATTGGTGGGTCAATAGCCTTAGTAGGCTTTATTAAAAAAAGTCGGCTGACCCAACCCAACAATCTCCCCCGTCAGCTCACTTGGGGAACTCGACCAATCTAACCTCTTGCCTACAAAAGATAAACTTCTCTCTTGGCAATGCCTTGGTCAACATATCAGCACCATTATCATCTGTGTGTACCTTCTCGAGTGTCAACAACTTAGAATCCAAGACATCTCGAATCCAATGATACCTCATATCAATATGTTTGGATCGAGAGTGGAAGGTAGAATTCTTACACAAATGAATAGCGCTCTGACTATCACAATGAAGACTATACTTCTCTTGCTTCATACTCAATTCCTGTAGGAATTTCTGCAACCAAAGAACTTCTTTGCAAGCTTCAGTTACCGCAATATATTCTGCTTCAGTGCTCGAAAGAGCAACACACTTTTGTAGTCTGCTTTGCCATGAAACTGCACAACCTGCAAATTTCATCAAGTATCCAGATGTGGACTTTCTACTATCAAAGTCACCTGCCATATCTGCATCAGTGAATCCGTCTAGCACTGTTTTACCATTGCCAAAACACAAACACATATTAGAAGTCCCATTGAGATACCTGAGAATCCACTTGACAGCATTCCAATGCTCTCTACCTGGGTTAGAGAGAAACCGACTAACAACACCAACTGCATGAGCTATGTCCGGTCTAGTGCACACCATAGCGTACATCAGACTGTCAACGGCTGATGCATAAGGAACTTTCTTCATACATTCTTCATCTTTCTCACTTTTAGGACACTGTTGAATGCTCAGCTTAAAGTGGCCTGCAAGTGGAGTAGACACTTCCTTAGCACTGATCATGTTAAATCGATCAAGTACTTTCTTAATGTACTTTTCTTGTGACAACCAAAGCTTTCCATTTTGTCTATCTTGTGAGATCTTCATCCCAAGAATCTGTTTAGCCGGTCCCAAATCCTTCATTGCAAAGGACTTGCTCAAATCTTTCTTCAAGCTGTCAATTTTCCTGACGTCGTGACCTACAATCAACATGTCATCGACATAAAGCAAGAGAATAATAAAATCACCATCTGAATAATTCTTCACATAAACACAATGATCAGATGTAGTCCTCTTATACTCTTGGTCTGTCATGAAGGAGTCAAACTTTTTATACCACTGTCTCGGTGCCTGCTTCAGACCATACAAGCTCTTCCTGAGACGACAAATATGACTCTCTTTACCAACTTCTTTAAACCCCTCTGGTTGCTTCATGTAAATTTCTTCTTCCAAATCACCATGTAGGAAGGTTGTCTTCACATCAAGTTGTTCAATCTCTAAATTCAGGCTAGCTGCAATACCAAGAACAGTACGAATGGAAGACATCTTTACAACAGGAGAAAAAATCTTCTTAAAATCTACACCCTTTTTCTGACCAAAACCCTTCACAACTAGTCTTGCCTTGTACTTCGGTTGAGAAGATTGTTCTTGAGTCTTCAGCTTGTAGACCCATTTATTCTCTAGAGCTCTCTTGCCCTTAGGTAACTTCACCAAGTCATAGGTGTGATTTTAATGCAAGGATACCATCTCTTCTTGCATGGCCTGCAACCATTCTCCTTTATTTTCATGCTCAAGAGCCTCAGTATAACACCCTGGCTCTCCTCCATCTGTCAACAAAACATATTCGTTAGGATTGTACCTGCTTGAAGGTCTCTTCTCTCTGGTAGATCTCCTAACTTCATCCTGAACTGGTGGTGGAGTTGGCGCTTCACTTCCCTCGGGTACATCAGAAACAATTTCATCGCCATCTATGTTCTCTTCTTGCTCCGATTCAGCTCCCCCGTGATCAGAATCAACTAGTTCTGGGTCTGAATCTGCAATAGGAACCTCATCTGGCAACTTCTGATTCTTTTCTTTTTCAATATCTTCAATAGTCTGGTCTTCGAGGAAGACAACATCTCTGCTTCTTATAACCTTCTTTGTAACCGGATCATACAATCTGTAGCCAAACTCTTCATTTCCATAACCCAAGAAAATACACCGTTTTGATTTCACGTCAAGTTTTGCTCTTTCATCTCTAGGAATATGGACAAACGCCTGACAGCCAAAGACTCTCAAATGCTTGAAAGAGACTTCTTTCCCTTTCCAAACCCTCTCTGGAATATCACCATCCAAAGGAACTGATGGAGAAAGATTAATTAGATTAACAGCAGTCCTCAAAGCCTCAGCCCAAAAAGACTTAGGCAACTTCGCATTAGATAGCATGCATCTAATACGTTCAGTAATTGATCTGTTCATCCTCTCTGCAATACCATTTTCTTGAGGAGTCTTAGGAACTGTCTTCTCAAGTATGATCCCCTTTGATTTGCAATAGCTTTCAAACGGTCCTCTATATTCACCACCGTTATCTGCCCGAACACGTATCAGTTTCTTGCCCGTCTCTCTTTCAACTCTGATGTGAAAGTCTTTGAACATCTCAAGAACCTGATCTTTAGATTTCAAAGAAAAACACCAAACTTTCCGTGCAAAATCATCAATAAAACTTACAAAATAAATTGCACCACCAAGAGACTTATCTTTCATGTAGCACACATCAGTATGTACTAATTGTAACGGGCTCGACATCCTAGATGGAGGTTTACTCTTAAATGCAACCCTATGTTGTTTTCCATATATGCAATCAATATAAGGTTTAAGAGTAGTACCTTGTACTTCGAGTAGGAGCTTCTTTCGAACAAGTGTCTGAATCCCCTTCTCACTCATATGTCATAGTCTTCTGTGCCAAAGATCTATAGAGCAATCACGAACTGAATTTTCTCTCCTTTGCTTAACCTCGCACGCGTCCAGTAGAGAGTATTTCTTTTCTTTCCTCTGGCAACACCGAGATTCCCTTTCGCAAGCTTCCATCTGCCTCCACCTTCTGTGCTAGTAAAACCATCATCATCAAGTTTTCCTGTAGCGATAAGATTCAAACGCATACTAGGAATATGCCTAGCATTCTTCAAAACCAATTGACAACCAGTATCCATATCTAGATATATATCTCCAACGCCAACAACTTTGCATTTGGACTCATTTCCCATCTTGGCGTAGCCAAAATCACCGCTGGTATAGGTAGAGAAGAAATGCCTGTGTATAGAAACATGATAGGAAGCACCAGAATCTACTAGCCAATTAGTGTCGTGGCAAGTAGCATTCACAGTACCATCATCACATGGTAAAAACAAATCATCGTCATCTGCTACCACTACTCCTGTAGTATCTTCTTCTTCTTCCTTTTCAGTCGTCTTAGCTTTGCTCTTTTGCTCACCAGATTTTGCCTTCAAAATTCTGCAGTCACTCTTATAGTGACCCATCTTATGACAGCAGAAGCACTCAATATTTTTCTTCGACTCGGACTTTCCCCTGGATTTATTCTGCTTGTTGTGGGGTCCTCTGCTCCTGCTTCTCCCTCTTCGTTCTTTCTTTTCAAAAAACAAGGCCTGGGGTTCAGTGGCCAATCCTTGTTCTCTCCTTCTAAATTCTTCATTCATCACAGCCTCTTTTGCTAAGGCCATAGTCAATACACCATTTGGAGCTGAATTAGTAACAGAGACAACCATCGTGTGCCAACTGTTTGGCAATGAATTGAATAAGAACAAAGTCGTCGTTTCATCATCCAAATTTAGCTTCAAATTAGTTGCTTGATTTATCAAGCCCTGGAAATTACTCAAGTGCTCAGTCATATCTGAGCCATCAGTATATCTCATACGAGCAATTTGCTTCAAACATGAAGCCTTGTTCAAACCAAATTTGCGCTCATACATGTTTTCCAGCTTCTTCCATAACTCATCAGCTTTGGTGTCATTAGCAAAGTGTTGGAATATACTCTGTCCAATCCACTTTCTAATGTTTCCTACTGTTTTCCTGTGCATAGTGGTCCGTTTTTCGGCAGTCATATCTTTCGGCTTTGCTGAATCTCCCAGAACAGGGTCATACAAATCTCTACAATATAGATAGTCCTCCATTCTAGGCTTCCAAGTTGAATAGTTAGTTGCATTCAACTTAATCATACAACCACCATCCGAATCCTCCATTTTAAGTATTCAACCTTGCTCTGATACCAGTTACGGGAAACAATTCGATTTTCCCAAGCCACCGATTAAAACAGGATAAACCAATTCACAAATAATAATAGCTCACGGAAATTAAATGCACAAGAACACCAAGAATTTTTACGTGGAAAACCCAATTGGGAAAAACCACGGGACCTAGTCCACACAAAATAACTCCACTATGATGATAAAGAGTTACACAAATCAATCCGGTGACTCCGGACAATATAAGTACCAATCAATCTACCAACCAAAACGCCACAAGTATATCCAACCTACAATCTATAGAATTGGAAATACAATACCAATTAGAGATCCCAAATTGGAGCGGTAGATGAATAGAGATCACAAAGATGAACACACGAATTGCGGAGGAGGCCGGCGACAAAAGAAGCTGAATTTCAGACGAGGAGAAGCTGACGAACGATTTTTTTTTCTTTCAAAGCCTCTCGCTGCCGCTGCTGAATATTGAAACAAATCAATTCTTGCCGTCACTTGTTTTTCAATCTCACAAAAAAGCCAAAACAATCTTATATTATATATATATTATATTGGTGGGTCAATAGCCTTAGTAGTCTTTATTAAAAAAAGTGGGCTGACCTAACCCAACAAGTAACCGATTGGACCGAAGCTAATACCGGGTTTGTGGTTGATTTGTTTGGTTTACCTAATCTCCCATCCCATTTTCACCTTAAATGCCTAGTAATGGTAATCAAGCATCAACAAACAAGCAATTAATGAGAGTGAAATCATAAATGATTAGTATAGCCCAATGTTCTCATAACGGGCCCGGTGATCAATCCGGTAAACATAAATTTAATGGTTCAACTGCTGGGTCGACTTGGGCTTTGTGTGGCTGAAGGGTGTGTAGAAAATCATATCGTATGATCGTTCTAGAATACGATCTTCTTGACTTCAGAAAGGACTTCTAGACAGTTCCCATTACCCAAGCTTTTAACTCCGGATGGACGGAGACGCTATAAGCTCTCGACTTTTCACTCTTCGTCTCACACCTTTACAGAATCTAGTAGAAGTAGTGATTTCCAAGTGGCCATTTCTTCCCTATTTATAAGGTTAGTTAAAAAACCCAAATGGGCCTTTGAATCCAAGCTCATGTCAAAGACTAAAAGGGCCACTTGATAACTACCAATTGTCTTGGTCAACTAAATGACCAAACAATTCCAGGCAGTTAAATAGCTTAGTAATTTCGAGAGAAAATGTCACAAACAACTAGCATATGTCGGGGCTAGGCCAAGGACCTAATACAAGAAATAAAGTCAGGTTTCATGTGAATTAATTTTTCATACTCAGCCCATATCAATATTAATTCACAAACATAGATTCATTCCATTAAAGAATCTATGCTGAATTACCCATTTGTCCCAATAGTTGAGTCAGAACATGTATTTTTAAGTTCAATTAATCCTCTTATTTAAGATATCGAATATCCATTAATTGATTAAATTTACTAACCACTTAATACAATTAGTATCTTATACTTGAGTTGTACCACTCGACCCCATCATCATACTTGAACTTAATCAACTTGTAGGGTTTAGTATGATAAACATTTCACACTAGACGAATCCAAAAGACTTGATCGAATTCGTCGAAGCGAATGTTCCATGACCGGGAAGCTTGTTTAAGTCCATAAATAGACTTCTTAAGTTTCCATACAAGATACTCTTCGTCTTGCTTCACATTCCTTTAGGTTACCGCATATAGATGTCCATACCTTCTTCAAGTTAACTGTTTAGAAAAACGGTCTTAACATCCATTTATCAAACCTCTAGTTTCATGTTAGCAGCTATGGCTATGAGTATTCTGATGGACTTGAGCATCATACAGGCGAAAAGACTTCCTCATAATCGATACCTTCTTTCTGAGTGAATACTTTCGCCACCAACCTGGCTTTAAAAGTTGTGACCTCTCCATCAGGACATCACTTTCTCTTGTATATTCACTTACTACCAATAGCCTTGTAACCAACTAGTAGCTTTGTGACCTCTTTTACATCTATAGCACTTATGGTCTCATACTGAGTTCATAGCGATTTGCCATGATTTTGCATCCTGATCTCCCATTGCTTCGGCGTAGGTCCAAGGGTCAACTATATCTTGTTCGTCTGTTGGGAGAAGATCCGAATTCTCTCCCACAAACATGTATCGATCTGATTGTGATGAACAAATTATAATTCTCACAGGTGCACCTTCAAAAAAAAGTAGAACATAGAAGTAGAGTAGTCCCTCACCAGAAATTTGTATCATTCAAACACTCAAACTCAACCCTAAGAGAGTGTCTTCATAAGCTTGCAGATTGTCTAATTCTACTTATAATGAACACAATTCATGGTAAATATCAAGAAGGTCTTTCTTTGGTTGTAGTGGGGCTAAAGCATATAATAAAAAGGGTAGGGAGTATATAGGAAAAGTGACTCATAATGTACGAACAATCAAGAGATCTAGTAGTTCAACCAAATAATGATATATCAAAATAAACCTCTAAAACCAACCACCTTTGAATAACCCATAATCAAACAAATCAAGTCACCCCAAGTTCTCACTTTTTTTTTCAAAATATAATCTCTTTTTCAACTTCCTCATTTTTTTCTTTTCACTTTTTTTATCATTCTTTTTTTTTTTTCATCTCCCAACTATAACATATGTCATCAATAAACTTCTTTCAATCAAAGTTAGGAGTACATGCACAAGTTTCCCATATTCTATCCAATTGTTTACCTACCAACTCTCTATCAATAATTAGATAAAGATTTCAATATAATAACATGGCATCATCAAGTTCGGTACCAGGCTAAATAGAATCAAACTCAATTCACACCAATCTCACTTGTTAGCAAAGATTTATCCCTTAATCACCAAATCCTCACCAAGCCTCCATTTCCTCCCCACAGCACTAATGAGTCTACTAGATCTTCGGTTAAGGCTATATAGGCTAGACAATTTAAGTGGAGGTACATGAATAAAATGATACATTAAGCTCAAAGGGGCTAACTAGGTTGATGTTCAAGGTATGAATGATATTTGGCTCTGGATAAAGAACTAGATAATGCCTAAGATTACATCAATGCCATATATGAAAAGTACTCAATAAACTTCAAACAGACTCAAAGCAAGTTTTAAATGTTCTCCCTAAAGCGAGCATCACACATGAAAGAAATTGACACCGACATAGAATTTCGTCAGTTCACAATAGGCTCAAATTCTCACCAAAAGCTTTTGGACTACCATACTCTTACATCCTACATGTTCGAAAATTTTATCATGCTCGAATTCAATCCAACAATGCTTCAGCAGAGAATAAATTTCAGGCACGAAATGCATAATCATCAAATAGCATAACTCATAGTAGTTCAAATATCTAGTACATGGAGAATCTTCAGAATCATAATTATATAGAACAAACCAATAAGGTTCAAGATCTAGATACCCCACCCCCAAACCTATCTAAGAGCTAGCCCCTAGCACGAGAACAGAGTGAAACAAAGAAAATTCGGTAAACGAATCTTCCCTAAGAGCAAAATAAGAGTCTGACTGTGTAGCTACCCTTCTTAGAACGAACCGGGTCCAGGCCCATAAGGCGAATATCTCATCTACCGCAACCACTGGTCGTAGCGCTCATCCATAGTAGTTTGCCACCTTTCGATTTCACCCTGACGTGCTATCAAAGTGCGGTGTTGCGCCTCCAGATTATCCTTAAATGTTGAAGAGACAAAGCCTGGGTTCGGACTTGATGCGAACCGCGATCCCGCATAAAATGCGGACTCAGGTCCGACCTATTCTATCTCGAAAAATTTGGCGGCCGAAGATACGGGACCGCGTTCCGAACTGTTTTTTTTTTAACGAAAACGAAAATCTTCCTAAGAAAACACAAAAAACAAAAATCTACGTACGAAAACACGAAAAATTTACAAAACATGGGTTGCCTCCCAAGAAGCGTTGTTGGTTCGTTGGCTCGACTTTCCTAAATCAGATTAGAAGCTAGTCGACTTTGGACGCCCGACTACAACTTTGTCGAACGCCTCCTTCGATGATGATCCACAGACATCCTTCACCTTGAAATTTTTTTTGGTTCGTGGATTCATCAACTTCACCACACCACGCGACAAAACGTCCACCACATGAAATGATCCGGAGAATGTAGAACTTGGGTATCCTAGAAAAACTCTAGAACCATCATCATATAAAAGAACTTTAGTATCAGGATAAAGTGTTTTACCCAGCGTGCTCTTCCCACAAGCAGCTTTAGTGCATCTGACATAGATGATTTTCTCGAGAACATGCATTTTTTATCTTCAACACATTCATCTAATTTTGGAACACCAACATCAGTTGACCCCTCATCGAATAATGTGTGTATTCCTAATCCCTCTATACCATCATAATCCTTCACTACATCATATCCAGTTGCATAAAGTTAACTTCAACGGTTGAGGCATTAGTTCCCAATGTGGTTGGGGCTAGTGCTTTCAATTCTGTAACCTCCCCCAAGACTTTCATCCTCACGGTTCATGATGGTACATCAACACAAGTCCTAGTGGTTGCCATAAATGGCCTCCCTAGGAGGATAAGTCGGTCACTTAGCCCGAGAAGTATCATCTCGCATCAAGAACAATAAAGTCAACAGGAATAATAAACCTGTATACCTTTACCAACAAATCTTCAACAATCCCCATTAGGGTCTTCACCGAGTTATCAACAAATTGAAGCCTCATAGGTGTAGGCTTCAAATTGTTAACTCCCAATATTTTGTAGACAGAGTAGGGCATGAGGTTGATACCAGCTCTAATATCTAGCATAGCTCGTGTAACTCTATCCTTGCCCATAGAGATAGTGATGTTGAATTTTCCAAGATCTGCTAACTTGGGCGGTAGAGCCGATATATCAACTACAACACCCCCTGATTCAAGTGTAGGAATATTTGTACTCTGCTCCTAATCCCTTTTGTTGGTCATGAGTTATGAGCTCCTTGAAGAACTTAGATTGCCTTGGAATACTCTTGACGAGGTCTAAGAGTGGCAGATTGATGTTCACTTTAGAGAGTATATTGAACAAGGATCTAAACTGTTCTTCTTGTTTGTTAACCTTGAGGCACATTGGAAAAGGAGGTGGAGGCTTGTATGGATTGACAACTTTATGCAAAGGAGTCCGAACAGTAGGCTCCTTCTCCTCATCTCTGGTCCTTCCATTAACAATAGCTATAGCAACTTCGTCGATTTTCTCTTTAAGCTTCTCCGAATCATCACCAAGCAAAATAGCAATGGATCTCTCCTCTTCAGTTTGTCCAGGTAGTTCCCGTTGTTGCATTTTAGGCAAAGTGACTTCCCGTGCTAGCTGGCCAAGTTGAGTCTCCAAATTTTTGTTTGTTGGCTCCACGTTCTTAAGAGAAGTGGTGAGTGTCTACATTGACTCCTTAGAACTCTTAATAAAGCAGTTTAAGGTGTCTTGCAAGATGGCAATGGTATTCTGTTCATCTTCCTCAATCTTTTGCTGAGGGCGAGAAGATGATGTGCCTCCAAATTTCTGCTGCTGATTGGTATTCCTTCCTCCATAATTCTGGTAACTATTATAGTTGGGATTGTCCCCTTGCTACATATGGAAAATTTTTTGTTGAGTCGTTATATTGCTTTCTCTCATCCCATTCCTGGTGTCCTATGCCTTGTCCCCAATTAGCTTCTTCTTCTTGAAATTGGCTATGGATGATGTTAAACTGGCATTGGGTAGTTGAGTGTTGTGGATCATAAAAAATGGTACAAACCTCACCAATATTTGGGGCTTGCACTTGTGTCTGCTTGAGCTCCTTAATTTCTTGTCTAAGCAGTTGAAGCTCCTTAATAGTATCATCCGCGTGCGCAACCCGCACATCCTGCATTCCACGTTGTCTCACACTCTGACTTCTTTGTACGGAACGAGCCTTCAATGTCTCAAAAAGTTCATGCAATGCACCTGGGGTCAGTGCAAGAATGGCGCCGGGAGCCATGTTGTCAACCATAATCTGACACGGCAAGAGAAATCCATTGTAAAAGAACTCATTCAACATTGCGACCTGGTAATTATGATGTGGGCATTGGATGAGGAGTCCCTTGGAATCTGTCCCAAGCTTCATGGTATGTCTCATTGTTAAACTAAGAGAAAGTAGCAATCTGCTTTCTCAACTCGTGGCTCTTGTTTCGGGAGTAGTATCGCTCTGTGAATGCTTTGAACACGTCCTCCATTGCTCGCAAAAAATTAGCAGGCAGTGTGTTCAACCAATTCTTGGCCTCCTCCTTAAGAGTGTAGGGAAACAATTTTCTTCCCAATTGATCAGTAGTTAGACCACTTAGAGGATTAGTCCACAACATAGCATAGAACTCCCTCATATGAGGAAGAGGATCGTTAGTTGCTAGCCCGTAGAAAGATGGCAGCATATGATAGTAAATGGGCTTCATATCATAATTCCTTGCAATCTCTTCTAGGAGGATGTAGGTGGTATTAGCTCCAAGTATCGGCCTTGTGTAGTCTCCCTGCAACTTCTCTGGTTTAGGACTGTTCACAATTTGCTCCATTTCAATTTTGTCTTCCGGTTCTTCCCTCGTAATACGAGTCCCTACTCTGTGTATGTTATCGATAAAAGGCGCAAGTTCTGGATGTTGCGACCTTCTACCGTGCATAAACCTAAAGAAAAGCCCAAAGAGTAAGATTTGACACACTAAAAGAACGGGAGAATTATATAATAGCTAAAAAAATAAACAGCTAATAAAAAGAATAGTCAAAATGACTGAGTCCCTGATGAAATAAACAGCTAATAAAAAAGAAGCTTTAGCTGATGAAATATATAGTTTGATTGTTTGTTTTTGCTGTAATAGTTGTTTAAAATCTTTGTTACTGTAATCGTCATATCATTAATGAAGTTTTCTATAACTATTAACCTAATGATGATAGCTCTCTGTCCACATTTATTTAATTAATCTCATATATTATAAGATAAATATGTAAGCTACTTCAAATGACTTGCATTTTGAACTATCTTTAACCCTATTGCTTATCTTTCTCCAACTTGTGTTAGAAATGTTTATAGAGTCTGTTTTCAGGTTACTGTAGGGTTTTGACATCATCAAAAAGTGAGAAATTGTTGTAAAGTTTTGAGTGATCCAAAATCCCTTGCTGATTAATGAACCAGTCCATGTATAGGTCACGTTAGAAATCACTTTAATTTTGTATAGGTAGAATGATATTTTTTTTCAGACTAGGCTTAGTTTAGGTCTTGTTACTGAGTTTCAATCAGGTTGACTGAACTCGGGTCAGGATGTATTCTTTAGTATATATCTTCCTGTGTCCTAATTAATTGAGTGATGTACGAGATACGAGGCACATAATTCAAAGTCAATGGTCAACGAAGATACCCAACTACCTAATCAACATTAACCAACAATAGAAAGCTATGTAAGCCCCAATTTCAGAAGACCGATAGTACTGTAGAAAGCATACTGCAGAAAGCGACGCATCCTTAAAGTCATTAATGCTCAAGATCGTTGCGAACATGGAGCCAATGAGAAAAAGATCACCGTCCAACAGATCTATTCTTACTCTCCTAGAAATACAGAGGACCTCTCACTCTTGAGAGGTTACGGAATCTCAAGAAGCCAAACTTCTCACACTCTCAAAGCAAAGAACAAGATCTTAGTCTGAGCAATGTTTAAGTTTTCTTTCGTTAGAAATTCCCTATGTTCATATTCCAAGTGATCTCTCATTCATATCACTTACTTTGAATTAAGAGTGTTTCATACTCTTGTTAAGTTGGACATAACCCCAAAACCGTTACCTACTTGTTAGATTTGATAAGCTGTTAAAATGATAGATAGTTTGGTGATAGTTTGATAGATTGATAGTTTGTTTGTTTATTTGTAAGATCTGCTCTCGATAGTCTTCGAGAACTTGATTGTAGATCTCTACAAAGGCAAAAAGTGGACGTAGGATCTTGTGAATCTGAACCGCTATAACCTATTGTGTTGATTTATCTTCTGCATATTTATCTTATTTGTCATCTTCATGAACTGTTTTGAAAAAGATATTATTTTTATGAGATTGACTCAATCATGCTTGAACATATAATTTGCAAACACAAGATAATCATTGTTTATATAAAAGGTTTTCTTACTAAGTTAAAAGGCTCACGCCAACTAATTAGTCCTCAATCATACTCACATTTAATCTGAACGATTAAGAAGTTCTCTGTGGGACTCGGGTCAAACTCGTCACCGTTGGACCGACCCATGATCTATAGTACGAAATTTGGGATCGGTGTATCCCCCCCCCCGCCGATCCCGCGTAATACACCCGATTTCATACCGAGACCAACACTTATAATGTGAGTGTCATTTATCTGAAATTATTTGGCTGACACAATTAATTAATAAATAATAAGTAGTACAATTATTATTTAATTAATTCATTTGCTTTGTATTTGAAGTCCAATAGAAATTAGCTAGTTGATGGGCTTGGTAATTATAATATGTAGTACGTTATTATTATTTTACACACAATTCATAACCATAAAAAGAAAACACACGCACACACGCAGAGAGAGAGAGAGAGAAAGAGAGAGAGAGAGAGAGAGAGAGAATTCCTTGCTTCTATAGTTCTTCATCCATCGGGACATAGACCAAAAGGTCAGATACACGAGCAACAAATCAAACTTGAGCTGAGAAGATTGTTTCTACAAGAAAACACGATATTTTCGTTGGTTTATTTGTTAGTAAAGTTGTACCAATTGTCTCTCATATAGTTAAAAGAGTTTTTCAGCTATGAAAATCATAAAAAGTGATCTGCACAACGGTATAGGAGACAAGCTATTAAACGATTGATTAATTTACCTTACATCTAAAAGATGTATTTGTAAATGTTACCAAGTTATTATGCAGTAGTTTCAGAACATGAGAAATAAAAGAGAAATGTAATAAAGTTATTCTATTTAACTTTTAGTCTTGTCATGCAATTTACATGATATTAGACAAATTTAAAATCATTATGTCTTATTTTATTTTTAAATTATAGCTAGTTGGACCCCTCCATGTACTTTCTAGCTGCGCCATTGAGCTTTAATCAAACTTATAGGTAACAACTATAATAATATCTACACATAAATTTGTGTACAATTGTTTCACATATAAGAGGATTCATTAGGCCATATTCGCGGCCCAATTATCCGACTCGCGCTCCAATACTGCCCTCGCTTCTCAAGTTATAATATATATATTATGTGCTAACATTATTACACTAATGGGTCCTAGGCCAGCGGTGAGGTGTTTTTCTTTTCAACCAAGAAGTCTCAGGTTCAAAGCTGAGACCTTATTTAACGAAAATACTATTTGATTTTTTAATTATTTTCAATTTTATTTTTTATTTTTTAGTACTTTTTTTTAATTATTTAACGTTTTTTATTTTTTTAATATATTTATATTTAGTTTTTTCCCATTTTTAATTAAGGACGGGCGTGTCTCATTTGCAATGAACAAAAGTGTCATTTATTTTGAAGTCATTTTTATAGTATCAATTGCTTCAGAACAAAAGTGTGATTTGTATTTGAATAAAATGTCATTTTTAGAGTATCATTTATTCACTATCAATTATTTTTGAAAAAAATATGATTTTTTCGGAAAAAAAAAGCGTCATTTTGTTTATGAAATAAGCTTAGAGCCTTTGATTTACACAAAAGAAACGAATATAAATCATTAGAAATACAAAAGTTGAAGCTGACCACAAATCCATGAAAAATGGGGCAAGCAATCCCTTTGTAATCCCTTATGGGGTTATAGTTAAGCACATGTAGAGTTTGAATTTGAAACTTTTCACTCCTATTCGTTAGAGCACCAACTCCTCCAGCGATGAAGACGACGGCGGATACGACATCAAATGGTGGAGAGTGAGAAAATACGTTTATGAAGTCAGAGTTCTACCGTGCTGCAGCGGAGGGAGTTCGAAAGGCGTTGGGACGACCGTGCAGCCGTCGATTGCCACTGAGAAGAGGCGGAAGAGCGAGGAATTCCGCGGGGAAGGAGAGAGAGGCAGAGAAGGAGAGAGCGACTTTTTATAGATGAAATAGAAAGCGGCGCTTAAGAGATGACATAATGGTAGGTTTTTTTTTAATAGTACTCAACGGGTCAAAATTAGATCAAATGGGTTAAAATAGAGTATATGAATCATGTTTCATGTGCAACAGTTGTACTCTAATTTCCCCTAATATTTGTTAGTACAAAGTATCAACTAAAGATATACACGCCCAGCTAAGCATATTCCTTGCTGGTACTGCTGCTTGCAGAATTTTCCTCCATATCACAAGCCTCTGCCCGCAGCACCCTGCAGCATGAAGTTCATCCTATTAACTAATGTGTTTGATATTAATATAGTTGCAAATTGAAAGAAATTGAAAGAAATTAGACGCAGCTCACAACAAACAACTTTCTTAATCTCTGTATCTAGAAGAAAACAATCATGCTTAATAGGACAGAAGAAGTATATTTCTGCTGTCATGTTCCATCACTACACAACCAAACACCACTGGTTAAAATAATGGTTTTCAGATTGAATCAAGATAGGAAATGTAATTAATTATATAAATACATGCATAAAGAATGCAGAAGAACATTACAACAATGTTGAATGGAATTCTCTTCATGTGAGGCTCAAGATCAAATACATTACAAAAAAAATGGTTATCTATCTGATATTAACCTCATTATCATCTGATACAGAGGCAGCCCTTCAAAGAGGTACAGCAAGTCATGGCCTCAAACTTGATCATCCAACAACGCACGGTTGGGAAATAGATTGTTCTGAATGATAAAAATCATCACACTTGATCTTTTAATGAATGCCTCACACAGACTAGATCATCCAATTTATTACCATCCATTTTATACATGGACACCCCCTCCATTTGACTGTAATGATCTCTTGTCTCCCTCCTTAATTTCTCGTAAGGCATCACCTCCCATTTGCTGTAATTGGAACTCTTCCTCACATCACTCATATCTGGCGATCCAGATACAGGCCCACTGCCATATGGACCGCCGTCACCCCACACTTTACAGTTACGGAACTGTCCCAAATCATTGTTTTGCTCATGTTCGCTCTTCTTCAAGCGTACAGCGGCCAAGTGAGCTCTACTTATTGTTTCTCGACTTGGTATATCAGACCAGTCTTGCTTCCTTTCAGCTCTCATAGGAGAATGGATCCTAATAACCTGCCACGCTTCTGTATCATGTATTTTCCATTGGAATGGGACAATAAACATGACACCCAAAGAAAAAAACAAGTGTGTACTTACACCAAGGCATTCCAGAAGCTGGTAGTAAGCTCTTCCTTGAAGTGGATTATGTCCTTTCCTTGGTGTTGAGAAGTATCTGGTCCTGATTAAACGAAAACGTTTAAGGACAAAAGCAAGACAGCAATTAAGAGAGATTTTGAACTAACCATTCGGTGTATCCAGGATCAACAGTGAAACCGTAAA
Source organism: Lavandula angustifolia (assembly GCA_028984105.1). NCBI lineage: Eukaryota > Viridiplantae > Streptophyta > Magnoliopsida > Lamiales > Lamiaceae > Lavandula > Lavandula angustifolia. The sequence continues at coordinate 225,831 of CM054825.1, read as the reverse complement.
TATCAACAATGTCACACATGGAAAGTGCAAGTTCTATTGATTTCATTCCAGTTCCTTTGGCACCTCTACGAAGCACGATACCTTGGAATAGGTAAACTGGATTCGGGATACTCTGCATTGATTCGAAGAAAATTTATAAAAAATGTCATTTACAGGAGTATATAATGTCATTTACAGGAGTATATAATAAAGATCAACAAACCTCGCCCATCGTATTAAACCTAATGAATAAAAAACTATTCCAAGGAATCAAAAGTCAGAAATGATCCAACAAGCTATTTAAACAGTCAATAATCATCCGATGCACATACCTTAATCATATCAGTGAAACTTCTGTGGGTGAGACTTTTGATGATCAACACCTCGTCATCTGCGGCAGAAAATATTGTAGGTATAAATAATAGTATGCATAACTAAACAGGATGCTTAGTGCTTTAGCTGTTTGACATCCTTCTTTAAGGATCTATATTGTAATCAAAAGCAAAAATAATATGCCCAAAGATGCAGGAAGCATATTACCAAATAATAAGCAATAATGTTATATTTCAGAAACTGGCCTCGTGTATCAACACAACAAAGTTCTTAGTGTGTCATATCTCTGCCACAGTGTAAAGTATGCAACATGGCGAGGAAAATTACCCAAAATAGAGTCCAGGACAACCCAAAAGATAAAAGAACAGAAGAGGAATAATATGGAGATGCAGCGACTTGGCATTTAAAACAACTAAAAGAGTAAAAGACTACTCTTTACCTGACCCACTGAGAATGGGAATCATGTTTCGTGCAGCACCTCTAACTACCAGGCGGAAATCTCTTTTCAGGCCAACATATTTGGCATATTTCTGCATATAATTCAGAGAATAAGGTATTGCTATCAAGTTGTCGAAATCCAAATCCTGAATAAGGCTATAAAATAACCAAAAAAAGCAAATTTTTCTTTAAATAGGTAGCAAATTTTATTCGACCTGACGAGGCAGATAATAGTTTCTCATTTGCGTATTGATCTAGTCTGTCTAGACACCATTAAGATAACTCATTCATGACAAAGCATCAGATAGAGTATATTTATTTACCTCATTAACAGGGGCCTCATTATCTCTTATGACTGCATCATGGCGGTCAATTTCCTCTCCAAATTCTGTCTTTAAAAGATCTCCTGAATTTCCAACAACAGCACAAGTTTGAAACTGTCGAGGATGGAAAGGTTGCTTTGCTGGTAGAAGAATATTAAGATGTTCCTCGCAGAGGGTCTTATTATAGCATTTGTCTGCTCCTCTACCATAATAAGAAAAGGGGAGAAATTCAAATGTGAGGTAAGTTTTTCAGGTTCAATCAGCATGATCAATAAATCTATGAAGATGACACAAACTAGAAGCAGAAAAGTGGAAGGTTATCAACATACAGCTGTGCTATCCTCTTTGGACCATATTCCAGCCACCCATCAGGCCGAGTATCTAAATACTCTCTTGTCAACACTGTAGTCATATTACGATACTGCATTCCAGATAATTTATTCTTAATCTATGTGCAAGAACCCTAGAAAACCCCGAACTAACATCACTAACGAACGAACCTGTTCCCACAACAGTATTGCTTCACAAACATCATACTTGTACTCCAAGGGCTCAAAGATCTTAAACTGCGCATTGTACTGCAAACAGATCAATAGAGCTATGAATCACAAGCAAATGGATTCAATAAAAACCTGAGCAATATAATAAGAGACCAACCCAGGTGCTATTAGTCCCTTTGGGAAACTTGAGAATCAGATTACAGTGATCAATAATCCGAGCAGTGAGTCCAAGACCTCTGTTTGCCTACAATGGAACAAGAAGAACAATATTAATGAACAAGGAAATGGACCGTTAAGAACCTTTGCTTTTAAAACTGAAAACGCAGAAAGAGAAATCATTGATATAGCCAAACAACACATTTTGATTGCATAAGATAATGTTGGATAACTTTATTAAAAACCATATAACGATACAAACCTGCATTCTAAGTAAATCTCCAACCCAGACTTTGGAAGATCATCAAAAATTAATATTTAATGTGAAGAAGTGAGAAACAAAAAAACTAGCTTCTTAAGTAACTAGTCCAGATATTAGCTGAAGATATAACTGAGATCAAGTGAAATGAAATGGAAAAAGTGGAGGTGAGGGGAAACTTACCACGCACTGTTGCACGGTGGACTGGAAATCTGACAAAATCCGGACATCATGTTCGTTAGTTTTAGGGATTCCCTGGTTCCCTGGACCAAAATCAACAAGATGTTTGATATTGAGGCAAAACAAGGATGAAAAAGGTGAAGAAGAAACGCTACCGGCGGCAGGAAAGGAGGATTGAAGGGCGAAAAAGAAGAGAGAGAGGATGGCGGCGGCGCAGAGAAGATAGAGAAGCCCCGGTGTCCTAATCGACGGTTTTCTCACACCTCTCATCTTCGGATCGATCGGATACTTCTGCTGCAGTGCCGCCCAATTCTCCGCACCAGTGTACTTAAAAAAATCTCTAAATCCTACTAAATGCAAATAATTTATAGGCGCTTTCTCAATGTTTGCAAAATAGTTGAGTTTAACGTAAAATTATGGTTATATCTGTAAAACACTAACTTTGTGCAGCGGGGACCCCAAAATCAAACCTTTTTATTCTCCGACTTGGATCCCGATTTAAAAAAAAAAAATTAATGTTGTAAATATATTTTATATATACACTTACTATATATTGTGATGATCATGTAAACCCTAAAAGTCCACGAACCCATCTTGTACTCTATAAATAGAGGTTTCCACCCTCATAATAATACACATCTATTTTCTCATTCTCTATATTATTCTCTACTTCTGTTTAGTTTATAACACGTGCACGAGAAAGCTCTGCTCTTCCCAAGAAAAGACGTCAGGAAGGTATAAATTTTTTTTCTCAACATCCATCTGTAATTTTTTGAATTTTTGTATAGATTCGTAAAGAAGATTGATTGGTTCACGTGTTTTGAAAATTATAATCATGCTTTGGAAATTAATAAACAAACATCCATTCAATATTAAAAAAAAAAAAAAAAGTTTGTGAGTTGAAATGAATGAAGTATTATCAATGTTTTTACTTTGTGTGACGGCACTAACATCAATTGTAGATTATATGTGTTCAACTTCGATTCAATTAATTACTCTTATTAAATTATTATTATTATATGCTCTTGATGAGCAATTTCAAAATATATTTTGAACTTTATTTGTTGCTCCAGAAGTAGCACAATTAATATTCCGGAAGAATATTACATGCTCTTGAATAGCTTTTACTTAACGTTTTTATTTATTTATTTGTTTGTTTGTTTATCTAATGTTAAATAACAATTGTTGCTCCTAAAGTAACACAATTCATATTCATGAAGAAGATTAATGCTCTTGAAGAGCAATTCAAAACCACCTTTTTTTAACTTAAATTGTTGCTCCAGAAGTAGCACAATCAATGTTTTGATATAAATTACATGCTCTTGAAGAGCATTTTCAATCAATATTTATATGTACGTTTTTATTTATTTGTTTGTTTATTTAATACTTTAATCCAAATTATTGCTCCAGAAGTAGCACAATTCATATTCATGCAGAATATCACATGCTCTTAAAGAGCAAATCAAACTTACTTATTGAAATGATTTAATTGTTGCTCCAGAAGTATCACAATTTAATATTCCTATAGAATATTACACTCTCTTGAAGAGTTATTTATTTTATTTATGTATTTACTATGTACCCCAATTTTTTTCTTCTTCTGCATATTGTATAACATGTAAATATATATTTACATATAATCTTAATTTGTTGCTCCCGAGGTAGCAACAATTAATATTCCTGAAGAATATTATCTATTTTTCTTCTGAACAATTATATATTATGTCTTATTGATGGACGGATCTTGGTTCTTAAATTATTATTGTTGTTGCTCCCGAAGTAGCACAATTGATATTCCCAAAGAATTCGACACGTTCTTGAAGAACAATTGAGTTTCTACAAGATATTAACCTTTCACCTGAACTATTTTAATATAGACTAAAATTGTTGCTCCTGAAGTAGCACGATTGATATTCCTGAAGAATACTGCATGTTCTTGCATAACAATTCAAGCTCTCGATTTTGACATTGAAAAATATTTCTATTAATTATATATGTTCATATTAACTCTAATTGTTGCTTTTGAAGTAGCACAATTAACTCGGCATGTTCTTAAAGAAAAACTCAATTGTTATTTGCTTAATTGTTGACGAAGTATAACCTCATGATAATGATGCATCATCGTTGTTTGCTGACTATGGTTTATTTATTTTTAATACCCATTTTATGTGAGCGCCATTCATTATTTTAATTATTGATTAATGATGTGAAGAACAATGCCCATTTTTTTTAAGAAAAATGATGTGAAATAGTAGATCTTATAATTCGTAATTTATTGATTATATTTATCTTGAATAAATATATTAAATTGTTGCTCTAGAGTAGCACAATTAAATTCCTGCATAATAAATATATTGCGATAATGACATTATTACCGCATGTTTGTGGAAATGCCTCAATGAAAGAAATGTATTATCTTATTTACTATTAATTGCTCCTAAAGTAGCATAATTTATATTCCCGAATAATATTACATGCTCTTAAAGAGCAACTCGTATCTTGAGTGATATATTTTTGTTCTTAAAGAAAAAGAATAATTTATACTTATTGACATTAATTTGTATAAGTTTAACTTGTGCAGAGTTGCATGGTGACAAATATCATCAAAATTGAGTTCGTTGCACTTGTTATACCTTGGTTATTAAATTAATATTTCTGAAGAATATTATTAAATCAAATAAGTTTTTGTAAAACCTTACTCATGGTATTCATTACAAAATGATTAAAGCCTTATGTTTTAGGTATTTGAAAGAAAGGCATCCCAGAAGGATTGACGCAAAATGATTAATTTTCCTTAGTCATCATCTTCGTGATGATTTGAGATATTTTTATCTTTGAGTTACATTAGCTAAATGTAACATTATATCTAGAGCAGCGAACATCATTGAATGCTCCCGAAGAGCATGTATCATTATATCAAATGATACGAAATCAACTATCGAGTTTGCCCTTTTACTCTAGTAAGTCTAAAAGGAACTTACTAAATTTTAATGTATCCGCTGCAATGGATACCATATTGAAATAATATACAAAGGTAGTGATTCTTTTTTATTTACCAGAAGCTAACAAAAGAAAAGTTATCACACTACCATTTTAAATGTATTACACATTTATGAAAACAAGTGAGACAAATCATGTCATACACCGGAAGTTCAAAGGGATTTATGCTTTCACATGATAGGCTTTTACATTTATGAGCAACTATCATGCGCAACATAATTGAAAATTTATATGAGCGTAACATAGGGATCCTGAAGAATCTTTCATATGAATTTTCATGAATGCTTGGTTTCTTGAAGAAATTAAGCAATTGATAAAACTAACACTTCAAATAATAAATAACTCAATTCCTTCAAGAAGATTTGTCTTGATAAAGCGAGTGAGTTTATTAAACTCCAAGTTCCTCCTGAAGAGGATTTAATATTATATTGCTTTGTGATTGAGATTTCACACCTAGTTGCTCATGTCCATACTCAAAATGAGTTTTGTATGTAAAAAAGTGCATCTCACAATAAGATTGTTATTATGATGAAATAACATTTCCAACATTAGTTGGAACATATGTCACATTTGGATTACTAAAGTAATCAATGTGAAATCTACATCCAAACAAAAGCACAAGTAAAAACTAGTCACATTTGGATTCCGAAGTAATCAATGCGAACGAGAAGTCGAAAGGTTCACTTGCAAAAGATTGCAAACCAAATTCTTGATGCTTTTGTATATAAAAGAAGTGACAATGTTATACATTTGTTGTAAATACCCCGCAAGAATAAATGTCCCCGAAGGACAAGTACAAATGGTAGGAAATGAATATAAAGTTCGTCAAAAATATGTTCGACCAATTGGTTCTAAAAGAAATTTTGTGTCTAAGAAAAGGGGCACAACATATGAACCAAACAATGACGAAAATGATTAATCAATCAAATGAAATTTACGAAGAACTACAAGCGTCCGAACATATTGAGATCTCAAAATATTGGAGAGATCAAATATCGTCGTGGACGCACGACGGTATTTTCGCCTTTCAATATAACTATTGAAATGATAAAATAGGATCCTCAACGACGATCTATAAGAGATTGTTAAGATATAAATAATTGGCCAAAGAGGAAAGAAGTCATACAAGGTGAAGTAATATTCCCAAGAAAGCGGGGAAAATATTTGGACTCGTAGTTCAAATTCGGAATAATATCCCCAAAGGATATGAATGTGTCTTTGTTAGAAAGAGAAATAAAATTTGCGAGATATAGGGCAATACTCGTAACACAAGTCTCTCTCAAAGGCCGAGAATCAATTATGAAAACTCTCCCAGAATTGACGCAATTTTTTGTATTAATCTACTTATGTCACAAAAGGCTTGATATGCGCCTTATGGATGTAGTAAATATCTATCAATATGATTCACAATATAGTGACATATATATGAAGATCCCTAAAGGATTTAACTTGCTCAAATCATGTAAGTAAAAAAGATGTCTTCAATTAGACTCGCAAAAGTTATTGTAAGGGCTGAAATAGTACGTACCGTATATGATATATAAGAACGACGAGTATTCCTTGACGACGGGTACATAAATGATGACTTGAGTTTGATTGAAACTCCTGAAGAGCATAATACTTATATGTATACTCCATCCAAATGACTTACATAGAGCAAATCATTATGGATTATTTTATTCATTGATATGTTGATTTTATAATCCAACTCACATTCTTGTCGGCACTAGGGGAGATATGAAACATAAATGATAGAATGCCGCAAATAGCTCGTTGGATTAATTATTTAGATTCACGCACTATGAACCAGAAGTTCATCAAGTTATTTAGTGCAAAAGGAGTGACTAAAATCTCATATATCTGTTGTATATGCACCATGAACGAACTGAAGTTCCTCATAGAAAATATAAATCAATTGATTCTCATTAGCGCCAGAAGCGTGAGAGATTTATTGGTGCTAAGATATAAGAAGTCCGCGGAATACAAAATTAGAACACATCACTCCAAATTCCTCCTGAAGAGGATAAATGAATCATTATGTACAAAAGTACTTGATGAAATCAACCAATGCTTAAAGACGGAGTTAGAATCAAAAGACTTGGGTTGAACTAATAATTGACTCGACCTGTAGATTGAGCATCTCCCTGATGGAGTTACGCGACCTACCTGAAAGGTCTTTAAAGAGATTTTATTGTATTGCATTCACATGCCTATTTAATGGTCGATTCAATCACTTAAAGTGGATATAGACTTATTTAGACCTATAGAAGATAACAAAGATGAGGACCAGAAGTTCCTTAATTATGTGCAATTGGAGAATTTGAAATGGTATTGACCATCCTTTGTTATTTTCGAGACAAATATGATATTGGTCTATTTATGAGAGTAATGATATATTGACATATTTCATGTTATTATCTATGCTGATAATTAAACTTGTGTTGCACATATTAGTGTAGACCTTAAAGATAACCTTGAAGATTGTTGTCTTGAGGGGAGTAACAAATTGTAAATAATCATGAAGATTAGACTGACTCCTAAAGGTCAAATGACCCTGAAGGTCAAATGGTTGTACTCTTTTTTCCTTTCTAAGTTTTTTCCCAAAGGGTTTTCTTAGTTAAGGTTTTTAACGAGGCATCCAATGCAACACACGAGTAAATGAGTCATTGAGATTGATTCATAAAAGAGCCAATGCAACACATGATCTCCAAAAGAGTGGCGGCATCAACATCCAGTAAATTCGCTCAAGTGGCAATCTAGCAGATTCTTTTATAAAGGCATTACCAACGTCAAACATTCAAGAAGTTGTTACACAAGATCGATATGCGCCGACTCAAGGATCAAGAATGAATATATTGAGGTGGAACAGCTATACTCTTTTTTCTTCGACCAATTTTTATCCCGATGGGTTTTTCTGGCAAGGTTTTAATGAGGTAGCAATTTCTTTTAGGGATGGTCAATCAAGGGGGAGTGTTGTAAATATATTTTATATATATACTTACTATATATTGTGATGACCATGTAAACCCTAAAAGCCCACGAGCCCATCTTGTACTCTATAAATAGAGGTCTCCACCCTCATAATAATACACATCTATTTTCTCATTCTCTCTATTATTCTCTACTTCTGTTTAGTTTATAACAGTTAATTAAATGTTGATTAACCGGTTTCTTTCATCAGTTCATGCGATTAGTTGCGGTTTTTCTACATTCGATTTTATCGACTGTTCTTTTGATTTCTCAATAGCTCTTTTGATTTATCGGCATTTCTTTGGATTTCTTAACCATTTCATTCGACTTCTAATCATTTTGTGGGATTAGTTGTGTTTTTTCTACTTGCAGTTTATTCGACAGTTCTTTCGTTTTCTTCACGGCAGGCTCGCCTTTCACCATGCGATTATATGTAGGTGCCACTAAATTAAGGGAAAACCATAATGATGGTTACATCTCTATACATCTACCCACCTTGATCACTACCCCTTTATCCCATTTACCTTTAACATTTATTTTCATTGCCTTGTCTAGTCGTTAGAATCACCTCCTGTACAAACCTCCCTTAGGATTAACGAACAATAGATCGATCTTTAGGAGGTAGCATGAACCATTGTTGAGTCCACAAAATTAGACCTCGGGGGTATATTAGTTTGGGTTTGTTACTTGACCCGATCACTCCCCATGCAACAATTGAAGTTACTGATCGGGTCAGTAATAAACCCAAAAGGCGAACTAGGTTCTCACCTAATCTATCCCACGACTTCGAATTCTACGGACTCAACTCTGGTCTATGTTACCCTTTAATTAACCGATCTAATGTTCACAAATTCGGGGGGGGTTAGGGCGGAAGTATATAAGGAAAAGGGATCTTGAAGATAGAGATCTACAAGAATTTGCCGTAGATATTCTTTTCTTGGAGGTCAAGTTTTGAGATCTATATAAAGGCTGGAAGTGCACGAGTTTGATAATCATTCATATCCCAATTCAGATCCATCCATCGTCTTCTCCACGCTTTCCAGCCATTCTCAATTTCCAAGTCCCGTAGCTTAGTTCTTAGTTTCAACTCAAGAACATCAAATACTTTTCTTTAATTTTCAGCTTTTACTTGCTTTTGACTTCAGATTCCAGCACTTGAAGATTTAATTTAAGTTTTCGTTCAATTCATGGTTTTAGTATTTTCTCCTTTAAATTTTTCGCACTTTAATTTACATTGCATGCTTTAAAATTCTCGTACTTTAAATTTTGCTTTAATCATGTTCATTTCTGCTTTCTGCTTGTACAAGTTAATCATGCTTAGCTAATCATTTAGGGCTTCGGCGAGGGTGATGATGAGTATGAGATACAAACTTTGTGAGATCTAATTGGACGTAGTAATTAAAGACTAGGGTTTCGACTTAATTCGGGGTAGAAAGATTTAATTAGATCAACTTAAACTTGATCAATTTAGGTTATGAAGATTAGTGTCAGATTGTTCAACAATTTTGGTGGCGAAGCTATCTAACGGTATTAGAATTTATGAGGTTAATCATCTATGTCAGCTTTTACAACAACCGTAGAGATTAAAATCGGGTTCCTTCATCGTAATGCTATCTAAACATTAAATTTATGATTGTTCAACAAGCTAGGTTGTGGTTAGGTTAAGGAGTATTGGAAATTTGTTCAACAAGTCATTACCGACTAAGTAAGTAGGAATTGAGATATATACGTGTCCAACACTATATCTGTCGGGTATGCGATTCAGTATGAGAAGATTTGAAGATTCCAAAACCCCTTAGCATAATGATGAACCTCATAATGTAAAGCTTAGTTGAGTTCAGCATGTTAGGAACTCAGTAGGCTAGCTAGAGTTCACTAGCTTATAGGTTCAGTAGAACATCTTATGTCAGCTGGATAGACTCAGCATGAGGAACTCAGTTAGGTGTCTAAGAACCCATTGAATCAGTAAATAAAATCATGACAAGTACTAAATATCACAGAAGAATGTCAGCAGAAGACAACTCAGTAAAAGCGTCCGAGGAATCAGAGGAAGTCAACTCAACATCCACTTGGAGTTTGAACAAGTCTCATCAACTTTCTAAACCTCGACCAATGAGGAGGCGCCACACTGTACTTGCTCTGACATAAAGCTGCTCCTTAGACTGAAAAAGAGAGAATATCTACAGTGGCATTCAAACCTCAAGATGGTCGTTTTTCTTGTCATTTTCGACAAGTGCCTAGACCTTTTCCAATGGATCTATTCATGAGTCGAGACTATAAATAGAGAAGAATCTTCATGCAGAGAAGACACCGGGAACCAAATGCACTTAAGTATTCAAATGCTCATACACAGAGAGATATAATTAGTTTTTCACTCTAGAGATCTATTGTTCCCATTCTCTATTCTTAGCAATACTTGTAATATCCTAAGCTTACAAAATTCGAATGAGTTCAGCTTATTGAATTTTTCTTATTATAAGAACTCCTCCTTAGTTGGAGAAAATCAAACCCCGTGTTTGAAACTATAAAGTCACTAGGACTATAACTAGAGTACATGTCCAGCGTACAGATCAATTGAGACTTGCTTAGTATAAGTAATCATGAACTCCTGCTTTGTTCAGGACAATGGGCGAAGAATCCAGTGTATCCGAATCACTTTAAAAATTGTTTGTGTTGATTTACTATTTCATTGACTATTTGTTCATACTCCATATAAACTGATCTTTAAAAATCAAACTCAGCATAAAACGTGTTTTCAAAAATAAGATGAAAATTATTTGGGCATACACTTCCGCATTTTATCTTATACTCAATTATTGTTCACTAACTGAAGTCAGTAGATAGGACTCAGTAGACAGATACCCTCTGCCCACACGATCGTGAAAACTTATTTGGATCTCGTGAAAACTTATTTGGATAACTAACTCGTTCAGTATCATATCTCAGTAGTAACTGACTTTCCCGTTTGAGTTAAAATTTGCACTCAGCAGTATTCACACCCCCCCAACACCTGAAGGCTCGTCTGTGGACCAACAATATGGTATAACTGGTTGATCCTAGGAATAAATTAAATCTATGCATCAATGATCGAAGTAGTTTTCTAATGCGAGCTACTTGAGCCGAGTCCGCCTTTCTCTACTTGTAGGAATTTTATTCGGTATGAAAACATCGATCAACAAATTGGCGTTGTTCTTAGGGGAATGGTGTTTCTAATTAACCTTGTTTACCTTTTGATCTTTTGTGCTTTAACTAGTTTATGAGCAGGTCTTCCAACCCCAATCTCATATTTGATTTTGAGATCGAAAGAATCGTAAGGAGGCTAAGAAAGGAGACAAAGTTGCAAAAACAACAACTGCCAAAGCATCACACTTTGTCTGCCCAAGCAGAAGCTGACTCTAAATACATTTTGTGTTGGGAGATGATTCAGTAGTATATGTGTTAGAATATTTGAATGATCCCAAACCATAATTTGATTAGTGAACTATTGAGTTGTAATTGTATTGCCTGTCTTTGAGAGTTTCAGACTCAGTAGACATTCTTTCAGCAAGGTTCAGGCACTCAGTTCTGTCTGCTGACTCTTCAGTAGACTATCAGCCTCAGTACCATGGTGTGAAGACTCAGTAGTGATGGACTCATCAGGAGCAGTATACTGAGAGGTATTCATATTCAGTAGTGCTAGACTCAGGAGCAGCATACTGAAAGGAGTCAGTGGAACTAGACTCAGCAGGAGTAGTTCACTGAACTCAGAGTTGACCTTCAGTAAAGTTGGACTCAGCAGGAGTATACTACTGAACCAAGGTCAGACTCAGTAACGGCTAGACAGTCTCCTCGACTGTTAGTGATCTTACTTGACAAATCAGTAGAGTCATACGAGGTACAGAGAAGTCGGCTTCAGATCTGCCTTGAAGTCTGTTTATCTCAACTACTTCCTACAGCCTCGACCCGATAACGACGAGCCCACTGTCTACTTTTCGATTAAAGCTACAAGTCAACATATTTCCAGAAATGGAGGGAAAAGACTTTGCCAGATTTCTTTGAAAGAGCCGTTAGCTACCCAAAAGAGAGTGACACATGGATCATCGTCTCCAACGAATCTTTCCATGGCTCACCTCTATAAATAGAGGGAAGAATTCAAATTGAAGCTCACGAGACCAAAAACACATGAGCGATTACGAGCAAACACCTACCGACTTAAGCTTTTCGCAAGAACTTTAGAGAATTACTTCAAGCGAAAGGCGACATTCTCGCTCACAGGGAACCAAGCTGAATTAGATTCAAAGCCTCTAGTATCCAAGCGATCTAACACGAACCTAGAGAGATTATTCCTCACTGTTCGTCGCTCTAGAAGCCATTTCCTTGTTCCCTTCCCTCTAACCTAAGCTCAGCTGAACATATCCATATCTTCGATCGAAGGAGTTCATCCCTGAACTATTCTTTATCGTAAAGAACTCCTTCATAGTTGGAGAGTTTGTCAAACGCTTTAGTTTGATCCTTGTAAACTGAGACTTGCTCAGTATAATCTTCAAGACCAGTGTTAGTCCAGTGCACCAACCAACTGAGACTAACTCAGTATAATAAAATAGCCTCCTGATCTTTTTGGGACAGTGGACGTAAGATTTTTGATATCCGAACCACTTTAAAATCGCTTTGTTCTGTGTGCTCTGTTTTACTGTTGCATTGATTTATGTTCATACTGAAAATATCTTTCAAAATCATTTAATTGTGTTTCAGCAAAGCTTAAAAGATTGCACTAATATACTGAAACATTTTTAATAAAAACGTTTTCTAACTCAACTGAATTGGGCCTACACATTTCCGCACTCTACTGAACTTTTACTGAATGTCACTGAATTCTGACTTCAGTCAGCTATCAGGCCTCAATATAGTCAGTCACTCTGCCACGTGATTCAGAACAGCTTATTTGGTCTACTGAACTTGTTCAGCAAAGCACTCTCCTGAAAAGGACTGTTCGCGTTTTAAGTTGAGAAAGTTTTCAGGTGTATTCACCCCCCCCCTTCTACACCTGAACGTTTATCTCGGGACCAACAATTGGTATCAGAGCGAGAGTTCTCTAAGACTCTTGTTATCTGAAACTGGTCTACTTGAACGGATCCTGAAAACATTTTCACTGCATATCATTCTTCATTCATATCACTTTCTTCAATCTACAGGGAAAAAAGTGTTATCAGGTTCGCGCAAAAGGAATACATACGTAGCTGACTGGAACTCAGCTGAACCTGAAGCATGCTTGCTGGCGAAGAACGAAAACAGAACGGGGTGGCTCTGGCACAGAAGACTCAGCTATCTCAACTTCAAGACGCTCACAAAGCTTGCTAGAAATGCTCTAGTAAGAGGACTGCCGAATGAAGTGTTCAGCAAAGAGACTCAGTGCGAAGCATGTCTAAAGGGAAAGCAAACAAAGAAGTAAAATCCGCCTGTTCCATCGCCTTCCACTGATGGAATCCTTAAGCTGCTACATATGGATTTGTTCGGTCCAGTCTCTCCAGTGACGATCAGAGGCAAAAACTATGCTTTAGTGGTCATTGATGACTACTCGAGCTACACATGGGTCATATTTATTGCCAACAAGTCTGACGTCAAAACAAAGTTGCCTGCGCTTCGGAAAAGGCTCAGTGTCAAGAAGAACACCGAAATCAAAAAGATATGTTCAGACAGAGGAACTGAGTTCTTGAATTTGATGGTGGAAGTGTTCTGCAAAGCTGAAGGCATAGAGCATGAGACATCTGCTGCACGCACGCCTCAACAAAATGGGATTGCTGAGAGGAAGAATAGAACACTCAAAGAAGCAGCAAGAACCCTACTCGCAAACTCATAACTCCCATCAAAATTCTGGGCAGAAGAAACTGACACTGCATGTTATACTCAGAATAGATCTCTACTGACGAAGCAACATCAGAAGACACCATATAAATTATTGAAAGGTAGGAAGCCTTTCTTATCTTATTTCCATATTTTTGGGTGTTCGTGCTTTATCCACAATAATGGAAAGGATCCGTTAAAGACTTTGATAGCAAGTCAGACCAGGTAGTCCTCTTAGTATACTCCCGGGTTAGCAAAGCCTTCGGAGTTTTAAACTACCGGACCCTTTGCGTGGAGGAAAGCCCTCATGTTGTTTTTAATGAGTTTGCTACTGAAGACAGGAGCAGAAACTCAAATTCAGAATCTGAGGACATCAGTAAACATCTACAGGATCTGAGCTTAAAAGACAATGCTGAGAAGATCCAACTGTGTTGGGATGATAATTCATAAGAGGAAATTGAAGATAAGACTACTGAATCTCAGCTAGCAGCAGACATAGCTAACAGATTGACTCCACTGAACAGAGTCAATCCCAGGTAACTCAGGTCGATGAAGAAACCCAAGTGGTAACTGAGACCTCTACTGAGAATAATAATTCAGGGGGAACAAATGAAGCTCCTGAGCTGAATGCCCCTGAACCTGGTGACTCAGTAGACCCGACTCTAGTAACTGAATTGCTTCAATCTTAGAATAGTACAACTGAAATGCCTGACTCACCTACTATCTGTGTTGAACAATTTTCAGATGAAGAGTTAAAACATCATCGATCGTAGCTAGACGCTCACACTTCTGATCTAATTATTGGAGATCCTTCAGCTAGCGTAAAGACAAGACCCAAATTATGTCAGGGAGAAAGCGCATTATATTCCTGCTTCTTGTCTACTGAAGAACCTCAGTCAGTTGAGGACGCACTTAAGGATGCTAATTGGATCATCGCCATGCAAGAGGAGCTGAATCAGTTCGCGAGAAACGAAGTATGGGAGTTTGTTGATAGACCCCGACATCAACACGTGATCGGAACTAAATGGGTCTTCAAAAGCAAGCGAGATGAAAACAACGTTTAGGAACAAAGCAAGACTCGTGGCAAAAGGTTACTGTCAATCCGAAGGGATAGATTTCGACGAAACTTTCGCTCCAATTGCAAGATTGGAGGCAATCAGACTATTCCTAGCCTACGCAACACATCAATGCTTCAGAGTTTATCAAATGGATGTAAAGTCTGCGTTCCTGAACGGCGTGCTGAAAGAAGAAGTCTATGTAGAACAGCTTCCCGGCTTTCAGCAGCGACATCAAGTTTATGAACTCAGAAAGGCTCTGTACGGGTTAAAACAAGCCCCCAGAGCTTGGTACGATACTCTATCTAAGTTTCTTCTTCAGAAAGGTTTTCAGAAGGGCGCAGTAGACATCACATTATTCAGCATTCGATTGGACGACGACATATTACTTGTGCAGATCTACGTAGATGACATCATATTCGGATCAAAGAATGTCACTATGTGTCAACAATTTGAGAAGATGATGAAGGATAAATTCGAGATATCAATGATTGGAGAGATGAATTATTTCCTCAGATTTCAAGTCAAACAATCAGAGAAGGGAACGTTCATCAATCAAGGCAAATACACTCGAGACCTCATCAAAAAATTTGGTTGCACATCCGGCAAACCAATCAAGATCCCGATGAACACGAATATTAAAATTAATCTTGACATAGAGGGAGTATCAGTAGACCATACTGAATTTCGCGCGATTATTGGTTCTTTATCATATCTAACTGCTACTACACCTGACATAACTTATGTTGTAGGTGTATCGCACTCGATTTTAGGCAAATCCTAAGCGAGCCATATGGACTCAGCAAAGAAGATTCTCCGCTATCTCAGAGGAACACCTGACATGGGTTTATGGTATCCAGCAGATGATAATCTTGAACTAACTTGTTATTATGATGCTGATTATGCAGGATGTAGGATTGACCGAAAATCAACTTCTGGAACTTGTCAGTTCCTTGGCAGTAAGCTGATCTCATGGTTTTCAAAGAAACAACATTCAGTAGCGACGTCAACTACTGAAGCTAAATACATGGCTGCCGAAAGTTGCTGCGCCCAAATCCTTTGGCTGAGACAGCAGCTACGCGACTATAATGTCATTCAGAATGAAGTGCCGATCTTCTGCGACAGCTCTAGTACCATTACAATCACTCAGAATCCTATACTTCATACCAGATGCAAGCACGTGGACATCAGACACCACTTCATTCGTGACCATGTCGAAAAGAAGGATATCAGAATGGAGAAGATCCATACTGACCATCAAAGGGCCGATATACTAACCAAGCCTCTAGCTGAAGCCAGATTCAGAGAACTTTTAGTAGAGCTAGGTCTGCTGGACCCTACTGGCTCAAGTCAGTAAGTGGATTCAGGAGAGGAGCATTCAGCAAGGGGGAATGTTCACTCTCAGTACTGGACTTATTCAGTACATGGAGATTCAACAACCATCTACACGAGGTATCAGATGACTACGATGTTCAGCTGACAGGTTTGCGTATCTCTTCTCAGTAGCCAAGATAATATTTAATGCATTAATGATTCTGATTCAGCATCGTATTCAATGCCTTAAGAGAATGTCATTTAATATAACGATTTTCATTAAATGCACGACATTCTATGCTAAGTTTCTTGAATTCGCGCGCATTAAATGTTTGTCTTATCAAGTTACTTCTTTGGCTGAGTTACAATTGTAAGTTGACTTAGGCGGCTACAATGATCATTGCCTATTTTATAACATTAAATCCTCGACTATCCATCTCATAAAAGCGATTTAAAGCCGAATCGTCGATGTAAAAGCTGTTCATCTTCTTGGTCATATATATCACGTTCAAAGTTGGAAAAACCGCCATTTTCACTTTCTGCAACTAAATCCTAAAAATTTCTGAGATTTAAATCCTTTACTTGCACACTGCATTAACTATTTCTCAGTGATTATTACGGTAGATTTCATTTCTTATTCAGTATATTGCACTTATGTTCAATAAATATTTTCAATACTGATATCAAGTTTTGCAGATTCTAGATATAGCAGGGAAGAATGTTGTAGTCTCTACTCCGGTCAACATAGTTGAAATTCTCGAGAAGGACCGAGTATGGTGCGAGCCTATCATGGAGTTCGACACCTGCGAACTCGATATTATGATAGAAGTATTCAAGGCACTGAGGGCGTCAGGCCTCAAGGGATTCTTATCAAGGAAGCCTGCATTCTTCCTTCCTCGTCATATTTCGGAGCTCTATCTGAACTCCGACTCAGTAGATGGTGACATATTAGGATGCTTCATTATCCATCACGTCATTGACCCCGCTCGTGCTGATTCAGAGATTAAGCTGATGTCTCTTAAGCAAGCTCTCCAGAGGAGCTTTCAGCTACCTGACTTAGGAATCAGTGTAGCATGCTACAAATACAACATGATCGATGAATATTTGGAGATATTATGTGGTGAGCCGACGACGTTCAGGGCGGTATTCCCTAAAAACTGCATGTTGCCGCAGTTCAAAGCATTGACATACATAGTCACTCAGATACTGACTAGCCAAGCTGGCTCTTTTGACCAAGTGTCCAGGCCTAAGCTTCAGATGATGATGGCTATTTATGATAGAGCTCAAGTCAACTGGACGGAGTGCTTCCTGAAAGAATTCCAAACTCAGGCTGCCAAGTTTGACAGAACCTCAAACAGCCTAACAGTCAAGGGAAAGCTTCTCTATGGGATGAAACTGATTGTCATGATAGAGGACTTCTGTGGTGCTAACCACATCACATACGCAAACAAGACGTAATTCAACCCTAAAAAGATAAGGTTTCATAACAAGGCAGCAGCCCTACAGCAGATAGGGGCAAGCCTGGTGAGGCTAAGAAAGGAAAGAAGACTCCTACTGAGAAGAGGTCACCACCAAAAACTGCTCAGAAGACTCCGACCAAGAAGCAGAAGACTTCTGAACAAGCAGTTATTATTCCTCCCTTCCGACTGCGAGACGACTCAGACTCTTCTGAGAAGACAGTCTCGGTGGAGAAGGCAGTCTCCACTGAAAGGGAAGTGACAGTGGAACAGGGGTCCGATGCTGAACCGACAACTCCCATTTCTCGATCCCACTTGGACGTTCCACCTATCATTGCATCCCTTCTGCTGAGAAGGCTATGTCTCCAATTGAAGTACATAACTCGGAGACTAGCTCAAAAGCTGAGACGATCGGATTAGAGGCTGAAGCTCTTCAAAATAGAGCCTCCCGAGAAGTCTTAGAGGCCATACCGGAGATCTCAAGTCACTCTGACTTGGTTTCTCTTGCTCGACAGGCCAGGCTTCACATGCTCATCCGGTTCCAAGAATGGTATTTTCTAAACAAGGTCATCCTACACCATACCTGCGAACAACTGCATGAAGAGGAGCTGATTCTCCGCGAGTAGATAGGCTATTCTGAGCCGGGACATTAGCTCCATGGAAAGATTTAAGGGCGACTATGCTGGCCATTCTGAACGATGACATTCCTATAGCAGCCGCGCCTTCTGAGGGTTCTGATCCCGATGATCAGGACCCGCCCAGTGATGCAGGCCCTGAGAAGCCTGCTGAGGGAAATCAACTAGAGGAGGGTGCCCAACCCTCAACTGCTGAATTACCACTCAGCATCCTCCCTCCAGGAAAGTCGGCAGCTGGAACCTCTCAGGCTGCCGACCTAGTACAGCTGTTGCTGGGGTCTGCTTTCGAGGTTGCGCTTAGCTCGAAGAGCCGACGGTCCAAGACAGTCGCCAAGGCCTTAAAAAAGGAGCTCAGAACTGACTACGGCCAAGGCTGTCCATAGGACATGGAAACAATCTTGCTCAGAGTGAGGAGATGAAGGAGCTGAGAACCTCTATTCAAAATTCAACAGCTCCTGACTTCTCAACTATTCTCACTAATGCCCTAACCACTCAGAGAGCAGAGTTTGAGAAGCAACAAACATCGCTGGAGGCTGCCCAGAAGAAATTCCTGGAAGATTATAAGGAAGCCCACTCAGCACATACTGAATCTATATCTTCACTGAGTCAAGCTTCAGAGCTCAGAATCCAATCATTTCGGAAGACTCTGGAAGAGAAGGTTGATGCTAAGTTGCAAGATATTCAGACGTTGGTGGATGCCTCACACAGGAAATATAATGAGGATCTAATAATTGAGAGGAACGACCTCCACCAACGGTTTGAGACGATGCAGAAGGCCTTAGATAGGCTTGCATCTACATTTGATGGTTTGAACAAGAAAATTGTTCAGGTCCCTACCCCTGGCTCAGCTGATGATTCCAAAAAAGGGGAAAGGACACCAAGGGGGACAAGGTCAGTACGTGGAGCAGCTGGAAGTCGATCAGCTCCCACTGACCCCCGAGGAACTCCAGGTCAAGCCCAGGGTGTCTCAGGCGCAGGCGATGTAGGGCGCGCTGAGACTGGCCCAAGCGGCTCAGGACCAAAGGATTCAGCAACGCAGACTCCTACTGAACATATCCAGGAGGTTGCTGACTTCCTAGAGGACTCAGACGAAGAGGAGACTCCTCTGCCTCCTCCAGTGGCGGGAAAAGGGAAGAAAAAGCTAAAACTCCCAACCCCACCCCAAAAAGGAACCAAAAGATACATCGGCCACGAGGAGCAAGCTCGGATTGACGCCGATGAGAAACTTGCCGAGAGCTTGCTAAAGGTGACGCAAAAAAAAACCAAAGAAAGCTCCAAGCAAAGGAAAGACAAAGGTCTCGGGGGGAAGGAAGTCAGGGACTAGGCCTCCCCAAGAAAGCCGAGAATCGGCGATGAGGCCAACAAGGAAAAGCAGGACGAAAACGGCACCAGCAGGATAAGTCCAAGATTGATCAGCAGGGTGGAACTTCAGGTTCGAAATCCAAATCCCAATCACCTGCTGAGTTAGAGGAACAGCCCCACGTTCCTTCCTACGTCCCTTCAAAAGAATAAGAGCTTGAAATGAGTTCATCTCTGATCTAAGCTCAACCGAACATATCCATAGCTTAGATCGAAGGAGTTCATCACTGAACTGTTCTTACTTGTAAAGAACTCCTTCATAGTTAGAGAGTTTTTCAAACACTTGAGTTTGATACTTGTAAACCGAGACTTGCTCGAGTATAATCCTCAAGACGGTGTTTGTCCAGGTGCACAAACCGACCGAGACTAACTTCGGTATAATAAAATTACCTCCCGATCTTTTCGGGATAGTGGACGTAGGATTGTTGATATTCGAACCACTTAAAATTGTTGTGTTTTGTGTTATGTTTTTTTACCGTTGCATTGATTTCGATCATCCTTCGAAACTATCTTTCAAAATCATTCAATCGTGTTTCAACAAAGCTTAAAAGATTGCAATAATATCCTTGAAATAGTTTTAATAAAAACGTTTTCTAACTCAACTAAATTGGGCCTACACATTTCCGCACTCTCCGAACTCTTGCGAACGGTTCGAATTCGACATCGGTCGGCTAGGAGGCATCGGTATAGTCGGTCACTCGCCACGCGATTCAAAACAACATATCTGGTCTACTGAATTTATTCAGCAAGACACTCTCCTGAAAAGGACTGTTCGCGTTTTAAGTTGAGAAAGTTTTCAGGTTTATTCACCCCCCCCTCTAAACCTGAACTTTTATCTCGAGACCAACATAAACAATATACCGATGATCCCTGGACCTACACCGAAGTAGTAGGAGATGTAGATGCAAATTCATGGCAAGTCGCCTTGGACTCAGAATTTGAGTCCATAACTGATATGAATGTATACGAGGTTGTAGAACTACCTGAGGGCTACGAGGCCATTGGCAAGAGAAAAAACGGACCGAATGGAGAGATCATGACATTTAAGGCCAGGCTAGCAGCGAAAGGGTTCACTCAGAAAAAGGGTATGGATTATGAGGAAACCTTCTCGCATGTAGCAATGATCAAGTCTATTTGAATTCTCATTGGCATAGTAGCTCACATGAACCTAGAGATTTGGCAGATGGATGTCAAGACCGCATTCCTAAACGGTCACCTTGATAAAGGTAGAGACATTTACATGGCTAGAAGGTTATCTGAAAGAAGGGGAAGAGCATCTGGTTTGGAAGCTTAAGAAGTCTATTGATCATCCGATTATGGCACCAGCATTTCGATGAATTAGTCAAATCCTACGTTTTTGTCTCATGTCCTAAAGAGGTGTGCGTATATCGTATCTATGTTGATGGATTAGTGGTGTTTCTTACACTTTACGTAGACGACATCCTTCTCATTAGAATACATGTTGAAGTGTTATCAGACGTAAAGAAATGGTTATCCAAACAATTTCAAATGAAGGATTTGGGTGAAGCTACTTACATCCTTGGGATCAAGGTTATCCAAGATCGCCGGAAAAGGATGTTAAATTTATACCAGACATCCTACATTGATATTGTGATAGCATGTTTTAGCATGCAAATGTCAAAGATAGGATAATTACCTTTTAGACATGATGTTTTTCTATCTAAGAATCAGTGCCCTAAAACGCCCGAGGAGATATAAAGTATTAGGCTTGTAGCTTCTACTATTGGTAACCTCATGTATGCAATGCTTTGTATCAGACCAGATATCTCATGCTGCAGGCATGGTCTCAAGATATCAGTCTAACACTGGACAGGAGCATTGGATTGCAGTCAAGCACATTCTCAAGTACCTTAAACGGACTAGAGATTATATGCTTGTTTACCAGTCAGACGGTCTAGTGCCTTTGGGTTATAGAGACTCAGATTTCAAGGCTGACAGAGATGAGAAGAAGTCTACCTCAGGTTATGTGTTTACCTTGGGAGGTGGAGCCATCTCATGGCGGAGTGCAAAATAAAAGTGCATTGCGGATTCTACCATGGAAGCAGAGTATGTGGCTACTTCAGAGGCCTCAAAAGAGGCGGTTTCGCTCAAAAATTTCTTCCTGGATCTTGATATTGTTCTTAATTTGCCTAAGGCGATCATGATTTATTGTGATAATGTGGGTACAGTAGAAAATTCTAAGGAACCTAAATCTCACAAGGCGTTTAAACATATAGACATGAAGTACTGCATTATACAAAAATTCGTAAATTGAGGAGACGTGGTGATTGGCAAAATTGAAACTGAAGACAACCTAGCTGATCTTTTCATAAAGAGCTTACCAATTTGGCTTACGAGAAGCATGTTCGTGGCTTAGGAGTGGTAGTGATCCCCCCCCCACATAAGACTGTATAAACTTTTGTATAAGTGGGAGAAGATGCAGTGATAGATAGGATAGATAGCTGAGCGTGTTTGTTTGTACTAGTTAGTACTAGAACTGACACATTGTATACTAAAAGTTTGCTTTAGTATAAGCGGGAGAATTGTTGGGATTTTGTATACTAGAAGCAATTCTTTGTGCTTTATTTCAATGTGTTTTGTCATTTCCATTATTTTATTCTCCTATCTGATATACATATATATATATATATATATATATATATTTGCACATGTATCCTTTATCTTATGCATAAGTTAGATTGTGTAGTATGTTGTAGATCACAAAAGACTACTCAATTGGTTGAACTAACAAGATATAAACTGTTATCACATTTGAGACAACTTTGGGATAAGTTGTCGGTATAAGTTGCAGTTTAGATAACAAGTAGTTTGTCTTGACTGCTTATCTATACTGGTACAGTGGAGGTGGTGTATTGATGGAATACAGTGAGATGTGTTCTCCTGACTGACCTTAGTGGAGAACCGCTAGTGGAGAACTAAGATCTCGGTGACTTAGTTGGTCTTAAGCTTTGTAAGACTTCAGCTAAGTACATTTGACTATCTATCACTTTGACCTACTATAGTGAACGTCATAGCAATCGGATCTACATATCTTAGGTGCTAGTAGTAATTTGTGGATTAGGCTGGTTGTCTGTATCTTACAACTGTATCCTTGTAAGATGGGTTGATAATATCTCCTGAGGAACTCGTAAGGATTATCACACTAAACCCGACCGGTTGATTAAGTTCAGGTGTGTTAATAAGGTCAAGTGATACTCCTCAGGAATATAAAAAGATGTTAATTAATTTAAGCTGTCAGTGGGCTGAATTAATTAACGAATATTTTTCTATCTTAAAGATTAAGTCTAAAATACAAGCTCATGCTCAAATTGCGATAAAGTGGTAATTTAGCATGGATTCTTTAGTGGAATTAATCTGAATTTATTAATAGATTTTGCTTTGGACTGAGCATTATATAATTAATTGATTTGAGGCCTGACTTTATTTCTTATATTGGATCCCTAGTCTGACCCAATTAGTTGCCCAATTATTTATTGTCTCTCAGAAATTATTATTAATAGATTAATGTATTTTTATATTATTTAATAATGTCATTTATCTAGAATTAATTGGTTGGGCCAATTAATTAATAATAAAAGTAGCATATGAGATTAATATATTATATTATGTGCTAATTGATGTGGAGCCTATTAAGAATATGACAAATTAATGGGCTACAAATGTTAATATAACATAAGCTTTTGAAGCATATATATATATATTAGTATTTCGTTTATAATCTGGACATATGATATACACATATATACACACATATAACGTACACAAGCAAGTTTGTGAGAGAGACAATATTTATCTTTTCTTCAGTTCTCTGACCACGCGGTAGAAGACAAGGGCCGAGACATAGATCAGAATGTTTGAGTTGGAGTATTAATCAGAGCTACAACAACACATGAAGAAGGCAGGCAAATCCCGTTCCTTCATGGGGTTCCTCCTATATACCCTATTTAAGAAGAAAGGCGGCATATGATTTTATAGTTAGAGTGTTTGCAATAGCTGGAACTTTTTTTTAAGTTCTTAAATTGAGGAGAAGTTAGTAAAACTAGCTTATTAGAAAATTCAAGTGTTGATTGCAAAAACTGCTTAAAAGTAGAAAAAAGTTGAAAAAGAGTGTGCAAATTTTATACTATAGTAGCTTATTTTTATATTTAGAATTAAAATGTCAAATCACAACTTATAAATAATTACATGTTTTCCATTAAGGATGAGAAGTTGGTTTAACCCAACTTCACCAATTTCTCCTTTTTAACTTAATTCTAGAGAATTTATGTGATTTTAAGCTAACTAAACGCTCCAAAATAAACTTATTCTTATATAAAGTTATAAGTTGGATAAGTTAAGTGGTTGCAAACACCCATTTAATATTGTTGTAGCTTTGAAGCGGGTAATGCCTCCCCAAAAAACATTTTGAGTTATTAATCTCTATGAAATATTATGATTATACATGAAAATACTTTTGTAAGTTCACATATTTATTGCGCTAAAGTTAATTGAATCATATTCTTGAGTGACGTAACACGTTAGTTGAGAATTGTCTACACGTTTATTAGTTGTCTATTGGGTTGATCACAATTATAGATCCGAGGTGACCTAGTTCCGGAATCGTGAAGTGTAAATGATTCGAGGGTGACTAGGTTCCGGAATCCTAGTAAGAGCAATGGTAGAATGTGACAGTTATGTACACATAGAAGGAAATGAATATTTGGTATATTTGGGAGTGGATTTTGTTTTTTAAACTTTTCAGGTTACATGCATGGATAAAATATTTATCATACTGATATGTTTGGGGAATGTTTTACCCATCGAGTATATTAGTGCTAAGCCTAAATGTTTTAAGATATTTTCGGAGTTGAGCGGCTGGTGATCACGAACATAGCTAAAGCGAGAGGTTTTGCTGTGTATATGTATTATTTTCGCTTAAGCTCATTTGTACTCATCTAATGTGATAAACAAACTATGTATATAGTTGATGGCCCAAGTGATATACCTTTTTTCTATTTGTTAAGAATCATTGGATGAATCGATCTTTGCCGAGTTTTTACTTAATATATAACTATGGGGTTTATCTTTATTTGAAAGGAGTCTTTTGCTAAATATATGACTATGAGGTTTATCTTTATTTGAAAGGAGACTAAACTCGATTATCTAGGTATCTTAAATAGTTTATTCAAGCAAGCACAATGCCCCTTTCTTCTAACCCCCAGTGCACACTTATAATCGTGTCCTTCCACATGAATCGGGCTGTGACGCGTATACTTGCGTATGCCACACCCAACTTGCCATCTCCTCAGCTAAATACACGATCAATCCCAATAAAGGTACTAGGCTTCCGACATTCAAGCGAAAAAGAACAACTGTTGATGAAGTGGATGCCCTATCTGAGTCAGAAGCCACTTGGGAAGATTACAATCAAGTTATCATGTTATTTCCCGAATTCAGTCTTGAGGACAAGGTTAAGGTGTGGACGGGGGACTCAAATTAAGGACTTAATCTATCACCGAAGAGGGTACAAGAATGAAGATAAAAACATCTACCATGTGTAATAAAATGTAGGCATTACATTCGTGACGTAATATCTATTTAAGAAATTCATCAGCTCAATTGAGTAAGGAGAGCGAGCCTTCCCCCTCTCGAATGTGGGAAAATTCTATAATAGTTGTCCTACATTCACATTGTTAAATACACTATTAAAATAGACTAGACTAGACGATCTATAAAATATTTCCTACTAACTAGTAGTTTTTGAAGCTATATTTATCTAAATTAAAGGAAGTAGTACCTAGTTTACTAACTAAAAGAAGAGCTAAGTACATCACCTATTTATCATACATACATAACCGAATCTAAACTAGCAATATATATAGATAGAGATGCAAAATCATAAAAAATATAATCATGTAAACATTCCAAAACGCACAGGAACATCAGTAGCCCTGAGCCACTGGTCGCCTTGTAGGAATGGACCAACTGTGAACTTCAAGGCCTCATCCGACTTCAAGATCTTGTGCCCCTCCCACTTCACTCGATCTTTCGTTTTAGACCCCGCTCCTTTGTTATTGAACTCTGCATAATATAGAGTCTTGAGGGCAAAATTTCCGCTCCATTCCTTCCATCCCTGCGGTTGTATCAAATCGCCGATCTCCGACTCCATGATGATTGTCCTAGAATACTCCTTCCACGGCCTACCCAGATAGCTTTTGAACTTGGCCTTCTCCGGCTCCAGCTTCGGGTCTGCAAGGATCTTGCAGTTCTGAAGTACAATCCCAGTTGTCTCTCTCTTCTCCACTCTTCCTTGAGCTGTCACTACGTTTTGTTGATTATCCAATGGCCTTCGCACGTAAATCATGCAGTTCTGGAACAAGGCAGCTGCATCTCCGAATATGAAGTCCACGGTTCCAGTTATGTAGCAGCTTCGGTAGAACTGTCTGTGTGTCTGGGCGTATAGGGTGTCTTGGTATCCTTCCATTCGGCAGTTGACGAAAATTGATCGATCGGATTGGACTCTAAGAGCCACTGCTTGGTGCTTCTCTGGCCCGGCAGTGTTCTTGAACCCAAGGGACTGCGCCATGAATCCAGCTCCCAAAGCGGCTGCGCGCAATTCATCCATGTTAATCAATTATTTCTTTCTAGTTACGAATTTTATCTTCTTACCAAATGATGCTGTCTCGTATGTTGGAACTCCATCTACGAAGTTCTTGTTTCCAGTGATAATGCTCTTCTGGGATCCATCTCCATACATGGTAACGTTTACCATATCCTTAGTAATAACCACGGTCTCGCTGTAGATCCCTTCTCTCACATAAATTACATACCTGCATTATCCACCATCCTAAATATCCAGTCTAATTAAAGGGGTAAACACCAAAAAAGCTGAACAATTGTTATCATTTATTTGCTATATAAGATTCCTCCTTCAATGGTTATATTTTCTTGTAGTTATTCTCATTTATTTGTTAATTTGAGTGTAACTTCATCATAACTTTTCATTTAGTTTTGATCCCACTAGCATTAATTTCGTACGAAAAAAGAATCACATACCGTCCCTTGTATTTCTTTGGCATTGCCTTTAGAGCTGCATTGATGGTTGTGAAATTTCCAGCGTGGTCTTTGGCAACGATGACATTGGGCGTGAATCTCGTACGATCTGCTTTCAAAATCCTGCGATGTTCATGATTCATCCACGTTGGACTTCGATACCCTGCTTTATTAAAGCTCAAAAGCTTTCTTTGAGAATCAGCAGGTGATTCGACTTTGGAGAGCACGGAGGAGACTCGTGAAACGACGGCGAGCGCATTACTGCCGAGCATCCTGATGCTCGCCACCAGTTTTTTTATCTTTTCCTTATCTTCCCCCTCCGGGAATCCGTCGATGCACGTCTGTTGATAAGAGATGACGGCGCTCAGCCAATTATTGAACTCGTGCTTGATCGTCGATAGCTTTGCTAACTCCTTTCCATTGATGCTCCAAATGGAGCTGTTGAGCTCTTCCTTGGCGTCCTTGAAAAGCACCGAGCAATCATTAAAGGCGGCCCTTTTCATGGGTGTATCGAATTTGAGACCCTTAGATTGCTTGATCACGTTGTCGATCTCATGGGAGGCTGCAGAGAGAGAGGCTCTAAGGATTTCCATAGGCGTCGTGGTGGCATTGTTCTTCACCTCCTTCATGATGCTTGCCTCGCATGTTTTCTTGTAATCCGCAGTGGCGCACACCGACTTCACCATGTTCTTAGCGGTCTTCGGAACTTTAGGTGGCGGCGGTGGCGGTGGATGCTGATGTTCGTCGGAGGAAACGCTGCTGTGATGGCCTCCGCCTTGATGCATCTTGTAGATGGCGAAGCAGACGGCAGCTGCGGCAAGGAGGATGACTATGACGCTGATGACGAACGCCAAGATGAGGCGTTTCTTGAACTTCTGCTTCTTTTCCTCCTGACGTCGTTGAGAGATGAGGTCGAAGTCTTGGAATGCCATAGAAATCTACAACTCTGCCTTGGCCTAGTTTGGATTAAGCCAAGGGAGGGTTGTTTCACATAAACATTTTTGTACCTATCATATTATGTTTAATATATCTGCTTTATTCATTTACTATGATTCATCCATGCATCATTGACCCTGATTTGTAGTCAAGCAACTTAGGTATTGGATGAGAGGAATTTTAGCAAAACTGATGGACAAATGGTTGACGGCTTTTCTTATCTTCCCTATATTTTCTCTTTTCCTCCTATACAACTAATAGGTTTTTAAATGAGTAATTAAACACTTAAAACTAACCACTTCATTGTTTATTGAGAGGGTTTATACCCGGCTTTTGTTGGATTTGATCTAGCATGCATGTTATAAGTGATGAAATAGATTGTATATACTACGTTCAGACTGTATGTAGTTACTTTCTACACGTTCTAGCACTCTACATTTTCATGTATATATTTTAGAGAAGTCTATTAATTGACCATGCATGTCTCTCAACATTTGAAATAATGCATTATGCTCTATGATTCGGATATTTGTGGTTCGTTTCTTTTTGACACGGGAATTAATAAAGTTGTGTTATGTGGTGTAGATTATATTGACTTTTTAGTAGTTAAATTTGATCTAAAAAATATTTGCCTTTTTGATAATGAGCTAATTTTAGTTGAACGACCCGAAAAGGAATACAAGCCACTTTTTGCTGGACAAGGAGTAATAGATTCTAAATAGAAGTTGCAATATGCCCTTGAATTCTATAGTTAAGAATAAAAGTACCATAAATGTACATTTTAGTGTAAAATTATTCAATTTAATTTAAGTTAAATAGTGCAAATATACTCTTCCGTTAGCCCTTATGGATAAAGTGCAAATTAAATGAGAGAAATGAAATAATTCTTAGGCTTGCAGGTCGAAGAATCTCCTGACGGCATCTTCATCAATTAAGCAAAATATATCAAGAGTCTCATCAAGCCCTTTGGATTCATCGACATAAACTTGTTAAGATTCCCATGAATTCCAAGTATAAGATGGAACCTGATAGTGAGGAACGATCAATGAATCAAACTAACAAGCATGCAATCATCGGCTCACTTCTCTGGACGGTCAGCCAACCCGACATATCATTCGTTGTAGGAGTTTTTGCACGTTATCAGGCTGATCCAAAGTTCACTCACTTAGAAGCAGCAAAGAAGATTTTGGGATATCCTAAAGAACCTCTATTGTAGGATTATGGTATCTTGTTGATGATAATCTTGAACTGACTGATTATTTGAACTTTGATTGTGCTGGTTGCAAGTCAATAGAAAGTCTACTTTAGGAATGAGTCAGTTTTTGGTATGTAAGCTCATCTCCTGGTTCTCCAACAAACATAACTCAGTAGCTATAAAAACATTCTCAAGAATCAAGTCAACCTTCACAAAGATCATAATGACATGGGGAACCATGTCAGTACTCAAAACCACTACATGAGTTATCAGTAGGCTACAATCCCCAATTAACAGGTTTGGCTAAAACTCACTCATTGATCGTTCCCGACCTCATTGATAAGCAAGCTTCGAGAGGTGTTCGGATTCGATAGTCTTGGACTCAGGCAGAGCAAAGCATATCGAAAGAGTCAAGCAGAACCGGACTCAGCGGGGAGGCGTCCTTTTCGAACTCGAGTCGACCTTCAGTAGAGTTGGACTCTGCAGGAGTATACTACTGAACCGTTGGTCAGACTCAGCAATGGCCTGACAGTCTCCTTGATTGTCAGAAGGTTTTCAATATTAAATTAGTAGAGTTGTCCGAGGTTGTACACATCAGAGAAGTCAGCTTCAGTATTTGCCTTGAAGTTTGAATGTCTCAACAACTTTCTACACCTCGACGACCAATGACAAGCAGCCAGCTGTCAAAGTTCTGGTAAAAAGCTGCAAGTCAACTACTTTCCTGAAAAGAGGGTAGACTCTGCACGATTTCAAAAGAGCCGTTAGCTACCCAAAGAGAGTGATACGTGGATAGTTCGTCTCCAATAGATCTATCCATAGCTCACCTCTATAAATAGAGGAAAAATCAAATCGAAGAACACACAGAACATACGAGCATTGAACGAACAAGA
Organism: Lavandula angustifolia; assembly: GCA_028984105.1. Taxonomy (NCBI): domain Eukaryota; kingdom Viridiplantae; phylum Streptophyta; class Magnoliopsida; order Lamiales; family Lamiaceae; genus Lavandula; species Lavandula angustifolia. The sequence continues at coordinate 195,979 of CM054825.1, read as the reverse complement.
ACACAACTTTCCGCAAGAAATTCAAAGAAATACTCAACGCGAAAAGCACTTACACTGCTCTAAGGAACCACGCTTCATAGAATTAAAGCCTCTAGCATCCAAGTGATAGAATATGAACCCAGACAGATTATTCCTCACTGTTCTTCACTCTAGAAGCCCCTTCATTGTTCCCTTTCCCTCTAACCTAAGCTCCATTCGAAATATCTATAGCTTAGAACCGAAGGAGTTCATATCTTGAACTGTTCTTATTGTAAAGAACTTCTTCATGTTGGAGAATCCTTCAAACATCTTTGTTCGAATCTTGTAAACTGGGACTTGCTCAGTATAATCTTCAAGGCCGTGTTTGTCCAGTGTACAAACCAACTGAGACTAACTCAGTATAATAAAATAGCCTCTTGATCTTTTCGGGACAGCGGACGTAGGATTTTGGATATCTGAACCACTTTAAAATCGTTGTGTCTTTTACTGTTGCATTGATTTACTGTTCATTCTGAAAAACCCGTTTACAAAATCATATAACAGAGTTTCAGAAAAGCTTACCAGAGTGCACTAATCTACTGAAATGGTTTTACTAAAAACGTTTTCAACTCAACTAAAATGGGTCTATACTATTCCGCACCTACTGAACTCCTACTGAATGGTACTGAATTCTGACATCAGTCAGCTAGCAGGCCTCAGTATAGTCAGTCACTTTGTTCACACGATCCAGAACAAGTTGCGTGGTCTCTCGAATTTATTCAAGCGAGACAATCTCCGAAATCGAACTGTTCGCATTTAACTTTGAGAAAAGTTTTTTCGGTGTATTTACCCTCCCCCCCTTCCTCTACACACGAACGTTTGACTCGGAACCAACAATTGGTATCAGAGCAGGAGTTCTTTAAGACTCTTGTTATCTGAAACTGGTCTACTCGAACGGATCATGAAAACGTTTTCACTGCATATCATTCTTCATTCATATTATTACATAACATGTCTAATATGTCAGGAATCAGGATGGTATTCATGTTCTCAGTAGAGAACTACGGGGTATGGCGAGTCAGAATGGAAGCACATCTGACTTCCCTCCACGATAGCATGACAAAGGTCTTGGAAGATGGACCTATCGTACCTATGGTCAATATGTTAATTTTCAGGAATCAGCTCAAAGAGGAGGAGAGGTTACCGGGAAGAAGGTTCCAAAGGACAGAAGCCTCTTCACTCTTGAAAAGAAGAAACTTCACAACCTTGACCGAGTAGCCAGAAATGCCATTTTGACCATACTGAGCGATTCGTATCTCAGCAGAGTTCAGGACTGCAAGTCAGCAAAGGAACTCTGGGATGCTCTAGCGCTACTGAGTCGGGGGACTCAGAAGAAAGCTAACAAGTTAGCGCTGGAACTTCAGAAGCTGGAGAGACTGTCACTCATGCCCGGTGACACGATTGAAGATCTTAATGTCAGATTCACAGATCTGATGAACACAATCAATGGGCTGGGAAAGACGTTCTCCAACCGAGAGATGAATCTCAAAATATTGAGAGCACTGCCAGGTGGACATTGGACTCCATTAGCTACATTGCTTAAGCATTCTGATCTTGATATTGTTTCTCCTGATCACATATTTTCATAATTAAAAGTTGAGGAGTTCGAGTTCGGTCTACCGCAGAGGAAGCAACGAGCTGAAGCTGACACCCAAATAGATCATGCCTTTAAAGCATCAGTCAGCACAGCAGCTCCAACGTCTAGCAAAGCTGAGCCTTCAACAAGTGACTTACAAGAAGGAAGCCTCGCTAAACGATATGCGACCGCTTGCAATCAAATAACAAAAGGAAAAGGACCGGCGTAGAAAAGCTGTCCGGTAGTCGTCGGAGACTCAAAGAGTAAGTCCGATTACTCACCTAAACGCACTCTGAACCACATACTTTTGAATGTAGGAAACGGGAGGATTCTGCACAGTCGAAAGACAGTGAGAGTAGAGAAGGTAGAGTCACCTTCTGCTACAAATGCAAGAAACCAGGACACTATCAGTACAACTGTCCTGAGCTCATGTAATCCTTTATCTTTTATAAAAGTTAGATTTGTGTAGTGTGTCGGATATCACGGAAGACTACACAATTGGTTGAAGCTGACAAGATATAAACGAGTTATCACGGTCGAGACAACTTAAGGATAAGTTGTCGGTTTAAGCTCAGATTTAGATAAGAAGTGGTTTGTCTTGGGCCGCTTGTCTATACTTGGTACACTTAAGATGGTGTATTGATGGATCACGGTGAGGTGTGTTCTCCTGACTGACCTTTCTGGAGAACCAAGATCTCAGTGACTTAGTTGGTCTTAAGCTTGGTAAGACTTCTCCTGAGTACATTTGGTTATCTATCACTTTGACCTACTATGGTGAACGTCATTGCGACCAGATCTACGTATCTTGGGTGCTAGTAATCATTTGTGGCTCAAGCTGGTTGTCTGTATCTTGCATCTGTATCCCTGTTAAATGGGTTGTTAATATCCCCTAAGGAACTTGTAAAGATTAGCACACTAAACCCGATCGGTTGATTAAGTTCAGGTGTGTTAATAAGGTCGAGTGGTACTACTTAGAAATACAATAAGATAATTAACTTAAGTTGTCAGTTGACATAATTAATTAACCGATATTTCTATCTTAAATACGAGGATCGATTAAGTCTAAAATACAAGTTCATGCTCAAGTTGGGATGAAGGGGTAACTCAGCACGGATTTTCTAGTGGAATGAATCGCGTATATATTAACTAATTTTCTACGGGTGAGTATAGATAATAATTAATTTGATGCCCGACTTTATTTCTTGTATTAGATCACTGATCTGACCCAATTAGTTGTCTAGTTATTTATTGTCTCTCAGAAATCATTATTAATAGATTAATGTATTTTGTATTATTTAATAATATTATTTATCAGAAATTAATTGGTTGTGCCAATTAATTGATAAATAGATGTAGATCAACCTATTAATTTATTATATTATGGGTTTATTATGTGGAAGTTCATTTGAAATATAATTAAATTAAATGGAGTTACAAATATTAATATAATATTAATTTTTGAAGTCCATATATATTAGTATTACGTTTATAATCGTAACACACATTCTCACATTCTTAGGAACTCGGTACGCGTGAGATAGAGAGAGACAGATAAATTAGACTTCACGGAGGAAGAAAAAGGCTAGGATACATATCGAAGGTTCAAACACGAGCAACAATCAAAACTGTTGTAACATACGTGGAGGAAGGTAAGTGATTCTTCCCTCCTAATCTCTCAGTTCCCAGATATGGGATAAACAAGCAAGAACTCACTTATCCTTCAAGGGAAGTTGGAGATTCACTGGAGCATTTGCTGTCCGAGGCTTGGGTCCTAGCTTTGTTCTCTGAGCTGGTTAGCAGGAGGTTTAGCTCTCTCATTCTCTTCAATAATGTTAGCATTGACTTGACGAAACCACTCATTTCTATTGTGAGTCCTCCTCTACTTCGTTTATTTCCTCTTTTGATCATTACGCACGATGCCACAGGATCAGTCAACATTTCTGTCTAGAGCATTGCTGGTCCTCATACTCCTCTAACGGTTACTGATCTAGCAACTGTTGAGTAATTTGCCTGTATTTCATTCTCAATCTCGGTTTCTCAGGAGCTTGGGTTTGAGATTCAGCAGGGCTCGGCGGGATCTTTTTGCCTTCAGCTTATATTTCTTAATTTGAGCTTGAACCTCTACTTGTCTTTCCCCTTCTTCCATGGCTTCAACCTCAGCTGCTATCTTCATTACTCTTTCCCATTCTATCTTCTAAGTTTGGTGTTGCTTTAGTAGTTAATCGCGTTTCCTCAGCGTCTTAACTTCAACAGCTTCAGCCTCCTCTTCCTCAAGAGTAAGTTTTCTCTTTCCATGATCTTTTAAAGGAATAGAGGGCCCAGGCTCAAGCTTAAGCTCCACATCAATGACTTCAAGCTCAGGCTCAATATCCCAACTTTATTTCTTGTATTATGTTGTTGGACTGGCCTGAAGATAATGATATTGTGTACTTTTTGCCTCTAATATTATACCTCCTTCCGCCTCAAATTCACACCTATTCTTTCCCACTTAAGACGTCCCTTTGTAACGCTTAATACTAAATTAAGAAAAAGTTAACACCCTTTTCTAATTTATCATTTATATACCACTTACTTTATATCTACTATTATTATTATACATTTCTTTATCATCCTTACTATTTTTTTAATAAATACTTTTTCCAACTCTTTCTACTACCATCATTATTTACACTATTCTCCCCTGACTTTATAATATACTTATTACATATTCTCTTAATTATCGTTCCAAAATCATAATAAGGAATTAGGGAGTATTATTTAGAGATTAAAATATAATATATTAGTTAATAATAAGTAATTAATTATTTATAATTAAATAGAGTAATATATTTATATTCATTTTTAATAAATTGAATTGTAATTGAGTAAATAAATAATTATTTACAAGTGCCTGACTAATTAATTATTACATAATTTATGATTTTGGTTCCAAAATCATTAGGGATTGGATTAGTTCCATAAATAGGTATATTAACTCATGATTTCTCATAACTTACATACGTGATTTTCTGAGAGCTTATAGGCTATTCGTCCATTCCGTCTTAAAGTTCAGGCAACGAGAACAGTTCAAAAGACCTATTATGGATTCAAAAAGATTGTATTTTAGTATGTTTTTCAAATGTCAAATTCTTTCAGTGTCGAAGTTTGGGCGTCAGAGACACATTTTAGAAGATCAGAACTGGAGTGATCTGAGTGTAATTAATTATATGCAAGTAAGGTCCTTGGGAAACAGAATCAACATTATAATTCCTTCACCACTGACATTGATAAAATGACTCTCAAATCGACGATAAAATTAACTAAGGAATTTTTGTTGGTGAAATGATGATGGTACTCAAATATGTCGGTAACACAATACCTATGATCAAAGTGCGTACAGAACGGAAATTTCCTTCGGTAAATCTCATCATTTTTGTAGTGGAATGGAAAAAGATAAGATTTTTGTAAAGACATCTGCAATTCGTACTAATTCGGATGATAATAGATGCTTACCACGCTTTTTAGCGATAATATTTTAATTCAGGATTTTTTACGGTGGTTAATATCTAACGATTTTTGAACATTTTTGTTATAGCAAAATTACAAACCGTCCGGTCAAAATAGGAAAACACAAATCTATTGAAGAACGAGTACAAAAATGATTTGAGAGCTTGAAAACATTGATTAGCAAAGTTGATAACATTACCATCAATTACGACAATGTTCAACCAGTGATCGATAAAAAGTAAGATCAGTAAACGGAGAACCACTGCTAGTTAGACACCATTATAGCAGGTGTAGAAATAAGCTCCGAGAGATATGTCAAATGCATACTTCTGAATTAATTGAGTGTGTTTGGCCCAAATGATACACAAGAAAAGTGAAGGAAAAGAGTGTAATTAGTTGTATGTGCAGGAATCTCTTCAAAGGGATGGCGACGTTCATTTTCTTTGGGTCCAAAACGACGGAGCATTGAACGCGTTTGTAGAATTTTTTGGCTTCACTAAATGGCCTAATATGTAAGCCCGGGCCCGAACGGTGAAATTGAGCGCCAACGGAACCGGCGAAACCGGTTTCCGTCCTTACTGCCCAAATCGGCACCTCCACCGTACAGGGGAATGCTGTTTCCTGTCACCATCACCGTCACCGTTTTCTGACTGCTTCTGGATTGGTAAAACCTTTTTATCTGCAATATTGCATGCGAATAAAAGAAAAATCAAATAAATTATCTCATCTTAAGAATTTAATACTATAATTCATATCTAACAATTTAGTAAATAGTTAATTTATCTCGGTCTGCGTATTAAATTTGCAAAATATATGTTTATTAGTGTAGTGTGAGTCTCTAATGAAAAATTCAAAAAAAAGACATGTATGGATTCAATGCTTTATAAGTCAATGGCAAACGAGGACGTTGAGATGCGCGCGTAATGTGGCATGGAATTAAAATGAAAATTCTATCAATTCGTATGTAGGATGAATGAAAATATAATTAATAGATGATTAGAATAAAGATGCGAGGTGGTCGAGTTACCGTTCCAGTTGCTAGTGGCAAGCTGGGAGAAGGTAAGATCCATGGGTGTAGATGCGGACATGAAGGCCGAAAAAGGTTCCTTTATTACGGAAGACGAGCTTCACAGTTGAATTCATTGTCACCATTTCAGTACTTACACCTGATCCATCGGAACCCGCATTGATCATGAAATTATCGAACAATATGCTCTGCAACAAACAATATT